>JALIZF010001761.1:0-723655 GCA_029948255.1 Telmatactis stephensoni
ATAGAACAATTCAGACGTAAAACTGAAACAGGATCATATTATTGACTGGGTGGAGCGAGAGGTTATAAAGAGTATTACTCCACAACAGGTAATATAAAGGTGCATGCCATGTAGGGAGTTCAATCTTGCCAGGACATATTTTGGGAAAGGTCTGCAATCATGCTGGAATCTGGGCCAAGTTGTTTGAAAGACGGCTAGTGTTAACACAAAGGAGCGGCTGCATAGGAGGCTAACCCAGTGTTAAATCTAAAGAAAACCATTGGTGTTAACCCAGTGTTCAATCTAAAGAAAACCATTGGTGTTAACCCAGTGTTCAATCTAAAGAAAACCATTGGTGTTAACCCAGGGTTAAATCTAAAGAAAACCATTTATTTTGATCCAGGATTAATGCTAATCACCCTTTGAACAACTGGGACCAGGTGAAAGGGGAATCAATTCCACTCTCTGATAACAGAGGTAGTCATCTATAACTGTTAGAAGAAAGCTTGTGATTTGTTGGAATAATATGACAAGAAGAACAAAACACATTGCTTATCATACATGTACTCCACAATTTTGTTTTTATTCCAACAAATCATAAGCTGTGCTCTAATAGCAATGTGGTTGACCCAACACTGGTTGTAAAATGTCTATAACAATCCCTGATCCTGCTGCAGAGTCACAAAAAGTCTGTGAAAATGTTGTAGAAACAATAACAATTTGAATATGATGGCTGATTATTGGCCATGAATGGTACTGAAAACATATCCCTGTCAGTGTTGCTGTAAATTGGACCAACTACCCTGGAATCAGTTGGACAAACCTTAGTACCACTTGACAACACTGAGTAGCGTTAGGAACCAGAGCAGTTTAGTATGACAGTGAAAACATGGCCATGGCAAGGTTATGACAGGAACTTTGAAGGTTTTGTTAAACATTACACAGCACTGACCTGGTCACGGCACAGCACCGTCCATTTCACAGTCATACAAAATCTGCTTGAGTAACTAAGGCACTTTGAGTGAACGATGTACAAAAACACCCTGATTACCACATCGTACCCAAAATAAGGTTGCATCGATTAGAGTACAGACGCACGGAAAAATGGAATCTATCTGTTTTATATAATATTTATCGAAACATTCCAACCAATCAGAGCGCGCGTAAGATTCGATGACGCCATCTATGTGTGTACTCTAATCACACATGGTTGTTCGACCAATCAGAGCGCGCGTAATATGCCAATTATTATATAAATTAATATCCATGTATTGATGTTTTCCTCAGGAGAAAGAAAGCATAAACCAATGTATCAAAGATTTAAAGAGCATGGCTAGTGCAGTTTAGTTGTTAAAAGTGGTGTTTCTTGACGAAATATTTCCTGATTATGACTTTGTAATCGTGATTACAGTCTAGGCTGTTTATGAAGCGAATAAACCGGTTTTACTTTTAACTCATGGCTGATTATTATTTTATAAGAGGTTATTACTCAGACAAAACGTTGTGTAATACGATTGTGTATTTACGAGTCATTTCATTATTTTGATGAGCAAAATGACGAGTAAAAATACATATCCTACTACATAACTTTTCATGTAATAAATTGTTTATTGTACCACCAACATTAAGATAAAAGGCAACCTAAACCTGCAACTGTTGCGCACAACATTAGCAGGGGTGGGCACACGGTACAACGTGCTGTGCACATTGTTGCAGAAAATGTTACATCGTGTCTCCTCACCATTGCTTTTTCAGTATTACAAAGTTAATTGCACACAAGGCAGCGTTTTTTATCTCAAGCAAAGATGGAGTGCAGGCGTTAAATCGTATAATATGGAAATTGCGATTTTTTGCGCAGCGCTGGATGTGAGAAAAGTTGATGCCGTGTAAGATTTTGGCGATTCGACAACTGCGTTACGAGTTTCTGATCTAAAGTAAAAACCTCGCCATGAAAAATGACGATTTGCATGACATGCCCATTTCACATACCTCCAGCGGTATGCATGAAAAAGGTTCCCTTCCCCGTATAGAGTACAAGCCCGGAGGGGACTCCTATATATAAGAGGACGGTGATGCTCGTCGGAAATTTTAAAAGTGACCCCTAAAAGGTACCAAAGTCATAGCCGGGTGGGCGTGGCAATACATGCTTTTTACCCTAAAAGGTACCAATCAAGCGATCAATTGTGTCTATATACGAACGATTTGATGGTCGTGCAATCCGATCTTTGTTTCCAGTATTTAATCGTTGATGGAGGAAAAAATCACCCTAACAGGTACCAGCCAGGTCTCTAGTAGTCCACTAAAGTCTGAGATACCCTAAAAGGTACCAGATCGCTGATTTTGACCCCTAAAAGGTACGACGAGCATCCCCGTCCATTTACGATCGGAGTCCCCACCCGGGAAATAAAGGCCTATCGTCCTTCCAATGTTGAAAACAATATATGTGACGTTCAACGCTACGCACCTGGATACCAATCAAATTTCAAGCTTTAACTAAAGGATTAACACAACTTGTATGAAAATCTTGTGTTTTCTTTAATTGGCCAATACAATCTATAATTATTACATCATCAATATCTCATGCAGTAAACAATTTTGTTGAAAACAAGGTTCTGGAAAGGAGTTCACTCAAGGCTTGGCCGCAAGATGAAACTTGCAAAAATGCGCATAACACAGTTGAAACTTGACTTTCTAAAAGTCCTGATTCCCGTTTTCTAGATCTTAATTCATTCAGATTCATTGCTCGCAAAACATTTGCAGTTTTCGGTTCTGAAACATTTTGTTGTACTATTAATAGTTGTTTGATTCAACCCGTGAAAGAAAGTTATCTACTGAGTTGATAAAGAACAAAAGAAAACAATGGCTTTCGAGTCTACTACTATTGTGGGTTTTCCAAGTTTTTCTAGGGTTGAAATAGAACTACTCCATCACAAGGGTACTACTGGCGGACACAGTGGTACAATGTAAATGTTGTTACGCCGTAACTTTGAATAGTTTCGCTGTGTGTCTGGCCGTTAGTGGAAATATCTTAAAAAAACCTTTCAATAATATACTTTGATAATATGTATAATAAAAACCAAGAGAAAATTAGATAAGAGAAGAAATCCCCATATTATAGGTCCTGTTATTTAGAACTAAATTTCCCTCATTAATGATGTATGAGGGAAATTTAGTTCTAAATCTCCCTCATTTCTATTCAGGTAGGAGGGATGTTAGACATTAAACGTCCCTCTTGAAACAATGGATCCCGAGGTGATCAGGGTATTACATAATTAATTGCATACATTTCCAAATTTTTAGTAACAAAATATATTAAAATTAAATTATAAACTTGCACACTATAAGTTATTGTCCAATGAAAATATCTTTTTCTTGATGCGAATCCTTTTCCACCACTTCAAGAAGTCTAGACTTCATTGGCCGATTATCAGTGCTATCACTTTCTTCAATAACCACAGCTCGCTGTAAGGATTCTAAGTTCATCAGCTGTTAAACTTCCTTTGTGATATACTTTACCTAAGGCCTCGCCTTCTTTCACAAGTCCCCTACCATGAAGTTGAGTGTGATACCCACCCCATGGTCAATTGTGTCAGTCACCTTTTGACGCCCAGCTCCTAATTTCCCACATACAGAGGCAAACTTCATGGCATCAATGTCTGTGAGAATTCCTGACTTAAGGGCATTAAATTCATGCGATTTTTGAGCTAGTGGAATATGATGGTAGGGGTTAGCACCCTTTGCACACAGAGCTTCTGCAAGGTCTTGCTTTACTCCTGGGCAATAAGCATCTCTTTAAACTTGTTAATGGCCTTTCCATTCTGTAGGGTTTGTTTAATAGACTCACTACCTTCTTCTCTTGAGTTGACTTTCTTCAGAGAATTCAATAAATACCCACCTGCAAAGGATAAATTTAAATCATGCCAATAAGAGTTCAGCTGTGTGATTATCTCTATCCTTAAAGCCTGATTAACATGAGCGACACAAATGCATTTATGCATGCACGTATGAACTTGAGAAACGCAAGTGCAAGCGCAAGTGCAAATTCAAAAGCGTAAGGAACGGAAATATTTCGATTTTCTTGCATTTGCATTTGTGCTTGTGCTTGAGTTTTTATCGTGTTGAATCGGGCTTGAAGCCATAGTATTTTTGTGCACCTCAATTACGCATGCGTATCTAATTACATTTGCATTTATGTAGAAGTTTAAATCGGATTAGGAGGAACAATCGGAACAATGTTTGTGCTTGCATTTCCATTTGCGTTGCTCCTGTGAACCGAACTTTAGGTCCTGGCTAAGCGAGAAAAACATGTTTGCAGTAACATATCACTAACGCGTGCATGTTTCGCAAATGTTTCCAAGTTTAGCCACATGAGAAACACTTTTATGCAACAAATTTTCTTGCTGAGACACAAAAACTGTTTCTGGAACACAACAGAAACATTTTATGCTTCCAGACGCGCGCATGGGAGCAATGTTTCCCGAATTAGTCACTAAAGGAAACATGTTACTGTAATCTCATCTGGTACGCCACACAAGGCTTACTGAAAGGTGCAGTAATACGATCAACAAAATCGTGCAACTTGTTGCGCAATAGAGTCGTTTTCGTATGAGTGGGAAACTACCGTACCGTATCGTAACTGTACCAGTATCATAGTTTCTATAAAAAATATTCGAAATTCCTACTGTAACCGTATCGTATCGTAACCGTACAGTGTTCCACTCATACGAAAAACCACTCTATTGTTTCGTTGTAAGTTGTAGTGCTATGTTGTTCGTATTACCACCCCGCGCACAACTTGTCACGCAACAAAAAAATTCAATGTTACAGGTTGCGCCTACTTGTTGCAAAGAGTAGAAAGTGGTTCTACTTTGTGCAACAAATTTTTTGCAACCTGCAACAATTTTTTGTTGCGTGACAAGTTGCGTGTGGGGCGGTAACAAGCAATGTTGCGCGACAAGTTGCACGATTTTGTTATTCGTATTACCGCACCTTAAGCAAATAACAAGTCATTGAAGTCATTTTGACGATAAGAAAATGAAACTCTAATTTCGAACATTTGAAATTTTGTTTATATTTCTTTATCACAAATCTGTGCGCACGTGCGTCCGTTAATGTTGTAGGAACATCTTTGCTCGATCACAGTTTATCCACCCAGGAAACAATTAATTAGCATGTTTCTGGAAGCATTTTTCCTCGTTTAGCCAGGGCCTTTAAGGATAAGCTTGCAGGGTGATAAGAATGTAACTTCCAATAGACAGCCACTTCATGCCATGATGAAGACTAAAAAGGGTATACCTCTTTTATATACATTTCAATGAGAATTGTACCCCTTTGAAACACCTATAACAGGCTCGTAACATGGTATATTTTCGTTTCACTGGTCCCGGGTTTTTACGGAAAATTTTGATTCCTGAGCCCATATTTTTAGAAATTTTTGATCCCTGATCCTTGGTGCAAAAAACTGAACTGATCCCTGATCCTGACCCAATGTTCCTGATCCTCGATCCACCTATTTGATCCCTGAGCCCTGGCCTCTGATCCCTGATCCTGGTCATAATTTGGAGCTTGATCGCTGATCCCATATACCATGTTACGAGCCTGACCTAAGCAACTCAAGTATGTTAAGGCAGGGAATTTTGCGTTAACAGATAAATTGCCTTAATTAAACGAAGTTTCTGAGAAGGCAAATCAAAGATTTTTGCCATATGATTTTTTTTTGATTTAACATTTTGTGATACCTTTTGTGACCATCAAGGTGTCACGTGACCTATAACGTCATAAATCACCTTTTTCAAAATGGGCCAATGGTGAAACATGGAAACGAAGCAATGCTTCTTGTTATAGTATTCTATGAATGTGCTTTCTACAAAACTCTGAACTCTGAACTTTCTACAAAAGTCTGAACAGTAATGAAAAATTGGATATGTATCACATGAGGGGAAACTTTTTTGTTGTTGGTGGAAATACACTGTAACTGTCCAGTATAATAATAGTTACCTTGCAAGCAGACAAGCTCCTCTAGGTCTTCAGGACCTTGTCCATGTAAACACTGAATGGATTCAGCTACTTCCATGGAATTGCCTATAGTTTTACCAATAGGGTGATCCATCTGAGTTACCAAAGCTGTGCATTTGATACCAAGGCCTTCAGCAGTGTTGACTAATGTCTGTGCAAGACATTTGGCTTTGTCTAATGATGATGCAAAGGCAGCTCGGCCACACTTGACGTCCAGCACAAGTGCTGATAGAGACTCTAAAGACATATAGAACACTTATTATTAATTAGAGTTCTTAAATAGATTTGGTATGACTGCAAAAATGGAACTGTATGGTCACGGCATATGGTTAAATTCATTACAGTACTGACATGGCTATGACACAGTGCAGTCCATTTCAGTCACTCGTATGAAATCGAAGAAATCCTCTCCTCTCCTCTCCTCTCCTCTCCTCTCCTCTCCTCTCCTCTCCTCTCCTCTCCTCTCCTCTCCTCTCCTCTCCTCTCCTCTCCTCTCCTCTCCTCTCCTCTCCTCTCCTCTCCTCTCCTTAAAGCAATTTCCTTGCCTCTATTACTTTATTTAAAAAATTGCTTCACCCCCCCCCCCCGACCCCCCCGTACCCCTCCCCCTTAGCTTAGCAGTGTGACAAAATTCAATATATTCTTGCCTGCTGCTTTCTTGGAGATGATAGAGCTTGCAATAAGAGGAATAGATGCAACAGTGCCAGTGATGTCACGAATTGCATATAGCACTCTATCTGTTGGGGCCAATGATTCATTCTGTCCCACAATGCAACAGCCAACTTTGTCTAAGACTTGAATCATTTCCTCTGGCTGCAAGCTTACTCTGAACCCTGGGATCGACTCTAGTTTATCTAGTGTTCCACCTGAGGAAAAAAGAAAGTTGCGTTAAGGATTTCTAGGGGAGGGGAAGGGATATTGGCGAATGAGACACAGGAAGCCCAAGCAATGTTTCATGTGAGAAATATCTGAAAATTCGAATTAAAATTGTTCTGCTTTCAATGTTATGAATTCACTACTATCGATGTCTAACTTTATACATCAAAATGTGAATGCCATAAAAATCTGGGGGGGGGGGATTAGAATTAGAGCTGGCTAAAACATGCTGCGCGTCAAATCTAAGTAATGGATCCAGTGTCTTAAGTCTTTGCCAAACAATAGACCAAACCGGCTAATTAACGCGTTGCTATTACGTTTCCTCCCAATTCGAAACCTCTGAAGTTTCTGGGTCTTTTATGACGTGCAAATTTAATTTGGAGAAAAGTTTTATTCCCAGAGGTTTTGAATTGGGTGGAAACGTACATAGCAACGCGTTAGCCTATTATCTATTCAAATTACATTTGTGCAGGACCCAATGACAAAAGGTAGTTGTTCCAAAATCCTTGTACATACAACGACGAATTATTGCGTAATGGTGTCAAATACCACATTAATTTATTCACGTAAACAAAGCTCACTCGATTGTTGGATTTGTGTTTCTTTTTGAAATCCTTCGAGTGTTGCAAAATGTTATTGTGACCCGATAGGTCACTGCTGTTAGTGAAGCACTTAAGGCCCAGAAAGACAGCAAATTCTGCATGAATTCTAGGGATTATATCTGGAGTCTAAAAGATTTCTGAACTGAAACTTATAAAGCGAGCTATGAACCTATGTTTAGAAATGTACAAGTGTTGTTCATTTATACATGTGTTGTACACCATCGAACCGTAACGTTCCGCATGGGTTTATACAAACCACCATTTAGAATCTACAGCTGATAGTTTGTTTATCTTTCGCTACAGGAAGCTGCAATTAAAATGGCCTTTCTGAAGGATGAAATAGTTTCTATTTCATAGTTTCTGTCTCTGTCAGCTTACTTACCAGTGTGTCCCAAACCACGTCCAGAAATCATTGGCACTTTTACTTCACAAGCGGCCAGGGCTGGAGCCAGTATCAAACTAATTTTATCACCAACACCGCCTGTAGAGTGTTTATCACCCACAACATTACCCCATTCTGTAGGCCACGACAAAGTAGATCCTGAGTGTAACATGGCTTCAGTTAGATGGACAGTCTCCTCTGTTTTCATGCCTTTGAGATAGATCGCCATTAACATCGAACCAATTTGACAGTCTGGAATATCACCAGACGCAACTCGTTCGGCGAAAAAGCGAATCTGCTCCTTGGTTAAGATCCCGCCGTCCCTTTTTGTGGCAATGAGGTCTACAATGTTGAATTCCGCCATGTTTTCACAGCTGATCTTAAGCGAAAATGCGTCCTCTTACACCGTTGTATACGACTTTGAATGCAAATGATTGTTATGGTAATTCAGAATCGCCACGTTTCGCGTGCTCGCGGGGATCGGGAGTAATGAATATTTTATTGAAAGATACTAGACATACTATGCATTGAAGAATTTCCCCGAAATCCTTGAAAGTGAAAAAAAAAAAATGTTCAGTACTATACGTAGATGAAATCAGGTGCGTACAATGCAGATCGACAAAAGGACGCATGCTTTCAGTTTTAAAATCCTTTTTATTAAAGGCAGCAAAAATTTCTTTTGTCATTTTGAAGTTTTGACTTTGGGTTTCTTTCTTTCTCTCTCTCTCTCTCTTTTGTTCTTTCTTTCTTTCTTTCTTTCTTTCTTTCTTTCTTTCTTTCTTTCTTTCTTTCTTTCTTTCTTTCTTTCTTTCTTTCTTTCTTTCTTTCTTTCTTTCTTTCTTTCTTTCTTTCTTTCTTTCTTTCTTTCTTTCTTTCTTTCTTTCTTTCTTTCTTTCTTTCTTTCTTTCTTTCTTTCTTTCTTTCTTTCTTTCTTTCTTTCTTTCTTTCTTTCTTTCTTTCTTTCTTTCTTTCTTTCTTTCTTTCTTTCTTTCTTTCTTTCTTGTCAACAAAAAGTATACGCCGACAGTGGCCGACGCAGACTGTTGTTTCCACCACATCAGTGACGTCTATCCCTATGGGGAAGGGAAAGGGAGGGGAAAGGGGAGGGGAAAGGGGAGGGGAAGGGACTGAGGCGAGGAGGAGGGGGGAGTCCCTTCCCCTCCCCTTTCCGGCCCTTTCTCCTCCCCTTTCCCCTCCCCTTTCCCCTCCCCTTTCCCCTCCCCTTTCCCCTCCCCTTAGGGCCGCTACGCAGGCTAAGATTTTCATGGTTCGCCGGTGATCGAGAGGATATCAGTGCAGGGACCACACGGCCGGCCGGATGCCAACTAGTCTCCTTCGCAGCAGCTCTTAGGGCCCGTTCAGATGAAGGCGAGTTGTCCCTGGATAGTAGGGATAACTCTTTTGTTTTCTTTTCCCTGGGGGACACAAAACAAAAGAGTTATCCCTACTCAAGCCTACTATCCAGGGAGAACTCACCTTCATCGAACGGGCCCTTGGTGTCGTTACGCAAGGCGACATCCAGTTGCATGATTTTGAGTGAGTTTAATTTTGCGGACTAGCGATTTTTGTGATTGACAAAGATTTTTTTTTTTTCAGTTGCTGTGAACTAAATTTTAAGATTTTCATCGTGCCACGTTCAATTCTGTGTATTTCTGAAGGTTGTGAATTCGGCGCCAGTTTTGCTTTGAAAAAAGAGACATTTTTGCACCAAAAAAAGGCTATTAGCAAAGTGTGAATGGGAAATTGTGATTTTCTATGTTTATGCGGGAACTTTTTTTTTTCGATCGTGAAAGGAAAAAAAGCAAAAATTAGAACCTCCAAAATAGAGTACAACACGGTAGTCTCGCATGACCCTGCATCACGCAAACTCACAGGCGTCGAGGTTTCCAGGTTCGTGCGCCCGTATTACTCGACTGAGCCTAGCCAGCAAAATCCTTGCAAAACAGATTGCTCCAGTCATCGACAGGAACGTTTTTAGACGTTGTAACATCCTCCAGCGTCCCCCCATTATTAGCTACTAGGCTGCCAAGCTACACAGAATGGAAAGAAGTCAAAAAAAGTCTGAGTTCACTGGGAATCGAACTCGAGCTCCGAACCCGCGTATTCACTGAGCTACACTTGCTCCTAGTGTTCGTCTAAATGCATGATCAATCGGTCCTTTTTCCATTTTTCTATTTTTCTTTCTTCAGTGCTTTGTTTGTTTGTTTGTTTTTCTTCGTATTTTCTTTGTTGACGTCATCGACATAGTTACCAGTCTCCCACTTTCTCAGCATAGTCTCCTGGGAGTTTTTGTGTTCATGGCAACATGGGTTTGTGCGTCCATAATTAGACGAATGTTTTGGGTTAATCAACTACGAAATAGAGAACAATTATGGATTAATGAGACTCAATCAAGCTGATAACGATAATCAATAACTATACTTTGATCTCATGGAGGTTGACAAGAAGAAGATTGTGCAAATTTCTTGGTGTCAAAACTCATCCTTGATTAACATTGCTGCAAACGTCTTTTGACTACAAATGTTATACTTCACGTCAAATTACTTACTCTAAATGTTTTTAATTACTTTCAACAATGGAATCAAACGTAGTTGAACGTGTTTACTCTTAATGCTACCGTCCATACAAATCCCAGCCAAGAAATTGTCAACATCGAAGTCAAAGAAATCAAAATCGAACACAATCAAAGTTGACTTGATTCATGATCAAGAAGGGACGAAGAATCGATCTGGTTCACCCTTTTTGCCTCTACTTTCTGAGGGATCTTTGACATCGTTTGTGAGTAGTAAATCGAGCAGAAGTCGATGGAAGGAGAAGATCAGGGAAAGAGAGAGTATGAAGCCAGCAGCAACGAAGGTTAGGCGCAAATTATCATTATTACTTACTGTATATTCGAATTTGCGCGCCAAAATGCATTTGCCTTTCATGCAGAGTTGTGAACTCAAGCTCATTTAACAAGTGGCCACTTACGGGTTGTATTTACAGTATGATACTGATGCAGGACTTTGATAATAAATTGGCCAGTTAATAGGCTTGGGTGCTTAATAGCTAGGGGCTATATTTACAGTATAACACTGATTCAGGACTTTGATAACTGGCTGCTAAATAGGGGTAGCTGCTTCATAGGGGTTTCACTGTATTTAATTGATGGATTAACACAGCCATTTCTGTTGGGCCATTAACAAGAGACCTGTCTTTTATCTGGAATACTGACTTTTATTCAAGGAAGATTCTAACAGAAAGTAATTTATTTTTAAGCTAAAGCAAAGAGGAGGTGGATTCAAAGACTATATTAATCAAAGGTCAATAGAGAAAAGGTATTTATTCATTTCTAATAAAGCCTCTACACTTTATTTTTTAAAAACAAAATAAGGGACATAGACATACATGTAATTATTAGGTGCGAGAGAAATTTATAACAGGATCAAAACATTGTAACATACATAGGACCCATGTTTCAAATAATCTATTAGAAGGGTTGAAATTATCTGTTTTGCAGCATTTATTTTACATTTTTGTAAGTGTCCTGTGCATGATCATGGCATAGAGCTGCCTGTTGCACACTTGGCAAAAATGCTCTAAATGTAGGATTTTGAGGATACTAAGTGACTACCAAAAGGAAAATAGGTAGCAAAGATATTTTGATCAGTATGGTGTATAATGATACATTTATAATGATCTAATTGAAATCTGTAAAACTGTAGAAAAAGCTTTCATTAATGACATTTTGAGCCTTAGCCCTTTGTCAGAGTAAAAAGAATGAAGGATATGAAATGTCAGTATTGTAAGGAGTCTATGGTGTTCATTTACAGATTTCCATTCCTGTAATTTTAAAAATCATGTGAACTGAAACAACAAAAAAGTCTGCTGCAGTTTGTTGATTTGGCTTTGTTCATCCAAATCAATTATAATCAAAATAGAATATACATATGGTATGAGCTATAATTATAGTATATCACCAAACTAAAGTAGATCATATTGAGGGTCATCCACTACGGTTAGAACGAAGCTCGCGATTTGTTAAAACGACAAAAACAAAGAATATGTGGATTACTCTGAACAATGTCTTTTTGTTCTACTTGTCGCCTGTGGCATTGTTTCCTTCCGACCGTAGTGTATTACTGCATATTGAACCATTTGATAGGTATACAGAGTGCTTTAATTATTGAGATCAGTTTATCATTTTAATCATAATTGAGGGAAGCCAGATCAGCAATTAAATCCAGCTGACTGTTTTGATGTCTGAGTTTGCATGATTTTGTAAATTGCAGTAGTTTTCAAAGTGACTACATGTAGTAAACTCCCTTTGATATTGAAGACTTTGTTTTAGTGTGGTGTCTACCTTGGTTAACCTTAGAGTGTCTAGTAAAAAAAACCAGTTCACTTGAGTTACAGTTGTGTGTGTGTGTCTTACAGAGGATTCTTAGCCTGAGTGCAGGTGGCCCTAAGAGGAAAGGAAAAGGGGAAGGCCACAAGGGGATTGGAATGCCCTTCCCTTCCCTCCCCCTTTCCCAATAGGGCCGATTTGCAGAGTTTGTCTTCATTGAGGGAATTCACCATGAATTTAGGTTACAGCTTGTGTTCAAATAGTTGTAATTAGTGTTGGACTCACAATTACAACCTGGGGATTATGAGCTGTAGGCAGCTCCTGTATTGCTGTGCTTCAGAACAATACTTAAGGTGGCTCTGTCAAAATAGATGATGCCTGTGATGACATCAAAAACTGGTTATAACTTTGTGTGCTTTTTGTCAATTTGCAATTTGTAAAAGTTCACAAACTTTACAAAATTTATTCAGAAATATGTTTCAGTAAACAATTATTCAGAAATATGTTTCAGTAAACAATTTTACAACTACTGAGGAAAGTGGATGCAAATTTAATGTCATTATAGAAACGAATTTAAAGACTGCATAGAACTGAGATAGAATGAAGTGGAAGTTTGAATGAAAGATGCAGTGCTAATAATATCATGTTGACATTATTATAACCCTATTTTTGGACATGATAAGCCTCAAGTGTAATGCCGTTTTACTCCCTCTCTATACCAGAATCCTTTTCAAAAACCTTTCATATTCAAATTTTATTTTCCTTTAAGAATACAAACACAATAGTTTTAAATTTGAACAAAAGCGTACTCAAACAGGATTCTGGTATAGAGAGGGGGTCAAAACGTCATCAAGCTTGCATGGGGCTTATTGGTTATAAAATATATTTGCAAGTTGGGATTTCTCTGCAATTGTGATAATCAACTTACATAAATCCTATAATGATTATTCTGAGGGAGAGTTTTAGCAAAATGGAAAATTGGAAATGGAAAATTATGAAGCATTATGAATTTATATATATCTTGACCTCAAAAAGCAACCTCCGATCTGTCCTGCATTTTTGAATGAATGGTATATGTTTGTATATTTTCATGTTGTTCATTCAAACGTTTTTCAAAGTATTTTTATGCCAAAGTGACTGCTGAGAACAGTGACTGATAAACATGTCATAGCGTTTACAAAAATAGTAGCAAAACCACAATGATTTGATTTTATGTTCATAACTCTTAAAAGAACTGATCAATCTAAGTAATGTCAATATAAAGACAGTTGATTGAGTGCGCTCTTATAGTTTAAAACATCAGATAATATCTACATTTCTACATGTTCGTTGATCATCATCATCAGTATCTTCATTTGTTGCACGAGGATTTAACAAACTTCAGGAATTGACTCTTTTTTGAATAAGCGTCATTGTGAATATTTGATTTCTGTCCATTATCATCATCATCGTCGTCGTCGTCGTCGTCAGTGTCATCATCGCCATTTTGCGACTTTGCTTCTCCTCGTCAAGCTCTGTTCATTTCTTGTGCCATTGCTCCAGCTGCTTGCCCAACTAAGATAATATTCAACGCCCCTGCAGAATTAGCCACTCCAGGTGCGACTTCCCGCCCCTCTTCAAAAATACAATATGGAGCAAAACACTGGCAACAGGCTGGGCAGCCCCAGTACATAAACAGGAAGGCCCAGCAAGTAACCTCTTTGATTAGCATAAGGAGAGTTATGATGACAAACGTTGCCTTAAGGAATCCTACTTCCCCTTTAGTGAGTCCAGTGAAGTCTTTTTGATCGAGAAGGATACTCAGAAACCCTACTAAGAAGAAAAACATGTTAAAGACGAAATTGAACGCAGCGGAAAATCTCATGGTCATCAAGGTCACGAGTGGGTGTCTTAAGTTGGACAGTCTCCAGATAAAGAAGGCAGCAGATGCAACTGTGAACCAATCAGAGACGGTAGCCATCCAGGAGAAAGCCAGAAGAACAGAACGGATGGCTCCACTCTTGTAATCTCTCATCATGATTGTAGCTGCTAGAGTGAATGCAGTCATAAGCAAAGCTAGTCCACCATTAACCAAAACCCAGCGTTTTCCTCTCGCTACGTTAACTTTGCCAAAGTGTTTTCCAAAGTTCCCAGTTCGATAGACTTCTGTAAAATCGGCGTTAAGGTCTCCTGGAGCAGCTTCAATAGGCTCTCCTTGCTGCGTTCCTTGCATGAGAGGCTGTCCTTGTAGATTTGAGTATCCAGGCCGTCCATTGGCTATGATAAGGTCTTGTTGGTTGGGCTCTCCAGGTTGTGTATTGGTGTTGAACTGTTCTTGTACATAAGGCTGTCCTTGGGAGTTAAGCTGTCCAGGTTGTGTATTGGTATTGAACTGTTCTTGTACGTAGGGCTGCCCTTGTGAGTTAAACTGTCCATTTGGTTGTTGATTATTGGGTTGCGCTTGAGTATATGGCTGTGTAGTTTGACCTTGTAGATTAGGTTGTCCAGATGAATTGGTCTGTCCAGCAGGAATCATTCGTCCAGTTAGTAAATGGTTTGTTACCAATTGGGCTGCGGTTTTGGAGTCGGTGTTCTGCATGTTTTCTACCTAAATGGATTAGCTTCTCCAAGTACTGAAGAAATACAAAAGAATGCAAGAAGTTAATTCACTGACTTACGGACAGTTGCTGACTGACTAAATGACTGACTGACTGACTGACTGACTGACTGACTGACTGACTGACTGACTGACTGACTGACTGACTGACTGACTGACTAACTGACTGACTGACTGACTGATTGACTGACTGTCTGACTGACTGATTGACTGACTGACTGACTGACTGACTGTCTGACTGACTGACTGACTGACTGACTGACTGACTGACTGACTGACTGACTAACTGACTGACTGTATGACTGACTGACTGACAGACAGACAGACAGACAGACAGACAGACAGACAGAAAGACATGTAGACAGTAACGGACAACAAGACACAGATGGTTAGAGCCTGGAAATTTGAGGAACTAGAAAGTGAAAGCAATGCCTCGTATACACCTTATTTTTTAATCAATAAAAAAACAAAATTGAAGATAAAATATGTTGATTATTTGACATTGTAATGGAATACACAAGAATTTCCTTGTTAGTCAGATTAATTTTCTTGTTTGAAAAATTCTGGTCAAAGTTCGCAAGTTGAAGTTTACCGATTCTAAAGTGAATTCATGTCCATGACATGCAATATATAGGCACTAAAAACTATTAAAAACTATTGCGTTTAGATCCACAAAGTTAAATTTGGCGAGAAACTTCAGTATAACAAATTATTCAAGATGAATTTTACTGTATGACCTCAATACCAGGAGACCACGAAGACTGAAGTCAATTGTGAAGTAAGATATTCGTCTTCTTGGTGGAAGAAGAACGTTAAACCATTTAGAAAATCCAGTCTATTTGCACTGGATCTGCACTCATGAATAATAGAGATGAGATTAAGAAACAATTGAGGACATGCGAAAGCCT
This sequence comes from Telmatactis stephensoni, assembly GCA_029948255.1. Lineage (NCBI taxonomy): Eukaryota > Metazoa > Cnidaria > Anthozoa > Actiniaria > Isophelliidae > Telmatactis > Telmatactis stephensoni. The sequence goes on from JALIZF010001761.1 coordinate 15,686, forward strand.
GGCAGTCAGTAGGGAGGAGGAGAGAATTAGAAGAAGAATTTTACGAGGAAATAAGACATATGTCTTCACGTACATGAATTACTCACCTATTTATCTACGAAGTCGATGGATGAGAAGTTTAATGGTTTCAAAGTTTTGTGGCTTCTACAAATGTATTTCGTAATGTTATTTTGCTTCCGCTGATACGTTTTACGTGTCCAAGCACAAACAACTGAAATGAAATGATTTGTTCGCGTGTGGTGAACGGAAATCTGTCGTGAACCGGAAGTTGACCTAAACAGTTGTCAACACCAGCACGTCATATGTATTTATTTTGGAAACCCTTATCTTAAAAATTGATTATTTAATTAATTAATTTGAGTAACTGACACATTTTTCTGTAACTCTAAAATAGCTGGAATTTATGATATAGTTCAACACGCGCTCTGATTGGCTGAGAAACCAGCAGTTGGACAAATTGCCGGTTGGACAATTCCCCTCGTGTGCACAGCGAGTCTTCGTTAAAAATTAGGTTGAGGGGAATTGTCCCTGACATGTCTACTAATTTGTTGAAGAAACAGAAACACTGCACTTTCGCTTTTCAGTTGCTTTCACAGTGTCAAGAAAGATAAGGACATCAATCAAGTGACAAAACGATTTTTGTAACGATTCTGTTGATTGCTTCATTTAATCCTGATCAGACTTGGACCAAAACTTTGATAAATAGAACGTAAATGGTTGAAGAAACACTTTTCATGATACAAAAAGAAAGTTTTTGCAATGTTGGCATAGTTGGGAGAATAGCAGGACGCCTTCATAAAACGGCTTTAACCTAAAGGGGTGTAAAACCTTTGTCTTGACATCATGTTCAGATGGAGTGAGTAAAAACCCTGTATTTTGTCCTGTGGTTCACTGCAATAAATTATGAATACTAGTAATTCGAAATTGAACGAACCAGTCTCAGTAAGGCCAAATAGTGACTCGTCTGCAACATATATGCGTACCTGTGCTGTCAAATATCTCGTAATTCAAATATCGTTTTCTTTCTCGAACTAGTTAAGGATAAACGCAAGAACGTGATACTAATTTTCTAGTGAAAAATCGGAAGAAACGTTCGCCAAATAGGGTACCACCAACCAGAATTTTGATTATTGAAAAAAAAAAGATTTGTTTTTGTCGATTTTGTTGAACGCTGTTCAACATTTGTTTCAACATCCTTTCGATTTTGTTGAGAATCAATGTTGAAGTCGTTTGCCACCCCCTTTCAACAATGTTAAAGCTTGTTGAAACGTGTTGAATCAATGTTGAATGAAGTTTAAAAGAGTTTAAACTTTGCTTCAACATTGCTTCAACATTTCATTTGTTCTCTGAATGTTAAATTGTTCTCGTTTGCCACCCTCTTTCAACATTGTTGGGTATGCGCTTGCGCTCTAATCCGTCTTGTAGTGTTTCAACACTGTTGAAAGGGGGTGGCAAACGACTTCAACATTGCAATTCAACAAAATCGAACGGATGGTGAAACAAATGTTGAAACCGTTTACCATATCGTTCAACATTGTTCAACAGAGTTCAACAAAATCGAACTGATGTTGAAACAAATGTTGAAGTCGTTTGCGCGGGCCTTTAGGGCTCCTCAGCCCTTATGCTTACTGTTGCTAGGAACTATTAACTGGTCTCACAAACTAACATTGCATTTTGTCAGAATGTAGCACCAAAACATGAATTTCTAATATGTTCAAAACCTCGCCATGATTGGGAAGTCTGGCTTTGGACCGATTGGTTTAATTTGTGAGTTTGTGAAATAATAAGTCCTTTTTGTTACCATAGCAATGATGATACATCGTTTGCCGGTGTCAAGACACACGATCTACAACTTAAGTTCCCGTCAGCTATGAATGTTAATAAAGGATGGAGTGTACAGCACCCTAACCCAAGGTTGTTGGTATGTACAATTGGATCTAAAATCAGGTTTAACAGCCTAACATTTAAGGCAGGGCACCCTCAATATTTATCGTGTAAATGGAAGTGTGTTTGGATGGGTGCCAAAAATTTTATTATTATCGAGCAATTGTTGTCGTTTAAACGGTAAATTGACAGGCTGAACATTGAGGCACGGTTGCATACCCAAAAAGAGTGCGTACCCACAACTCATGTCGTGTAAACCGAACGTCTAATTTACGTGGGGAAGGGCAAGGGAGGGGAGGGGAGGGGAGTGGGTAATAGAAGGCTGTTGGTACGTATCCCAGTTTTTACCAGTTAATGTATGGGGGACACGTACACGAGGAAGTACCTCATTGATGTTGGTATAGGGCTGGGTTGAACCCCACCACTCTTCAATTTAAAACAAAACAAATAAACAAAAAGGACAAGAAAGTATAATGCTCCAGACTTGTAGACTCAAAATAATTCTAAATTATTAAAAAATACGAAATATCACGAAATCTGATCTAGAAATAGTGTGTAGATGGTTTTTAAATGACTGGAATTCTTCTTTTTTTCTGCAGAAACTACAAAGCAGCACTGGTAAATTCACTGCCGATTTGACTCCTTTCAATTTCAGGTAAAATTGAAAACTATGATAGTTCTTCATAGTGTGGAAATTACTCCGAGAACTTTAGATAGATGATGATGATGATGATAATGATGATGTGAGATGATGACGGGCATCATCATCATCAAGCCGATGACCGTCAAGATATTGGAAACTATAGACCAATATCTGTTTTACCTATAGTGAGTAAAGTTTTCGAAAAAGAAGTTTTTAAACAATTATATAGTTACCTTATTGATAATTCACTACTTTCTGAATACCAATCTGGTTTTCGTCCTCAACATTCGACGGTCTCAGCTTTGATACAAATGTGCGACAAGTGGTTGGAAGCCATGGACAAAGGTCTATTAACAGGGGTAGTATTTATAGACATTCGAAAAGCTTTTGATGCCATAAATCACTCGATTGTTCTAGACAAATTAAAAGCTCATGGTATTTCAGACATAGAGCACAGTTGGTTCAAATCGTACTTGTCCAATAGGAAACAACAATGTTTAGTTAATGGTTATTTATCTTCTTCAAAAGAAATAATTTGTGGAGTTCCCCAAGGTTCTATTTTGGGGCCTTTGTTGTTTCTTATTTATATCAATGATTTGCCAACCTGCCTCCACTTCGCCACACCCTGCATGTATGCAGATGACACACAAATATTTGCTTCTTCATCTGATATTGATGGTCTTTCTGAACAATTAAATCCTGATTTAAATAGTATAAGCGATTGGCTAAAAGCCAATAAGCTTCAATCACATCCTGATAAAACAAAACTGATGATAATAGGATCAAGTCACAATTTAAAGAATAAGACAAGTGATCCCTGTAATAATATTTCAATGAATGGCAAAATCGTAAAACGAGTGGGTCTGCATACATGTTTAGGCGTAAATCTTGACGAAAAGCTTTCTTTTGAAAATCATATTGAATACATCTGCAAAAAGGCGAGCGCGGGTGTTGGAGCCATAAAGCGCATAAAGCCCTTTGTTCCAATAGGCTCTTTAACAACACTCTATAAAGCACTTGTCCAGCCCTACTTCGATTATTGTTCCCCCTTATGGGATACTTGCAATAAAACTCTCAAAGACAAGCTACAAAGGGTACAAGCCCGTGCGGCTAGGGTGATCACAAGTGCTTCATATGACGTTCGATCAGCAGACTTGCTTCAAAGGTTAAACTTAAATACTCTTGAAAGCAGATGGAAACAATTAAAATTATCATTTTTATATAAAATATTAAATGACCAAGCTGCACCTAATTTAGCAAAGCTTTTCGTCAAAATTAAAGAAAATGAAAACCTCAGTTATATATTAAGAAATTCCGCGACTGATCTAGCACTTCCAGGGCCTAAACGAAACTTTTTGAAAAGAAGTTTTGGATATAGCGGCGCTGCCCTGTGGAACAGCCTACCAAAAGAGGCTAAACAAGCAAGCTCTCTTAGGCTGTTTAAGAGAAGTATAACCTCCTTTTGCTCGTGATCTGGGGTTGTGCTGTTTTATACTTTTCAAATATATATGTTTGCTTTTATTATTATTATACAGTGTTTTTTATATCAACTAATATCAAAACGATTGATGTACATATAACTAATTATTATTATATATTTTTATACTACGCCACATTTGGAAACCAGCGCACATACATACGTATGTAGCGTTGAAATGTTTAGCGTGATTAAATAAAGTTCATCATCATCATCATCATCATCATCATGATCGTTATATTTAAAAGTTTTATCGACAAGCTTTTAATATTGTTTTACAGGAATGTCACCGACTACTCGTTCTTTTCACGGACATTAGCCGCTCCGCATGTTGACTTTCTTTATCAGCGAAAACAAACAAAGGACGAAAAACCAATTGTTACAGATGGAATGATGGTAGCTCTTAACGATAGGTACGTCATGGCTAGAGACGCCACAAGACATTTCGTCATTCCGAAATTAATGCTCCCGTTGTATCATGGGAATCTTTTTAGGGGTCGCCGTCTCTCTTGAAGTGGTAGTATAATGCTTGTAAACATCTCCTTATAATCACATTTTTCTTTATCTAACTTAGTTTCTCAATTTTGTTGCCTATGCATGTATCATGTCCTCAGATGAATTTTGAAAAAATGCGTCCCCTAAAACAGTGCCATGGTTCCACGCGACATCAATTCCGGAAGGGCGAGTGGTGTCTGCACTGACCGATATTATCTTCAAAATGTTAACCGACGTCGTTGACGTTGAAGGGGAGACTAAAGCAGATCAAACGCCATCATAAACGTAGTCTTATAAAGTAGGGTCTGTTGTGCGTCACTGTAGCTGACTAGCAACGGTTGCTAAGCAGCAGTGACGCCAATGACAGAAAGCAGTGTAAAGTTATAGGAAAGCGACGTAACGTGAATTATTCAGCAAGTGGTGCAATCATACAAGGCTCGTTATTGTTGCCGTCGTGAAGTTGTTGTTTTATGATAGACATAAACACAAGTTTTAAAAGTGCGTGCATTCAGCAAATATTGTTTACACTAGCAACGGAACGTCATGTTAGAGAGAGAATATATTACTACCGTTTTCATCAGGGGTCAGGGTAGACCAAAACAAGGAAGTACTAATGGCCCAAAGTCCCAAAAGTTGGAGCAGTCTGAAAAATTGGCGCATACCTTTGATTATTTATTTTTCACAATTATAGTGTGCCACTGGATTCCTTCCGATATTTAACGCGAAAATACTCTGAAATGCTCAGCCATGCAATGTCTTTTTTGTTGTCTAGATTTTATTGTCCGCCTCTTAATGTCGGTGAAAATGTTCTTGAACTTCCATGTCCATCAAACCGACCATCACCACACCCACTTGCAGCCTCCTCTCCGCCAGAACAGGACGAGTCTTCATATATCCATAAAAAGGCTTGTGGCTGTGTACATATGATTGAAAGAGAGAGAATCCCTTCAAGAAGCTTGTATAATAGATGGGTACGTACGAGATATATTTTATTGCCAGTATGGTTATCCGTTTCTATGCTGGGCTTGAGCGACAAATATTTGATGCGAGTAGTATTATCTACTTTTTTTCCAAAAAAGGGGGGGAAACCTTGATGACGTCATGATGATTTAGGAGGTGACGTCATCACGTTGCGGAGCCTCATTTGACAACTTAAGGACGTTCGCGGGAAAAAAAGGTTACCATGTTTTTTCCTTCATACTTCGCATGGTGAGATAATGTCATCATAGAAGTTCAAAGAGCAAATAAAAAATGGGGGTCACCGTGCTCGTTGAGGAGTGAGGTGACATCAAAGTGCACCCACTTTCTCGTAGAAGATCGCTTGCGCGCCAATCTATACGAGTCGAGCATAGAAGTGATTTTTTTGCAGAAAAACTAAATGGATTGCTCAATGTTTATTTACACGACCACTCAATAATCCGTGGAATAATATTATGTGAAAATATTTGTAAATACTTAACAAATAGCTGTTGTTTTTAATTCGAATTGGCAGTCATGAGCGACGCTTTTGCCGCGACTTCGCTCAAAGTTGTCACGGAAATCCGTGTTTTTATTATGATTTTACCATAATATTTTTCTCAAATTTAGAATATTAACAGCCTATGTAATTCTTTGTCAAACACTGAAATAAAAAGTGGGGGTCACCGTATTCGTTTCCGATATATTGAGCCGTAAGAGCCGCAAAGTTTGAAAATTTGGCCGCCATCTTGAATACCGAGAGGAGACTGGGTCCAGTAGAATCTTTTCCATCCTTTTTTCTGCAGTTTTTCAACCTGAACGATTTTTTTTCCTCGGTAAAATTCCTTTTTTTAATTTTTTTTCTTTTTTCAAATAATTTCCATTTTAAAAAAATCGAAAAAGTCGTTACCGACTTTTCGGCCGCCATCTTGGATTTAGTTGAGGTAGCGCGCGCTAGCGTGCGCAGTAAAAGTGCGCGTGAACAATGCCCGCGAACGTCCTTAACTCGTTCTTTTCTGGGCCCGCTTGCTCGTACGCGGGTTAGCGATAATCCAGGGTTAAAACAGAAGGTTTCCTTTAAAGTGCTCCTAACCCCTAAATTGAAATGTTGATAATCGTTTCTTTATGAATGGAAAAGCCTTATAGTTAAATAGTTCTGGATAAAATCATCTCCTTTGTGAGGATTAAGCTTTTGAAATAGAAAATGCAAATGAGATGACGTAGAAAAAGGACTTCTTAAATATACAAAGACACTTGAAATGAATTTTTTAACTATTTTTAAACTATTTTTCCATTTGCACAAAGTTTAACCATTAAACGTATTTCCATTCATGAAGAAACGATTATCAAAATTTTAATTTAGGGGTTAGTGGCACTTTATAATTAAACTTAACCCTGAGTTAGTGCTAATGCAACCCTCCACGAGCAACTGAACCCATTTGGTTTTATAAAAATGTCCTTAGCAGCCGTCAATTAAACTAACTCTGCCTGACCCCTTAAAGTAAACCTTCGTTTTTTTGGAGTGCACTATTTAAGGAATATAAAACGCGCGCGCATGTCTCTGTGCTGTGATATAAACACGATGGAAGATGTTGAGCAAGAGAAAAGCAAGCTTAGGAACACGAGGCGTAGCCGAGTGTTTCTCTTGCTTTTCGAGTGCTCTACATCTTCCAGAGTGGTTATATCACAGTACAGAGACATAAGCGATCGTTTTATATTGCTTTTATAAAATATTTTCGACGTTTTTTGAGCGAGCCATGTCTCTGTCCTCTGATATAAACATGGTAGCCAGCCAATCAGCGCGCACGTTATATCTCAAATATTTTGTAAAACAAAGATAAATATGATTTTTACACCAGGTTAATCATGCACTGGGGTGCATTTTTTTTTTTTTCATTTTAGGAGAGGAAATCGACATCGATACAACGTTTAAAGAGCACCAGTTCATTTGGTATGGTTGGTAGTAAAGTACGTGTCAAACAAGTCGACAAACCACCACCCAGTCCACCCAAGATACCAGTAAGGAAAACAACAAGAGGTCAGTTCATTAAATTAGGCACCGTTTACACTTATATGTTTTGGTCTAGCCTCCACATCGCTATGTACGACGAAAACGCGACGAAAACGTTAAGTATGGATGCGCAGCATTGAAAGCACCTGTTTTGCAAACGACAACTGACAAGATATGAAACGCATAAATGTAAACGAGGCCTGAAGCCAAATTAATTATATCCTTAATTCCCTTCTATGTTGTAAGCCAAAGTTTTCCTCGTTGATTTAATTTGTTTCCGTCTTTCGGATGCCGGAAAATAAGGGTCAGTCCCTGGGAAATTGTGAAGTGGAAGTTTTCTCCATTCACGTGCACATTAATGCGCTTTGCATAGAAAATCGATTTTTCATGTTCATTGTTATGGAAAGAACGGTAGTAAATACTGTCGAAATTGAGGCCTCATTGCAGAAACTGGTTTCCCCTTGGTCGTTCATCATGCTAACTTTTTTTTTTTTTCACCAGAAATGTCTCTTGAGAATCTAAGAAGAAAAGTGAGTAAAAATCTAATAGAAGAGAATAACCAGGAGACGCCCTTATAAAAACCCTCGCCAGCTAAGTTTGACGTTGTGTCCTGCATTTAAGCTGGGAACTAGATTCGAAGAAATTTAGTTCGCGCCGCTAGCGGATTAGTCTCTCTTGCAGCCGTTTTTTGTGTCGTCACACAACGCTTGGGGATTGTCACGTAACGCTTCCATCCCCAAGAGTTGCGTGACGACACAATAAACGGCAGCGAGGGAGACAACTAGCGACTGCAATGCAAACGTTTTAGTTCAAGCAGATGGCGGTCAAAAAGGCAGTTCTAAAAATAGCCCAAAATGCGGGGAACATACCACATCACGTGACTTGGGTGTCTCGGTCCCAGTCTCAGTCACCGGTTCCTGAAAGTTCAATTGGCGATAATCCAGGGTTAAAATGTAATAAATGGTTTAATGAGTTAATCTTGGATTAATTAGTCGGACCTTCGGAACTAATCAGCCTGGTTATACTCTCCAGTATTTTTTAAAACTGAATGAACTATCATGTGACTCAAAACGGTTTTCCCGTGATAAAGAGAGATTTTAGATGCAGTGTTGTCCTGGTTACCACCTTGGCTTTACATATGCTGGCTTTGTTCCTGTTCGTAGGTCAAAAAAGTTGCCAAACAGAATTTAAATTCACATGACAAAGTAAACGAGAAAAGACGTCGAAGTTCACACACTGTAACAAACACCTCAACAAATCAGAAGTTAAAAGCTAAGCGCGAATCTATAACAAGAGAAAACGAGGAGGACATGAAGGTGGACGATGTGAAAGATGAGGCAAAAGAACAAGAGGTCGATGATGAGTCTTGTTTGATGACTGAACGTGACAACACGAAAGAGGATGTCATGGACACGACAAGGTAGTTTTGTAGTTCTGACCTGAGCTCCTGAAAGCCTTATTAGCGCTAATCCTTAATTGTCGTGACCAGGAAAGTTTCAGAAGCATCGCTTTACAAGATTTAAACCTTGCATAGATATCTCATTGTGCAGCGATTTTGAAGAATTTCTGTAACAGCTTTTTCGAAAAATTTACGAGTACAGTTTTTTGGGTTCAAATGAAAAACTCAACCTAAACAAATAAAACGGGCCGGCAATATTCCTAGAAAACAAACCTTTCTGAAAGGCATTTGAAGGGGATAGCATTTCATAAAATTCGACTGTCTTCGGTAAAAGGCTCGAGAAGATGACTTCATTTGCTTTTGGGAAAATGAAATTTATTTGGTATGCATTGCGGTGCAAGAGTTGGCGTTTTTGTTAGAAATTTGGTCTACTTCAACAAATATTGTTCAAAAACCGCTCGATGAATTTATTTCTGAATCATTTATTCTAAGCATTATGCATTGGGTTTTGATGTCTGGTAGTTTCAAGTTCATTGAAAACCTCAATGGCTATTAAACACGGTCTTGAAAACTGACCTTATTTTACTAACTTTTAGCTTACCCTTGGTACTAATTGTTTTGAAGTGCAATATGCTCGTGCACATATACGCATAATTTAAAGTACAATTTTTCATGTCTTTTGATCTAATTGTTATTCATATCTTATTCCTTGCCAAAGCTCGAGTGACCTTTTACCATACTAAATCGCATTAAACTCTATTCTAATCAGTCAGTTCATTATAGCTCACTGTATTTCATAAAAAAAGAACCAGAAAAAGTTGTATCGTATGCGCAGACCTTATTTATTGTGTCTAAATGTTAAAATATTTGTTGCTTGTATACTCAGTGAGCCACAACACGAGACGGATAACAAAATGGACGTAGTAACAGTGGTAGAAAGTGTATCAACTGTAGCCTCGCCTACTAGTATAGCACGGCTGACCACGCCCAAAATACTTAAGGTAACATTGTTAGTCGTGTGCGATGATGACATTCATCTATTATATAACTCAGCATTGATTAAAATATAGAACAAATATCAGTACACTGTCACATAATATAGGGAATGCTCAGTTGCAAACGTATATTTTAATTCATGCAAAGTTACACAGATCAGTCGTAAAATTGGTATTGATGAACTGAGGTGTAATTTTTTATGACTCGTACTAGTGTACGATTACGGTTAAAGGAGAGAAGCAAAATGAACACTCTAATACTAAAATCTTGACTTTTTTGTTTGTAGATCTATTACGGTGAAGGACACAGCGCTGAGAGTTATTCTGCTTTACGAAAAGTTTTTACAAAACTGGACAGTGATGGCGATGGGTAGGTTATGATTTAGTTCTAAAACGTACAAAATTCAATGTATAAAGCTGTGAGTTTTTATGGTGTCCACCAATAGATGTTATGATGATGATTTTGATGATGATGATGATGATGATGACTGGATGCCAATTGTTTGTCATATTTCTCATGTTTCCCACAATTCTTTGCAGACATCTGTCGTTCGACGAACTTAAGCGAAGTCTGCCAAGTGACTTGACAAGACAACAGCTTGATTACCTGAAAAAGGTGAGAAGGGAAAGCCAAAAGTTTTTGTTCACAGACACCAAGTCACTGCGTACATTAGTCGCAGATAGAGCAGATTTCATATGAATGTGAAACAGACCGCGCCGTGCCGTGACTGTGTCATTGCCGTGATGTCTATAAAAACATTCGAAATTCCTGCCGTAACTGTGCCGTGACCGTGCCGTTTTCACAGTCATATGAAATCTACTCTATAAACTTGTTATATTCAGTGCATAGTTTTGATATAACCAATGCCATCATCTTGATGTGGTACCACCTTTCAGATCTACCTCATGGCTTGTGAAAGCACATTCTTTGGTTTTGAAGAATTTGTAGCTATCAATCAGATGTGTGAAGTCTTGGCAAATGTTAGGTAATTGGTTTATTAGGTAACGAGTTTAACTCCTTCAAAGTAGACATTCCTGTGAGGCAGACCCTCCCCCCCCCCCCCTGATTTTGCTATATTGTTAAAAGAACAATCAAAGACAGAACTCAGGGAAAAATTTTCACTTTTTAATTACAAAACCAACAATAAACTTCTCTATGTAGTAGTCCTATGGGGATGCCTTCCATGACAACAACATTAATGTGGGAGGGGAGGGGAGGGGGTTAAATAATACGTATTCAGAAACATCCCCGAACAAACTTGTCATTAGGTTTATAGAGGAATTGTTTTTGCTGCCATGTTTGGAATGATATAGGAGTTGGATCAAAAACTTCTTCAAGCTTAAAATGATTGAGGTGGTCTATTCAGGCGTTTCGCTGGTTAGAGCTTTATCAATGAATGAATAATATGGCCTGAGGTATTGGATTGTTTCAAGAAAGGGAGGACAAGCCCTCTAAGCGCGAGAAATCCCAGACAGAAAGAAAACCAACTATATATTAGTTAAGAAGTAACTGTTGTAGTCCGAAAGGGAAAAGGCGAGCGTCATCGCGATGATAGTTTTTAACGACTTTTTTTCTCCTCAGCCCGCGTATTTCAAATGCAGTTGAATCTATCGATATCAACGGTATCGAAGCAAAGCTAACACTGTATTTGGTAAGTTTAATGTAATGTAATAGTAGAATGACAATCAATCAATTCAACTCAATCCAAAAAGAGAGAAGCACGAGCGGCAAGGGGTGACACGGGTTTTTGACGCGAATTCTCATTTGGGTTTCAGTGGCGCGTTATGCCGGTTGCTCCTTTCGATCTAGAACTGATTCTTGAGTTAATTAATTGTTACCTATGTATACTCGCGTACACAAAGTGCAGGCATACACAACCAGAAACATCGAAACATGATTTAAAGTTTGCAAGGGAAGGCAAAATATTTTTATTCTGGGTTTTTATGAAAATCTTCATGTGCAAACTGGCTTTTTTTCATTTCAGGAACTCTTTACTCATCTTGACAGAAAACAAACAGGTTCATTAGGTGTTTCCTCATTCAAGGTCAGCGGCATTGCACTGCTTCGTTTTACTCGCGAAACTGATGTCTTCATGTCATTTCTATTTCTTTTGCAGGAATTATTAGCGTCGGCGATGAATTTGCAGCAGAATGACAACTTGGTCACAGAATTGTTGGAGCTGTTGGGAAAGGTAAACCAGTCTACTCTTTTTATCGTTTTAACACTTGTTATCGTGAAGCAAAGAGCAGCTGCATGGGGTTTGAAGCGTGTGAAGGCGCCTATGGTAACAGCTCTACAACCAGACAAGACTAATACGGCACCTTATATCAGACCAAAGTGGCACCCCAACCCAGACTAAAGTGGTACCCTACCCCGGACCAAAGTTGTATCCCATCCCAGACCAAAGTGCTACCCTATCCCAGATCAAAGATACCTATCCCGCGGCACATATCCGTGTAGCATACACAGGGGAGTGCCTCCGCACCCCCTTCCCCGCCCACCCCACCCCCACCTTGCGTTGCAGTAAAAAGTGAAAACCAGGCTTGAGAACTCGGCCCAGATAGCGATGTCTTGTTCGAATGACTCATGGGTAATTTTGTTTTCTTTTTGTTAGGACAATACTGATGTTGTCAGCAGTGTTGAACTGTTAGTCCTGGTACCATACCTCGTCCAAATAACAATGTCTTAGGTGACAGCATCCAACTAGTTATCCAATATAGTTGTCTGACTTGAAATGAGTCAAATAACAGAACAAAGTGAGATGATACAACTAGCAGCCTTCACTTTGTGGAAATTCAAGAATGGTTGTGTATAAACACAGAATGTTTTTATGGATGGGGTTTCAATTTGAAAGTCTTTTTGGACATTTCAAAGGCTTTATAAACATTGTATGGTTGAATTTGTATATACTACTTACGGAGTTGACTTTCGTATCAAATTCCAAGCTGACTCGAGGTAAATGGAACATTGGAACTGGTCGTATGGACTTTGGATGGTATTAAATCACTACGTAATTTGGACACATTTTGGGTTGTTTGCAATGACAATTTCCACAATTATAATGACACAATAAAGTCCCAAAGTCATTTTTAATTTCATATTTAATTTATAATCAGTTGAGTGAATGGAAATAATATTTTTGCAAAGCAAAAATGGATATATTTTTAATATTCCAATCTGTGAAATGTTTTTAAAACGTCTGTAATCATATTCAATAAAGTGTTTTGGTAAAGTGAATTTGTTTAGCCTAATAAAAAAGTGAAGTCGATGAAATGATTTGATAATATCCTAAGAAATTAAAACATGTTATACTTTTTACAGCTAAGATTGTCATTGTGTTCCCAAGTTAACGGCGTATAATCAGGGTCCCCTATACTTTTTTCGTGAATCGTGATATTGGGGCAATTTATTTGCGCTCGTGAAACGCACGTGATCTAAGGTTTTAGTCGTGATCCGTGTGTTACTGCAATTTTCAAAATCATGCGAACTCAGACATCCAAACACTCAACTGGTTTTTGCCGATTTAGCTTCCGTCAATCAAATTAAAAATCAAAAATAGGAAAGCTAACCAAATATCAAAATCATATTTAGCTGTTACTAAATCGTCTAAAGATCGTTTTCAGTCATTTGGTAGGTTTTTAGGGATATTTATGAGTAGTTTTCTGGTGTTTTGTTTGAAGTGGGCGGAAGCGAATAACCAAATTCCAACGGACTGTTTGAAGGTCAGAGTTCGCATTATTATGAAAATTGCAGTAAATCTTAGTTTTTTCGTGAGCATGAAACCAAGTTTTGACTTAATAAACATGACTCGTGAAAAGACCAAATAGTTGTGCGTGAATGAATTTTGCAGACTTTGCAAAGAGATGTAGGGGATGCTTTATAATATAGCTGATTTGATTCCACAGTTATAGAGTCATTTCAGGTAATTTAATTGGCCAGTGTGCAAGTTTACTTCTCACTGATTGGTGGTTGCCTCGTTAGGAATCAGCCTAGCCAGTACGGTCTTCCACATATTGACGACTGTCTTCTTCAGGTAAAATTTAGTTTCCTAGACTCTGGAACTTTGCTTTGATGTTATTGCCAAACAATCCATGCATGCTCTGCGCGCTTCAAGCCACGTGACGACGCCGAAACAGTGCCGCATCAGTAATTTATGTTAATGTACCACAAAGTTTACATTACATATGGTACATTTGTTAGCCCGAGAAAACATTTGAATCTTCACCATTTCAGCTATCTTTTTCCGATCATAATTGTATATAACAATCATTTATTTTCCTTTTCACCCATTCTTGTTTGATAACCTGCAGTGAACAGACTGCATATCAACATATATTTGCTCATTAGTTTTTATTTGTTCAATTTGCATTTCTCACAAATTTCATTAAGTGGTTACTTATTTTCAACATTTCGAAACCCAAAAATGCTAAATATGCAGCAAAATAGTCTTCAATAAAGTTAACTGGAATCCGTGACAGGTAATTATTCGGAGTTAAACAGTTGTTACGTCAGGTCAACTTTGCCCAGCTCATTTGCATAACATTGAGGCGATATTATCAGTTGAAGCTAAGTAACTTTCACTTAGAAGTCAATCCTATAAACAGCAACTAAGTGTTTTGACTTTCTCTACAATGACTTAATCACCCTAAATTTTGAAACCAGGTGCTGAGTAAGAAGATACTGACTTCTATTTGAGTACATTCTTTACTCATCGTATGGTTGCCTACTCAACCAAAAAAATATATTCGACGACAAATTTGCTATTCAAATTACTCAGCAAAGCGAGGAGTGGTTGATCTTTTGCCTGGCGTTCGCTTAACAAAAACTCTTGGTTTAGGCTGAATTTTAGAAGCCAAAATGGCCGAAGAATCAAGCGGACAGGAGATAGATTCGTCGGCTGAAGATAAGGCCAAATACCTTCATTTTCCTCCCGAGGAAGAAGTCGAGGAGCAGGATGGCAAAGACCGGATTCGAACTGTTATAAGCTTCTTTGGAGTTGGTCTGATATTGCATACACTTTTTAGCGTCGTTATTGCTGGCTCTCAAGATCTTCTTGGAGGGACCAAAATTCCGACTACGGCAGTTATATTATCACACATGGGACCAATGGTATTAGTTATATATACTATGCCTTGGATTATGCAGAAGATTTCGTACTTTTGTCGCGTCTTGGCGATATTTACTTTCATGGCTGCTGGATTTGTTATAATCACTTTTGTCCAAAATCCATACGCGAAACTGGTTGGTGTAGCTTCGAATGCTGTTGCACATTCACTTGGGGAAGCCACATTCCTTGCTCTTGGAGCCTTTTATGGCGAGATCAGTGTAACATCTTTCTCTGCAGGAGCAGGAGTTGGCATTTTAGTAGGACCGCTTTACTATCTAGGTAAATCGTTGTAATTTACCGAGGCAATTTTCTGTTATTTATACCAATTCAATTGTTCTATTTTTCTACCATTTATTAATAACTATTTCCTGGGTTATGATGGGTTTCAAAGTGTTAAAAGGTCTTGCTGGGAGTCCATAATTTTTTGTTAGTATTATACACTTTAGCTTGTTTTAAATTCAGTGATGCTTTTCGATTTTCTCTGGTGACGAACACCTTACAGCTTTCATGTCAGACAATTTTGTATTCAAAGCTCTTAAAGATATCTTAAAACCATTATAAAGATTTTATTCATCATAATTGTTAAATCTAAGCTACATTTTATACAATCTGGTCCGGGATAGCTTTAAAGCAGTTATAATTAAACAGTAGTTTTAGTTTCGAAGGTCCTCAGCCAGGCAATCAGTTTCAATCGTTTGAAAAGTGCGGAAAAAATATTTTATCGAAAAAAAGTCTCGCAAGATGCCATCTTAAAGAACCGACATTTTAATCTGTACCGCTCTCAAAATGCGGCAAAAACTGTTATCAATTATTAATAACACCGTGAAGGTTTGTGACGCGTATTTTCGTTTTCATGAAATATGCGGTTTCTATTGACATCAAAAGTCGAAAATACCAAAGTTTCTTTCTTAGACTTCGACGACAATTTTCATGGTTAGCGCGCATATTACAAGTAATGATTTGATTTGTGTCTTTCGACTGATAATTATCAAATGCTTATACCGCTTTTCAAAACTATTTGGCGACTCCAGCACTTATTCCGATTTATCACAACCAGAAGTTCAAAGCCTACTTGACTCGCCTTGTTTAAAATTTCATTCACATCATGAATTTTCTTTCCTGTTATCCGAGATATCGTGCGCCTCCAACTTAAGATTTTTGTTGATAAAATCGATTTCATTCTTTATTTAGTTATGCGGTCTAAAAATCGTTTTTAACATATGCATCTTGCTTGGAAATGGTTTTTCAGCGTTCATTTCTTTGTAACGCTACTTGACTTTGAAGGTTTTCCATGAACGCTTATGCTTCTATGCCTTCTTGTTCTCATTGTTTTACAGATAAAGTTGTATCTATTTTATGTGCTTAAGTTAACCGATATTCCTCTCAAAACTAATCTATATAAGTTTAAATATTCCCAAAAATAACCAACGCGGATAAGGGTAGATATCGGAAATATCCAAGTAGTGCTCAAAGTTCGCAGTATTAATTTTAAGTGGGTGGGTTGAAATTCAAGCCAAGATCGACCTTTGTTTTCTTAAATATAAATCTTCTATATTTTAGATTGAATATGGTTTCCATGATAGAAATTCTTTGACTTTTTATCCCAACGAAGAAGCCGGATAGGCATTACGAGGAGATTTTTTCAATATCGAGTAGAAATGGCTAAATTAAAAGTGCCAAAAACTAGCCCCTCCGTTGCAAGTTTCGATTCAGATTTTCGTTTTGGATAATAACACTCAAATTCTATTTTTATCAGTTAAGAATTGATCTACTAAGATACAATGCCTGTTTAAAATAGTCTTTTGAATTGTACAAAGTGGATATCTTGTATTTTTATTCAAATTTAGCAACTTTCAAGCTGAATGTAAAGCATTATATGACAAATGAACGAAAGGCCTAAAACTCATCTTCGCGGATTCAAATTTTCATTTTGAATTAACACTTTTATCCAACTCTTATTAATCAAAGCCACTTACAAACAACCTTAACTTTCTGAATTAGCTTTGGCTTTGTACAACGGTTATTTTTCAGCCGAATAGCTTTTGTTGCCTAATGAGAAAAATCTCCTTAATCTAAAACGTAACAAATAAAACGCGCTCTTCTGAGAGTTAAAATGTAGCTTTTTTCAGTTCACTGACAGAGGACAACAGAATTAGCTAGACTACATGACTTAATTCAATTCTGAGACTATTTTGTGCTTGAGAAAGCACACCTTTATACTGAGCTCACCATGTATAGTTTGTATTCTATTTTTTGATATTTTTAAAAGAAATTTCGCAGTGGGGCTTCGACCAACTCATCGCGCTGTTTTGTCCTATTTTAGTATTAGACTTCATGGGCGCGCGTTGGGTTTTCTTTATCCTATAGAATTTTTATCATTCGTCGACTCTTCCCACAGCATTCTAAAAATGTACAATTTACTAAATGTTTGCCTTTTTATCCCGTTGCTCTGATGACTGTTAAAACTCCCACACTCATTTATTGTGTTCACAGTTGGCAGAAGTCTGACAGATCATGACGTCAGACGAGGGTTTTGTTTGCTTTAAGATTTTTAAGATTTTCACTATATTTGCATGCCATTTTGAAATCGCAATGAATTTTGCGGGCAACCAAAAAGTATACTGGATAAAACTGCTCTGCGGATTGACTTTCTTCTCAATAAAAAGAAAACAAGAAAAGATATACCAATAATCTTGTTACTATTTTAGCTAGCTTGTTACTATTTTAATTTTATCCGCACTTCATTCCACACAATTATTTTTCGTCAAGATTATGCAATTACGGAATATAGACCGATTTAGCTTTCCGCAATTTTTACCCAATTCAGTCCTTCTGCATGGAAATAAGATTTCTTTGTCCGAAGTGAACATTCTTTCGCGTGCTTTTCTAAATACAGTGTTTCATGCCAAGAAGATTGTTCCCAAAGGCATTGAATTGGCAAGACATTGAGCCAAGCAAGTTTCATAAAGAGTAGAAGTTTTGCTGTCAGTTTATCATTCAAGAAGAACGCTATTTGCAATGCATTACCTTCCTTTTAATACATTTGATAGGCTTCTCACTTTTTTAGCAAGAAAAATCATTGTTTAAATCGTGACAGTATAAGGACGGATATTCAATTTTTTTCGCCAGATGCTATCAAAAATGTCTAGTCACAAAAAAAGAGCTGATTTGGATGAATGGCTAATTTTCGTGCCAAGACTGAACAACAGTCAACACGTCAGCTAGAAAGACTTATTTTCCTGCCATTTTTGCAGGTTCTATTTTGTCATTTTGACAAAGAAAAATTTTCCATATGTGGAATTTCATAAGGTTTAAAACATTGAATTTTACAGTATAGTGATACTCTAATCAATGGTTCAGTTAATTCCTTTTATTGTGAAAAAAGTCAATCCAGAAGAGTTTGTCAAGTGTACTAGAGCGATAGCACTAAAACCGTGAAACAAGTACTAACTATTAAGAAGTTCAAATAGTACTAATGAAACAATAGAATACAAAGGGTTTTGCTACTATTTGTCTCTATGTAGTTACTAAGTTATTTCACGGTTTAAGTGTATTTATCGCTCTATATGATAGAATTAATAAGCAAATAATGAAAACTATGATTAAGACTGATGAATATTTATATACATTCGCAACTGATATAACAACACCATATTGGCGCGGTCACATCAAAATATTTTACCATAGTTAACCCTAAACCTTGCATTGGTTGTAAATATGACGCCATTAGTTAAAGGCGAGTGTAATGGTCTGATCTGACCGCGACTATTATTATGATCCTTGATCTTCCACTTTTTTGTTTGTTTCTGTAGGTCTTACATCAGGTATTTGCATATCTCCTCAAGAGACAATGATAATCATATCATGTGGATCTCTTCTTCTACTTGTATGTTACTACATCCTAAACAAAGATCGCCTCAAGTCCCATGCCATCGCAGCCACCTATTCCAGCCAGAAATACTCCAGTGTGCCATCCAAAGAGATCCATGATCCAATCAGTCTCTCATGGTCCGAGAAGTGCTCTGCGGCATGGAAAATTTTACCACTAATGTTATCCATGTGTTTTACACAGATTTTTCAATATTTGACAATGCAGTCAGTCTTTACTACCATGGGGTACAGCAACACCACCTTTTCACCAAGGGATCATTACGTTTTCTATGTGTCCTTCTACGGCGCTGGCGAGTTTCTATCGCGTTCGTATCTTGGTGTAATATTCTGTCTTAAACCCTTACTAGCCGTTAAGATTACGATATACAAAACTTGGGTCCCAACTATTTTGGCAGGTGGTATATGCACATTAGGTATATGTATCTCTTGGTTTCGATTTATCGAGAGTGGGGTCTTCATTATGTTCTTGGCATTCTTTATTGGAGCCCTTACAGGATGTGTGTACTCAAATACACTTGTCGCAGTTCAGCAAACTGTAGAACCGAGATACGAGGAATTTGCTCTTGGGCTGGTTACCCTAGGCAACAATACAGGGGCTTTTGTAGCGGGTTTCATGGGGTTATGGTTGGAGCCACTTTTGCGGAGGCATTGCGAACACTTAGACCACGTATCACCCAAATCGTGCTTTACAAGACATCAGAAAGTGAAATGGACTGAAGCTATATGTGGTGGAAAACCGGTTCAAATCAAGATTGAAATCTAGTTTGACTAGTTTTAATAAGCTTGTTTAACTTGTTTTTCGTTTTCCTATAGTTACGTTTGCTTTCACTAGTGACATGAACAACCTACACACATTGACGAATTACTCATTAGCAGTGAACCTTAAGACGAAATGATCCCGAAGATTTCAATGGTTTTTGACAAGTGACGTGAATACCACTTATACCCACCACAGCACGTCGTACAGTAACTCAACACACCCCAGCAAGCACTTGCATTGAGTAGTATATTACATGCAGAGTCTCGTTTGTGTTGCTTGTGTCACTAGTGAATTGATCCCCATTTCACAAAGCGTTTAGTTACAGAGATATCGAAAAAAATGCATGGGTAAATATCGATATTCCCTTTGGTAAACAGCGTTTTTCCTCTGTCTAAAGTGCTTTTTTTTTCAAATTTAACCATGTCACATTAAGGCGGTGTTACATGAGACGATTTTTAACGACGATTTTCAGCGCAACGGCGTTGCGTTAAAAATCTTTCTCGTGTAACATGACACTTGGAACGATTTTCCTTGCAATTTTCGCTTCGGCAACGCGTTGCGAGTTTTTGAATCCAAGTCAGAAACTCGCAACGCAAAATATTGCAAGCTGTTGCAACGGTGCGCGGAAAATCGTCGTTAAAAATCGTCTTGTGTAACACCGCCCTTAGTTTGGACATCGCCTTAGATTGTAACGACGTTCCTATGGGCCTGATTATATGCGGTTAAGCGGGCTGACTTCTTTTGTTTTGTGGCCCAAAGGGAAAAGAATTAAAACAAAAGAAGCCAGCCGCCGCTTAGCCGGGCCAGCCCGGTTCATATAATCAGGCCCTATGAGATGTACAAATTTCAAACAGCAAGTGATAACATGACGAGTATGCGCGAACCGCTGGACAGAAGTGGCCTCAATTACGGTTTTAACCTGGCTTAGGGCTACCTCCCTCATAAAGAGAGTCGTATATGGTCTCCCCAAAGCTTTTCGGAGCATTACAGTCAAGTACAGAAGCACGAAGGTCTACCAACAGCTAGAAATTATCCTTTCAAAATCATCCATTTGTCCAAGACAACAGAAGTTGGAGACATGCATGCGCAGATGTTATCACTTGCTGCTCAAATTTCAAAAACAATACGTGTACATATTTTTGCTGATTCATATCAAGCATAAAATGTTAATACCTTGGGCCCGGTTGCTCGAAGGCACGTTACCCGACCGTGAGGTCCATTCGGGTTACTTTTCTTCATCCAGATAAGTTTCTTGTTCTTGTAGTATTTTCTTTTCTTGTTCTTGCTTCCTTTTCCTCGAGTTAAAAATGTATATGTAGTTTTTGGGGGGTTCGTTTTAATTTGCTTTATTTTTGTTCATTTAATTTTTGTGGTTATTCATCGGGTATATAAATCTGAGCATGATTCTCTGACGGCTTGATTTTCGTGTTCGGTAGATTATATTGGACGACTTTTCAGTACCATATATTACAAATGACAATACTATGTAGTCCTTACACTCTACCGCCCACTGATAATGTCGTTATATCGTTTCTTCCAGGTTGAAATTGTTCTAGACTGGTTCCATGAGGGGGTCGGTCTGTTCGCTCCTTGGGCTTCCTGTGGTGATCGCTCACACACCTAGTTAATTTAGTTGAGCAACCTAACGATACAAAGGAGCGAAAACTACGACTTATGGAACCATTCTAGGAATTGTTCTAAAGTTGTGGAAAATTATATTTTTAAGTATTTAAATTAAAACCGTCTTTCTGACAACCTTGCTGTCTAGTCCATTGTACTTTCGTGTAAGGAAATGGAGAGGGAGGAAGACTTTAATGGTGCCTACTTTAATTTATCGGCCAACTTACATGTTGAGCGTGTGAGGTCATGATAATTAATTAATCGGACAGCAACACTTGAATGAACACAAGTCCTGAGTTACGAAGGGGGTGTTTACATGGCACTAGGATCATCCTAATAGGCGAATCATCCTACCTGCTATACATTTACTGCATTCTGTTTACGTGGAAATTTGTGTCTTCACTTCGCGTACTAGGATCATCCTACTAAACAGAATATAGTAAATGTATAGCAGGTAGGATGATTCGCCTGCTAGGATGATCCTAGTGCTAGGATGGTCCTAGTGTCATGTAAACAATCCCTTAATTTATATTCAATCCCTTATGATTTTCAGATGGTATGGCTCGTGGTCGAGTCGTGCCGGGGGCGGCCGTGCCGTCTTACTGATCAGGCTTAACTTAATAACCTTTGACACAATGTTTTCTTTCAAGGTGTTACTCCAAACAGTAGACTGTCATTTCCCCATCCATAACGTTGAATCGAGTTGACCTGCAACGCTGCATGCAACAAATAATTGCATCACAAAACATGCGTAACCGGAGCTAGGAGTTGTAAATCCTAAAACGTGAGAATATAAACCAGCAGTATTTTTAATATGCGTTTTTCTAATTTTTTCGATCGAGTGTAACTGCAAATTTAATTTTTACAACACTTGATACTAATAATAATAATAATAATAATAATAATAATAATGGTTTATTCCAGCTTTTTCTACATAGTAGCTATACATCTGGAACTAAAACTATAAAAACAATCTAAATTAATATGACCCAATAGATAATTACCCCTCCCAGAAAGAACTAAAGTATTAAAACATATTCAACTATTTACAGATTAATTAATCGATACTAATCGATCTGTCCCGTTTGAAAAGGATTTTTTAACTTTTATCTCAAATAATTGTTGTATAAAAAACGAATTGAAGATGGAATTAGCCATACAGTAAAGATGTTTGTTAACAGTTAGGCCTTAGCGAGTAGTGACGCACACTTTGTGAATTAAACGGGGTCCTATTGACCACTACTATCCCCTCCCCTCCTGAGGATTTCACTCAGTGTGTTGCGCGTTAATTATACATTCAGGATTCTAGTTAAATTTGACATGTGTACAACCAAACTTGACGCCCTTCAAGAGAGTCCCGTTGACTATCTTGACTCAGTTAATCACATCGTTTAATAGTGCACTAAGAGATTCCAATGGCTTGGCTTGGACCCAAGAGCAGTGCTGTTGCCCCAGTGAAATCAGCTGATGGTAGTAAGCTGCTCACGGACCTTAAAGACATCAAGACTAGATGGAAGGAGCATTTCAATAACTTGCTTAACCAAGAAGGATCTGCACAGACTTATGCATGTCTACAGCTGGAAAAGAAACCTATAAGGAATGAGTTGTGTGGAGAAATTAGTATGGAAGAACTCAAGAAGGCTCTGAAGTCAATGGCTAGTGGTAAAGCACCTGGTCTCGATGGTATTCCCTCAGACATACTGAAAAATGGAGGCGAAAAGCTGTGCGAAGCTCTGCTAGACTTATTCAACAGATGCCTACTTTCTGGTAACGTGCCCCAAGACTATCGAGATGCTTTGATTATTACCATCTACAAGAAAAAGGGTGACCGCGCTGAGTGCGGAAACCACCGAGGTATATCATTGTTGGCTTCAGCTGGCAAACTTCTTGCCAAGATTGTGTTGAATAGATTGAAAATCATTGCAGAAGAAGTTCTCCCTGAATCTCAATGTGGATTTCGGAGTGGTCGTTCCACCTCCGATATGATATTCACCCTGCGGCAGCTACAAGAGAAAGCAGCAGAGCAACATCAGCCATTATATGTAGTCTTTGTTGATTTCACAAAGGCTTTCGATACTGTGAACCGCACAACCCTATGGAAGGTCCTTGAAGTCTATGGATGCCCTGACAAGCTTGTTAATATCATCAAACAGTTCCATGATGGAATGAAGGCACAAGTCTCAATCGGCGGTGAATCCAGTGATGCCTTTTTGGTTAACCATGGTGTGAAGCAAGGATGTGTATTGGCACCAACTCTTTTCTCTCTCTACCTCACAGCTGTGCTGGATACTATGAATGAAGGGCTAAACAAGGGTGTGTTTATCCGCACAAGAACAGATGGCAATCTTTTCAACCTTGCCCGACTACGCGCCCACACTAAAACACAGGAGTTGTGTGTCAGGGAACTGCTCTATGCTGACGACTCGGCTCTTGTGGCCAATAATCCAGCTGATATGCAGGAGATTGTGGATCGTTTCTCCTCTGCAGCTGATATGTTTGGATTGAAAATTAACATCTCCAAAACCGAGGTACTCTATCAACCTCCTCCAAGGTCCACTGTGTTACCAGAGATGATTACAGTCCACGATAAGCCACTGAAGACAACAGAGTCTTTTACCTACCTGGGCAGTACCGTCACCAATACAAACTCCTCTGATTTGGAAGTGGAAAGAAGGATTCTATCTGCATCAAAGGCATATGGCGCGCTGCAAAGGAGACTCTGGAGCTCTCACGACATCAGCACAAAAACTAAAGTGAAGGTTTACTCAGTTGCAGTCGTCCCCTGCCTGCTCTACTCTATGGAGTGTGTGACTCTTTACCGTAGACACATCAAGGCCCTGACAAGAGTTCAGCTTCGCCATCTGCGCTCCATCCTCAAGATCAAATGGCAAGATCGCATACCAGATATTGAGGTACTGCGACGTGCAGATACAGTCAGTGTTGAAGCTCTTATCACTGTATCACAGCTTCGTTGGGCTGGGCATGTATGTCGAATGCCCAACAGTAGACTGCCAAAATCTGTGTTTTATTCAGAACTACAACAAGGCAAAAGAAGCCAAGGAGGACAAAAGCTGCGGTACAAAGATGTTTTAAAGCGCCACATGAAGAGATCAGGTATTTCACACGATACCTGGGAAGAGGATGCTCTAAAGAAAGCCTCAGCAGCCATAGAAGATATTCGTCAGGAAGAATACCAACGTGCACATGACCGCCGTCACACAGTAGCTGTGTCAGGCTCTTTCCAGTGCAGCGGCTGTCAACGATCTTGCAGATCCCTTGCGGGTCTCAAAGCCCATATAAGATCCTGTCCAAAATAACTCAACTCAAGACTGTCGTCTTCGATAACGAAGGACAGCCATACACACATACAAAGTATTAAAAACATATTCAACTATTTACAGATTAATTAATCGATACTAATCGATCTGTCCCGTTTGAAAAGGATTTTTTAACTTTTATCTCAAATAATTGTTGTATAAAAAACGAATTGAAGATGGAATTAGCCATACAGTAAAGATGTTTGTTAACAGTTAGGCCTTAGGGAGTAGTGACGCACACTTTGTGAATTAAACGGGTTCCTATTGACCACTACTATCCCCTCCCCTCCTGAGGATTTCACTCAGTGTGTTGCGCGTTAATTATACATTCAGGATTCTAGTTAAATTTGACATGTGTACAACCAAACTTGACGCCCTTCAAGAGAGTCCCGTTGACTATCTTGACTCAGTTAATCACATCGTTTAATAGTGCACTAAGAGATTCCAATGGCTTGGCTTTATCTCTTTGTGTTTCAAACGAACTTTAAGATTAGCTTCGTTCTCAAGCCCGCTATGATCAAGGGATATTGAGGGGGACGTACGTAAGGGTTTGCCGGTGATGCGGTTTTGCGTTCTTTTCGATGCGGTTTTACGGTCATTTGTTATTTTAACCTGCGGTTTTTGACTTACGCGCGCGGTTTGCGGTTTTGGGAATTTAGACGATTTTTGTTGCGTTTTTTTTTTCCCTCAGTTTTCTTTGCGATTTCCATACGCCACTTACGAAACCCTCGTTTTTTTGAGGGGGCTCATCCTTACCCCGACTAGACCCTGTTGGCAGGGTAACTGGGCTACCTGTGGCTATTGGCATTGGGTGGTACAGATATCAGTGTGCATCTAATTATAGGCTGTTCAGCAGAAGTATTAAGTGAACTGTGGAATTTTGTTCCATGTTCATCAAATGAGCTTAAAGTCTCTGAATTCCAATACCAGGTAGATTTTATCAGAGAAAAACAATGAGAATACAAAGATATAGTACAGCAGCATTCTAATTCTTGGGTTGCATGTGACGTCACGGCAGCCATCTTGGTTGACCTTCAACAAAAGATTTCTCATTAGCGTGTATTGTTTGTTCATCCAACATGGCTACCGCTTCATTGTCTTTGGATTCCCGAAGGTATGGATGCAACCCAGCAGTAAAGGCTGGTTCACACTAACGTCGGAATCAGAATCGGAATCGTAAGAAAACAACAAAGAATTTAGGGATTAGAATACAAAAGAAAGGTGTTTTTCTTTGTTCCTTCCTTTGTCTTTGATTATGCTTATGCTTGGTCTTATGCTTCTTGCGATGCTTATGTCGATGTCTTATGTCACACGCTTGACTTAACTCTTTTGTCTTTTCCTTTGTTTTCTGCTTCCGATTCCGAATCCGACGCTAGTGTGAACCAGCCTTAAAGGACACAGGTTCCTTGAGGGTGAGGCATACCAATTGCATTTCTAGCATGTGAATCAAATAGTTTTTACCATCTGAGGTACAGCTAGTACAACCAATTGTTATTATGAATGAGGTATAATTTTGTGTGATTAAAGACTGCATTGTATTCACCAATGATGAACAGTAATCAAAAGTTTCTAGTGTACAATAGTCATGAATAGTTCCACTGTAGCTTGGACTGTAGTGTATTTTATCTAAAGGTAGTATTGAATATGGAAAATATTTCAGATTCTTCTGTTTATAACATTAAAAATGTTTGTCGGGACAGTCTAGATAAACTACCATACAGTTCATTACCAATGTTCATTATTTGAACTAATTAAGTTATTGATGATGTAATAGAGATCTTTCGCATAAGACCACTCATTCCACTATTAGTGGAACCATCCACTAAATATGATAATGAGGAAAATCAGAGCGTGTAGCTATTGTTTTAAACAGAAAACGACGAACACCTTGAAACAACTGCAGTTTTATATTTAAACCTATTGTAATTTTGGCCTCAAACAACAAAACAGGTACAAGAAAATAATTTAAATTAAAGGCGTTGCGCCATCATTGTTATCTCAAAATTAAATACAAGAAGCAACTATAGAATACCACAAAATTGATTATCATGTAGTCGATCTTTTGAAAACGACGCAGAAACACAATTGAAACACAATAGTATGAATACCACGAATATCATTAGCGGCCGGGGCATCCTATAGTTGTACCGTCGTACGTGGCGCCAGCACCCACTAAATATGATGATACAATTGCACGTGTAACAATTGTTTTATTTAGGAAAAAACAAGATAGTTTCAGTACAACTGAGATTTTGTAAAGCTATTGTATTTTCATCTTTGGCGTGAAATGAGCAAGAATTGTGAAAAAAGGATATCGAGAGCCAATTAAACTACCTTTAAGCTAGCTTAAGGTAAAAGACTAGACCACGTTTGTCCTTATATCTGTTCGAAAAGTATAACATGTCTCTGGGCTGAAACCAACGAGGATGGCTCCAGATAGTGCTGATGGCCCGATAGGTTTTAACGTGTTTGATAGTGTGTTCCACTATAATTCGGCACTTCGATAGTTTACGATTAAAACATCGTGCGCGTCTCTGATCGGCCCTCGTCATACGACGGATTTGTGTTGTACGAAAAGGAGTTATAAGAGGGGGTGTATCGGCATATCCTTTATCAGCTAACAGGAAAACATCGGCAGGCATATCATTATTTGTCCGATCCCAGGGCCGATTCTGTCCATGAGATTAAAGTTTCCAGCATCGTTCATTGATCCCAAAAATCCTGCTTGCAAAAAGACAATATTTCCAAGGTTATCAACAATTAATTGTGTATTCATTAAATGGTAGTGACGATGACCGCTGTAGAATTGCCATATTGTGGTTCCACTTCAGGTCTGAGTATCTCGTGCGGGGTTCCATCGATGCAACCCACTGCATTTGGAAATTCTCTCCAGTTACCCCGGAGAGCATCCCATTCAGCATTTGTTGGCCATCTAACCTGGTTCTGAAAGTATCTCCATAAAATTGGGATTACTCTGTGAATTGTGGTAGAAACAGTGGAAGGACTTATGTCAAAGATGAGAGCCAGTGTGTCTAAGTATGGATATTTCCTGAGCCACATTATTGTCAACAATACTTGATTGACATTGCTGAGCACACACCTACTTCGTCTTTGCCTTACCAAGCCACGCCTATTTACCCTTGTCAAAGCCCATGATACATGTTCGGTTATTTCTTCCAAAGTTTCTGGAAGTTCGCCTGTGTTGATCCAAAACAAATACCTTTGATTTTGTATCCTTGCAAAAAAGTCCACACCTCTAAATTGATAACCGTGGAATGTAGGGTCAAGACGTCGCATGAGCTGACATTCTTGAGAACTAAAGGGCGCACATAACGCTACAAGAAACATAAAAACAGGAATAATGCATCGTAGATATTGAAGATGGCGAAGACGATCGGCTTGAATTGAAGTTGGGATAGAAACTACTATATTTAACAGCATACAGGAAATGAGAAGTACTCGTCTTAACACTCTATCCATGACTGAGTGCAAATCAATCTGACATATGTTCAAACTTAGTCAGCTGTAAAGTAAATCACATATTGTAAAACCGTAAGGTATAAAAATAAAGTTGTTGTTGTTGTTATATTGTATTCCAGGATCGTTTCTAAACAATACGAAAAAATGAAGGGATCAGAGTAGTTATAAACCTTTGTAGCATTCCTCTATGCACGACGCAAAACACAAGCACATAGAAAATACCGCCCACAACGATGGCATCTATAAATACGACGTACTTCCAAATTCTCTGTCCATACGACGTTGGAAGGATTGAAATTATGGCTAAATTATGGCGACCCTTTGACGTAGAGGACGAAGGAGATGACGAAGAAGCAGTTGGTTTACAAAGTGAGTATTTATACTGAGATTGTTTAGAAATGTTGTACTTTCGTATAGGTTTTCTTCTTTTTTTTTCAAAAACCACTATGAAAATACAGTCTTGTTTCATTTTAGCTTCAGGAAAACCAAATAAACGGTCGACGCGTTGTAGTGTAAGCAAGGAAGAGGAGCGCATTGTTTTACATGTCTATAGAAATTGTACCGGTGGTTGGGATGAAATATTAAAATTTGTACACCAAAAGGTGGAGGTGATAAAACCAGGAAACTACGTAAATCAAGCCAAGACCAGGGACTACTACAAGAAGGCAACCAAAAAGCAAGCCATTAAACGAATTCAACGAATTATAAACTAAATGTTGCAACGGTCGAAGACAGTGAGGCAGCTATTCCCCAACTATCCACCAGCATGGCCAGTTCAATCAGGAAAGGAAAGACGCGATATTCCGAGAAACTGCAACCGGAGGAACGGCAGCAGCAAGAAATTAGCATTGGTGAGTTTGGACAGCAGCTCAGGCGACGAGCAAAGTGGTAATCAAAGCGACAAACCGGAGTCAGATGCGAATGAAAACAAAGAAAAGAAATTAAAGCTCACCACTTTACCAAAGAAAAGAAAACGACACCAAAGACAAGACGCAGTTCAAGAAGCACACACCAAAATGTGTGAGCGCGCCATGGGTGTCATGGACAAAATTTCCAAGGTACTTGAGAAATTCGACTCAGGGAGCGACTGAGCGGACTTGACAATGGGATTTTGACTTGAATATATTTAGGGCTAAGAAGAAATTAGCAAAAACTAATTACTATACTCAGTTGTACTGAAACTATCTTGGTTTCTTTTTCTAAATAAAACAATTGTTACACGTGCCATTGTACCTGTTTTGTTTGTTTGAGGCCAAAAATACAATAGCTTTAAATATAAAATTGAAGTTGTTTCAAGGTGTTCGTCGTTTTTTTGGGTAAAACAATAGCTACACGCTCTGATTTTCCTCATTATCATATTTAGTGGATGGTTCCACTAATAGTGGAATGAGTGGTCTTATGCGAAAGATCTCTAATACCATTATTTCTGTGGGCAAATATATTAGTGATGTAGGGGACATAGCTATACACACTGGGTATCTGCATTCAACCCAAACTAACAATAGGTCCATTGTCTTGACTACAATGTGCTTGGATAGTCTTAAAGGGATCAATAGGACCAGGATTTGTTTCTATATCACTTGAAAGAATAAAATTGGAATGATTCACTCCTCTGTGGTAATTCAATTTTTTTAACGGATGACTTGTAGTTTTCCTGGATTTATTTATATATGATGCGTGTAAGTTCTCTTGACTGGTATTCTTTCTCGATCACGCACATGAAAATATCACGGCGGCGGCGACGGCGGCGGTTCAAAACAAGACTTTGAAAAAAACAAAAGTTTTATTTCCATGTATATTTCTTAAATTTATTATTGACAATAAAAGTACTACGTCTTATGGAACTGTGTGTGGTTCCCGATAGATTCTAGAATGCTTTGGTTAGGTATATTTCCGTCGGCCCCGGGTCTTTTTTCAAGTACGATCGATGAAGCTTTAAAATCTTCTATGAATCAGCAAAATATTTAACGAGAAATCTCCTCTAGATTTGTAAACGGGAATTCTATCTAACACATGGAAAGAACAACAATAATACCGAAGAAAAAGACTAAAAACTCTGGTCACTTCTTGAACCACGCTTGAAGCACCCAGTAATGCATTGCGCGTGTACAGTATTGCGCAAGAATGGCCATTTCTCGAGACGAAGACAGGAAAAAACGACAACTAGACCCTGTTGGCAGGGTAACTGGGCTACCTGTGTACTTAGTGATGTAAGGTACATAGCTACACACTTGCTACACATTCAACCCAAACAATAGCACATTGCCTTGACTATAAATTACTTGGATTGACTTAATGGGATCAATAGGACCAGGATTTGTTTCTATGTCACCATATGTTGACAGAATAAAATTGGAATGATTCACTCTGTGATAAATATTCAAATTTTTTTAACAGATGACTTGTAGTTTTCCTTATATGTATGGGAATCATGTACTATACTGGATTGAGATTATTGCTTGCTAATTTCACTTTACATTTGATCCAAATTAATATCCATTTCATGTACGTACTTTTCGCCCAGTCTTCACGTAGCTTACTCTTATGAGTGTTCAGTCATTATCCTGGAATGTTCATTATTATTATTACTGATATAACTATGCATCCATGAGGAATGTGGGATCACTTGTCTGCTTATATAAGATCTCAATAAACACCTTAGTTTCCTGGATTTACTTCCAGGTTATGATGCATTTAATTATCTTGACTGGTATTCTTTCTCGATCACACACATAGAGGGTCCTGAAGGGGGGGGGGGGGGGGGGTTGGGGGGTCCAAATCCCATTCCCAGCCTAGCTTTTTCATTAAAATCCCAATCCCAGTCATTGTAATAAGGATAATGCAATTTTAATATGACTGAAGCATGTACACATTATGTGTTGAATGTTGAAATGTAGGTTAAAACCGAATTGAGTGTGTGGGATTTTTTCTTTTTCGTTTTTTTGTGCGTCGACTTGTAATTTTTTCAATTTTTTAAAAATATTTGTACGGTTTTGCAGTTTTTCAGCATCAAATCCCATTCCCATTTGGTGTTCTGTTTCCCATTCCCTGTGACAAAAAAATCCCCAAATCCCAGTCCCAGTACAACAAATCCCATTTCCCAGTAAAAACAAACAGGCAAATCCCAGTCCCATTTTACCCCTTCAGGACCCTCCACATAAAAATATCACTGTTCAAAACAAGACTTTGAAAAAAAAACTTTATTTCCATGTATATTTCTTCAATTCATCATCTACAATAAAAGTACTACATCTAATAGAACTATGTGTGGTTCCCGATAGCTTCTAGGATGCTTTGGTTAGGTTTTGAGAAGACCGATTTGAACTTTGGTTTCCGGAGGCCTCGGGTCTTATTTCAAGTACGATCGATGAAGCTTTAAAATCTTCTATGAATCAGCAAAATATTCAACAAGAAATCTCCTCTAGATTTGTAAACGGTAATTCTATCTAACATATGGAAAGAACAACAATAATCCCGAAGAAAAAGGCTAAAAACTTACTTCGAAATGTCATCTTTAATGGCGGCCATTCTATATCTAGTTACTTCTTGAACCACGCGCGCTCAAAGCATTACTGGGAGCTGGAAAAATCATACTTATATTTGATTGGTCAATGTATGCATGTGACTGAGGTGATACTTGTATTTGATTGGTCAATATGTAACGTGACCGATTGCGCAATATTGGCCATTTCTCGAGACGAAGACAGGAAAAAAAGACAAACTAGACCCTGTTGGCAGGGTAACTGGGCTACCTGTGGCTATTGGCATTGTGTGGTACAGATATATCAGTGTGCATCTAATTATAGGCTAATTATACCGAAATTAAGAAAAATACTACGGCTCGCATTGGATTTGTATAGGTAATAGCATGGTTTGTAGTGATATTTGGTATAAATACCACGAGCTAGTGATATGATATTTCAAAATTGATAAACAAAATTTGGGACAATTTTGAAATATCACGAGTGGTATTTATGCCAAATATCACGTACAAAACATGCTATTATTTGTTGATAATATAACCTAAGAAATTTCTGAAAATTTGATGAAAAACAACCGCGAGGTCATTGAATCGCTTTACACTCAACTAGTTCGAAAAGTGAAAACATAGCTTTCAAGCCTGTCACAGATAAAAGAAAAGCTAACAATATTCAAGGCAAGTAGTAAAAAGAAATCATTCAAAGTCAAACTACATTGAGAAGGTAAAACCAGTAATTTTGTTTTCGATTTTAGTTTGATCTGAATCACTGAATCAATCAATGAAAAACAGACTCGCGAAAAAATTGTCATTTGTGACTAAAACGGCATAGTTTGAAAAAAAAGATGACAAAAAACTTTCTAGATAAGATAGACAATAAATGCATAAGTGTAGAAAAAAACTTTTTATTGCCTTTCATGAACTTTTCCGCCATGTCAATCCTTCAGTTTGAAGCTATTTTGACAAACTTTCACTTCGCGTGTCGCTTATATCATCTTTTCAGCAGAAGAAAGGAAAAACGAACTCTTCATATCCATCAAAACCCGTTTCCCTTTCATTTTATATTTCATTTTTGAGTTGTCTCCATGATTAAATCACTTCCTTTTAGCGGGAGAAAGCTTCCCCATCTGGCCGCCATTTTCTCTTAACTTAGCCTTAATTTTTGGCAAAGAAAGAAAGCAGTTGCCATGGAACCTGTAATTTTCAATTATATTAAGCTGAAATACCAGTGCTCTCAGCCAATCAAATTAAACAAATTTCTTAGATTTATTATTAAGACTGAAATAAATTTATGATCTCTGAAGACCTCTACCACCTTGTAAAAATTCGGAATCCAGCTATAAATCTCATGTCGGTCGATGGAAAGAGATAGGCCTTGCATCTAGTCATGAATTGCTGCGAGCGAAGCGATCAGCGACACTAATCTTGCAATGGGATTCATGCGCGGCGTGTTTATAGACCAGCTCTGAACTCGGCTTTATGGTAGACACGTAGATACGTGGAGTGAACGATGATTCGTGACGTCATCAGAATATCTTTGGAATGATCGGAATTAATGGTCACCGGATATCACTTTTAAAAAATTGGTTAAGAGCAGTTACGAGATTAGGCGGATTTACTTGTGTTTGTACAATGTGAGAAACAGAATGGCGACGTGATATAAATTATATTAGGATTCAGCTGGGTATGTTTTCGAGGTAAACCATTGTTCAGTATTCTCAACTATTACTATCAACTATCGAGTTGTTTATGTTACTAAAAGTATGCATCAAGGTCACAAAAAGTTAAGTGATATTTCTAGGGGAAGACAATGTTCTTTTACAAGCTTTTCATCGATCGAAGCTAAGTTGAAGCTGCAAGACGATAAGTTGTATTCGAACGTTCTTCAAAGAGGTAAAATCTCATGTACACAGACAGCCACATCATATCGCTAAAATTTCTGGTGAATCGAAACTTTGGAGGGCGCCGGGTAGACTTCGAGTTACGCGCCTCGAGTTACGCGCTTCGAGTTACGCGCTTTTCGATTTACGCGCTATGCCACACCCACTACCATTCAAGCTATGTGACTACGTACATCATCTATCGATATGAAGCTGATTGATGCATCTTACACAAGGATATAGCGGAAGCATTAAGAGTAGAGAAAGGGAGAGAAATGCACGGGACCGTAAAAGGCGACAAAACAGGGCGGCAGATGAATACGCAGACGAGTTAATGGGAAAAGCAGCCAGTCTTTGTACCAAAATTGGCCATGAAGTGAAGCCAACAAAAAGCCACAAGAATGGTTGGTCGACAAGATTACGTCTCAAAACAAAAGATGCTGCATATCCTGTAAAGGTTTCATGCCAGTACATTCACAGAAATCAGAACTTCGCAGTGGACCGCACATTTTATTTTTGTGCAAATTTGAATTGTTTCAGAAAGAAGCCCCGGCGTTGGCAACAATCTGATGTGTCTACCCCCTTTAGTCAAATATCCTGCGAGAAATAGCTTCAGCGGAAGATTTTGTTCTTCTCCGTTCAAGAGCAATGCCCGGCTTCTGCTAGTACTAAGGAAGGTTATTAGCTTTTCGAAAACTGTTCAGTTCTATTTACTTTTTCAGTCATTTTTTGGACAGCTTTGTATGTTGGTTCTAACGTTAAAAATAGCAGTATTATTACTACTGTTCTATGAAGTTTTTTTAAATAAGAACACGATTAGATAAGTGTATTCAGTTTTAAAATGTTGATTCTAGTCTAATAACTGAAATATAGTTATATGTAATTGAAACGACAATAAAATGTGAAAATAAACCTAATAATTAAACAAAAACGTCTTATTTACGTAACTCGAAGATTTAAGACAATATGTTTTAGTTCGAGTTGTGCGCTCATTGCGTAACTCGAAGTCACTAACCTTTCCTAATGACATCGAGTTACGCGCTGGGTGTGGCACAGGCAAAAATGGGTGTGGCATAGCGCGTAACTCGAAAAGCGCGTAATCGAAGCGCGTAACTCGAACAGGCATTACCCGATCCCGAAACTTTACTCTATTTACACAGACTGCTCTCACTATAGTTCAGCTAAATCGACAGATGTTTAATGTGCACATCCGCAACCAAAACAAGTACATTTACATGTATTCTTAATCAGATTCTCTGTAATACAAAAGTATTCTTTATCCGCCACAAACAATCTTTAATCAGTTAGTTTTATAATGAATGCTATGAAATCAAAGACTGTGATTGTTTGACTGAAAAGGCAATAAATTTGAATAAAATGTATTTATACATTTCGGCTTAAAACTTGTGTTGATGTATCAAGCACTAGTCAACCTGTTTGAAAACATTTTGGGTAATACAGTATATGAGTACTTAAACTGCTCACAGCACTTCACTTTCTGCTAGAAACGGCTAGTATATTGTAAATTTTTACATCACAGGCGGTGCAGAAGGTTCGGCATGATTTGTCGGTCTTGTCATTATTTCCTCCTCCAGTCGTTTGTCCACTTGCAACAGCTTGATAAGGAGGTGGAGCAGCAAAAGAAGGAGAAGGAGGAGCAAAGTTTGTCACTGGAGGCTGTGGTCGACAGCCCCATAGCCTGCATATTGAGGATAGCCTGGTTGATAATACGGTTGTCCTGGTTGCAGTGGTGGATAGGAAGGAAGCTGTCGATAGTTAGTGGTAGTTGAAGTGGTAATTACCCTGGGCCTTTGTGGCTGATTCCTGACGACATATCCAAGTATCAGCACCAGCTGGACGTCTTCGTCTTCGTCAGATAGAATCTAATAATAACGGCCACGATTATACCAATAAGAAATAAAGTACCAAAGACGGATCCTAGTATTATGGCTAAGACACTAGTGCCGCCACAATCATCCAATGAACAGACCCCAGAGCAGCAGTGCTGATTGGTAGAGCAATCTGAATCGATCGAGCAACTATGTCCACTACAGTCTGAACTGCCCCAACAAGTTCCACTGCAGCACGATTCATAGGATGAACATGCGTCTTGAGTATCACAAGAACGGCCGATACAGTTGGATCCGTAGACACACTGGTTATTGCAAAATACTTTCCCTTGATCACAGTTCGAACTGTCCGAACCGCTATACCAACTGGAGCCTGAATACTGAGCTGAAATAGAGGAAGCACTCGCTAAAACTAGAATCAGTGACAACAAAACCATCTTCACAGCTTGCTTTAGAGTTGCACAAGAATGATTCTTGGAACTGCTGAACGAGGAACTTGCCTCAGCTACTGTATATGACGTTTCAGTCTATTTTTATATGGTCGAGTGATTTGATTCGTTCCGCTCATCAGACTAATGATGTCAATATCCTGCTGTTTCACGGTCACCCTGTGGTCCAAAGACGCAAAACTCAGCAAAGACGTCTTGACTAGCATTACAAATAAATATGTTATTTTTATTACCATAGTTCTAGCTCAGCTATATACTCAGTGTTAGTATAGGTAATAGCATGGTTTGTAGTGATCTTTGGTATAAATACCACGAGCTAGTGATATGATATTTCAAAATTGATAAACAAAATTTGGGACAATTTTGAAATATCACGAGTGGTATTTATGCCAAATATCACGTACAAAACATGCTATTATTTGTTGATAATATAACCTAAGAAATTTCTGAAAATTTGATGAAAAACAACCGCGAGGTTGAATCGCTAATACACTCAACTAGTTCGAAAAGTGAAAACAATAGCTTTCAAG
Organism: Telmatactis stephensoni; assembly: GCA_029948255.1. Classification (NCBI taxonomy): domain Eukaryota; kingdom Metazoa; phylum Cnidaria; class Anthozoa; order Actiniaria; family Isophelliidae; genus Telmatactis; species Telmatactis stephensoni. The sequence continues at coordinate 51,910 of JALIZF010001761.1, forward strand.
CCTGTCACAGAAAAGAAAAGCTAACACTAACTGGTATTCAAGACAAGTAGTAAAAAGAAATCATTCAAAGTCAAAACTACATTGAGAAGGTAAAACCAGTAATTTTGTTTTCGATTTTAGTTTGATCTGAATTAATGACTTCACTGAACAATCAGTGAAAAACAGCCTCGCGAACAAATTGTCATGTCATTTGTGACTAAAACGGCATAGTTTGAAAAAAAAAAGATGACAAAAAACATTCTAGATAAGATAGACAATAAATGCATGTGTAGAAAAAAAAACTTTTTATTACCTTTCATGAACTTTTCCGCCATGTCAATCCGTCTTCAGTTAGCTATTTTGACAAACTTTCACTTCACGTGTCGCTTATCATCTTTTCAGCAGAAAAAAAGGAAAAACGAACTCTTCATATCCATCAAAACCCGTTTCCCTTTCATTTTATATTTCATTTTTGAGTTGTCTCCATGATTAAATCACTTCCTTTTAGCGGGAGAATTATCGAAAGCTTCCTCATCTGGCCGCCATTTTCTCTTAGCCTTTAGGTTATATTATTAGCGCTGTAAAAAGGGCAGTTAATAGTTAACTTTAATTACAGTAGTTAACTGACTATTGGCCAAAAAATTAGCAGTTAACTGACAATCGGGTACCCCCCATTGACATTCTCTGATCGATGAATATCTTGTGTAATTTTTAAACCTAACCTGAAATAAACTTTGATATATATTCTACATAATTATGCTGTTTCATTCAAATTTAATTTATATTGGGGTATACGTACCGATATTATTTAAACAAATGCCAAAAGAATAAAACGGTTTCGCAAAGCCTGTTCACATCTGTCTACAGATCGGCAGATAAATGGGTATATTGAAATATATGTATCATGTTTAGGTTTCATAAATAATACTACCTGCAGTGTTCGAAATTACAGAAATTTACGAATTATATGACCGGTAGGTAATGCAGGGTACCGGTGAGGTACAGAGTCTTTATATAGTGCTTCATTCAGGGCCGTAGCAAGGGGAGGGGCAATGGGGGCGCTCGCCCCCCCAATAATTTTTCAACGGTTTTTAAATTTTTAAATTGACTGATGGAACTGTAGAATGGTATTCTCTTAGATATGCTGGGCTGTATTTAAACTCATGCATGCACATTCCAAAGGAATGATCGAAACGGTGGTTGAGAACTCCTTTCAGTACCGAAATTCGTGCCGAGCGGCTCACGCTTCGCGCTTAGCTTGCTATAGCTAAATATTGTATTCTCCCATATCACCTACAAAAAGATCAGGTTATGAGTAAGATTCGAACATCAAAAAACATGCAAGTTTGACTACCATCCAAACGAAGGCTGCGTATTAACATTGTTATCATTAACAACTACTTTTCTGGTGGAGGGGGGATCGTCAAAAGTACAATCCTCATTAAGGGGATCATCAAAATGCTGTAGTGAATTACAGGGGATCAGATGAATTTCACTGAGTCGCAACAAAAATCCTCCACACCCCCCAGGCTCACGAACAAGGGGAGTCACGTGCACGCTAGGACCCTACGGATACGCCTACACATAAAGCATCACGTGGTGCAAATTTACTTTTGTCATGTGACTTGAAATCCCGAGAGCCCCCCCAATAATTTAGACCTCGCTACGGCCCTGTCATTTACTAATGTGTGCTATCTTCTAATTATCTAAACAATTCATATGTTTTCTAGTGTTTTTTCTGTATATATAAATGACCTTTTAGTGTGGTTTTTTTTTTCTGTCTTTTTTATCTTAGTTTCTTGTTCTTGTTCTCCTTTTCTACGCCTTCTGACTAAACTATTGTAAAAATTTACTTGAACACTTTTTACTCGCAGCTTAGCTCGGTTAGCTTTTTAGTTATAAGCTGTGGTACTCACTGTTGCTATAATTATAAATGTCTACTTTTTTATATTTGTATATAATGTAATTTTTCTAGGATGGGTAAAATAAACAGTTGTTGTTGCTGTTGTTGTTGTTGTTGTTGTTGTTGTTGTTGTTGTATAGGCCGATTTATACGGTGCAGCTTTTGCCTACAACTGTTGCATGCAACTTGCTTACGACATTCATACAACACGAATTGCGTCGTGTATCAAGCCTCCAGCTCAACAAGCCTACAACTATTGCATGCAAATTAAGATGCGCGCGTGTAAATATATACTACTTATTAGATCTTTTCAAGAGACCATAATACTAAGAGAGCGAAACTCAGTATTGATGTCTGTGCGATGTTCGTGGCGACTAAGGCTATTTTTAGTAACTTCGCCATTGCGCGCGCAAGGCTCTCAAACAATAGAATCCAAAAGCCGAAAGCAAACGGTCCCGTCCGCGCGCACGTCAAAAATCAAATTCTATATTGTTTGAGAGCCGTGCGCGCGCGATGGCGAAGTTACTAAAAATAGCCTTAGCCGCCACGAACATCGCACAGACATCAATACTGAGTTTCGCTCTCTTAGTATTATGGTCTCTTGATCTTTTCTTGTGTATTACGGGCTGATATTCTACGAGTCGCGTATGTATTTTGCCGAGCCTTTAGGTCTTTATTATATTCAAATATATCTGATTCAAAATTTTTATGTGACAAAATTTGACTATTACTCGTTTTTCCATTGACTCCCGTTACTCATTACTCTTTACTCCATTTATAGCAGCACCCAAAGAACAACTGTGGTTTCGTGGCTTGGTAACAAAGCTGGGGGTCTTGTGCGGTAAAGCAGAAGGTTCCAGTGAAAGGCCTTGAATGGCCTTGAGAGGCCTTGAAAGGCACTGGAAAATTAATCTTAACCCGCTTCAAAAAAACAATGAAAATTAATGATTAGCATTTCTGTAAACCGTAATACTATGGGAAGCAGTTAACAGTTACTGTAAAAAAGCCAAAATATATTGCCCGTTAATCAAAGCATCGAAATTCTCATAGCGGGGTTGTAGCCTAGCCTCCTCCGCAGGCAACTGTTCGCTTTTTCGCTGGGCCTCCTGTGTTAAAGACACGTAGTGGCCTGGACACCAGGCGAGAAAAGGCGACCGTTGCATTAATAAATCAGGATTGTGTTGGGAATAAATAAAATCAAACATGTCTTGACAGACTTGAATAGTGGTGGAGAGAAATCGTTAGCCTGATGTAAGCTTCCTGCTGTGTTAGCATCAAGGTCAACCGTCGTTAATCATTTGTCCGATAAAATTGCTGCCTTTCAGATCAGGCCGGCGCTACTCAGCGTTTACCGCCGGAGATATATCGTAGGAAATACAAAATTTATTAAGGAAATACATTCGTTCAAACATATTCTTGACCTCAGAAGTGATCGAACATATAACTGAGCAGTTTACATGAGTTTAAGCCTGAGCGGCAGACTCTGACGGCAATTCTGTGAATTCTTACCCTACTTGGCAGAGGTTTGATTCGTTATTTTCCCCCTCTAACGGAATTCTTTCAGTATTTGAATTTTATTACGCTTACTTAACATTTCTCTGAGCCTTTTTGTATTCGAAAGTACTGTTCGCTAGAACATATTTGAGTCTCTGAAATGAATCAACTACTGAGCCACTGGGAGAAAGGATTTTGGTAACACAGTGAGCCCCCTAGGGGACCCGGGGTGCCTCTTCATGTCCTTAAGGTCCCACATCGTGTCCGAACCCTTCGATATTTGGCAGGCAACCCCTTCTTCTTTTTTCCCTCCCTCTTTTCGTCCCCAGTCTTTTTTCTTCTCAAAATTTCGCACAGGAAGCCCAAAAGGTTGCCTGCGGAGGAGGCTAGTTGTAGCCCCCCTCAGCGCTTTCCCTTCAGTTGATCCGTGACACTGCCAACGGTCCCTGACCCAATCGCCCGGGGGAGGGGGGACTCCATCGTAAAAGGATCGGGTATGCTCGTCGTATCTCTTAGGGGTAAAAATCAGCGATTTGGTATCTTTTAGGGGGTTAAAATTGAAGTTTAGAGTTTTAGCATTTCCTGGTCTCTCTTAGGGTATCAAAAGAGCCCATCGCTTATTATCTTGTTCTCAAATGGAAGAAATTTGCCCAACAAAAGCATGTCGACCATCCAATTTTGTGTTCATAATAATAATGTTCATTACCCTCATTAGCTTCCAGGTTGTTATCGCTGGTATCTTTTAGGAGTTCAAAAATCGTCCGGCCAATACGTCCTTTTAAAAAGACTTCCGGTATCTTTTAGGGGTACCTTTTAAAATTTCCGACGAGCATACCCGATCCTTTTACAATGGGTTCCCCCCGCCCCCCCTGGGCCCAATCGTAACCATCTTGGATCTTATTGCACACAATGTATATCAAGAATTGTCAAAGATGAACTGGAAAAGTACGTTTACATAAATCTGCGCTAAGATTTACTGAGGAGTCGTCAATCAAACAAGGCTAGGGGGTAGGGACGGGGGGTGAGGGAGAAGGGGTTGATACTTGTATAGGTACGTACGTTGGACCTCACATTACAATGTTGGGGTTCCTGTGGTCTTCTCGAATAACAAACGTTGGCGCGAATTTCGTCTTGATGTTTTTCATTCGTCGGTCTGTGATCTTCTTTACTCGCCGTCATCTGTGTAAGATGAATACAAAAAGGACTTTTAACTCGTTCGTATTCTTCGATCTAGAGACTACAGGGCTACAACGACCAGTAGAAATTACAGAACTCTGTTTTATTGGAGTTCATCGAGAACATCTCATGGCGTCTTGCATTGACTCAACAACAACAACAATAAAACTTCCTCGTTTGCTTGATAAGCTAACAGTTTGTGTTCGTCCTGTGCAGAATATTGAACCTGGAGCTGAAATTATGACTAAATTATCTTCTGAGGAACTCGAAAAATACAAGGGTTTTGATGAAGATCTTGGTAAAAGTATCTTAGCATTCGTCCTTCGTCAACCTCAACCATGCTGTCTTGTCGCCCATGGTGGAGATCGGTACGATTTTGAAATCCTTGCTTCAGAACTCGCACAAGTTGGCTTGGAATTCCCATCTTCAGTTTATGCTTCAGATTCTTGTTGTGCTTTTAGAGAACTATACAAATCACTACAACATCAGGATGTAAGTCGAGCAAGAAGGCACCCTTTGGAGGCCATTTTGGGTCATCCGTCGCGCAAGAGAATTTCTTATACTTTGGGCAATCTTTACAAAAGATACACAGAAAAAGACATGGAAAGAAGCCACACAGCAGAGGGAGATACTCTTGCTCTATTAGAACTGGTTTTAGCTAAACGAGAGGTATTAGAATATATCGAAAAAAAGGCTCATAGAATGGGCTCAGGGGCTCAAAATGTTGGGCTTAGTTCACTGAAGACATTCGACAAGGCGAATGACCAACACGGTCAAACAACAACTGAATCAAGTGAAGTTTTAGAGGAGTATTTTACGCTTTTAGAACAGGAAGGATTACTGACAAATTCAAATACTAAGACAAAACATTAGAATACATTTTAAAAAACAGTTTGTCTTGAACATGATTGAACTTGCCTGGTTACACAGGAAGCCCAACTGTACACACTGAGATTCACACTTGATAAAAAGACATGTTCAAAAAAAGATCTTCAACAATTTATGGTTAGTGTGGTAAGTTATTTTGAAATAACTGGAAAAATAATGAAAAAATTGACATTATTTAAATATACTTTATACTGTTGGACTGAAATTTTGGACTTAAGAAATATGTATTTTTGAACATCATATATTATATATATTATAAATAACTAATTGTTTTTTAAAGAAAGCCATGTTCTGTATTGATGATGTTTGTTTACTACCCCTCTACCCTGTACCCTACCTATAAAAATTCTCTGTTGAGTGTAGATGGACTTCCTGTGGGTGCCATTATGATTTGAGGTCTGGTTTTTGGGAAGTTGGCTGGGACTTGTAATCCTGTATCGTTATTGAAATATACATTTGTATAGAAAAAGTATTGTTATTTTTATTAAAGTGTCGAAATATTGTAAATGAAAATGTGTAGGAATTTATTTCATCAAATCGAGTCAAGACTGTTTTATGTCAGCGGATTCATGTTCATCACTCGTAACCATAGCAACAAGGAAGACATGTTTAGAATCGGGACGATTTGAAGGAAGACGAAGAACTCTGTAGTTTTGTTTTTGTTTTCTGTCTAAAAACATGTACGACCGAGCTCCAAGATCTCTCACAAAGCCTACAACAGGCACAGGGCAAAGTGTAGGCCCTGGTACTTACGAATCTTCCGAAACTTTGCAACGAAAATACGGTAAGTCTTCGAGCTTCGCTTTAAGCTTATCTGTGTTTCAAATTGAATCAGAGTTTACTCAAATGTATTTTGGGCTTGAATTTTAGATGGATATGCACCATTCTTGTCCATGACTGGAAGAGAAACGTTTTTAGATGTAAATGACAGTGTTATGGCGGCACCAGGACCAGGAGCTTACGACCCGGGACAAGCACAGTTTAGAGTTGTTGGAGGACACAGTCTAGCTAATAAAGTAAGAGTTTACAGCCTGTAATAGTTTAGTAGCTTTTGGTTTGGTTGGAGGAAGAATCAAACTGAAGGATTCGTAGTGAAAAGATTCAAATTGGGATAATTATTTCATCGAAATGCAGTTCTCTGGTCAAACAAATTACTGAGTGAATTAACCGAGGTCAATTTCAATTGTTTTTCCGACCCAACACTTGGATCTATCTTAGTAAAAGTACAAAAATATTGCTGAGTATAGCAGGGAAATGTAGATTTTTGTTGTAATACAAGTGTTTATCAATAGGAAAGTTTTGGTAGGAGTCGTAAACTTAACATGATCCCCATCTTAGTGGGTTATTAGCTGTATAAGTAGTACAAAGTCTCGTTCACTAGCAGCCCTTTTACAGAAGATTATTCCAACCTCAATGCTGGTAGTGACTGTGTACATTCCACACACACCAACAACTTCATGGCCTACTCTCCCCGAATAGTGGTGTGGGTTCTTTACGTCCCTCGAATGCAAGTGGGAGACAGGGTCTATGGTTTAATGAGAGTGTTTTTTCATAAACCCATGAGATAAAATAAAACTAGCAGTTATGAAAACCACTCTAGGACTACATGTAAAACACATTAAAAATATTAAACTGGTCAGCACACAAGATAATATAACAGTTACAGTGGTGCATGTATCCAGTTATTTCATTTGCCCTTAAAAATAGTCACATTTTCCAGTCAAAATACAGATTTTTCTGGTCATACAAATTCAAATACTGATCCAGAAACTATAAATGTGGTAGCCTCAAATTTGCAGTTGCCCAAACATTAATGTTTCGTATCAGTCAGCTGTTGTTAAAAAAGGGATCATGATGAACCTTTCCCTTAAAAAATTCTAAAGAACAAAAGTACCATACACCATTAGGCACCTTTGCTCACATTAACCCCTTGACTGCCAGCACGTTTTGTATTCCATGTGCTAGGAGGACTGCAAACTATAGTTCCCAGTAATCTTCAGTCATAATACGTTTGATATGCCAAAGGAAGTTGTAATCCATGTGCCAGTGTTTAGTACATTTTTACTAAATCTTGACGTACTAAGTATGTCAATATGGCATATGAGATGTAAACTTCATGACGTACTAAGTACGTCATATAGGCAGTCAAGGGGTTAAGAAAAGCTCAAAAATGTGTTTATTTCTTAGTCCTCTAGGTTTAAAGGCAAAGCATCCAAGACCCCAGGACCAGGTGCTTATAATCTACAGAAGAAAAAAGACTGGATAAAAGAAGTCCCTGTGACGGTACCAACACAAGATGATGATACAAATGTAAGGATATTAGAACTCAAAATCGTCTTGGTCATGTTGAGTGTTACCTTGCAAGCAGACATTATTTTCTCTTACCTCCCTAGTTAAGCAATGAGAAAAGTCTCTTGTTGCTACTAGGGAGGTAAAAGAAAATAATGTCTGCTTGCACAGTATTTTAGTGTTTATTTAGTTCATAAAAAATACAGAAGCAAAAACAGAGGTACAATAGTCAGAACCATTGGTGTCAATATTGAATGAAGAAGAGGTTACCCTTGGTCCAAAGTTCATGTTACAGCACAAGCTTTCTATGCCTGTCTTGGGATCTTTATCAAGTGTTTAGGAATGGCCATTAATCACATGACCAAAGATGGTGATGGTCATATGACAAGAATGTCCTGGTAAATGGCATGATAAAGACTCCAAGATGGGCATCAAAAGCTTGTATTGTAATATTCATTGAACCCCAAAAGTACATGTAACTTTTCTTCTTTTAACATAAAAATATACTCCCATTCTGACCTCAATACTATTGCTCTGGGGTTAAGATAGACCAAATCAAGGAAGTACAAATAACTCCAAATTTCCAAAAGTTATTTGCCATTGGATTCTAGCAATTAACATGAATTCAAAATACTTTGACATTCATATCATGAATTGTTCTCTATCAATCAATCAATTCTTGTTTGTCCACAAATAGGTCTTCAAGACTAGTAGAATAACCTTCCGCCGTAAGCCAGACCCTCCCTCTATCCCATCACCAGGGAAGGCCTATGGATATGAAGAGGCACCTGATGGTACTCTACAGCGACAGGACATGCCAGCAAGGGATAACACACTGGGTCCAGCATATTATGACGTCAGACATGTAAGGACTTAGCTATTAATGCATTGCAATTTGCATTACACAACTACCAATCATTCTCAATAGTCTCAAATTAACTTAAATAAACCCCACATAGACTCAGGATATCTTAAGAAATTCTATTTATTTTTTTAAAAACCAATAGCAAATCCAATTTACCTATGAAATTTACATTTTCGTGGAGGAACAATGATTGACATCCATTTAATGCATTTGTGCACCTGCAAATGTCTTGGTGGTCACTGCTTCATTGGAATCAGTGTTAAATTACTTACTAGGTATATTAACATTGTATGCCTGTGCGTACTGGTTTCTAGGAGGACACAGGACCCAGTCATGGCACCAAGTATAGAGGAATTCATTTTAGCAATAGGACATCAAAACGAATGCAATTCAAAGGTATGTACTGTCACCATGCTTCATTCCATGTAGCAATACTGAACCCTAAAATCTACATGATTGTATGTCCATGTAGGATTTGTTTGCAAACACATTAATTAACTATAAGAAGTGTCAGTTAATTTGAAAATGTGTCCATATAAAGAACTATGTTGGAAATTTGTCTATCATCAGAACAAGTGAAAGTGCTCACCACGGGAAACATTTTTGCAGTTGAAATTTAGGGGGCTTATTGGATGGAATTCACCTTTTCGGTGCTAGGTTTCACGTGGAATATCACGTGATCCAGGATGTAAACATCACACAGAAGTTCGGACATTCTTACACGCAATGCAGGTCAAAGTCATTGTACGAACTCCAAATTTTTTTCCCAGCAAGTCTTGTTATTCAACAAATCCTTCTCTAAAAGCTCAACGTTATTGAATTCTGTTAAAATGCCATGGAAAACGAGCACAAAGAGCGATTTGAGCGCCATAAGTGTAGCAGAGCTGAAGAAATATCTACAACTGAGAAGGTGGTGTTTCCTTCAGTGGGTATCTGAAGTCTTCGCTGGTCAAAATTGCTTCTGCAGTGGAAAGAATGATCTTACCTGTCGATACCCACTTCGAAAAGGACAAAACGACGGACGGCGGTGTTTTAATGATTCATGATATGCAAATTCCGAAAATATTGATGTGGATGTTCGTGCAGAAAACGATAGGAGCAAACCTGATGTCAAGTAGTACCTAAGAGACCTCACGAGATGCTGTTTACAAACCAGCAATTTTTCCATTATTCATAAAGCTTTATGGAGTAAATTTACCCAGTACTAATGACATGTATTCTAGTTGCGACCAGGGAATTCTGAGGATGAAAGTAAGAGAACTTTTACAAAGCAATGTGCTCCGGCCGGCATGAAACTTCAACTTCATTCAGGTAATGGAGCAAATGAATCCCGGCAATTCAACATAACCATCGTTGAAGAGCCGATGGTCTTCAAAGGATTTATACGCAGCAAGACCCTGTTTGTCATATTCAGTGGAATGGTAAATTAGGTACCGGCGTAGTTGAAGATATCATACACACCAAATGGAAGTGACGAGTTGAAGTTGTTCACGGTCTTGAGAGAGAATGGGTTCGGAATTTGCGTATCATGAATCATTAAAACACCGCCGTCCATTGTTTTGTCCTTTTCGAATCGACAGGTAAGATCATTCTTTCCACTGCAGAAGCAATTTCGACCAGCGAAGACTTCAGATACCCACTGACGGAAGCACCACCTTCTTGTAGATATTTCTTCAGCTCTGCTACGCTCATGGCGCTGAAATCGCTCTTTGTGCTCGTTTCCCTGATATTTTAACAGAATTCAATAACGTTGAGCTTTTAGAGAAAGACTTGTTGAATAACAAGACTTTCGTGAGAAGCAAACTTTCGCGTGAGACTCAAAAATTTGACCTGCATCGCGTGTAAGAATGTCCGAACTTTTGTGTGATGTTTACATCCTGGATCACGTGACATTCCACGTGAAACCTAGCACCGAAAAGGTGAATTGTAGTTTGGTTATACCCATTCTTTATTCTTTTTGTTTTTTGTATTTTGTTGTAGAATTTAAGCTTGATGGTCATTGTAATACATCTGTATCATATTTTGTCTTACAGGCAGTGGTGGTCCAGGACCAGGAGACTACGACCCTTATGATGATCAGACTGAGGAAACACCCATAGACTTTGTAAGTTTCTTTTGCAATAGCCTGTGTACAGCCATTTCCCACCCCTCCCCCTACGGGGAAAAACAGGGAGGGATTGTCTGTGTCACGGAATTCTTAATTGTGTTCCAGTTTATAAATTTATAACGAATTGTTTTGTTTTGTGCAATCTTGACGAATGTCGGCAGACTCAGTTGTTGTCAGTCTAATTGACCCTATAAACCTGGCTAAAATGTCACATAATCATAGCAGTTACACTTTTACTGCTGTGTACTTACTATTAATTGTTATATCCCTGCTTTACTTGACCATTACTTTGGTAGGCTTTTACAAATTGTAGTATTTTACATGTAGGTGACGTCACCTAAATCGTTGCATGTATTGAAATTTATCTAACTATTCAGCAATGAGACTAAAAGGACTCTGATATATTGATGCTATCATGTGTATAATTATAAGTAGCAAAGTGTTGTTGAACTTTCGGATATTGCCGCTATACAATTAACAAATAGACCAGCGTTTTTCCGTGCTCCGTTCAGTAACACAGCATGCAGGAAGTGATGAAAGCACTTCCTAAGTACTGTATTACTGAACGGAGCACAGAAAAAGATGTTCTATTTGTTTTATTATATGTTTTGAAGTAAATATTCAAGGGAAAAAGTTCAATTTTCTCCGTACAAAAATTCAAAAGGTGCACGCGCACGGCCAAGCTCGCGCTGCTGACATCAGAGCTGTGCTTCATTCTCTGATAAAGCACAGCTTTCAGCCAATCAGAGCGCACGAATCGACAAGGGTATATAATAAAATACTTTTTATTATTACTATTATTATGTATTTATATTGTGTCAACAACATAAACCAATAAAAACACATCAATATAAGGTAAACAATATTGGTAAGTGTTGTAAACAAGCATAGCAAAAGCAACAGTATGGTTTGTGTTTTGTTGAACAGATGATGAGAGAAAGCAGAAGACAGCCCTTTGAGTCCATGGTAGGTACCGGTAATTTTTATTTGGAATGCTTATCAAAATATGCATTAAGTCTGACTCATGTGCAAGAATTAACTGTGCTTCTAATCTAAATTATACCACAGTAAACTTGTGACTTGTGACCATTCTGACTTAATGTGTTAAGATTTCTTTACCTAAGAGTTATTGTACATTGTCAACACTTCACTGCATGTTCAGGGCTGTAGCCACCATTTAAACATTGGTATGGTTTTCAAAAGTTGGTCCAGTTTTTTTGCTTTTCTACACGAATTCATGCTTTTAAAACTGTAATAACAGTTCCAACGGTAAAAGTTGGTCTGGTTGAAACCTGACTAACCGTACAAGTGGCTACGGCCCTGATGTTGCTATAAGGTGTCCATGTAACAACACAGCTTGCAACATGTGTTTTCTGCAATCAGCTGTAAGTTGTACAATGTAATATTATTGTGACTTTCAATCTCAAAGTACTGTCTACAAGTAGATATACTTAAGCTTCCTAATTAAAGCAGTTTTCCTATTTGTAAAACACACAATCCCGTGACTGTGTCAGTGTGATGAAACTCCTTCAAAATCTGTCTGATTCCATATTCACTCATTCAATAAAAACTTGCCAGTTCCATATGGCAAGATAATCAGTATATTTACAATGTGCACATAAGATAACTCAATCTTGAATGTCAAAATTTCAATAGATTTCCAAGGTTGTTACCATTTGCTAACAAATCCAGAAAAAAGCACTTGACTAACTGGTTTTCAGTGCCTTCAAATGGAATGCAAATTTTCTAAGCAGAAAAAGCTTGAAGTGAAACAGGAAAATGACCAACCCTAATGTCAAAATTTGTGCTTGATAGGAACCTGGCACTGATGTAATCCAATGGAAAGTGTAAATGGAATGCGCAATTTTCCATTCAGAAATTCCAATAGGAATTTTGGGACTACCTTTTCAGACAATCTGAAACTTTTGGAAATTTTCCATTTGGTTAGATGGAAAAAGTGCTTACTGTTTACTTTCCAAATGGAATTTCCAGATTTTTTGTAAATGGTAAACAACCCTATTCTCTCTCTTAGTCTCTATACATGTTATTTACTGTTACACATGAGGCTTTAAGAGTCTGACATTTTAACATCATCAAGAAGTGACAAGTTCAGTGTGTTACCCTAAACACTGCACTCCACCCCTTGATAAATGATTTCACAGACATTGTCAAAACATTAGTTAATTTTTACAGTTAGTTAATTAGAGTCTCTCTAATATGACATATTGTTGTCTTTAGTTGCCTCGTTACCATGAGGTAATTGTGCGATCAGAAGAAAAGAAAGCTGTCCCTGGACCTGGTAAATATGAAATAAAAAGTCAGTTTGAGAAAAAAGCTCAGTCAATGGCAACAGTTGCACAGGAAGAAGCTGCTATTAATGCTCCATTTGGTGCACAGGCTAAGGTAAGCTGTATTTATGTGGTATTGCTAAATAGATGCTTTCCATTTTGGCCAGCATCTGTGATTTGTGCAACCTGCGAGGGGCACTGTCACCTGCCACTATTTAAACCGATTTGTATGACTGCAAAAAAGTCTGTGCCATACTGTAAAGGTAATTTATTTTACTTCGAGTCCACGGGGAGTGGTTGCCCAGTCTCTCGAGCCAAAGGCTCATGTATCAAGTCTTCGAAGGTGTGCCCTTTACCCCCTTTATCCATCAGTGCTCCGTTTTACAGGTATTTAAAGCTAATTAAAGCTACACGGAAAGGAAAGAAGTTGAAACAAGGATGTGATGTCACTTGGGATCAAACTAGGGACCTCTCACACTGAAGGCCGCGCACTAACCAACTGTACGTGTGCCATCCTTGCTCCTTTAATTTAATGCTGTATTGTGGCATGCTAGGTCTTAGCATTTTGATTGGTCAAAATTCAGTCAAGACACAGTACAATACAAACTTTTTCAAAGTCATGAAATCTGCTCTAAAATAAATGTTAAATGCATTATGATGATGATGAAGACTTTATTTATTGAGGGTGAAAAACATATTTACTGGTGACCCAGTAGTTTACAATATGGCCCTCAATTATCTGTTCACTAATTACCTCAAGTTATGATGACTCATTTCAAGAAGCAAAACCGGTGCTTTCATTGTTTTCATAGACCAATCTGAATAAACTTTTTAGACTAATTTTCTCCAAGTTTGACACTATACAAAGGATTTACTCATCTGGAGTTACAGTTATATAAGGGTGATAGGAAGAACTGAGATTATGTGACACATGAGAACAAGCCCTTTGCAGGACCTGGTCATGTGACAAAATGGACAGCAACATCAGAAAGAGCATATTTCGATGTCATGTGCATGTGTCACATGACCAGTTCTTGCAACGGGCCTATTAGGCCAGTCTATCACAAACTGAATCATTCTATGATTCTGAATGGAACATTTGATATTCTAACTATAAAACTACTAAGGAGACTTGGTAACTTAACCATGCAATGATGACTACAGAGGTCAAAAGCTCAGTTGATTAAATATAACCTCAGCCTTCATCATCATCATCTTTATTTGTACACCAGAATTGAAGTAAAAATGTTTGAATTAATTTAGTTTGGAATTCAATTTATGTTATAGCGGTTTATGGACCAAAAGCACCAATCCCCCGCACCTGGTACCTATAATGACCCAAGAAACTCAATGGAAATATTGAAAAGGTAATCTACATATTGCCTTAATTCTGCAATATTGTATCTAATAGGGCGGTTGTAGAATTCATCTAAAGAAACTAATATAATTGGTTCAAAGTGACGCAACCATATCACAGTACATACAAAGAAGAACTTCAGAATGAAACAACATTTTCTTGAATGTTGTCATTGACCCTGAAGTCTAGCTCTGTAGCTGTAGTCTAGTTTGCTGACCAGTTTGGCATTACCCTTCAAGGACATTGTCAATTGATGGTTATTGTTCCAAACTGTGATTTATCATTTGTTTGTTCATTATTTTGTTCATTTGATTTGTACTCCATTTATTCATTTTATTTATAAAATGTCTGATTATAGAACTACTGGTCTGAAGAGAAGTCCTTTTGGTCAAACATCTGTAAGATTTCAACTAGGCAAACACCATTCCCAGAAAACTCCAGGTACAAAGGCTTTTTAAAGATCTAGGCACAAAGGATTGAAATGAAGACAAGTGTTGATGGTCAATGAAAAATATTGTTAATATTATTATGACTAGGGAGAATGTCTTGTACAATAATAAAAAAATAGACAAAAACAGGCACCAATTTGATGTACTTGCGTAATGCTATCTGATAGTCTGTCTGTAAAAAATGCAATAAGGTAGCTATAGACTGAGAAAATATGCCTGATACATTCATGACCTTATAGATTGAAAAAGAAAATATCATATCACAACTTGTATGTGTACTTGATTTTCACAGGACCAGGCAGTTACCACATTCCTGATATTACATCAGAGTTGAACAGAAAGGCCCAGTAAGTATATCACAAGACAGACAAGTTTTAATTGCAACCAAGCAAATGTGTCATGGTCTGATGCATGTGCTCAAATGGCATTTAAGCCAAAACTAGCAGACATACTCAGACCTAAAGGTACAATATATCATGTCCATTCACCACTGTGGTGATGGTCAATATATCATGTCCATTCACCACTATGGTGATGGTCAATATATCATGTCCATTAACCACTGTGGTTATGGTCAATTATGTACACTCACCACTGTGGTGATGGTCAATATATCATGTCTATTCACCACTGTGGTGATGGTCAATATATCATGTCCATTCACCACTGTGGTGATGGTCAATATATCATGGCCATTCACCACTGTGGTGATGGTCAATATATTGTGTACATTCACCACTGTGGTGATGGTCAATATATCATGTCCATTCACCACTGTGGTGATGGTCAATATATTGTGTACATTCACCACTGTGGTGATGGTCAATATATCATGTCCATTCACCACTGTGGTGATGGTCAATATATTGTGTACATTCACCACTGTGGTGATGGTCAATTATGTACACTCACCACTGTATGGTATCCTGCCAAAGTATTACAAATATTTTCCAAAATATGTCAGCACACGAAACTAGCCTGAAGAAAACTACATTGTAATTTCAGTCTGGAAAGTTCAAGGAAAGGAGTATTTGGTACGACATCCAATAGAATAGCACAGATGACCAAACGACATGAGGATCACTTACCAGGCCCTGCTCACTACATGCCAAAGGAGAAGAACAAAAAAGAAATCCAAGTGACATCTACATTTAAATCAACAACAGAAAGACTGAAGACACCCACTAATGCTGCTCCTGTAAGATGATACTTCATAAGACAAACACCCTGCAGGGACAAATACCCTGCTAGCTCTATGACTGACACATTATTATTAGGACAGACACCCCTGATGGATACCCTCTATGACAGGGACCTCTCTTAGACACCACTCTATAACAGACACGTCTGTCAGGCACATCACCTCTCTTAGACACCACTCTATTACAGGCACCACTGAAGATACCCCTCTATGACAGGCACCTCCAATGGACAGCCCTCTATGACAGACACCTCTTAGACCCCTCTTTGACAGATGCCTTTGATGAACACCCCCTGTTTGACAGACACCACATGGACACCCCTCTAAAGGGTTCCTATGAAAGACACCTCTGTCAGAAGAGCATCTGTCTTTCATAGGAACCCTTATAGAACCTCTCTTAGATACCCTTCTATTACAGACACCTCTGACGATACCCCTCTATGACAGACACTTATGATGGACAACCCTCCATGACAGACATCTCTTAGATCCCCTCTTTGACAGACACCTCTTAGATCCCTCTTTGACAGACACCTCTTAGATCCCCTCTTTGACAGACACCTCTTAGATCCCCTCTTTGACAGACACCTCTAATGAACACCCCCTCTTTGACAGACACCTGTAATGGACACCCAGACACCTCTGATGGAGACCTCCCTATTATAGACACCTCTTACAGACACCCTTTTTTGGCCGACATCCATAACACAGACAAACCATTTGTCCACAGAATGTTGCAAATAGCTACATCTTGTGTCAAGACCTTTAGTTTTCAATCTTATTTTCAGTCTCTTCTAACAATTCATTTATCATTTAATAGGATGCACCTCCCCCAGGATCCTATGAAGTTTGTAAATCATATGACACAACACAAGGTAAGTCCCTTATGCCAAATGGAATTATACAGTGGAATGTCCATTAGTTACCTTGAGAGTTGCCCTTTAATACTGGTGTTTGAGGTCTAATTTACAGTGTTTATGTCAGCAAATATGTATTTGCAACTTTAACTTATTTTAAAAATGCAGTCACATTGACAGCAACAAGCATCTTTTTTTGTTCTAAAAGAGTGGTCACAGCATTGAGCTGTGCACTGTAATGCATCATTTCATTATTCCATCCATCTGTTCATTTGTTCATATTTTATCTATCCATTTTTCCTCCCACCTATCCATATTTTTATTCATTATTTCATTACTGTAGTTTACATTCGTTTCTCTCTGTCATCCAGTTCAAGCATAATATTGCAACCTAGTTGTCTTGGCTGTGTAAAGCAACAGAAATACAATCTATTCTAAACTGATAGCTTGCAATATTTTCCCTAGGAAGAGTACTTTATCCATACGCACAGAGGACAAACAGGAGTGTCAAGAAAGCTGGTGCGTTCTTGTCTACAGCAGTACGGTTTAGTGGAAACAAGAAACCAGTAGATGAAGAACCTGATCCAGGTACTGTACCATTCAAGTGATTTGTTAAATGTTGTTCCTTTTAAGGTCATAGCCTGCGTAGCGGCCCTGGGGAGGGCAGGGGAAGGAGAGAGGGAAGGGGGACGCAGGCTAACTTGTCATTGTGTTCTTTGTCTTTGTTATTTCTACAAATCACAAGCTTCGTTCTAACAAAGTTAATAGAGTGGAATGGTTAGGCAACCCATTGTTCTATTCAATGGAGCTAACATGGATGTTGAGTAGGGCTTTGAGAGTGCACAATCTTTTGTTTTACCGTCATTTAGTATCTTGATTGAACTGACCCAAACGTTTTCATTGGCTGATTGTCTAATATATATATATGTAGGAATGCTTTTGTTTTGTGCGGTTAGAAAAAGGGAACAAAAAGATAGAACAATGGGTTGCCTAACCATTCCACTCTATTAACTTTGGTTCTAACGACAGTGGACGACTGACAACAAAGAGTATGCACACTCCCCAAACCTCTACATTCAGTATTCTATATAGACCAGTATCAAGTTTTAAAGCCTGACGTGTTTACTGTTACAATTTGTTAAACGTTTTATCGTTAGTTCCTTCCAGCGTTTGCTCGGCAAGGCAAGAGTGGTACTGATACTTGAAAGAGCTTGTCTACCTTTTTGCACAGGATCAATTGTGCATTACAAAGTGCATGATCAGAAAAGCATTTTTTCTTTATTCTTTGAGTTGAAATTAATATAGTTTTTTGTTTTGTTTATTTGTTTGTTTGTCTTGTTTGTTTAGTTGGTTGCTTATTGTTTGTTTTTTTTTTGTTTGTTTGTTGTTGTTGTTGTTGTTTTTGGTGAAATTCAGATACGCATGTAAAACTTGAAAAATAAGATCTACTGGAAGCTCTTATGTACAGTATGTATGTATTTCAATTATTGTATTGTGTTAATCAGGTCCAGGTCATTACGAAGTCCACCCTACAGGAGGAATGACAGGAGGCTTGATGGTAACTCGTGATAATCGTTTTAAGAATCAAAAGAATGAAGTACCTGGCCCTGGAGCCTACGAGGTAATTGACAACCCTTGCTACCAGAGCTTTGTTTTCCCTGTTATTTATGTGGATATTGCGGGCTTAAAGGCGGTGTTACACGAGACGATTTTTAACGACAATTTTCAGCGCAAATTTGCAACAACTTGCAATATTTTGCATTGCGAGTTTCTGACTTGGATTCAAAAACTCGCAACGCGTTGCCGAAGCGAAAATTGCAAGGAAAATCGTTCCAAGTGTCATGTTACACGAGAAAGTTTTTTAACGCAACGCCGTTGCGCTGAAAATCGTCGTTAAAAATCGCCTCGTGTAACATCGCCTTAAAGTAACTAATTATGATAACGAGGTGGTCGTATTTAGTTTTTGTGTGAATGTGAAAGCGCCCTGCTGTGACCGTGTCAGTGTCATGGTCTATAAAAACAGTCAAAATTAGGATTTACCATGTTATATCAAAACGTCTCTATTAATGACAAGCATGATGAGACGTTACTGCTCGCCACATATTATTATATAAACCTTCTCACAGTCATCAGAAATAAGATCGTTGTTTTTGGACAAATGCCAACTTAAGTTTCGTTTTTTCGTTGGTTTACGTAATTAATGTCAAGTTCAGGTTCATATCCACATGGACACCCACAGCGTCTTGTCTCCCATCGTGTTTCATAACTTCCTCCGGAAGTTAAAGAGACGGAAGTGACCAACGCCGACGTAGTCGACCGCGGCAATTCGTTTTGATGTGTCAATTTTGACTTTTACAGCCAAATCGTTGCATCGCGACCATCTGTTTTGATTTTGGGTTTTTCTGAGCCGTCAATCAGTTTTGGGGCGGAGCTTCTTTCAAATCAACCAATCACTGAACGAGTTCGTGAAAAATGATGATGGATCAGAAAAGACCAAAATCTTACCGACGTTGGAGGTCGCGCAACGATTTTCGCTGTAAATCAACTTGGATTGTTCTTCTTTTTAAGTTGGGGGGGGGGGGGGGGGATGGAAAGGTAACAGGTTACCACTAAACAAAAAAACAGGTTATCACAAACAAAAAACTTGAATTCTTAAGCGATGAAGAACAATTCCAAGTTTTAATTAATCCAAATGAAAAAATACAAAAAATGATCGCAAAATATATTTATGAATGTTTTGAAGAAAGAAAAGGAATATTAGCACAAACAAACGGATAACACTGTTATGAGACATGAAATCCTGCTAGCAGAGCCTTCTTTAAAGACTCTGCTCGCAGGATAAAACCAAAGTAAAGAAATTATAGTTTAGATTATATATTGTTCTGTTATTTAATGAATTCTTTTATTAGCATATATCTGATTTACTTGTAAGGGTAAAAAGAGCTAATAAAAATGTCTGTCTGTCCACTAAAGACTCGGTAATACGAGCAACAAAATCATGCAACTTGTCGCGTAACATTGTTGCGTTGCAAGTTGCAGAGCAAATGTTGCTTGTATTACCGTCCCACGCGCAACAAATTTTCTTTGTTGCACGAAGTACTAGAACTGTCTACTTTTGCAACAAAGAAATTTTTTTGCGCGCGGGGTGGTAATACGAGCAACAAAATCGTGCAACTTGTCGCGCAACATTGCTGCGTTGCAAGCTGCAAAGCAAATGTTGCTCGTATTACCACGACGCGCGCAACAAATTTTCTTTGTTGCAAAAAGTAGACAGTGCTTCTACTTCGTGCAACAACGAAAATTTGTTGCGCGCGGGGTGGTAATACAAGCAGCATTGCTCTGCAACTTGCAACGCAACAATGATGTTACGCGACAAGTTGCACGATTTTGTTGCTTGCATTACCGGGCCTTAACGACCTGATGCATGCCGTTTTATTTGATGGTCAATGATATTGATGATGATAATAATGATGACAGCAAGTCATCCACAGTCATACAAAGTTCCTATAAAATGATGATGATGATGATGATGATGATGATGATAAAACTGATAATATTTTCCTTTTCTTAACCATTTTCCTTTCCATCCACAGCTCAGTCCCATGCAAGCCCACACCCTACTAAAAGGAACCTTTAATGCAACATTACATAATCCTGTGTCCATGTCATACGAAGACTCAGAGCCACGAACTCCATCAAAACAGGCCTTCCTTCTCGGCGTTTAAAATGTTCGTTTTATTGATCGAGGTAGTAGTTGTACATAGTTGTCGAGAAAAAATAAATAGCTTGGAAATTCGACCCAAATGTAAGTCAGTTAATATCAGAATTTTATAAAATGACATAGTGTTAATATTTGGTGTTGTTTTTCATGCATTTTATCGCATTGTCAGGGCATGAGCACTCCAAATAAACTTTATATTAGAAGTGATCTCATGTCTGCTTAAAAGGCGTATGCAAACAACTTGCTGCTTGAAGCCAGCTTTCCATCCTAACTCTGCCTTGGGCCATGTGTACTGTACTTGATAGACTGTATAGTACTTTCCTTTGGTCAATAAAAAAAACAATTTTATTACTTGGTGTGTCCTTTATACAGGTAAACAATTGATTGAACATCGAGGTTGTGAATCTTGAGAGGTCACGTCGAACAAGCGTACCTGTTGTGAACCTGTTTCAACTAACTCTTTGTTGCTTCAAAACTGTCGTCCTTGTCGATTTTTCTTTTTTTACTCTTTTATCTATACATATATATATTTTTTTAATTCGCGGATATATCGATTTTCAAGTTTGTTCGTGTTTAATCAAGATTAAAAAATTGAGTGTGCATGTAGATAAAGAGAAATGCTTATAAAGAGAATGGAAGAAATAAAACAGGAAGAAGAAAAAGCGACGAAGAACCATTCGCTAGGGAATAGTTGTAAATTATTAAGGATTAAAAAAAAGAGAAAAGATAGAAAATGAAGGAAAAAAAGTGGAAAACGAAAGGGCGGGAATTATCTCAAGGTGATGTGATGACCACATTGGGGCAATGAAAAGACCAGCAACATAAACAAAAGCTAACTTTGCACGCCTAACATCTAAAGATTATTTTATTTTTACAACTTCACGTGATTTATGCAAATTTACTGAGCAACAAAAAGCCATTTCGTGTGCACGTGTACAAAGTGTGATACAATGGCAGTGTTACCTGTTGCGTGACGAAGTGACCACAGTGCAATAAAAACATGAATAAAACCCTGGATTAAAATACTTGTCCTTTTCAGTGATTACTGACTCCTTGGAATGTCCTTTGCCAAGAAATATGATCTAAATAATGTATGATCTAATATAATCTACATTTTGTCAAGAAATATGATCTAAATGAGCCATTTGTCGATCAAGATATTTGCATGACAGGAACTCGTGACCGTCTCGTGTGAATGTGAAAATCGTAAACACACAAACCACTTCCGGTGATCACATGACATCCCGTTGCGTATAAAAACTTTTGCTCGCTGTTAGCAGCATTTCGTTGAGTTCGCTTTTGTCTTGGTTGGTTGTTGAGTTCTGACTGATCTTCTGGCGAAAATGCTGTCCAAAGCAGTTCGCGTTGGCTCTGTACTTAAATGTTCTCGTCCCTTGGTAGCGACCAGCTCTGTTTTTCAGCGAGGAATCGAGACCAAATCCCCTCACTCACATGACGGCGATCTGAAACTGGTCACAGGTAAGAAAAGCTTCGAGAAGAAGTCGCCATCTCTCTTTAATTCGCCTATTTTTTCCAAGATTTATCGCTTTTTCATATACCTGAGTACTAGCTTTGACCTCGTGCTTTCACATTCCCCGTTATGTTTTGGTGATAAACATTACCAGCGAAGAAGAAGAGGAAAATTTTTTTTCTCAGTGTTTAAGAATATTTCTATATTCAATCTGCTACAGATGGAACGCTGCTGGATAAAACTTTGATGGATTGTAGTTTTTAATCGTTTGCTTATTCAGTTATCGAGCAAAAAAGCGTCTTATTTACTATTACTACAAAATGAGCGGCGATGTTCAAACTAGTTCCCTCGTCAATCTTTAGTTTACTTGTTCTGTCTTGTCAGAACTGTACTGTTCTATTCATTCCTTTTGTCAGAAACGAGTGACTTGTGCGTAATTTTTCATACAATTAAAAATGACTTTAAAAATGCACGAGTCATTAATAGAGGATTTAACAGTATGTCTTATTCATTCAAACTTGTTGCGTGCCTGTATGAATGCAAACCGGTTTTTCCTGTCATACCCCATGCGTGTTGGAAAATTTGTAAGATTGGGTGGCCTTGGTTGGAGTACTGTACTGTAAACCTTATTTAGTTGAACGTAAACGGGGCTACATGTTGTTTGGGGTCTTTGCATTACTAATGAAAAGCGTTTTCTTCATCTTGAGCTGAATTTCGTTCTTTGATCGAAGGAGATTATAACAAAAGAACAAGGAAAACCATTGAAATACAGCCCACTGTGCTGGTGACCCGTCTCCCTAGTAACAATAGCCCAGGGTTATCACGAGTCATCTATTAGTTCTAAGTTCTTTTCGTAGTCAACAAAACATTTTTATGACAACTTTAAAGTAGCCTTTAAACGTCTCCCATCCGCAGAGAGCCTGTAGAGGGCTACCATATCCTGCCAGGAAATTTGTTACGTTAGGATCGA
The DNA here is from genome assembly GCA_029948255.1 of Telmatactis stephensoni. NCBI lineage: Eukaryota > Metazoa > Cnidaria > Anthozoa > Actiniaria > Isophelliidae > Telmatactis > Telmatactis stephensoni. The sequence continues at coordinate 74,925 of JALIZF010001761.1, forward strand.
AAGAATAGCGCCTTGCGACAGCTCTTCATAAAACGTATTAAAGTTTCGAGGGGGGAGGGGGGAAATCCATAGATTTGATTATGTCTGTGAATGAAGGACCAATATTGCTTATTATGTGCTATCAGTCAGAAAATGTTGAATAGGAAATGACGTCAATTGAAGCCTACGCACACAATATTTTGGAAGATTATAAGGCGTGTAGAAGGAGTTTTGATAATAAACACAAATCATTCTATTGCCGATAAAGTTCCTTTTTTTATTAAACTGTTTTCATTCGCCGCTTAAAAAAATTACTGGAACAATACTGGAGGGGTAGCCCCATAGGGAAATATGCATTTCGTTTTCATCCTAAGGACATCTGCGTAGTAGGCAATGGGAGGGGAGGCACGGGAACAACCACGTCGGTTGTATGGATTTGTTCTACAATCCTATACATGTGTCCCAGCATGTACTCCTACTTGAGGTCACTGACCGAGAAGCCGGAAACACGTGTTTCCTCAAACAAAACCAAAGTACTTTATACAGGGGGATTCACGGCACGATTCACGAAAAATAAAAAACGTCAAATCACCAATCACAGTCAACAGTCTGATATATTGCCGAAATAAAAGGAAAGACTGACAACTAGAAACTGAACTGCTTAATTATGCTCTCAGTACGCATTTCATGCATTCTTTACGTTACATAAGCGCTTTAATTTGTGATTAACTAAAACTAAGAGAGCATAAATATTTATGCACTCGATAAAACTAAAAAGCGCGGAACTGAGACAATTTGACTTTACATTTTCAGTGATTCACGTAGAAAAAGACCACAAAATCCCGAATCTCGAGCAATTATTTCTGTTTTTCTCGTGTCACGTAAATAATGTTTTTCACGAATCACGAGAAATATTTTTTTCGGTTCTCGAATCACGAAAAATGAAAATGCATAATCACGCGTCACGTAAAAAAAATGTACGTCCCAGTTTATAGGTACTGACACGTGTTCTGAAATGGGAAAACATTTGTCCCATTAAAGAAAAGAGTTTTCTTCTTGAAAATGTTTTGAAAACCTTTTTGAAAATATTGTCTTTGGTCTAGCTGGATACTAGAGTGCATGCACTTAATCCATGAAACATAAATAGTACAAAATAGTGCTAAATTATGTTCATTTCTTTGTTTCCTATTGTCTAATCAACACTATTTAGTAGTAATTAGTAGTGTTTGTTTCACGGATTAAGTGCATACACTCTACTGTTGACTAGTTGATATGTTTTTTTTACATCTCTAAGTTTCTGGCCTTTCTGTCACATTTCGTCTGCCTACGGTCCGGGAAAGACTACGTAGCACTGAGTTGATGTAAGATATTAATAAAGATATAATACAAAACGCATAATACAATAGAACGAAAGACAATAGAAAACAACAGATTTTTTTGAATATATTACAGCAACTGAGTGCTATGTAGGTCCCAACGTGGCGTGACTAGTGGTACTGCGTGACAAACGTGCCAGCGTGACAGTTGATGTTAATTTCTACCTATGTGTAAGAAAGCTCTTTCTCCAAATTAGTATTTTCGTTAGCTTATTTGGCTCTTAGTGCGAATAAAAGATATCGAAGTGAGAACGAAATCCGCTAGCTATATTACTGAGTATCTTTGTCATCATAATTCATACTTCGTCATCATGCATCACAATGAACTACCAACATTATCGTCACCATCATTGCCTGGGGGCAGGTGGATGGTCTGAGAATTGTTGAGTATGTGCGGCGTCGCGCGGGTCAGAACGGAGACCGGAAATACAAAAATAGCGGAAAACGGCCTTTTTACGAATACTAGGTAGCAAAGGAAAGTGTATTTTGAAGACATTCTTCATTCAATTTACTCCAAAACCGGTTTTATAATTAACCAAATTTGTGAGACTAAAAACCAGATCCTGACGCGCCGCATATCCATACTAGCACAATATTAGGAGTACACCACCACCCCGGACATCACTGTCGTCATTATAAACGCATCGATAATTTGTCATTCATTATCTATCACCCATTTTATATAATAATTGGCATATTACGCGCGCTCTGATTGGTCGAACAACCATGTGTGATTAGAGTACACACACATATAGATGGCGTCATCGAATCTTACGCGCGCTCTGATTGGTTGGAATGTTTCGATAAATATTATATAAAACAGATAGATTCCATTTTTCCGTGCGTCTGTACTCTAATCGATGCACAGAAGACGTCAAAATGTGGCGAGAACAAAAAAGTACGCCACGAGACGAAGTCGAGTGGCGTGACTGTTGTTCTCACCACATTTTGACGTCTTCTGTGCATCGATTAGAGTACAGACGCACGGAAAAATGGAATCTATTTGTTAAATCCATCATTCGTCATCTATCATTCTTCATCATCCATCGCCCATCATTCATCATCTATCAATCATCATCTATCAATCACCCATTGTATTAGGGGTTCACCACCCGGCATCACTGGCGTCATAACAAACGGAATCATTCATCATCTATCATTCATCACCTATCATCCATCATTCATCATGTACCATCTTCATCACCATTGCAATCATCGTCGCCTGACGAAGACTAACCGTATCAGTCGAAACGTGGCCTTCACTGACAAATGACCACAATCGTAAGAACTAAATAGGTATCCTTTTTATTTCATCCACTATGAATAATCTTTCATTAAATTCTATCGTCATCACTGTTACAATTGATAAGAATAAAGCGTTTGTTATTTCCACAGGAAACCCGCTGTTAAACCCCCGAACAGAATACCGCATGATTCGTCGTTACCAAGGCAAAGTCAAAGCCTGCATTCTTGACTGGGCTGGGACAGTACTAGACTGCGGTGTCTACGCACCAGCTGTCGTCTTCGTCGAAGTATTCGCCCAAGAAGGCGTGCCTATTACAGTGGAAGAAGCTCGTGAACCAATGGGAGCTCATAAAAAGGTTCACATTCGTAAAATCACACAGATTGAGGCTGTACGTAAACGCTGGCATGAGAAGTTTGGGCGTTACCCAAATGAAGAGGACGTGGAGCGTATGTTCCAGAGCTTTGTACCTCAGCAAATTGATTGCCTTGATGAATACTCACAGATGATTTCAGGGGCAGCGGATACTGTGAATTTGATTAGAAAGGAATTTGGTTTGAAGGTAAAACTGTTTTACAATAAAAATTTTAACTATAGTGGAACCTCTTCAAAGCGGACAACAAAGGGCTGAAGGGAAGTGTCCGTGATGTAGAGATGGCCGTTTTCAGGTCTCATAGATCAGGAGATTTTAGCTGTTGGGGCATAGAGACCTCCCTTATTATTATGGAGGTGTCCGTGTAATTGAGGTGTCCGCGTTGTGGAGGTTTCCATATTATGGAGGTGTACATATAATGAAGGTGTTCGTATTATGCATGGAGGTGTTCATATAATGGAGGTGTCCGTATTATGGAGGTGTTCATATAATGGAGGTGTTCGCAAGGAGAGGTTCTACTGAGTATGTCCTAAATTGTAAGTTAAAGTAAGCGCAGCAACGACCCAAAATGTACAACCTCGCTCCCAGGCCCTTTTCCCTTCGCTTGGAGGTGGGGCGGGAAAAGGGCCTGGGGACGAGGTTGCCAAAATGCAATGCTCATTTGGAACCTCTCTGCAACGACCACTTCTCTTAAACAATGCTAAAAGTGGCCGCTTTAGAGAGGCTCCATGTACAGTGAACTACTTCATACATGGCGGGCCGACACCTCGGCATGCGTGTTGATCCTTTGACCATGAGCGAATATGAACAGTAAGTACATTGGAGCATGGAACTATTGGATGAATATGTATACAGTAAAGGGAATTATTATATTTTGAAAATAATTCAAGAGTTTGATTGGCTAAGAGCCACCGGATAAATTACCATAGTCGCCGGCTAGCTACCCAAATTTGGAGTTATGAAAATGTTGAAAACCATTATTCGAAGTTTTGACGTAATTTTCTCGAATATGGAAAAATTAGCTTGCGTTATGACGTCACGCTAATTTATGCGGTTTATGCCAAAAGCGGGAAATGTAATCATGTAATCTGACTTCAAGATTTGCATGTATTCTTGTCAACAAAGCACAACTGAGTATATTGAATTCGTTTCTCGTAGGATATGGGGAATTATTAAACTAGGTTTCGGCAGATAACACAAACATCGGCATCAATAATTCCCCATATTCTACTCGACCTCATCCAATAATTGCATATTAAGGAATAATGGATTAAGGGCTAGTTTCTAATCAATTTCGCTTGACTTGAAATTACAGATTGGGTCTACAACAGGATTCACTACTGCCATGGTTGAAAAGCTAAAAGCAGCTGCAGCTAAACAAGGCTATGTCCCAGACTGCTACGTAGCAGCAGACGAGGTTCCTCAGGCACGACCACACCCATATATGGTATGGTTGAATGCTATACGCCTGGATGTGAACCCGATCCAGGCTATTGTCAAGGTCGATGACACTGCTGATGGAGTCAGAGAGGGCACATCTGCTGGATGCTGGAGTGTAGGACTCGCCAAAACAGTAAGTGAATCAGTCTTATTAGACTGATTTAATAAACGCGACGTGGAAGAGGACGCCCTGCGTGCTGAGGAATTTTGTTCGAAATAATCGTTGATGCCGCCGATAGATAAACTTAATAGTCAAGTGTCGAGTATTTAGCTTTAATAAGCTAGCTAATTAGGGAAAATTGATTTCAAGAAGAGGGCGCGAAAACAAGTGAAATGGCGTCCTGAACGCAGCGTCTCGACGTCGTCACACAACGAATCAATGTCACATATTCGTCATGTCACGTCCTGTTGTCTATATTGAGGACGTTGTTACGTTCACGCCATCAGTATATCGCATACATTTAAAGTAATGAAGCTCATATATTACACTGAAGAACAAACTGAAAACTCTTCGCTTCAAAAAACGCTAAAACGAAGTCAAAATGAAAAATAAACATGCACAGGGTGTTCATAAATCATAAATTTTATCATATGACTCGTATTTCCCTGCTCGCGCGCTCTTAAGAAAATTAACCTTCGGAAAAGATGACGTGATCGGGGCGGCCATGCATACGCGGCTTTGCTCGAGCGGGTCGTAAAAAGCCGTCCGGCCCTGCTCGTTTCCGCGCGCTATGGGCTGGTTCACACACCACATAAGCATAAGCATACGCAGACTCAATAGCGCACTGCTCATTAGAAGTTTTTGTTTGTCCTCACACCTGAGTGATAAATGCGCTACTGAGTCTGCGTATGTTGCTTGCGCTTATGCTTATGTCGCTAGTGTGAACCGGCCCTATATTTCTATTTGTATTTGAGATTTTTTTTAGCACTTTTCAGAAGAAAAAAAACCCAGGTCATATGATAAAATGTTTATTGACTGAGTTAGATCGGGCCGGACGGAAAAATATTTGGCCCTTGGTACGGCATTTGTCCAATGCTGGTGCCCATACGTACGTACGACATAACCTCGAGCCAAATACTATCCCGTCCGGCCCTCCCACTCAGTCAAGTACATGTTTTATTTCGTGTTTATTTCCAAGCTTTCGATATCAAGTATTTACATTTTAGAAAGAAAAATTCAAAAAAAGCTCATTCGTAACAAAGGAATCCCGGTCAACCATCTTGGATATATAGAAGGTGGTAAGCTTGTGACGTAACGTGACTGCACCTGTGAACAATTGTTAAACCAGTTGTAGGTGTTAGCCAATCAAAATTGCTTTTCAATTCCTTGCTGGTCACGTTGAGTAACACAACGTCGCGCGAGAAACAGTTTCGGGAAAGGCCCGTTTTTAAGGGTTCGCTAAAATACAGCATGACTCGTAAAATATCCATCCATACGACACACAAAACTGTCCCAATAATAAGATATATTTATTTCTCTCTTAGGGCAACTACGTCGCTCTCAATGAGGACGAAATCGCTGCTCTTTCCAAGGAAGACTACGAGCGCAAGTTAACCCGTTCCTATGAGATCCTGTCCAATGCTGGTGCCCATTACGTCATTGATACCATTAACGACTTGCCTCAAGTTATTGAAGACGTCAATAGGCGATTGGCTTCTGGTGAAAAACCTTGATCACGTGGTTTAGTTTGTAGATTTCTATTTAGTTTATTATTTTTGTTGTTAATAAGTGTATAAAAGTAATTTTATTGGCGCAAAATAGGATAACGGTACACCAACCCACTCTAAATCAAATTTATGTAAATGTAGGTGTGATGCTAGTTAGTTTTGTAGAGTGCACGAATTATATTTGCGATTTAAAGTAAAAAGAAGGGTTTTCATTTCATAGCTATACTCTCTACTGCAACTTAGTTGTGTTGATTTCGTAATACATCGGGTTCTGTCATTAACTATAAAATGAATATGTGTGTATAGTTGTCGTAAAAGTATGTACAATAGCTAACATTTCATGCGTCGTTTTTGTATTTAGCCGTTCTTTATTATATTTTTGCTGAGTTCATTGCTTATTTATCTAATACGCTAATTTATTAATTCTAACGCGCAATTTATTCGTGAAGATTGCTACAGAAAATAGATAAATATTTAATGTTTCAATTACTTGGCCGAAGACTTAAACAAAGGCGTGAGGCCGAGTATGCAAACATCTTGATTTTCAATTAAAACTAACTTAAACGATATTGATTTGTTGTTAATTTGTAGCCAACAATAAACGCATCAGTCTAGATTGTCAGCTTAATGCTGGTTTGTAATTAGAGGGGGTGGTTTTGATCTGTGCTGAGTACGTCAAGATTGTCAATGGACGATTTGTAGATCTTCATGCCGAGAGTAACTGGTTTTGCTACTACCCATACTCTTTTTCGGTCTAGTCGCGTGCGCTTGAGAGCTCTCTTGCGACAACCTGTTTTGAAATAGGTGTACACACATTTCCTCGCTCGTTGACTCAGCCCAAAAATACTGCCGGCTCTTATAGCTTGAGCCTGACTTCACTTTGCCCAATTCTGTCGCGTAGAGTGATTGCACTTAATCCATGAAATTGTACTAGCTAAATAATGCAAAGCAGTGCTTTTAAACAATGGAAAACAAAGGATTTGTTTACTATTTAGTACTATTTAGATTTTGTACTTTTTCACGGGTTAAGTGCGATCATTCTACTGAGCACTTTTTGGGCGGTGATAAAAAAATTTAAATAACCTCTGTCGCCCACGATCGCATTGTTATGCATCAGCGGGTGCGTGCATGCGCAATGCAAATTTCTCTCCTGTTAGCAATACCATGTTTCACTCTCTTAGTATTATGGTCTGTGGTTATTACTATTATATAACCGCATATTTCGAATTAAGCACATTGTTCATCATCAGAGAAATCACTAATGATATGCCTTTGATGCAAAACAATCAGAACAAATGTATGATAAAAAATCAGATGCTCCGAGCGGGACTCGAACTCCGACACCCCACAAGCACCCGTCATGAAATCGGCTGGGATGCTCTTGTCCCGCTCGGAGCATGTCGGAGCATCTGATTTTTTATCGTACATTTGTTATGTTTATTTTCCATCAAAGGCATACCACAAGTGATTTCTTTGGTATTTACTTATTACTTCCCCCAACTACGGAAATATAAACTAACTGTCAGTAAACTGTCAGAAATGGCGACGGAAAGCCCCGTACTTGCTTCCTTTCTTTGACAACATCTTAAATATTTCTTAGTTATATTTAGATAGTCATACATGCATTTTTAAAGCTATCCCAAAAATCAATTTTGTGCTTCTTTAGGGACTGGTCATTATTTACAGGGAGGGGTCTTGAGGGTAAGGACGTACTAGGATGGATAAGGACGTACTAGGATAGATAAGGACGTACAAGGATAGATAAGGACGTACAAGGATGGACAAGGACGTACTAGGATGGATAAGGACGTACTAGGACGGACAAGGACGTACTAGGATAGATAAGGACGTACAAGGATGGATAAGGACGTACTAGGACGGACAAGGACGTACAAGGATGGGTCAGGACGTAGTCAGGACGGACAAGGACGTACTAGGATGGGTAAGGACGCACTAGGATGGGTAAGGACGTATTAGGACGGACAAGGACGTACTAGGATGGGTAAGGACGCACTAGGATGGGTAAGGACGTACTAGGATAGATAAGGACAGACTAGGATGGATAAAGACGTACTAGAATGCAGTAGGACGGCAGAAGACGTACTAGGATGAATAAGGAGGTAATAGGCACTAAGGCTTATGTATGTTAGAGTACATTATATTGATCATATATGAAGTACCTACCCGTCACGGGGATGAGTATCGCGGGCGCACGAAACTCAGACGGCTGAAATCTAAGCCTAGAGCTAACCTGGACCTAGTATTATTCCTCTCGCTTGCTTTCTCGAAGGAAGCTTTCTTGAAGGAAGAGATTGGAGAAGCTAAGTTAATTTTCTACGCATTCGCAGTTTGTGTTGTCACGCAAGTTCATCTTTGCGTGACGACACAAACTGCGCCGGCTTTGCGTTGGAGATTGAGTACTCGATAGTCTGAATTCTCGAATATACACCTGTTATTTCAAAAAACGTTGTGGCGGTTCGATTCAGAGCCGACAAGCGTCAAGCCAAGACCGAAATGAATGCTGGTTTTGTTTGGAATGTATTCAAATCAGACTCATTTCTATTGAACTACTTACAAAATGTGAGCATTTTCAAGTCCTTGTTAGTATACCGCAATGACTCAATTCTTTTGATAACAAGTCTGATTTGAATACATTATACGATTATTAGCAGCAGCACAAAAACAACATTCATTTCGGGCTTGCCTTGACGCTTGTTGCTTTGAACCTGTGACAACGTTTTTTGAAATAAGTGTATAACTGACGAAGGGTCTTTCTAGAAATAACACTACCTGTCTAGACTTTTGATAATCAACCTGCGTGACGCCTATAAAACAACACACTGAGAGGAAAACCCGCCCTGTTGGACTCCCAAGGAAGTATGTTTACTGTTTTACTTGGTGGGTACTCGTTGTTTGGAATCGTAGTGGGTTCTAGAATGTCAAAACGCAGTGCGCACAGAAAAATCAAGAAGCCATTCATGTTTGGTGGCTATAAAAATGTGGACATTTCTCATCTCTTTCGGTCTTATATTAAAGAGCATTGTGCATAACAAAGATATTTCATAAAAGTTTTCTAATTTTTGTGACATGCTTGGGTGTTTAAACAGATGACGATCCTTCTCAAGGGTGAAGAGATTTATTGCACGAAGCTAAGTCTACGTCTATGATATTTAACCACACACTTCAAACGATACTTTGAATACGCTTAATTGCAAACAAGAGTAGACGAAAAACAGATAATAGAATAAAGATATATTTCAGTGCCGAAACTATTTCGAATGGCGTGAAAGATAATTTGGTTTATTAATAGATTTCTGTTTACAAAGACTTTATTGACTGCCGGCAAAATTTTATTTTTAACAAATGAATATTTCACTAGATTATGCATGATGTGCTACGAGTGTCTGAAGTGCCGGTAATAGGACTGAATTTTGTGTCTAAATCTACACAAAAACAAAAATAACATGAAATGAAATGAAATATCCAATAAAAACTGACAAATGGATGAAATATTGAAATAGCAGTGTTTCGCGTATTGGACATTTCAGTGATCATGCAAATTTGAGTTCAAGTAAATTGAATATTGCGGTGGTTAATTGATATGTATATCGAAAACCGTTTCAATTTACAAATTAATTCCATCTGAATAAAAATGAATTTTTAACGTTGAAATAAGAAGCAAATTCTAAAACAACGTACCAATATTTTTGATATTTCATAAATTATGGTTCCCTAGGTGATCGACTATTGTTGAAACGCCTATTATGGAAGTACCAGATAAAACAGATAATTTATTCATAATTGATTTAGACCACAAAGATGCGGTAGAACAATAACCATCAAATCTGCTTTTACCTTGCCAAGGAGAATTTTCTGTTCTCCGAGTGAAGAAAACCATCAGAGCTTAGCGAGCATACAAGGTAAGACGATATTCATTGTAAAATTCTCACTAGACGGTAAATCTGCCGGCTTTAAGACACGGAAGACAGCGTTTAATAATTATTATCGCTTCGTGAAAAACAGTGTTGGTTATATCGCAGAGACATGAAGTCAGAAAATTGAATGTTCTAAAGTCAGAAAGTTTAATGTTGCCCGGCTGATTTACTTGATATTTGATATGGTGAGACACGAACAGGCCAATAGAATGTTATTGACAGCCGGTCAGACCACATTGGCCGACTGTCAGTCAAGGTACTTGGATTTGCGAGAAATCATCATCGCTTGATGAAATGTTCTTTGTTCATTTCACATATGAGTGACCTTCGGTCTTGATTGATTCTAGAAGATTTGATCGTTTCGTACATAAGTTCAGCCATCGCCAGCTTGAAGAAACGCCTGGACCAACACAGGTAAGTACATGTGCATTCACATGTTAATGAGTTTGTCAATGAACAAACAAATTTTTAAACCAAAAATTAAGAGGATATTAAATATTTGAATTGTTGAATTTCCTTTTTATCCATTTAAAATATTTTTGGCAAATTAATGACAACATCAAATTATCCCCAAAATGTCGACAATCGACAAAGGGTCGAAAATGTTGCACTGGTTTTGATATTACTTTATTTCGACAGCGCTTTCCACTTGAAGTCAGTATTCCAAAACTAATCCTGCTGTCGCTAACTGTATGACATATTTACACGAACAAATGTCTCTTTACAATCTATCGTTTTTGGGGTTTGGTAGTACATAGCGCGCTAGCACTCGTTGATCTCAAACACGAAGAACGACAGCGACAAATGGTTTTGATTTGCAAATTTGGCTTGATCTCCAGAGTGACACAAAAGACACCTCATCGGTACTTATAAATCAGAGAATTTTCTCCAACCACAAACCGCAAGCTAACAAAGGAATGTTTGTTTTTCTTCGCGAGATAATTATTTTGTGAATTTTTATTGTTGTTGCCATGAAAGACGGAGTGCCGTAGGGTGTTTTAAAGGATACGTCAAGAAACGAGTGGTCGTCACTGTGATCAGTCTTTCTGCAGCCCTTTTAAGGCTCGTCACGCAACTCTCCCTCGGGCGAGGGAGCATTGCGTGACGTTAAAAGGTGCAGCGAACACACTGTGGTGGCCTTGGAGATGCTTTGGCCATTTTTTGGAGCGCTTCAAGTCGGTTGTAGGGAATTTATATGTGATGTGTACACTGACTTGATGATGAATGGAGTGCGAATGAGCAACATTTCTGTCTGTCTGTCTGTCTGTCTGTCTGTCTGTCTGTCTGTCTATCTGTGTCTGTCTGGGTGTCTGTCTGTCTGTCTTCCCTCAATCTCTTTCAATTTCTTCAATCTTCGAAGATTCAATTTAGTTATGTCTTTTTTCATTTCTTTCTTCTATTTACAGATGTCCATTTTCTGCTCTAATGTGTCTTCTTTGTTATCGCAAATAAATTACAGCAAACCTTTTCATAGACGATAAAGCATTTCCTTTTTCCTTTATTCTACTGTATCAGGCACATCACCTTTATTAATCTGTAAATGCTATTCTCAAACCTAAGTATAGTGTGAATGAATGAATTTAAGAAGTTCAAGTTCAAGCTTCTTGGAGGGACGTGCGCAGTCTCATTTGTAATCTCGTTGAAAATCGATTGAAAGCGCGCCGTTACGTCACAATCATTGTAAGTGCGCTGGCTAGCGATGTTGAGCCTTAGTTATTTTTGTCATCTTTCGATGAGCGGTTGTACGAGCCATGTCTCCATGTCCAGGTAGGAAGGATAACACTTAAGTTCAGTCATTTAAAATGTCACCATGACTAAATCAGTAGACCAAAGTATACTTTATTTCCATTGCTTTCGTCTCAGTGACCACACGACTAGTTTTTAGTTTTGGTAAGCTTATAGAAATCATTCTCGATCATTTGGATATTTACTACAGTTGACTTATAATAGAAGTAGCGCGAAAATCAGCTTGAAAAATCCACGGTTTGCGTTCATTTAGATGCCGTAAAATCGCCAGTTTGTGATTATTTTCGATACTGTGTTTTCCACACTGTCCATTAGAGAAGTTCATTAATTAGAGAGTTAAGAAATTCAACTGGAATTTAATTACAACAAGGGATGAATGGAAATTTGTAACACCGTATACTGAAAAGAGAGATAACTTACTGACGTTCCAGCCTCGGGCCTTCTTCAAGTAAAAAGCCCAAACTAGTTCACGTTAGTCTCCTTTTGCAATTCACTTGACGAACATATACATCTTGTGATAGCCCGCTGACTAGACCTTTGCCAAATGCTCATATTAAGATTGCATAGTAAAGAAAGAAAGAAAGAAAGAAAATTGACGTAAATCTAGGTTACTCAGATATCTGAAAATGAAAAAGAATCTCATTCAGTTCCAAATTAATCATTGCGAATCATTAGTTGGCTATATCCCGATATATAAGACGACCAGTTTATGGCACGGCTTCCCTAAGTCTTGGCACCCGGGCCTATTAGTTTTGACAACGGCAAAAATACACCCTGGTTGGGTGCCGTACGCCAAAATAATCCGCCAGACCGCGTGCCAAAATTTAGTGGTTCCGGTTGTCTTGTAAATCAGGCTTGTGGCCACTATTACGAAGTAACTCTTCGTGTCCTTTCTTTGTTTCTTTTTGTCTGGTAGTCTTTTAGGCGCGGGATAACAGGAAGGCAAAATTAGGCAATCGTCTTTGCAGACTGTATTTACATGTGCAAAAGCTAAAGAGTTAACCCAAGGAAGGTGATCATCTCGTAGGCAAAATCCAAGTTTTGGATTCTTGTACGACGACGAAAGCCGTGATGACAAGATCTGCAATATTTCGACTCTATTTCAGTCATATTCATGCAATGAATTCGTGGCTGTTTATACCAACTCAGTAAGCTGAAGAACAAAAGTTTTAGAATAGAACTAATTCTCTAGAGGCTTTAAAGCCTTCATTGATTGTTGGTCTAAGACCACAGTTTAGACGTCGAACTTTTAATTTGCCGCGTCGAATCTAATAACATCAAAGAAGGCCGTCTAATTATCCATTGTTTTCAATGCATTCGACGCGGTAAAAGTTCGACGTTTGAGCTGGACCTTACACATTGCTTTCGTTCAAAGAGATAGTACCTCAATCGATTGCCCTATTGTTTTGTTCATTCTACGCATGTTGATTTCCGTGAGCACATTTTCAACGCTGTGCACGCGAACTTCGAGATCGTGGACACCAATGACAATAGGCCTATTATATTAGGAATCTTAGACCAACAATCAATGAAGGCTTAAAAGCCTATAGAGATCTATGGTAGTCTTTTTTATTTTGCATACTGAGTTGGTATATATAACCACCAGTTGTAAAACATTCACTGCATGAATATGACTTAATTTGAAATCTTCAGTGTCATCTGTCGTCGTCCAGTACAAGAATCGAAAACTTGGATTTTGCCTACGAGTTGATCATGGTCTTCGTTAAAGATGACGTGGCGTTGCTATGGTGATCTTACGTGTGATCATTTTTATTTCAAGCGATTCTTTAGCTCATGATATTTCATATGGTTGTCTCAACAGGTGTCAAAATGTAAAGTTAAATTAGCTTTAAAACGATTTTTACTATTTGTATATTAAGTCTCTTAAAACTATATTGAGCCTCCTTAACATAATTCATTGCCATTCTTCATAAATCTCATAACAGCAAGTGATAACATGACGAATATGCGCGAACCGCTGGACGGAAGTGGCCTCAATTACGGTTTTAACCTGGCTTAGGGCTACCTCTCTCATGAAGAGAGTCGTATATAGTCTCCCCAAAATTTTTCCGAGTATTACAGTCAAGTACAGAAGCACGAAGGTCTACGAACAGCTAGAAATTATCCTTTCAAAATTATCCATTTGTCCAAGATAATAGAAGTTGGAGACATGCGCAGATGTTATCACTTGCTGCTAAATCTCATGGTTTTGATTCCCATTGTGACACACCGTTATACACATGTAAATACAAAATGTTAACCCAAAGTTTTCTTATAAAATTAATAAAAACGCGCGTTTTCCACTAATGATCTTTTAAAAACTTATAATTATGAAAGTTCGATACTTCAACTTTTATTTCGTGATAAGGAACTAAAAGATAATTTCTGTAGTACCAATTTCATTCATATTCTTCATATTACGTCAATTACTGTAGTTTTATTTATAGTACAAAAAAGTGAAATTTTAAAAGGATTTTATCATGAAGCATGGCTTAGAAGTTTCAATGCAAAAAAGATTGCTCGTGCAGCGTGACGTCATCAAAATAGAAATTCTTGAAACATGCTCAGCATGTTCTCGACCTTGCGCGCGCGGTGCTTAAAATCGTAAAATTATATGGAGCCTGCCACAAGCGTGCAAAACGATTGCTCATGCGCAAATTTTCCAAAGCAAAATTGCACAGAAGATCAAACCTAACAGCATTGTGAGTTACAACTGTTGCTGTATTTACTAATTTTACAAAATATGATCATTCGTGAAATACTGTATCACGATAAATCAGGTATATATTTCAAATACAAAAATCGGACAGCTTGGACTACCAGTGGTTTACCGAATGAATCCATGAAAATATTCCTTGGCTTTCACCTTGTTTTTCTCGGAGTGTAAGAAAAATTAACTGTGAGAGTGTAAACTAAAGGCAGTTGAAGCATGCAAAGTGCTGCAAGTTCACCAAAAATGAACGTTAGACACTTAGAGAATTCCTTATTATAATACTTTCAGTTTGAACAAATAACGTGGCACGCGTGTGTACATGTATAGAGCCATCTTAAGCAACATTCACAGACAGGCCCAATACTGCTATACTCCGTCTTGTCCTCAATGATATTACAATTTTCCGTATTGGTGGCGGTGGGGGATGTGGGTAGGGGCGTCAATTTGCGGCACCGTTCCTCTTCTAATGGATAAGATCCGAAAGGCCCGGACAAACAGTCATTGTAATGTACTATTGTAAAACTAATAATTCTAAAGAGAGGGCAATAAAAAACAATTCAAGTTCAAGTTCAAATTCCAACACGGTGCAACTTTTCTCGAAACATTTGCTGAAACACCGCGCGCAACACGGTTGCACCGTGTTTCCACCACTGAAACATCTCGTGCAATGTTGCGCGCAACAGTTCTGGACAGTTGTAGAAGTAGAACTCGATCCTACTTCTGCGGCTGTTGCGCGCAACGTTTGCGAAACATTGGAATGGGTGGACACACGCTGCAACATTGTGTTGCGCGCGATGTTTCAGCAAACTAAATGTTTCAAGACATGTTGCACCGTGTGTCCAGGCCTTAAGCGATCTCACACTCTTTAAACACTGTAAAGATTGCGAGGTAAAAGCACTACACAATTTACAACAAAGGACATTTCTACAAGCTTCAAGCTCTCAGACTGTTGGGGGTCAGTTTCTTATTAGTTTTAATCAGGTACCCATGAATATGGCCCCTGTCTTAATCCAAAGTTAATAAAAATGAATGGTTTTCTTAAGGTTTTCATGTCAGATTAGTTCTGATCGGGCTTTTAGGCAAGACCCAGGCCTGCGCAACTTCCACTAGAAGCTCAGTCTGTAAGTTTTGTCTCCGACTTACGGTTCTTTAACCGTCAGTTTTTACCTTTTCTTAATCTTTTATCTTTTTGGTTTCATTTTAGTGTAATTTCAAGGTGTTAGTACTACCATGGAAACAACACGTCGTCGTACCGCTGACCATGAGGCTCACACTAATGGGACGTTGGCCAATGGGACTGCTACGACTAATGGCGAAAGGCTCAAGAACGACAACGTCAACATTTCTGGTATTCCTGGTTTAAGTATTAATATTCTTGGCACATTTATGCTTCTGTGGCCTCCTCTGTTCGTCTGGTATTTCTGGCTCGCATGCAACTCGTACCAGTGCTCGCTGGGCTCACTCGGTCACGAGTTTGTGTTTCGTTTTCACGACGGCACGGTCCTCGACTTTGTCTGGAAGAACATCCCCAAAGTAACGTCAGACGCTGTTACAGTTTTCACATGTTGGATGGTTTTACAAGTAGTTCTCTACCTAGTCCTTCCCGGTCGAAAAGCTAAAGGTAACCCAACTCCTGCTGGTAATGCATTGCCTTACAGCTGCAATGGAATGAATGCGTGGTTGGTTACCCATGCCTTGTTTTTCGCCGGCGCCAAACTCGGTTACTTCAAGATGACCATTATCTACGATCATTGGGGAGCGCTGCTGGTATTGGCTAATATTTTTGGCTTTGCTTTGACGGTATTTTCGTACATTAAGGCTTTTGTCGCGCCAAGTCACAAGGAAGACCGCTGCTTCAGTGGATCGTTCTTCTACGATCTGTTCATGGGTGTAGAGTTGAACCCTAGGATCGGAGACTTTGATTTCAAGCTCTTCTTCAACGGCCGCCCTGGAATCGTGGCCTGGACGCTCATCAATCTGTCTTTCGCTGCCAAACAGTACGAGAACCTGGGCTTCGTCACCAACTCCATGGTGATACTGAACATCTTACAAGCCTTTTACGTCATTGATTATTTCCTGAACGAGGTTTGGTACCTGAGAACCATCGACATTGCGCATGACCATTTTGGGTTCTATCTTGCATGGGGTGACATGGTCTGGCTTCCCTTCATGTATACCCTCCAAGCAGTCTATCTTGTCTATAATCCAGTTAATTTACCACTGTGGGCCGCAGCTGGAGTCAGTATTCTAGGAATGGTGGGCTATTTTATATTTCGGTCGGCAAATTCACAGAAGGACTATTTCCGCGCGCAAATAAAAAAAACTGGCCAGTGCATGATCTGGGGTAAGCCCGCGGTGTACATTCCGGCAGAGTACAGCACATCTGATGGCGAGGTCAAAAAGTCGTGTCTACTCGCGTCGGGTTGGTGGGGAATCTCGAGGCATTTCAACTATGTTGGTGATCTGATGAATTCTCTGTCCTACTGCCTGGCGTGTGGTGTTGGTCACGTGTTACCTCAGTTCTATTTCGTCTATATGATGATTCTATTGGTTCATCGTGCCTTTCGTGATGATGTCAAATGCAAACAAAAGTACGGTCCATTCTGGAACAGTTATTGCAAGAAGGTCCCTTACAAGATCATTCCATATGTGTTTTAAGTTAGGTTTATTAGAACAGAAAACATTTGAGATGTTGCCATCTCTGGCCGTCCACTGCCCCATTCCACAGAAGTAAAAGAACATTTACGTTGCAAATAACCAAAGAACATTGGCCGATTGGGTCACGGGGTTCCTGTGTGTTCTTTAAATTAACGCATAATCACACCTTGACTGGTCCAATCAGAAATGAACATTTGATGAAATAAAGAACTAACCGTGCTTTGCAAAAGCTTTATAACTGACTGAATTGACTGTAATTGAATTTGCTTTTATGTAATAAATATGTAATTAAATAAATCACATGCTGGGCCAACTCAAGTGTTTCATTCATTTGTTCTTTTGTTTATGTTCCCATTATCACGTTTATCTTTCCATTCCTTCATTTTTAATTTGTATTTAAGGAATATAAAACGCGTGCGCATGTCTCTGTACTGTGATATAAACACGATGGAAGATGTAGAGCAAGAGAAAAAGCAAACTTAGGAACACGAGGCGTAGCCGAGTGTTTCTCTTGCTTTTCGAGTGCTCTACATCTTCCAGAGTGTTTATATCACAGTACAGAGACATAAGCGATCGTTTTATATTGCTTTTATAAATTATTTTCGACGTTTTTTGAGCGAGCCATGTCTCTGTCCTCTGATATAAACATGGTAGCCAGCCAATCAGCGCGCTCGTTATATCTCAATTACTTTATAAATACCTTATATATATGCTCCTTTCTGCATTCATTCATCCAGTCAGTGTATACCGTACCTCTTTTGTTATTTATATAAGAGTAACGTAACTCTATAGGACTTAATTTATAGTCCTTCTTACACATTGATTTTGGAATTTGTAGAAACTACTCTTTTTTTTGCTGACTACTGTTACTTTATCCATGGTTGGTATCACAAGCTTACTTGCATGTATAGGAATCGTAAATTAAGGATGCGGGGGACATGTATGCACATTATTTGTGCTAATTCCCTTTAGTTTACAACAGAAATATTTTTACATACGTCCAGTTTACCAGTACTTACACTAACTTAACTTGCTACTCGATTGTACTAAACTTAAAATAAGTACCAGGGGCCCCTTTCTCAAAAGACTCGATAACTTTATGGATCCGTTAACTTATTCGATATCAGTTTAGGTTAACGTGTCCGTAAAGTTATCGAGTCTTTTGAGAAATGGGCCGGCCCAATAGAAGTATTCAAAGGGAAGGAAATAAATATTGCAAAATAGCTTTAGATCAGAGAAAAACCTTTAAGTCAGAAAGGGAATCATTGCGATCAGCTGGATGGACACCATGAATCAAACCAAGTACTGGTGAGTATGGTATAACACTGTTTTAAGTGTTGAAAATTAAAGGTTGAATTATCAATTAGACAACAGAAAGTCGCGCGCCCATGGCGTTATAGACGCACGAGAGAAAATATAAAGAACGATTAACAAACGTAAGAGTGGCACGAGGCGTAGTCGAGTGCGACTCTAGTTTGTTAAGAGTTCTTTATATTTTCTCAAGTGCGTCTATAACGCAATGGGCAAGCGGCTTTCTGTAGTCTAATTGAGTTATAACAGAGCCTAGAACGTTAAAAACGGAACCGTGCAGCCCATGGGGAAATAGTTCATAGATTTTTCAGCCAATCAGAGAGCGCGTTATATGTGTCGCCTCTTAAAAACGAGCAATTTGAAAAAGACGATAACGAAGATAGTGCGCGCGCAGTGCAGCCCATGGGCAAATAGTTCATAGCTTTCTGGCCAATCAGAGCGCGCGTAAGATTGTAGCTATGTTATAAAATAGCTTTAGTAGCTAATGTTATAGGCTATTTTAATTACCTCTTTACAAGGGGTTGTTCTTAATTTACTGGCCATCCAGAAATACATAAATAGAATTAGCAAACGCGACGTGACATGTAAGACAACGCCGCGAGCACTGACGACTGCATGAATATTTTTTGATAAGACTGCTTACGTCGTCGTAACTGTATTGTGACGACAAAAAGAGTTGAAATGCCATCGTTCACTTGCCTTCAAGACCATATTCATACTGCGACCAATTACCAGGGTGACAGTTAACGAGTGGATTATTAACTTGTAATTAATTATTTTTGTTGGTTAGAAATTTATTTGTTCATTTCATCACGGATCACTCTTCTCAGAATTTTCCCACTTGCATTTTTAGGGATGGCCTCAACAAAAGTCACTCCACCTCTGAGCTTTTTGTAAGGAGCAACTTTACTAGCCACATAATCTTGTACTTGTTGTTCTGTGATATCACCTTTGGCTACAACAAAAGCCTTGGGGATCTCACCAGATAAATCATCAGGTATTCCAATAACAGCAGCATCAGCAATGTTGGGATTTGCAACTAATACTGCTTCTAAATCTGCTGGGGCGACCTGGAAAAGATTTGAAATAAGAACAGTTTTAAGTTAAGTACATCGTTGGACTGCTATTGGGACACAAGTCATTTGAAGTGCGTAAAGATGATGTTACAACTTTTGGCGCAACATGCTTTCAACAACAACTTACTTCATTGTGCTCTCATATTTTTCGATATGCATGTTTAACATCAATATAAGCAATTTCTTTAAGAGTTGGCGTTGTGTAACATGCTTGAGTATCGCCGTCAATTTCTTGCAGCCAAAACAGTGTTGGTGCAGCCTAGTGTAACATTACTTTAACGCAACGAAAAGCGGCCGCGACGACGCGGACGGTGCAATTAAGGTTAATACATTTCTTTTTGTGGGCGCGCGCGATATCATTTTCAGGGGTCAAATAAAGATCACACCCTATTTTTCGTTTCCAATCCAAGAGGTTTAGGAATTTCCGCTGGAAAATGGAGAGGAAAAAGATATATTTTGTTTGTTTGTTTTACACGAGTACTTCCATCCTTTAAGTGGTATCATGAACGCCTTTAAGATGAGCGGGGCATGGGACTAGGAGGTCTTTCCTTTTATAAAGACCTCCTTTCCTCTTCCCATTTCTAACTCGCTCTAAAGCAGTCCGAGAATGAGGTTTTTATTACTAAAGTACCAAGAGCAATTGAAACAAAAGAATAAGGTGTGGTCGGTCTATAGAAGGACGCTAACTTTTACCTAATGTGATACAGTACCTGGTATCCTTTGTATTTAATGAGTTCTTTTATCCTGTCCACGATATAAAAATACTGGTCGTCATCATAGTAGCCAATGTCACCACTATGTAACCATCCATGTTGATCGATAATTTCTGCTGTTTCTTCTGGTCTGTTTAGATATCCTAAAGAAATCCAAACCCACTTTTTTTTTATTTGTACTGGTCGACGCAGCTTATAGTAGTTTCAAATTGCCAAGAGTACTGTACACATACTTTCTATCTTCTTCTTAATTCAAACACTATGTTACATTTGTAATACGGTTCAGGAAAGGTCCACGACGGCGAGGAACGCAGTTGTCCTCAATATTAGCTCGCGCATGATTATTTGTTGTTTCCACGCGCTGTTTCATGCAGTTACTTAACACATGTTGTTTAGCTTGTCAAGGGACCATAGTAAAAAGAGAGCGAAACTGCTATTGATGTCTGCGCGGCATGCTTAGCGCTTAAGCTTTATTTTAGTAACATCAAGTTGACGCCATAACGCGTCATAACAATAAAATTTGATTGCCGCCGGAGGAGAAACGGTTCGTATCCTTAAAAAAGAAATAACTGTTTATTTAAGTGTCCAAGTCTTCTAGCGCTTGCGCACTAATTGGGAGACACTGTACTCTCACACACACTACCTCTACATTAAGTATTTTGCAAATAATCACTCGACTCACATGTTGATTTTTGCTGAGGGAGGAAAAACCGGAGAACCCGGAGAAAAAACCCTCGTGGCATGGTAGAGAACAACACACGTGCGCGGGTAAAAATCAAATTCCATTGTTTCAGAGCCTTGCGCGCTCGATATATGGGGTCAACTTCCAATTACTAAACAATCTCAGTCTGCGACTTTCACTTTCTTAGTATTATGGTCTCTTGCTTACGTATGCTTGTTTGTACAAATTTCGTTGTTCTGAAGAAAAGACGTTTTCTCCGAAAGCTACGTACAGAGATAGTTCAAAATGTTCACAGAGCTTGAATTTAAGAAGCAATTGTTTGATTATCAGCTAAAATGTTGCTACTTGCTATTACCTTTGGTAACTATTGGCCCTCTAACATATATCTCTCCTTCTACACCTGGTCCTACTGGTTCACCTGTCTCTAAATCAGCCACCTTAGAACAAAGAGAAATGTATACCACGATAGATTTGCATTCAGTTTACGCATAAAACTATACTAAATAGAAATAGTACTTAAAGAGAAATAAGTTGCTGGTTGTTGTCTCACCATTCCTTCCATCTTTGGGAGCAGTACACCAACAGACCACTTTTAATAAGAGATGCCTCACATGGGTTCGTTATACATGCTGCTGTAGTTTCTGTCATTCCCCATCCTATGAATGATTTGTACATAAATAAATTGAGGGATACTGTTGATTAAGAAAGAACTAATAGGCTAATTACTTTCTCTTTCAGGCCTCTGACTTCAGCTTTCCCACCTATCCACCATCGTGAGGAACGAAAGTAGGATACACGCCGGCTGCCTGCCTGCCTGCCTGCCTGACTAGTACTGACTGACTGACCGGACTGACTGACTGATTGACTGACTGACTGATTGATTGACTGACTGATTGACTGACTGACTGACTGACTGACTGACTGATTGACTAACTGCATGACTGACTGACTGACTGACTGACTGATTGACTGACTGACTGACTGACTGACTGACTGACTGACTGACTGACTGACTGACTGATTGACTGACTGACTGACTGACTGACTGATTGATTGACTGACTGACTAGTGACTGACTGATTTCCTGCCTGCTTGCCTACCTGATTGACTGGCTGGCTGGTTTGCTGGCCGAACGACTGGCCGTCTGGCTGTCTTACCGACCTATTGAAGACTGGTGCACTGACTGATTGAGTGACCAAGCACTCTACAAGTAACTGGCCACCCAGCTGGCTGATCGACTAACTTATTTCTGTTCAGATAAATAAACAGCCACATAGTAGCTCCACATTACCTTGTCTCAATGTTTTCACGTGGGGTAATCTCCTCCAGAGCTGTTCCTCCACGTCTTTGGCCAATGGAGCTCCCCCACTACTAATGCTTTCCAATGACGATAAATCGTATTTGTCAACCATGGGATGGTTGGCAAGGAACAATGCAAGTGTAGGAACTAATGGGACCTCTGTCAGCTAAAACATACCATCATATATTAATAATCAACAAACTAACCATCAATCACTTTAGAACAGTAGAGTTTGAACCCGGCCCTTGGCTTAAATTTATGTAAGGGTTAAACTAATGGCCAAAAAGACAGATTTAGACCTATTTTACCACAATACTTGGAAAGGACGCACATGCACGACGTGACAAGACATTGCTACCGCTTAACGGATTTCATCCGGGACCGTGAGTTCATCACGTGACAATTTTCAGCTCGGGACGAAAACATTTAGGTAGAAAAACTTTATGGAAACGTAAATATATTATTGTCCTGGTCTCCATGTAAGCGTCTCACTCGAAAATCACAACAAACTCGTCCCGTTACGAACTCAGCCCTGGACGAAATCATATAAACACACCCTATGTGCATGTGTCCATTGAGTTAGACGGACCACGCATCGGGAATTTCGTGTCCTACTCTGGTGTGTATACCTTAACTTGCCTTTAAGTGCACGATAAATGGACCTGCATTCTACATATTACATGGTAAGGCTCGAACCCCGAAAGGCGCTGTTTCCATCTAAAACTCATACCTTTTCTTTCTCTATGATCTTCAGGAACATCTCTGGGTCAAACTTCTGCATGCATACAAAACATCTTTGCGCCCAAGGCAAAGTACACACCCATCAGGATACTGAGGCCATAGGAATGAAAGAATGGAAGCTGTGCCATAACCAATATCTGCTCGATGTCAACTCTTGTGGACCCGAATTTCTGATTGCCCATCAACATCGTAAGGGCAATAAAGTTGGTATGAGTCAGCATTACTCCTTTGGGTCGACTAGTGGTCCCACTAGAATATGGAAGGTAAACAACTTCATCACTTGGGTTGTCAGTGGTGTGGACTCGTGTTAGATATGAACCATCATCCTTGCACACAAGACCCCATAAACTAGACAAATCAAGGACACTGTCCGTTGGTAGATTGGCTTTTAAAGCTCCTTCTCTGGCTGCCGATATGCCAGGAAATGATGATACGACGTATTTAGCGCCAGAATCTTGCAGTTGATAAGCAATCTCATCTGCAGTGAGAAGAGTGTTGACAGTTGTAGCGACATTACCAGCTGCTTGAATACCAAAGAATATGGCTGCATATTCAGGTATATTCGGTAGGTGTATGGCTATCACATCTTGCTGGTCAATTCCTAATCGTTTTATTGTTGAACCAGTTTTTCTTATGAACTCACTGAGTTGTCTGTACGTTAATGTTCTTCTGCTTAATTCATCGGTCTAAAACAAGAGTAAAAGGCCATATTTTTATGCTAAAACTTTATTTCTTCATTCATTGGTTCGTTCGTTTGTTTCTGATTTTCTTCACAAACAAAAATAAACAAACAAGCAAACAAACAAACAAGCAAACAAACAGACAGACAGACAGAAAGACAGACAGACAGACAGACAGATAAACGATCTACATTGTGCACCACATACACCTATATTTCAATTACCGTTGTCGGCAAATAGACTCAAGTCTACGCCACTCACCCGAAATGGAGTATGGGTAGGAATTACTAAAAGCCATGAAACCAATAAATATCAGCACGACAATTCTCAACCAGCTAGTGCTGAGCTTATGCAACAAAGTCCTTTATTCTTTGATGCTTAAAATAAAGACCAAAGCCAAAAAGAAAGTAATTTTTTTCAACTACCCATACTCCTTTGCGGTCTAGTCGCGTAGGCTTGAAGCCTCTCGCCCGACAACATTTTTTGAAATACGTGTATATTCTTTGACATTTTAGTAACAGTCCGTGAAAAGGCAAGAAATCCGCACCAATGGACCAGAGAGATGTGATGAAGAAAGCAAATGCTTTTGATTTCAACGGTTTTGTTTCTCATAGATGATAACACAGCCACTGATTTACATGTCAAAAGAAAGAGGGTCTGTATCAATGCTCGGTCAACGTTAACCTCGATGTGATGTAGCAAGTTGGTAACTGTACAAAAGGTCTATTTAAATAAATTCTTAGTACTACAAAAAGTCCCTTAAAACGTATGTACCTCGCTACAAACTGAGAGCACGCCATCTCACTTTCTGTGGCCTCCAATACCCTTCCGATATATACGTGCACACTCTTGTCAGTTTAATGCATGGTATCATTAATAATAATAACGCTCCATTGAATATTGCAAATCTTTTAACTCCATTTACCTCAGTAGACACACGCACACTAGAACAACTCTTTCAGAAATGCAAATTCTATGTTAAATTAAGAATGTCTGCTCAAAACAAATCCTTCTCTTGTATTGGAAGTAAAATTTGGAATGCAATCCCTGATAATATCATTGAATGTCATTCAAAGAAAAACATATTGAAATTAAAACTAAAATCAGTTTTAATTCAAGTTATGGAGAAAGAAAACGCATACTTGGATGTTCTAACTTAACGACGTTCGCGGGCAATTGAATTTGTGATGTCATTTTAATGAAATTTCGCATACTGATACTTTATGATATACACTTTGAATAAACGAGATAAAAAAGAGGGGGTACCGTATTCGTTTTCGAGCTATGAGCCGTACAATTTTGACGAAATTACCAAAGAACAGCGCGCAAAATACGCTATACGCGTAGGGCGAGAAAATGGATACTAAAAATATAAAACGCATCTTAAACGACCAGAAATTTCATCTGCAGTTGTATGAGACTATTGTTGACAACAATGTTTGGTCATTTAAGCATGAATGAATCTCTCTGAGTTTTGACGAGTGATTTTTTCCGTGCGCTGCTGTTGAAATCGGCGTTGTTCGATGAGACGAAGGGGTGTAATTTTTAGCGAAAAAACGTTGTCATTAAGTCCCTTGTGATGAGAATTTCTTCTTTTTCAGAAATGTTGTATTACTCCAAAATACCTTTCTTTTAAGACTTAAAAAAGTGGGGGTCACCGTATTCGTTTCCGAGATATCGAGCCGTAAAGTTTGAAAATTTCCCCGCCATCTTGAATACCGAGAGGAGACTGGGTCTACTAAAATCTTTTTCATCCTTTTTTCTGGAGTTTTTCAATCTGAATGATTTTTTTCCTCATTCAAATTCCTTGTTTTAATTTTTTCTTCTTATAAAAATAAGTTCCATTTGAAAAGATCGAAATTTGATAATTATCGGAAAAAAAAATTTTTAGGCCGCCATCTTGGATTTATTGAGGTAGCGCGCGCTAGCGTGCGCAGTAAAAGTGCGCGTGAACAATGCCCGCGAACGTCCTTAATATCAAAAATTAAAAATCTATAAATAAGTTATACAGTATTGTTCCCTGGCTTTCCCTTCAACAAATCAGCGATTATTTTATCCACAATACCATCTCTGGGCTAACCTTAATTAGTGGTTTTATGTAGCTAAGATTCGGTCAATAAATGAAATGCAATTAAATTTTAGCATTTATATAGCGCAAATATCTATATGAATATAATCAAATGCGCTTAGAGTTTGTTAGTAGTAAGGACAGATTGTTGTACCGGGCGACAATCCCCTACTCTTTGCGAACAGTACAACAAGATCTTTTACGTCCACTATACAATAATATACAATAATATAGATATACTCACGATGGCATCTCTATCTGCAAACTCGTCACATTTCTCTAGCATGTATTCCACATACGATTTCTTAGTTGGGATTTCAAGGTTCAGTCCGTATGTTGATGGTCCCAGGATCCTGGAAGACTTGCAAAACAAACCGTTTCCTCTGTGAATAAATCTTCCAAGAGTAAACTTATGGAACTTGGTTGAACAGAAGACTACTTTTCGGAAATGAGAAGAACACTGAAAAAAACGTCTTCATAGCATGCATCTTTTGGTTTTGAGTTAAGTAAGAGAGCTTCAATTACCAGTTCGTTTCTATGCACACAATTAATTTGATCACGGGTTGCACGGCAGAAGTCGAGATCTTTTAAAAAGAGCGCAGCTGGAGTAAAGTGTGTCGTTTAATTTGCTCAAAGATCCGTGTCGTTACAAAGGTCAATCAATTCATATACACCTATTTCAATAAATATTGTAGGGCAAAAGGTCCCCGAGCCTACGCGACTTACCTGAAAGGAAGCAAGGGTAGAAATTACTAAAGTTATAAAATCACACAGATATCTAATATCTACAATTCAAATCTAGCTGGTCTTATGCACCTAAGATATTGATTTATTTATGTTTAAAATCAAGTACAACGCTAAGAAGAGTCATGTGTTACAACTACCCATAATCCTTTTCAGTATAGTTGCATGGGCTTGAGGCCTCTCGTACGACAATCTTTTTTGAAATAGGTGTACTTAATTCTCATAAGAGACCTGCCGCGTTATACTTCGCACAGTGTACAGAATTTGGTTGATAAAATGTTATTTTTCTTCGCTAAAAGTAGCATCCCTTCGCTTTTCAATCGCCGACTCGCTAGTGCTCAGACCTTCCACGGACAAGTGATTGTTCTTTAATAAAAGTGCGCGCGTTCAAATGCGCACGGGAGATGCGCAGTAGCAAGGATCCCGAACTGCCTAAAGCGCAATACGTTTTATCACCTGCAAACGTAGTCCGTTCGTGACAAAACCTTTTGTTAGTATCACACTATCAAATGCATGCATGCATGCAATATTTCTTTGTTGAATTTTTACACTTGATTTGGTAGTTTGGGTCACGTGTAGAGATCATCGATATTTCGAGTTTACTTCGAAGCTGTGGTAATTTCCAATATGTAGGAACCATCCTTGAGTATTCTACTGATTTAAACGTATCCAAACAAAGAGTGTTTTCAGCACAAAAGCGAATAAGTAGTTTAGTTTGTTGTATGTTAAGTTCTACATGTACAATGGAATAAGTTGGTCAGTTTAACCAGTTTAATTGAAATCTTCGTCCCCTGGATGGGGTAATAGACCTAATCCACGGGTCAAATGTTTTTCCAATTCAACTTGACAAACCTCTAGAAGATTCACTTTCTTTTTGTTTTTACTCTTAAAAAAAGTATCTCAAAGGAATAACGACGAAAATCCGATGAGTTTCAAAACAAAAGCATATCATGATTCCTCTGGGAGGTTTGTCACGCTGAATTGGGAAAACATTGTCAAACGATGGACAAGGTCTATTATGTATCATTTCACTGACGACTACATTCCAACCCCAAGGCAAGAAAGCATGCAGCACGAAGTTAATTGTAATCTTGTGTGCAGGCCTACAATGTTACGAGTAACAGTGGCTGCAACGTTGGGGCACTGCGTTGCAGGGTTTGGCACACTGTCCATGCAACTTGTTGCAAGAAGCATTGCAATAAATTTTGCATCGTGCGTCCGTATTTTAAGTAGTTAAAACAAACAAACAAACAAACAAACAAACAAACAAACAAACAAACTCACTCACTAACAAACCAACTAACTGACTGACTAACTCGCTCACTAAGTAAACCCATAAATAAACAAACAAATAAACAAACAGACAAACGAGCGAACGAACAAATGTACAAACAAACAAACAAACTCACTCACTAACCAACTAACTAACTAACTGACTAACTAACTCACTCACGAACTCACGAACTCCCTCACTAGGTAAACTAATAAATAAACAAACAAATAAACAAACAGACAAACAATCAAAGTTGAGGTGCAACTTATTGTTCAACATGCAGCAAATTGTCTTTGTTGCGCGAAGTAGAACTCTTCTCTACTCTTTGCCCGCGAAACGGTAATACCATCGACTTGCACCTGACACAAGTTAAGGCCAGAGAGCACCGTTGCGTGAAAACTAATTGCATTTACGATTTTTGTGCCGTATAAGCGCAACTTTTCAGACATATCAGAGAACTGAAAAAGTAAAAAAATATTGTATGGTATAACACTGTATAATTTTAATGTTGAGTTCAACTAAATTTGGTGATGTTTTTACGGGTCTCCCCTAACAATGAATGCTCTCCATGTTTACAGACCAACACGGTGATAAAACGGGATGATGAAAAAATCACAACAATAGTTGAAATTAAATTAACAACAGAGAACGAAACAGAATTTTTGCAGCGACTTAGAAATCTCTATAGCAACTGGAGTTATCACAAATGAAGAGAAATATCAACAAAAGTCACAATATTAAACTGAATCATTTTTTTGTATGACCATATGGTAATGTCCACCTGGTGTCAAGGAATTATTGCGTAACTGTGAAAAAACAAAAGGTTTCGTAAAAAGCTTGCAATATTAACTATTAACTATCTCTTCTTGATTGGGGGTCTTATTCAACACAATTAAAGTCACTTCTAAAACACCATAAAAATCAACCAACCGCAACGTAATAAGAATGTTCTTGTAAAGAAGTTAAGGGTCTCTTGAGAGAAGACATGTCGATGAGAATCAATCGCTTTTAATTGGGTTTCAAAGCATATAGCGTGTAAATTTGCATACGCAGTATTTGATATAATTAAGGCTGTCAATCAGCAGTTATCTATATTACCTATACGGTCTTTGTATGTACGTCTGAACAGTTTCCTTGAACAACAAAATTGACGAATGAGACATAAACTGAGCATCAACAAATGTCAAGGATCAAAACCTGTTTCTCTATCGAGGATATTGGGCAAATTTCTCTACAAGGTAAGTTTGTAATAATAGCTAGTGTATGCACAATTCATAAATATTGAGTATTATCTTGAATAAATAGAAATAAGGAGTAGATAGGTTGGTAGCTCTAACCTGAGCGCACAGATGTTTCTTCAGCAAGACTTAAACTGTGTGCTTTTCTATTGCTATAAATTGAATTTGTACTGAGCCGACGTATAGCCGATCGAGCTAAAGATCAGCTGGCTTCGACAAAAACCTCTGTATCAGAATATGTTTATAGTAAGCAATCTCAATGCCGACAGCTTTCCTTGTATCCACAGATACAACTGTACACAAGGATAGGCAAATAAACTTCTTCATTGGTAAAATAAAGCTCGTATTGAAAACTAACAGTATATTTCGGTTCAAAACTCTTTTGACAACTCATTCAAATCTATCCTTCTAAACGTATGACAAACATACGGTCTGTTTGCCAACTTAATTGAAGAATGTAGACTTGATTCTTTAATCCGAAAAGCTGCTTTACTTGAGAACTTTTGTGGAATAGCATTTGTACTTTAATAATTTGTTTGTGATTTTTCCTTCCTATTGCGTTTATATAAAGAGAATTGCTCGCCATTAAGAAGTCTCTCTTATGCGTGGTATTTCCCGGTGTCTTTAAGGATTTCCATTAGTAAAAGTTTAAACATACAGCCAATAATAGAAATGTTTTGGACAAGTTGTCAGGATTGCTTTTTCGTTGTTCAAATTAAAACTATAGAAGGATTAACTCTCTATGAATAAGTTAGTGATGTCAAATGATTGATGCTTTTGCTGATCTCATGCAGCTCTTTCTTTTCGACATTTTCCGCGCAGTTTTCTCTTTTTGTTCAACAGGAACGATCGTTCTGTTAAGGGTCTTGTCTTTCTTTCTTTCTTTCTTTCTTTCTTTCTTTCTTTCTTTCTTTCTTTCTTTCTTTCTTTCTTTCTTTCTTTCTTTCTTTCTTTCTTTCTTTCTTTCTTTCTTTCTTTCTTTCTTTCTTTCTTTCTTTCTTTCTTTCTTTCATTCATTCATTCATTCATTCATTCTTTCTTTCTTTTTTTCTTAGTTTCATTTATACTTTTTCATAAAGTAATGACATGTGTCGTTAGAATCTCAATGGTAAAATTAAAAGAAAAGACGCGTGGTTTGTCATTAATATTTATCGTTAATTACAATGGAAGCTATGACAAAATATCAATAGCTAATTAATTATTAGACTTACTGTACCTAATACAATGGCTTTTCCAAATTGCAAGTAACTATGACAACTCAGACGCAAATTGTCACCATGGCAAACTGGTTATAAAATGTAAGTAACCGGGGTTCCGCTATATGTAATACTGACATAATTTTTCTCAATGTGCTCGTTGGTCTTATGCCTACTTTCATGTTATATGATTGCTTTCTGTAACACCTTGGACGAAGTACGGCAGAGTGACATAAATTTTAATTTCTTTATCGGATACTCGTTCTATCTTAGATGACTGTTAAATTTCTTTATGAACTGTCGTGGATATCCACTATCCAGTAGAGCACTTTCTATGTGGGTACGTTCCTTGTATATGGTCTTTTCAAGCGAAAGCAAATTCTCTGCGCACTTTGCACTTTGAAAAAAAGGTGCGCACTACGGCTGCTTTGTGCTGTGAAGGATGGCCGGTGACTTGATAACTGAAGGTATAACAGTCAGTGAGTTTTCTTATTTAGTAATACTTTCTCATCATTCGCACAATGTCTTTGGTGGCTTGGAAAATGGTCAAGGCGTTGGTGGTGTTTGGCCATCTTTTCAGTTAGTTCTTTTCGACGTATGCACGCAATGCATGGCTTTGCAATGACATAAAATCTTATTAAGTGATTTTGCTGACATACACCCTCCTGACGGCTTCTTCAAAATACATTTCAAGCTTTTCATCGTTGTTTAACATGTTAAATGTTCATATGAGACAAGTGACTATATCAGAAATAAAACCACACACCAAGGCAGAGAAATTAGTACACAATTCAACCTTTTTTACCAAACAGATTTCGAATAAATCGCATAAACTGGCCTCAGAGCAAACTTGCGATTTATTCAAAATCGGCTTGGTAAAAAAGTTTGAATTATTTCCTATATTTTCGTTGCTTTAATGCATGTGTAGTTTATTACCCATATAGTCACTTGTCTAGAGCTGCTCGAATTCGAGAGATATTTAAAGTGCTACTCTGATCAAAAAAAGGCGAAATTCTATTTAGCAGAAACTTCGTGAAATAAATCTTCAAGGGTCTATTGATCACCAGCTGTTAAAATATCTTTTTGGTATTCAAAAGGGAAGTACTAGATTTTTAGCGTTCTTTTCAGGTGTCAGTGACGTCATCGACTCAACTCATGAATTTACTCCATACATTTCTTTGTGTTTTGCTATCTTTGTACTTGAAATATCCAATGAAAAATCTGTCTGAAAATTAGCACTTGGAGAGTCAGGAGGCATTGTCGTGAGAGAGCTCTGTTTTTGTCTCCGGCCAAATGGCGTTTGCAGGGTATATTTTGGAGGAAGTTGATCGTTGTTAGTTGAGTAATATGTAGGGTGTGCTTCCGTGTTAATCAATTTATCCGTAAGAGAACTCATACCGCAAATATTACAAGGAATTCTTAGTAAATACTCACTATCAAAATATCTCAGTGTAATTTCTTTCAATTGAAGATCACTGGCCATGCAATTAATCCTTGACACAATAACTGCAAGAAAACTCTTAAGCAAATTTATTAGAGCATGCGCAGAAATTAATAGAATAATTCAAGTCATAAAATACAAAGAAATGTATGGAGTAAATCCATGAGTTGAGTCGATGACGTCACTAACACCTAAGATACCGTTGCCAAGGTAACGCCGATCAAGCGGAACTTGATACTATTCGAAACTTTCATCTAAGCCTGATAACTAGAGCAAAAGGCGTTTGGATCAGTCCGTCTTCAAGAAGCCTATTATTTCCTAAAAATAAAATGTGAAAGTGTATTTTCTAAAAACTGTAATGATTATAAAATACACTGGCGTACTCTTGCTTGCGTGTCTTTATTCAAGTGAGCTCTCCGGCTCTTCAAACATATCTATTTACATATACTAGTATCATATATCAAGTATGATCGTGACATCTCCCCTTCTGGGAAGTTTATGAACAGTAACAACAAAACAGTATCTCCAGTCATTGATTATAAGTGTTAATGTTTCTATGTATAGTAACTAAGGTAAATAACCTTGAGTCTACTTTGGAGTATCTCAAGTGTCCTGAAATCTTACAGGTGGTCTGACTACCCTGCCAAATCGAGTCACATATGGGCTCCGTTCTTGAGGGTTGTCTGGCGGTCCATCTGGACTTGGGATATCAAGTTCTTTGGGTGAGGTGCTTGGGACGTCACACTCGGGTTGTCTTGGTTCCTCGGCTGGTGGTTGGAACTCGGGCACGGCCAGTAGATCTTGACGGTTCCTTCTAAGTTGTCTGCCAGACTCTGTTTGCACAATGTAGGATCGAGGTGTGTCAGCCTTTTCAAGTACTTGTCCCTGAATACTCCAGCTGTTTCCATCATGTATTTTGACGTTCATTCCCTTTGGAATCTCTGTGAGAGTCCTAGTTCCTCTATCGTAGTATTGCTTCTGCTTAGCTGCCTTCAGTGACCTCTGCTGTTCCTTAGTTATGGATGGAAGGCGTGTCCTTAGGTTTCTCTTCATGAGTCCCATTGCAGGTGCTGGAGTGCCGTCAGGACTGGTGCAGGCGCGGAAGTTTAGTAAGGCTAGGTATGGATCCTCACCGGATTTTGTCGCCTTCTTTAGGAGGGTTTTAACCGTTTGCACGGTACGCTCAACCTTGCCATTAGACCTGGGGTGCCTTGGACTGCTGGTTGTGTGCTCAAACTCCCATTGTTTCGCAAAATCACGATACTCCTTGCAAGAGAATTGAGGACCATTGTCGGTGATTACTGTGTCTGGTATGCCATGTCTCGCAAATATTGATTTAGTATGTCTGATTACTGCTGCACTAGAGATCTCAGGTAATAGACTCACTTCTGGATAGTTGGTGTGATAGTCTACTATCAAGAGATAGTCCTTTCCACTCATGTGGAAAAGGTCACATGCCACTCTACTCCAAGCATCGGTGGTTGGGGGGAGCGGAATGAGAGGTTCTCGTGGCTGTCTTTTTCTTGACTGAAGACAAGTTTCACAGCGTGAAACCATGTCTACTATCTCGGTCGCCATTCCGGGCCAGAAGAGTACTTCGCGTGCACGGGTCTTACATCTTTCAATTCCTAAATGCCCTTCATGGATTCTTGCCTTCATTTCCTTTCTCATTGAAGACGGTACTATGATTCGATTTCCTCGTAAGAGTATACCTTCAGCATCAGAGATTTCATCTATGTATGTAATGTAGGGCTTAACTGCGTCTGGGAGGTGTCTTTTGTCTGGTGGACACCCGTCGATAATTAGTTGTTTCAACTGTTGTAAGGTTGCGTCTGTCCTAGTTTCCTTCTTAAATTCTTCTAGTTTGGCTGTGGTGATTGGTAGGCTGTGAAGCACTGAGTGTACATGGCAGGTGATGTCTTCTTCGGGAATCTCTGGCTGTTGATATTGCGTCAGGTATGCCCTGCTGAGTGTATCAGCGACTGGAATGTCTGTTCCAGGAGTGAATTCGACTTGGATGTCATATCTTTGTAGTCTCAGAAGTAGTCTCTGAATTCGGGGTGGTGCCTTGCTGAGTGGTTTGGCGAAGATAGCTTTGAGAGGCTTGTGGTCTGATCGCACCATTACGGGCCTGCCATACGCATATTCATGGAACCGTTCACAAGCAAACACAATGGCCAGCGTTTCCTTCTCGATTTGGGCGTAGTTTTGTTCACACTGGGTCAAGGCTCTGCTTGCGAATGCAATTGGTTTCCATCTGTCTGAATGCTGTTGCTCCATTACCGCGCCGAGACCTGTCTTTGACGCATCTGCTGTGATTCTCAGAGGTAGAACGGGGTCAAAGTAGGCGAGAACAGGACTGCTGGTGACAAGGCCTTTTAGGGTTTTCACTGCCTTATCATGACGCTCGTCAAAGTGCCAGATGACGTCTTTTTCTAACAGCTGTCTCAGGGGGGCTGTCTCGTCAGAAAGGTTTGGCACGAACTTCCCAAGGTATGTAACCATACCGAGGAATCTCTGTAGCTCCGTTTTGTTGGACGGTGATGGCATGTTGGCAATTGCTTCGATTTTCCTTTGGTCGGGTTTGATTCCCTCCGCTGAGATTACATGACCAAGGAATGTTGTCTCGGTGACTCCAATTTTGCATTTCTTCTTGTTTAGTTTCAGTCCGGACTCTCTGAGTTTGTCGAGGACCTCTTTCAGGGCTTTGTCATGCTGTTCTCTGTCTCGTCCAAAAACAATGATATCATCCTGGTCGTTTTCGGCGTTTCCGATGCCATCGATAATCTCTGCCACTTTCTTTTGGAAGATTTCCGCTGCACTATGGATTCCAAATGGTAGTCGCTTGAAGCAATAACGTCCAAATGGTGTATTGAACGCAAGAAGCTTAGCGCTGTCTTCATCTACTTTAACCTGCCAGTATCCGCTGGATGCGTCAAGCTTAGAGAAGACTGTAGCTCCACCCAACTTTGAAAGGACTTCGTCGACTGTCGGCATAGGA
Organism: Telmatactis stephensoni; assembly: GCA_029948255.1. Taxonomy (NCBI): domain Eukaryota; kingdom Metazoa; phylum Cnidaria; class Anthozoa; order Actiniaria; family Isophelliidae; genus Telmatactis; species Telmatactis stephensoni. The sequence goes on from JALIZF010001761.1 coordinate 109,520, forward strand.
TAGTGATGTCGCTTGATTGCACGATTCAGGTCCCTGGGGTCAAGGCAAATACGAAGTTGACCATTGTCCTTTTCGACGATAACCATGGAGCTTACCCAGTCGGTTGGTTCATCAACTTTGGCTATGACATCTAGCTTGCACATGCGCTCTAGCTCAGTTTTTAGCTTTTCTAGCAAGGAAATGGGAATTTTCCGTGGTGGGTGGACCACTGGTGTTGCATTTGGGTCAAGATTAATGTGATATTCCCCCTCTAGACAGCCGAGTTCGCCGAATACATCTTCATATTCTTGCATGAAGTTTGGCGAGGCGGCGTTCACGGCCCAGACACGTTTAATTAGATTCAAAGCTTGACATGTCTGGAGTCCAAGTAGTGGAGGAGACTGTGTGTCTGCAACTACGAATGAAACATTGTGACTTTGATTGCGGTGATTGATAGTTAACTTGGTTTTCCCGATGATTGGTATATCGCTGCCATTGTAAGCTGATAGTCTCGTGTCTGTTTTCTCTAGGGTAGGTACAGTGGATATTTGTCTTAGCGTTGATAGGGGTAATACATTGGCTTGAGCTCCAGTGTCGATCTTGTACTGTATCATCGTGTTATTTGATTGTAGAGAAATGAGCCAGTCTTGTTCGTTTCGTCTTTGATCATTTTGTGGGTTGTTTCTGTCTACGGCCTCCTGGTTTTCTATTGTTCCGATAAAAAAGTGTTCCATGTCGTTCTCATTTCCGGTGTTGCTGTCATCGTTCGATTGATATGTGTTTGCGTAATGCACACTGCGGGAGGTAGATAAGCAAACAGAAGCGTAGTGATTGAGCTTGTGGCATTTGGAGCACGTTTTGCCATATGCCGGGCATTTCCCTCGTGGATGGGATGAACCACAGTACTTGCAAGTCTGAGATGGCGCTGTTGAGGAATTAGATGCCTGTTGTTGTCTTTGGGGTCGATTTGAATTGTCCTTTAGGTTTAATACATCAACTGTAGCCTGACTTCCGGTCAGTGGTCTGGCTAGCGTTACGGCTTGTTGTTTTGTTGCCTCTGCTGCTTGTCCTAGTTTTATTGCGACATCTAGCGTAAGATCATCTGTTCGCAATAATCTTTCTCTTAATTGATTGTCCGCTACACCAATGACGATCATGTCCTTTACTAGCGAGTCTCTCAATTCTCCAAGTTCGCATTGAGCACTTCGTCGTTTTAGTTCAGTAACAAACATGTCAAATGAGACGCCGTCCTGTTGCTTGTGGGTCAGGAAATTATGTCTTAGTAGCGTAATATTCTTCCTTGGTTTGCAGTATGCTTCGAATTGATCCATAACTGGCTTGAGTTTCATTTTGTTGTCGTCTTCCGAGAACGTGAAAGTATTGTATATATCGAGTCCTTGTTTTCCAATGCACGTGAGCAATATTGATGTCTTGATCTTCTCTGCCTTTTCTGTCGATTCAGTTGCGATGAGATATATCTCGAATTGTTGTTTCCATCGGTCCCATTGATCAGCAAGATTCCCCTCGAATATAAGAGGCTCAGGGGGTCGAAATTTGCTCATTCTGACACCATGTAATGATTATAAAATACACTGGCGTACTCTTGCTTGCGTGTCTTTATTCAAGTGAGCTCTCCGGCTCTTCAAACATATCTATTTACATATACTAGTATCATATATCAAGTATGATCGTGACAAAAACTATTTCGAGCCACCTTAAAACTGTTTATTTTTCAATATAAGACAGTTTCAGAGTTTCAATTGAACAACACTACAGCATAACCTAGTTAACGAGTTGATCAGTATTATAATCTAAAGCTAGATTATATCATAATCTAAAGTTATCGATCGAGTATATGATTTACTCCTTCTTATAAAGTGTTATCTTCTTGTGCCCGTAAGCGCTAGCCATGCAGATGCAGAGCCGTTTAGTAAACAGGTGCGTAAGTACCAGACGAACTCTTACATGTCCAACTAGCTACCTCTGAACTTGATCAGTAAATCACCATGATCACCTTGTCGTCGAGGAAAATGCTTTGAACTTCAATCATTTTTAAGTGGTTTGTTTCTCAGGGGGCTCAAATATTTCAGGAATGCCTCTTCAAGAATTAGTGTACTAACGCATAGAACCCTGTCAACTGTAAGTTCCCATTTTTGATAATTTGTTTTTCTTGCAGATAAAGAAATAGCTTCGATGATATTTTTGGTACATTCTCATTGGTCTCTTCAACTTCTTTAGTGTCTAACAGCTTGTACTTGTAATAACGCTCTACTTCGGCACGGTCAAAGAGGCTCTCATAATGTTTTTTTTCTTCAGGGATGCATTCTTTTATGACTTTTTCGTACTAGAACGTTAGTGATATTAATAGGAATGTAACGGTCTCATCATCATGACTTCTGATAAACATTCACTCTTGTAAAGCACTCCATTCCTAGCCTCCTCTGCAGGCAACTCCTATTTTACTTTTGGGCTTCCTGTGTTTCGATCCCACAGGAAACCCAATAAACTCAATGAAGGAAAGGAGTAGCCTGCGGAGGAGTTTACTCCATTCCAACCCACTCTACGACCTCTACTTGCTCTTCTAGCCCACTCTCAACATAGTTGATTTTTTTCCAGATGGCGTTAAAAGCGTTTTGTGCGTTGTCCTCTCATTACCAAATTATAGTCATTTTCTTCTGCTTCTTTTCTTTCTTCGTCGCCGGCAAGGCACTTTTGGCTTTGAAAGAAAGTTCTGAATACATAAGAAATGAGTTTCAGTCAAAAGTGTCCCGCTAACATATCAAACGTAACGCTTCTATTCAGACTCCCATTATCTTTCTGCTTCGGGGCGCGCTTACTCAAAACTAATATATTAATTTTACATTCTCCTATATCGGTATACTTTATACTATCTACATAGGCATAACAATAGAAAATAGGCTTACCTTATGGTGTTTTTAACACATATCAATCCACTGCCTGTACTTTATCATCAGGAACGTTTCATTTCAATTTGATAAGCGAGAAAGAACTGTTTCATTTATGTATTCATTACCATTTTTCGGTTTGTGAAAATCTTCGTTACGTGCTTCTTCTTATATTGTCTTATTTTCTCAACAGTGACATCATGCATCATTACCTAGAGTAACTCGGAATTTTTCTATCTTAACATATAGCTGACGTCATGCTGACAAAAAAGAGAAACTTATCCGTGCCACCTGTACAATACTGAGAAACGTGTTCTCCCTATACAATTACACATTTACCGCAAATACCAAACAAGTGCAGCTAGCAGCCAGCATCACAGTGATGTTCTTGTTTCTCATTCACCTTCGAAATGATCACCATTGCTGCTAGCAGCCAGTACCTCAGGACTGTTCTCTTCCCTACTCGATCCTTCTTTTTAGCGAAAATCATCTTATTTTTTGCTGTCTACAATAACGTTTTCAAACCCCGCGACCTCATTTTCTGTGTGTTTTCAATAGAACCCGTCAACTTTTGAAAAACAAACATGGTTCACGTCTTTAGAACAAACGAAACTGACTTTTCTACCCGTAAATATTATTATGAAAGACAAACAAAGTACCCATAGTGAAACTTTCCAGGCCTGAGCTTCATCAATCGAGCCTCAAAGTTGTTATGCAAATGTTATGCAGAATTGGCCTTTCCCTTACTACTGAAGGTCCACTACGCAGGCAAACATAACACTGAATAACAACAACAACAACAACAACAACAACAACGACAACAACAACTTTATTGCTTTTTTTCGAATAAATTACTTTTTTCGAATAAATTACAAGATTACAATTAAAAGGACATTATAACCTCATTTACATAGTAAGCCTACTGTACTCTCAAGGCAAGCATTCCATTTCATGCTTTCCCTACTACTCCTTCTTCGATCCTTCTTTCCCTTAGCCTTCTATTTTGAAGCCCCAAATTAAACTTGCAATTACATCAAGCAAGGGTTTTTTACGTTGTTGTATGTGTCCATAGGCGTCGAAAACTTCTCAACAGCTTAACAACAGCTCTGCGCATATTTTGTATTCTCCAGAAATAAATAATTGGGTTTATGGTACTGTTTAACATTAGCAAACTTTCTGTCAATATCATTGCGTGATACAGCTCAAAGTCCATCTTGCCTTGAATAAATATTGCAACAGAAGTTAAGAGATAAGGACAATAACACACTCCAAATGCACCAATAATGACATGCACAGTATTGACTGAGTACTTGTATCTTGACATGTTTATGGTTGATGTTCGTTGTTGGTGTCGCATCTGTAACGAGTGTCGGCGCACAACTCGGGAGATTTGAACCATTATAAGAATAGTTAGGAATAGGAAAATGAAACATAGTGCTAGGCTAACGTGCTCCATGGCGTCATACTCTAATACTGACAGAAGAACACTCCACAGCACTCCCAAAACCCAAACTGTTAATAGAACGATGACCAGACGCTTGGTTGTCACAAGGCCTTTGTATCTTAAGTGCAAAGTTAAGGCAAGAAATCGGTCAATAGTTATTAGAAAAAGTGTTAGAAAAGAAACTGACGTTAAAATCCCAAATGTTTTACTGTAAACTGCCAAACTGATTCCTGCCAGAAGGTAATCTTTCGTCCACAAGGCAAGCATGTTCGAAAAATACACCGGTTGCACCAAGACACCAACACCAAAGTCAGAGATGGCTAAACTGAGAATAAGTATATTCGAAGGTGTTCGTAAAGACGGTAATCTTACAAATGTGAAGATGATAATGACGTTCAAAAACGACGCCAATAAAGATCCTACAACACTGACGATCATCATGGCCATAACCAAGGGACGTGCACGATCGTCGTTTTCATAAGGGTGAATCTGAAAGTTGTTAAAGTTTGATTCCTTCTGTGTGAGATTGCTCATGTTCTTCTCAACAAGTCTGCAAGTTTTACTTCAGTAGTTTTGCTTCCCATTAATTGTTGAAACATTTATTTAGGAATAGTGGGTATCGCGTCGGGCTGCAAACTGAAGCACGTATTTTAACGACCAATTATAATGATAGACAAATATCCAATCTGGTTTGTTATCTATTAAATTTCATGAGCTAAAACACAGCTAGACAAAGCATAAACATATGTCCGTGGGTTGGGAGCCATCACAACGACGATTCCAGCGACGGAATATTTGATTTGGTAGTTTGGGTTGCGTGTGGGGAAGTTCTAGGGGGTCGCTATAAGCAAGATGATCATCAAAGACGCCGATAATTCGAAGCTGCTATGATTTTGAGAAAGGTAGAAACAATTTCAACGTCCATCCAATTAAGAAAACAGCGTTTTAGCATAAAAATAAGTAAACAGTTTAGTTTTCAATGATGTATTTTACGTCTTGACATGTACAACTGGAATACGGTGGGTCAGTTTTGAGTTGTTTAATTGCAACTTTGTCCCATGATGGATTAAAATTGATTACATGCATCCCCACTTCCGGCCATTTGTAAAATATTCAACAACAAAAAACCAACTGCTGAGTACTTCCCACACCCACCCACCCACACAATGGTACATTGGTAGGTGCATTATATTCTGTTCGAATCAGTCCGGTTAGCAAAAGCTAATTAATCTTTAATCAGCGTCAAGTCAGAGACCAATAGTCTAGTAATTAGACCAAAATCCATTTTCAGCCGACAGGTGAAGAAAATGTAGTAAGAAAAAAAGGTCTCTGACAAACATCTTGGTAATTTAATGTTTAAGTCAAACAAGACAATTCAATGATCTTAGATGTTTGATCTAAACCATTCTAAAATTGCTTCTTGGAATCCTTATTGTTTATTAAGACGTTGCAACCTGAACCTGGCTTTGTTCTAGTGTTTCATTGTATTGTCTTCTATATATATAGCCGTTTTTTTGAAAATTTGTAATCAGGCATGATCGATTGTAATATTCAATATGTTTCTTGTCCTTGTTGTTGTCTCTGATTTCTTGGATTTTTAACTTCAATCCGGCTAAGATGTTCTGATGTTATCGGAGTTCTTTTCCTTCTATTAATTAGAGAACAGTGAGTTTTGTAATTTGTTTATATTTCGTAATACAATTTTTTGATTCTCTTGTTGGTTTTGAAAAAGTTCCAAGGTAGAAAGGTTGAATCATCGAACCCCCATCATTCGTTGTTTCGGGATTTCTATCATTGTTCATAGTCTCCCTTTGAATTGGATTCGTCATGTCTGTCTTCAAAATTTCCGAGAAACATCTTAGGAGCCGATTTTGAGCCTAAAAGTCAAAATGTTTTTAATTTAACTTTCTTAATGGTCCTTCATATATCGTGTTGACTAATTAATCATGATATGTAATAACTTCACATAATTATATTACTGTCCCCAAAATTGTATTGCACCTTATATATACAAATGATTAGCTATGGCTTTTGGACATTTCTAAATCATTCGTTGCAGCCATATATAGCTTTAAAGTAGTTTCAGTCCCACAATGAACCTGTAACATTTTTGCATCTTGATTCATCAAGTATAAAAATCATCATTTAGATATAAAAGCCCGGGGGGGGGGGGGGGGGGGGGGGGTACTCCCATATATTTGCTATACGGGTACGTGCCGCCAAACAGGGTATGGTTTTCAGCGATTTTACTCTGGAACAGGGTATATAAAATAGCTCTTTCTCTCTCTGGAACAGGGTAGCTTTTTTACAAAGTACGTCTGGATGTTGCAAAAACGTCGCTCTGTAATTAGGTACCAAAAAGAAATCAGTCGGAATATCAGATTGACTCTTCATTAAATGCTTGACAAAACCGATAACACAAACTATTGCATGTAAAAATGCAAAACATTTCACTGGGACAGGGTATATTTTTGTGGTACTTACTCTGGAACAGGGTAGCGTTTTAAGCTTTTTTACTCTGGAACAGGGTCAGGGTTTGAGGGGCTCAGCGGCACGTCCCTACCCAAAACTGGAAGGAGTACCCCCCCGGGTATAAGAGATAAGTAGATATGTCGAGCATGAGCATGATGAGAAAATCGTTATTCTGCGCAGTGCAATTTAACACAAACAACAGCAACAACGATAACAATACATTCAACTATAACATCAGATTTTCCTTGAAGGTTTGTGTCTTTCTTAAAATCCAGTTCAGTTTTGGAACTTAACAAAAGCTATAAGAGACACGCGCCTGTCAATTAATGCCAAGCGTGCCTAGCCTAAGTCTTGATGCCCAAGGCATCCGTGGCTAAGGAAACAAAGACATACACTTAAGCGTTAGGCGTCGGGGTCGATGGTATTCATATGGCTTCAGTCATATCCGACCTTCAGCAATCTTGGATTGTTATTTGGAGCAAAATAATGAGACTACAGCTGAAACAGTACGAGCTATCATTAACTCTCATGACTTGTTTACATCATGAAAGATGCTAGACTGGCATCCCCATCAAGTTGTGGAACAACATACGAGGTGTTAGTCTCTCACTCTCCTAATGTTGTGGGAACGCTATATCAATTCGAATTGTTAAAAGACCAATGGGATTCTGCAGAGACTATACTATCAACGTGACCGAGGATATAAGGTTTCTTTCCAAATGGTCGCATATCGTCTTGGTCATTGAACCGATGAAGTAAGTCTTCGTCGGATTAATAGAGGGATTTAGCAAACGCGCGACGTGACGTTAAAGACGACGCCGTGCGCGCTGAGGAATTTTGTTCGAAATGACCATTGGCGTCGCTGATGTCAAGAAGAGGACGTGAAAACAAGCAAAATGGCGTCTGAACATGGCGTCGTGACGTTGTTACGGTATTCACCACGCAACGAACGAATGTGATAAATTCGTCGTCTCACGTCTTGTTCTAGCGTCGCGTTTGCTAAGTCACTCTAATGTCATTCATAGGCCATAACTGTCCTCTAATTATTACAAGGAACACGTTTTCAATAGCACTTTAAATTTTTAATGGGGCTGCCCTCTTCCGGTGCCGTTTTCGAGGCGTGGTGGCAGGCATCTTACTTTAGCCAAGCACTGATGTCCGCCAAGCATCTGGTGTTTATTGAACATTGTATTCATGAGCTCGAGCTCAGGCCGTTTCAGAAACAGGCATTGGCGAGTGTGTGATGTTACCAACTTAGTTTTGGTGTATCACCGGTGACGACGTACGATTGCAAATATATCCGAGACATAGTTTATGTGGAATCACAATCATTACTGCGTAAATGTTGTTTTTAGTGGTTCTTGATATGCTTTCTAACTTAGCCTGAGTATCAGGCCCTGTCGGGAGGGTTTGGGGGAAAGGGTAGGGGACTGGGGAGAGGTGAAGGAAAGGAGTCTCTTAGTTCTTTCCTTCCCCTCTCCCCAGTCCCCTCCCCTCCCCTTTCCCCCAAACCCTCCCGATAGGGCCTGATACTCAGGCTATTCTAACTAAGCTAGCGTCATCCAGGATCAACCTGTTAATGGCAGCTTAAAGTATCATAGGATAGCTTGGATCCTCCTTTGGATTGTACGTAGAAGCGCATCTGCCAGAATTTTTGTTCTCAGACAAATTTAGATTTGTCCGTGAAGCTTTTTATTAAACCACTTATTTTGTCCTAAGTGGCACTTTAGTTCCAGACAATAGAAGCAACTCTCCAGTTATTCGAGGTTTGCGATGATAAATGATAATATAATGAGCCGATCTCCTGTAGTGAGATAGCTTTATCTCCTCAGCTTTGTCTTGTCACGTATATCAAAGCAGAAAAGGTGAAGACCAAAAATTGTAACTGTCTCACACTTGTTTAACTGAACAGTAGTTGAACTTTAATTTAGAGGAACATGATGTTCAACTTATCCCCATGCAGATTCCAATTGTCCCAACCTGATGATGTTCAACGTATTTCCATGCGGCAGATTATTCCAAGATCTTCCACTTGTCCCAACCTAAAGTCAATCAGAAATCGTATCAGTTTCCTTAATCATGCAAAGCTACAAGGCATTAAAACATGTTAAAATACAATCAGAATTTTGATGAGATTCTTCCGACATTACGAGCAGCTATATCGAGTGCAGTTTTTGTTCGCGCAATTTTGGCGCTGGTCTGCTTTCGATTGAGCCCGCGAAATCGTGAGTTTGATAAAAAGGGGCTCGTTACACCTCTCGTCACACACCAGTGTAAAAAGACCCCTCAAACCTTGTATCCATCGTTCAATAAAGCTCGACCTTTTCACATACGTTATACATCTACTCAAGTTTCAAGCTAAAAACAAGTCCTCATCAGATTCATCCATCACTCACTTCCCTCGCATATCTTGCTGTTTTCCTTTACTTTGACGGCTTTTTAAGATAAGATCTTTATTAGTCAGGCCAGTTATTGAGATTGGAAGCCGTTTTTAGCTGCATTAAAACTGTTCATCAATTCAGACAAGTAGAAATCTCTTCTGATGTATCAGGAATTTTGATGCATCGTTGGTGAAATTGATCACTGATTTCTGCCTCTCCGGCAGTGCTCGAAACCAAATGGTGAGTGATTACTTGGCCTATGTTTATTTTGATTGTACTGATATACTGTGATAAATGTAATAATAATACATCATTTTTACGCTCTTTGCTGATCTTATTCCATTCGCGCTAAATCAAAACCTGGAAGTGTTTCAGTGGCTTAAAGGTTTTCTAAAACTAAAACTACTCGCTTGCTCTGTGATTACTAGCGAGACATGATGGCATCTAAGTGACCTTTTCTAAGCAATTATCTATAGCAAGGACCATATTTTTATCTCGTTTGACCATATTTGAGTTGAAAACCGTACTTCTTTATTTCTCTCGCAAGGGAAACTTTATTGCGATGAAGTTTGGCTTTATTACACCTTTTTGTACATTCCAGAGTTTGAAGAAATGCTGAAAAAAATTGTTAGTGAAAATGCAGATGTCCAATTCGTTTCAAGCTCATTAATTTAATCAGATTATATATAATATAACACTCCTTTGATAGTAGCACAATCTCTGTATTCTCGCTCTTGTCTCAAATGTATTGTCAATCACTACACGTTTCGTCGTATTTTGTTTTTGAAGATTTTGTACTTAACGCATGTAGGATTACGTTTTGTCGCTGCACGCACAAGTGTACGTATGTTACTTATGCATGATTACGGAAATCATTGCTGACGGCAAACCTAATAGCTTAGCCAACGCTGAGGATTAAACTGAAACCACTGAATATTTGCCTAAACTGGAGAAAAGATAATGGATGTTTGCGCAAAATGGAGAAAGAAAACATTAAAAGTTTTGCGCATATTCGAGGAAGATGTCATTGAATACTTGCGCCAATCTTGGAGTATTGTAGTTCAAGTTCTGTGTAGCGTCTTATTTGTACGTAGATTTACAGCTAGCATTTCTTGGCAATGGCTTGCATTCTAAAAACAATCGCGCAGTCGGGCCGAGAAAGTCGGTTTTTCCTATTTTTGTTCACGTTTTTTTTTTCATTTTCGTTCGCGTTTTTGTCATTCACCTTACCTTACCAGCATGCGTACTTTTCAATAATTTCTTCCCAATGAATCTTTAAAATGTTAGTAAAAACTTAAACCAAAAAAAAAAATCAAAAATTCAAAAGAGAATTCTATTTTACATCTTACAAGTCTATTTTAAGACTTATTTAATACTTTTATCCGAAATGAATCGACGTTTTAGGTTCCGAAACAACAGTACAGCAATATTTAGCTTTCTTTTTCCATGCGTATCCATGACAACAAACCCCGACACACTTACCCAACACTAAACAAAGAAAACCAGTAATGAAAACCCATCAATCGAAATGGAAACACAGCTCAAAATGTTCAGCTTTATTACATATTTGGGTGCAGAAGAAAAGTCTAGACCAATCAGGTGATATGTCAGTTGACATGTAAATGGCCCCAAGTCTATGTTCAAAACTATTTGACACATTAGTACTTCCTGAGACAAATTTGGCGAGAGGCCTAGTGGATTTTTGATCAAGGACTGGTCACGCAAAGCTGACGACAGACTAATAGCATGTAGCCTGCGTGGCCAGCCCTCGGGGAGGAGAGGGAGAGGGTTCCCTTCCCCCAGTCCCCTCCCCTCCCCTAAAATAGCGTTTTAGCAGGGAAGATGAAAATACTGTGTGCAAAAAAGGTATTCATTTCTATCTAGTGTTAAAAGTTGGAACGCTGTTTATTTCTCTGACTGGCATGGAATAGCTTTATATCTGACCAAAATGAATTACATGATTCACAAATTCATATACAAGTTTGGGCCTCCTGCGGTATGGCATTACGGCTAGCGCTTATATGGAAGCTTTTGAAGGCAGAATCTTTTTGTTTTGGCGCGAGTGGTTTGTTCTTCCCTTGCTTTTGCTTTTGTTAATCCCTATGCGTATGGAGCTCTACCTTAGCAATTTGTCCGCGAAGAGCTACACTATGAAAATTGATTGCATATCTCGGAAGATTGCATTAGAATACGGATTTTTTTCAGATACTAAAAGAGCATGATTGGACACTCTTCCGCTCAATATCATATGGTCTTTGTTTGTTTTTGAAGAAGGAAAACTTAGTACGTGTTTGCGACTGAAATCTGCTGGAAAATGTGTTTGAATGTATAAGTCACTTGATTGGGCGGGATACATCTCGTTTGCCAAGTTAAGGTTAGTAACCTCGAGTTGCTTCCGCTTACAATAAACGCATCAGTTTCAAGCGATTTCACTACAATTTAAAACCGTTTGAGGACTACCACACCGTAGTTTTGAAACAAGGCACTACGCAGAACCATGCAACCTTTTTCTAGGATAGAGGGTCTGCTATAGAGAAACAAGATAACTAATTGAGTGACTTTTGATTCCATAACCGCGGAAATTGGCATTGAAGAAGTCTTTCCTGCTCCCCGGCAGAAAGCATGATGCAAGAGGCTTCGGAGCGGTGTAGCTGTACAAAAGATTAACTATATTTTGCACTACTAGTTGAAATTTGTGATGTACAAGCGTTAACAATAATAGATATTTGAACCAATACATTGATTAGCTGACCAGTGTTATTCAATTAATGCCTCGCATATTATTATGCAGTTGATACTTACCGACATCGACATTTAATTTTCCTTCGTTTATTGGTGTAGTATAATCAAAGAACTATGACGTCACCTATTTCATAGTATAGCTTAGTATAGCTTTTGTCTATAGTATAGACAAAAACAATAACAAATTAAAAAATATGATTTTAATTAATAGCATAGGTCAAATTTATGTTCGTCGTAACTATTATCAAGTATGAAATCTAAAGGGACTGGGACCAAGTGTTATATCCAACTTTAGCATAGGATTGAAGTGAAATTTCACTACTGGGAACCATCACATACAACTTTATATCACCATTATTATCATATCAGAGGATATTTAGGCAACATTATTAAATAATTTGGTTTATCTTTGTTAGTTTGTTGTCATGACGTCATCAGCGTTAGTGCCAAATTATGTGACGTCATTTTACAGTCAAATTCACAGAATTGGTATTGGTAATAGTTATATTCGTGTTTACCATATTTCGTATATAAAGAAAACATATATAAAGAAAACAATACATTTCTCCGTCTTTACTTTGTTTATATAAATATGTTTTTTTGTGTGTGTGGCTAGAGCCTCATAGAGGCCGAGCCACTATGTCATCGGTTTGTAAGTCCCCTAGTAAGTAACACCACAGGAACTCCGCAAAACCGTGATTTTCGGAACCAATGAGGTTCTCGAACCAAGCTCGAATGTCACGAAAAGACTCGGGACCAATCATCTCTCATCATCTCTGGCTCGAACGTCACCAAAACACTCGGAACCAATTGTGTGTCATGATCTCTGAAATATTTGATCTCCGAGACATTCCGGTATAGTGCTTAGTAACACATATTAGCCTGGCGTGGCACGGAATAGCCAGTTCTCCATATATTTGCTGGTCTTGTTGGAGTGTTGTGGTAAGCTAGTTTAGTTATGTTAGTTGAAGGCAGTGAAAGATTGCTAATTGTTTTCAGTGTTTAAGATTTTATGTCTTTTACTCTTATTTTGTCTATGATTTCACCAATTCAAAATTTATCCTGAATACAGGGTTCCCTACCCCTATGCCGGCAAAATGAAATCACGCAAAAAATATTTGGTCTTTTCACGCGTCACGGATAATCAAAAAATCTCTTTGACATTCAAAAAACTGAAAAAAAGGCGTTTTGTTAAGCGCGTGTGGCTACAGCTTTATGAGATAGAAAGAAAAGGGTCGTTAAATTAAGGAGATACAGTGTTGAAATATTAATAATATTAGAGTTACTAATATATTGGCTATTTTAATGTAATTTTTAAGCAAAACAATAGACATAAGCTATAAAAGAAAACAAATGAGCATCAGACTATTGAGCGCTTTATTTTAAATTTTGTCTATTTATTGTCAATTTGTTGTAACTCCAGAAACAAGAAAGTGAAGCTGTCAAACAAATGCCCCAAAATGTTTTTTTTTCTTCAGAATATAATGTAAGAAAAGAATTATATATTCGCAGCCACTAAACGACTTTCCAACAATTTCATTGCTACGCGCCCGACACATAAAAGCGTTCGAAACACAATCGGTCGAGACTACATTAATCAGGTAGAAATATTCTTTTAAATAGAAGATTGAGCCAAAAACACAGGCGTATTATATTTATTTAGTTTTATTTAAGACCTCTTTTAACGATATGATACCTTAATCTTATTAGGCTTGAAATTAAGTTACATTTTCTTCGAGGCTGTAGCCACAAAAAACAACAACAAAAGTTGCTTTCACGTGGACGCAAAAACATTGTAGACCTTAAATCACGTTTCACGTCACTGATCGGCCAATCACGTTTCACGCAGAGGGTATAAGGGACCCTGTGAATAACACGAGCTAGAAAAGCGTATGCTTTCTAATACAACGAACTATCAAAAAATATCAAAAATTTGAAATAAAATATATTTCATAACGAGTTGAACGACTGTGTAGAAGAAATGTTTTTTCTGTCGAGTAAATTCCACTTTTTACAACACTTGATACTAATCTCGCGATCTGATTGGTTGATTAGAGTGTGTCAATAAGAGGACAGACACACTGCTGACGCGTTTCAGCGCGCGCGCTCGTTCTGTTGCCCCGTTTGAAAAGGATTTTTTAACTTTTATCTCAAATAATTGTTGTAAAAAACGAATTGCTGTAAAAAACTTTGCAGTGAAACCACTCGCTGCGCTCGTGATTCCACTTGAGTTTTGAACATTTTATGACGTCAAGAGTGTGTCAATAAGAGGACAGACAACTCAAAACCATCTTCAATTTGTTAATTTTACAACACTTGATACTAATCTCGCGATCTGATTGGTTGATTAGAGTGTGTCAATAAGAGGACAGACACACTGCTGACGCGTTTCAGCGCGCGCGCTCGTTCTGTTGTCCAGTTTGAAAAGAATTTTTTAACTTTTATCTCAAATAATTGTTGTAAAAGAACGAATTGCTGCGCTCGTGATTCCACTTGAGTTTTGAACATTTTATGACGTCAAGAGTGTGTCAATAAGAGGACAGACAACTCAAAACCATCTTCAATTTGTTAATTATTACCTTCGCTTCAGCGACAACAAATGTTCATGTGGACCAGAAAAGCAATAGTGTTTTGAATTTTCTTCAGTTTTCGTATTTCCCAACTACTTTTAATCATTTTTGAGCTCAGAAATTTCTTATTAGCATTAGAATGTCTGCCATGTTTCTTCTGAAACTGTGCCTCGTTTTCAAGCATCGAAAGTGACGTTGGTGGCCTCGTTGGTGGCGATATCGTTTTTTCGAGTGAAATTCAACGTGCAATAGGCCATATGCACTACCTACAGGTCACGTGACTCCATCTCCCCAAAATCAAGCAGCACCATCAAAATGAACTCCAAAAAATGAAAGAGCACCTCGATATTAGTAAAAGTGCAAAGTTTCAGTTTATAAGATGAATAAGAGAAATAATTAATGGCGGTAAATTTAAGATTATATATTTTCTTAAGATTCGTTCGGGAAAGCGCGTGCGTTGTGCCATCTAAAGGCCGATTTACACGACACGATTCGTCGGCCCGATTTGAAATCCATTGTTTTTGCGCTACAATTCATTTGATTTTCCTTTCAAAAAATCGGCCCGACACGAAAAACTTTGTAGCCGATAACCTGTGAACAGGCTCAGGGGGAATGGGGAGGGGAGGGGAGGAGGGGAGGGGAGGGGAGGGAAGGGGAAGGGGAGGGGAGGGGGAGGGGAAAGGAAGGGGACTAGGGAGGAGGAGGGGCCCTTCCCCTCCCCTCCCCTCCCCTCCCCTCCTCATTCCCCCTGAGCCTGTTCACAGGCCGATTTCTGCTAATCGGGCCGATTCTTCCTTTTCCCGAACAAACCTTGTAAAA
This sequence comes from Telmatactis stephensoni, assembly GCA_029948255.1. Lineage (NCBI taxonomy): Eukaryota > Metazoa > Cnidaria > Anthozoa > Actiniaria > Isophelliidae > Telmatactis > Telmatactis stephensoni. The sequence goes on from JALIZF010001761.1 coordinate 124,833, forward strand.
AAATCGGGCAAAATATCCCATCTTATTAAATTTACTTTTATTTCTCCTAATTACATCTTATGAGCTGAAACTTTGCACTTTTATTAATATCGACGCGTGTTCTTTCTATTTCTGGCGGGCATGAAAAAATAAATAGAGCCGATTTTGTCCATTTTTTCAAAGCGCACGGCAAGCCATTCAAGAGCAAGTACACAAAAATAGCCAGCGAATGAGAATGAAGCTGTAGTCGTGAATGAAAATCGTCTCACTTGCAAACTTACTTTGCTTCAACCTCGTGTCGAGTATTTGAGGAACAAAATTATTGTCAAACTACTGGAAAATGTACTTTATTTGACTGCAATTGAAACTGGAAACCATGTAAACATTGTCCTGGAGGATTGTCGATCTCATGAATGGCAAAACAACACTTGTTTGTCGGGAAAAATGGTCTGGAGCATTTCATTGACACTGCGGAAAAAGTAAGTTAAGTAAAGTCGAAAATTGTGTTCCCCTAACTATCAACAGCTTGCTATTCAGACATGATAATAGTTTTCTATTCTTGCTGTTTTTTTTTTGTTATATTTTGAATGCCTTTTTACCGGTGTTTTTTGGATAATTCGTTCTGACAACTTCAGCTGAAAATAAGCTTAAATCGCTCAGACAAATCTATTGGACTGTGTATTTCTGTTGTTTTGTTTTCATAAACATCTATGACGCATCTGGATATAATCTATTCTTTATGTTTTGAAATAAGTGATAATTTTTTTCTACTGAAGGGATAAAAGTAATGTCGAAGTTGTCGAAAAACACCAGACCACGATCGACGGACTTCAAACGCTCGCTTTCATATTATGTTATGTACTAGGCGTAAAAATGTCCTTTTCCTATTAGTTATTGCGTCTTTTTCTTTGCTTGTTTTCTCATGATAATTTTTGGCAGCTATTGAAGTTTGTTTTTGAACTATTTTAAATTAAGTTTCGCTAAAAACAAAAAGAAGAAACACTGCAATCGCGGGCTACCTGTGTAAGTATGCAATTCCCCACTGAATTCTCACTCCATGTTTTACCGTCAATATCTTTGGAAAAATAGTTTCGTTTGTCTTGAAAGCTGTTGAATCTTTTTTATTGGCTTGTAATTTCATTTTATATTGAATTACAAAGAATAATTATTTTTCAAACACCGATTATGAGAAGGAAAAGGAATCAAAACAGTCGCGGGCTGCCTGTGTAAGTGAGCAATTCCAACGCTGAATTCTCACTCCTCGATGGACTTGATAGGCAATCAGCGCGCGAGTTTCGTGTGAGCTATGGGATTCTACCTGGTATAGTTAATTAAGTTTCACTTCACAGTTTAGTATTTCGGTATGGGTCATGTCTACGGTATGCGGTATTTTGGCGATTATAATACTGCCACAGTTTGGTAAAACTCAGTAAATTTTCGGCATCTTTAGGTATTTCGCGTGCTGTTTCTGTCGGTTAATTAACTTTTGTGTACGACTTTACAGTTTTTAGATTTTCGCGAAACGGCTCGGGCTTCTCGCTCGTATGTGGAAATGCTGTCACCATTTCAAACTCCTTTCAAACAACCTTAATTTGCGCGGAGCAGCTAGCACTTCGCGTTCACAAAAGCATAATATGCGGCACTGTGTCGCAATGCCAATCATCGTTTAGTTGATTTGAGTTGCCTGGGAAGGGTCATAATTTGTTTTCGGTTATTCGATGAAGGGCCATGTTTTCAAAGGGGAGTGTCATCATAATTTCAATACTCCCATCTCTCTTTCTTTTCATATCCTCTCTCGCTGTTCCTCGATTCTCCCTCCCACATCTCTTCCCCTTCTCCTCTAACCTTCTAACCACCCTTATACAGTAATAACCATTGCCTTTGTTTAATTTCAGCAGCGTTTCTCGTTGGCTTAGGTGTCTAAGATGCAAGGCAGTACAAGTGTTCCTGGCTTGCGGTTCACCCGTCGAGGTGGTAGTCCATTTTTCAACGAATCTGCTACTAGTAATATTACTAATAGTCTTTCAAGCGCTCTTAGTGTATCGACAGAATTGATTCACACTCACAGTCGATCAAATGTAATGCCTTCATCACCGCCACCAACAAGACATGAAAGCCAAAGTAAGTAGAACGTAGTTTTACCCAGCAAAAACGCAACCAAACGTACGTTTTATCTTACGTGTAATAACGCATACGCTACACTTACCTTATCACTGACGTGCGTACGTAATACGATCATCAGTACAGTATTACGCACGTTAACGTTGAACAGACCTAAACTTTAAATAACACGTAATTTTATATAGACGTTTCTATGAGTCATCATTAACGCAAACGATCGAACGCAAGTCAACGCAACGTCAGTTAAAATTTACTCATGTACTTCAGACATGCGCGCTTGTTCTTTAAAGGTGATGTTATACGAGACGATTTGCAACAACGTTTTTACACCCAACACTTACGTTTAAGTGTATTTCTAAGTCAAAGAGAGTCGATACAAGTCACTAAAAATTAGTTAATAGTGCAGTATAGTCAGTGTAGTGGTGTTACGTGCATTCTTGTACGACGTAGGTATTGAATAAGGCCTAGTTTACATGAGTACACTAGCGATACAAGCAACATACGCAGACTCAGTACTGCATTTTTCACCGAGGTTGTGGAAAAGACAAGCACGCGCTAATGAGCAGTACACTACTGAGGTCTGCGTATGTGTTACTTGTTCTCATGGTATGATCGCTTGTTTGAACCAGATCATACGAACATTTGTGCTTGAACAAGACCTTTCAAATGGCCATATACTTGCACAAACTGATTGATCCTTACACAATCATCGAACATACAAGCTGGAAAAAGTGGTTCTGAAATAATTGGATTTTCATATGTTGTATATCATGAATGGAATCGTGCGTCTTTCAAATCATCGTAAGGAGCTTCGCGCTTCTGAAGATTTAGGTACTTTTAAAGCTGCTTAGATCATTTGAGTTTAGTACCTTGAAAAAGTAATTTTTCTTCAGTAGATAGATATGGGTTATACACCTCGTTTTTGTAAATAGTATTATCTAGTCATAAATACATGCCAAAATAAATAAAAGTTATGATTGTATTATCTATTTAACAGATTTCCTGATCCGTCTAGGTTTCTATGTTAAATGATTGTAAAACGGTCAAGATTTGTGCAATTAGCTTATATCCCTTTTTTATTAGGGCGCACAACGGCTTTAAATATGGAATGGCTAAAAAGCTCCGTCAAACTTCTTGAGAGTGCTTTACGAGAACGCAATAAACAAATGGACATCCAACGCAAAGAAATCGAGTTTTTACGGAAAGAATTACGAAGAAAAGATGAAGTAATTCGTGAATATGAAAATATTATAAAAGAACGAGAAGACATGGAGAAGAGAGAGCTGGAGATACTCCACAAAGAAATACGCGCATTGAGAATGGATGTTACGTCAAAGGTAGGGGACTACAGTGAAGAGCCTGAAAGATGATGTAACTTTTCTTGTAACGTTTTTCTGCAACATTGTACACAACACAGACTGAGTTGCACCGTGTGTAAACTCTTGCAACAGTTGCAGGCTTAGTATCGAGTTCTACATCTGCAGCTAGAGCAGATTTCGTATGAGTGTGAAACTGACCGCGCCGTACGTTGACCTAGTGTCAGTGCCGTGATATCTATAAAAACATTCGAAATTCCTGCAGAAACCGCGCCGTACCGTGACCGTGTCAGTGCCGCGATGTCTATAAAAACATTAGAAATTCCTGCTCCGTGCCGTAACCGTGCGGTGCAGTCTTCACAGCCATACGATCAATCTACTTTATTGCGCGCGGGATGGACGCAAGAAACATCAATGTTGCGCGCAATGTTGCAGGAAAAGTTGTATCGTGTGTGCGGACCTTTGATTTGTTCACATTGGGTGAATGGTTACTAGTCAGCTTATTAGGAATAAGAATGGAGGGTCAACGGACAACAAGGTTCATAGACGGTTAATCACATATGAACGTCATAGCATAGGAGTTCTACAAGTTCTATAAGTAGAACTGAATGCACTGTGTTTTCTAAATAGAAAAGTAAAGTAAATAAGCAGTATAAACTAATGGCGAGTCTTGGGTTAGTGATGTGGGTTTAGCAGGTCTTGGTTTAGTCGCATTCTTGGAATAAGCAACTGTGATAATGTAAAACCCCCTGTGGTTACTTAACACGGTGAGCTTGACGTTGAGAGAGAGAGAGAGAGAGAGAGAGAGAGAGAGAGAGAGAGAGAGAGAGAGAGAGTAAAATCTATAAAAGAAAACTTATTCTGAGTAGTTGGGCCTGTGTAACAAGGGTTGGGAACCTTTTCTTTCCATTCTAACCCCCTTCCATTATACTTCCAACGGTTTTTAATACATATTTTATTTATATTTCAACAAAGATTATGACGATACGAGAGCAAGAGAACACCATAGTTGAACTAGAAAACAAAACTGAGAAATTAATGTCCATTGTGCCTATCCCTTCATTTAATAAACGAGCCCGCGCACAGGGAGTGTCAGCAGAACCTGCCAAAAGAATACGTACCGGCTCAAGACCTGAGCCTAAAATTGTTAACAAAGAAGAAAGGTAATGTGTACTACATCATATCTCTATATGTATTTAACGTATATATGTACTGTACTTCATGTATTGTACGGTCATTTGACTTGTATACAAAGTCATTAACATACAAAAAAGGTAATGTGTATTACATCATATCTCTATACTTAACGTATATAGCTGATTGTTCAAACATCGACCCTTTCAAAGCATAGAAGCTGAGACCGAGAGGAACACTGGGAAATTTGTTTATTAGATTATTTTAAGGAAGCGCGTGGACGTGAACGCTTCAAACAGTGACCGAGATAAATTCTTGGTATTTCCAACACAATTATGTAGTGAATTCACAGAGAAAACATATGAATATCCATATTTTACTAGTGTACCCAGGAGTCATTTCGGTCTCAGCTTCTAGGTTCCATGACTTTGAAAGGGTCAATGTTTGTGCAAATAGCTATATATATGTACTGTACATTTGACTTCACTTATATACAAATTATTAACAAAGGAGAAAGCCATAATGCATACTACATCATAAATGTTTTTATATTCAGTACAAGGTTGCGAAATCGCAAGTTTACGCAAATGCTTTCAGTAAATCCAAACCTGTCTTTATGGTACCATTATACTTGGCATGCTGATTTTTACTGAAATTTGGACAAATTTATACACCGATTTCGCGTGCTTTATAAGGTGTCAGTGTGTGAGTGAGTGAGGAGTCAGTCCGTCCGTCCATCCGTCCATCCGTCCGTCCGTCTGTCAATCAGTCAGTCAGTCAGTCAGTCAGTCAGTCAGTCAGTCAGTCAGTCAGTCAGTCAGTCAGTCAGTCAGTCAGTCAGTCAGTCCACTTCATAATCAACTAACGAAGTACAGCAGTATATCAAAAAACATTACTCAAGTTTTCTGATACGAAAGATCATCATTTTCCAGTTTTCAAAAGGGCTGAATAAGGAAAAGTTTGATTATCATTTGATTCTTTAGAAATTGACATTTGGAGAATGAGAAATTCTCAAAAGTTGCTAATAATAATCGATTTTTGCCAGTTGTATGACGGAAATAATGCAACTGGTTGATAACACATGAAGGACAAATAATGATATAGTTTCTACCAGCCAAGCCAGAATAGAGTACTGTCTGGTGAAATATCATATGATAAATCGCTATATAGGGAATGAATGGAATCGACAACATCCGTTATAAAAAGAGAGTACTTATTTCCATATATTTCTTATTGCATCTTTGTACACCGATGCCGCCCAAACTAGCTACAGCCATGGCCACAAATAGTCCGAACACCCTCGCTCCCCCTAAACAATGTTGGTTACCTTCTGGAAGCCCAGCGCCACGGCAAACCAGCCAACATTGGATAGGGGGGAAGAAAGTCATTATACAGGGAAGTGTTCGAAACCTTTTGTCCCCCGCTATAGTTCATTCGTTACTTGTTGCCTGTCTATACTCACTATTAAGTCGTAGTACCTGAGAGGCATCTATGAGATACTCGCATTTTATCAGTGGTCTTTTGCTATGATTCGTGCTTTCATTCCTTTTCCCCTTCTCTTGGTCGTTTTTACCTCTTCTATCTTATCTATACTTATTTGCACGAACACTGACCCTTTCAAAGTCATCGAACATGAAAGCTGAGACCGAAATGGCCACTGAGTACACCAGCAATATTTGGATTTTGATAGGTTTTATCTACTATGAATTCGATACATAATTGCGTCTGGAATGTTGAAATTTTGTCTCAGTCGCTTTTTTGAAACTTCCGCCGGCGTTCACACACTACTTAAATCATCATATCAGCAGATTTCCCAATGTTCATTTCGGTCTCAGCTTCTATGTTTTGAAGATTCAATGTTTGTGCATATGTGTCATTCTAAACACTGTATAAGTAGTCAATGATATCAAAGTTTGATAATATGGTCCACATGTGACATTTTATTCATGAAGAGGGAGGGGAGGCCAAATACACCCAGGGATCCAGGGTTAGTTGCGTTGTGTACCTGTGTTTAATACGGTATATATCAGAGGTAACTTTGAGGGTAACTTTCGTGATGTGTATTACAAGTTGGCGATACGATTGTACCATTTACGCTATCACTCGTTTTCGTAGAATCGTTATGTTAACGCTTACCCTGGGTGCCAGGGTTTTTTTTTTCACGAAATACTGATGGCGAACGTAAAGCGCGCGAGAGGAAAAAATCTCCCTGGCACCCAGGGTAGTTAACGCTACAACTTGAGTTCGAGTTACGTAATGTAATTTACATAATTAAGTTACGTAATTTTTACGGACTCTTTGCGTAATGGTTACGAAACTTTTATGTGTGCTCTAGATTTCATCGAGTTCACGGCTTGTAACAGTACCTTGGGAGTGAGAGCCTTGTTTCGCGTTACGTCAGAGCCTTGTTTTGCGTTACGTTAGAGCGTTACGTCAGAGCCTTGTTTCGCGTTACGTTAGAGCGTTACGTCAGAGCCTTGTTTCGCATTACGTCACGTTTATAATTATCTATGGCCCTCGAAAAGGGAGGGGCGAAATCCAACTCTGGCAGTTACGTTATTTATGCCTTTGGAACACCATAACCTTACGTTTCAATACGGACAGCAAGATGAAATCAGCTAGTGTTGAACGGGAATAGAATCATAATTGTTCTCGTCACGTTTAATAATCTGTACGTTACGTCACTTAAGCTACGTATGTTAACGGCGTGAATTACGTCATGATAACGGAATTGTTACGTTTACGTTAACTTTTCAGCTACGGACTCTTTACGTTTGAGCTACGAATCTATTACGCTTTGCATGAGATGTCGCTAAGACGTCCGCTTTAATTTAGGATTCGAGTTATAAATATAGATGATAGCTAAGGTTAATTGTCGTCACGTTTCACGTTCAAAGGTGTGAATTACGCACGATAAAACACGTAGCAATGTCAGCCACCTACTCACTAAGTGCTATTAAAGAAAATCTCACCTGTGCATCTAGCTTTTTCCGACATGAAAAAAGATTAAGCTTATGAGCTGTAATCTCGCAGGATCGACTGAAAAATCTACCAAAACGATTATTTTTCAAACACTTTGTAACCATCTCCGGTATACTAAAGGTTTCGGTGAGAGTAAATAGTGCTGTCATTTGGTGATGGTCAATGGATGATATGTTATTGTAGGACTTGGCAGGTTTTGTGGCTGCTCTAATGTATACATAGCGAAAACCTGACTTGTTATGTCAAAAACATGGATTACTGAACCAACATAAGGATATGGCTAAATCGTCCCGATAAATATTGTCACTCCCACTAGGCTCTCGAACGTTTCTGAATGCTAAAAAAGCAAAAGTCGCCCCTACAAAAAAAGAGAACTAGTTGAACCCGGCAAATGTTGAAATTTCTCAAAACTAAAGTTAGACATTACGTTCTCTTTAATCCCCTATGGAGCAATTTACGTCTTCTGCGGATACTAGATTTTGATATAATATATGCATATTATTTGCCATTTCACGGAGGGAAATTCACCTGATGAGTGAGAACTAATTTTGATTCATTTTCAATTAATGAAAACTCAATATAAAAATTATCCAGTAAACCAAAAATAAGCTATGTCCTTCAGAGGTCTTCAAAGTACCTGGGTTTTCTATTGTTTTCCTTGTTATTCATTTGCCATTAAAAAAGACCATTATTCGTAAGGAAGACCCCAGACTGGCTTGATATACAACTGTAATTACAAGAGAGGAAACGAGTCAGTTGGCCTTATCTTAGCACAATATGCAAATACCTCAGTTTTCACCAACATCGGAAAACTGCTACTGGACTTTGACAAAAAATCGTGACTCTTCATGAAAATTATTTTTTACCTGTGCTTACGTAAGGTGAAGATTACTAAATAGTATTTTAATCGCTTGCAATAAAGAGATAGATTTGGTTCATTTGTCTGAATAATGGCAGTTGTCTTCCCTTCCTTTTCTTTTTTAAGTAGCCATCATTGAGTGAAGAGATTTTGAACATCCCAACGGTTCAAATTAATCGTCAAAACACTGTGGTGCATTCAGGGCTACAAATGTGGTTGTTCGAACCGTGGCCCGCGGTTAGTTGAATAATAAATGAACTCCAACCTATAAGAGAGGGATTAACACTCAGATTTACAACCAAATGCCTTTGTGATTAAGGGCGACAATACAACGTAATTTGTGCTGAAACTGAAATCTTAGGTCAAATCCGAATCCTGCCAAGTCTTTCCAAAAGCCACGATTGCTCTAAAGGATGTTATTCAGCCAACAGGAGTCCGGTTTTTTTTGTTGTTGTCAAAAAACCTGACGATTATTAATCCATTTGTGGAGAACGCCTATTGGATGCTACTCGCATAAGTGGGCCTTGAATCAGCGCGCACTGCGCAGGCCACTTCTAGGGTTGAACGAGGCGCGGGCTAGAATCCTTTCTTAATCTACTGACCGACGATAACTCAAATCAACACCATTTAGTACCTTACCTTGGTCCTCTGGTTCGGAGCCGACTTCATTACCCGGCGTACTTTTCGAGTTAGTTTGGATGGTTCGATGCACTAATGCATTGCGGTGGGTCAGGCGAAGCCTCTATACACACACCAAGGCGGCGTTCACCATCCAGCTTTAGTTGTTTTTGTTTCCATCGGCACTCTGGCAACAAAATGGGCAGTTTACGGGAGTTGCAACATGCGTTGCAGGAAAAGAACAGCGAGTTAAAGATGAAGGATTCCAGAATCATGGCTCTGGAACAAGAGCTGAGACGTAAGGACGAACTTGTTCGAAGGCTGGAGAGCGAGTTAGATAAGTATCGATCAGTTCTGCAACCAGCTAGTGGGTCGAACGCAACTGGAGGCGGACGAACCAGGAACCAGCGACAGGGAATATCGGCTGAACCTCAAAACGCCAAGGCTGTTGTCGAAAGCTCGGCACCACTTCAACGGACACACCAAAACATCAAGGCAAGCCATCTAAAGTGTTGTAAAATGTCATGTGTTATAACCATTGGCTCTAACAGCCCTTGGTGTTTATACTAGCCCAACGATTAATAATTCTTCTGTTCTATATATGTTTCATAAGTTGGTGAATTTCACAGGATCGAAGGAGTTTTTTGTGTATAGATTCGTCCTCCAGCAAAATAGCACTCGTTTCAAAGATATTTGACATTACCGCGGGTTCAAATCATGGTGTATCAATTTTAATTCGCGATTTGCAATCTTTTGCAAGGAGTTAGTTGATTGTTATTATCTCAATGTAGAAAGCACTTGGCATACTCGTAGGGGAATCAATTTATTGAGAAGCAAGTGAAAAAGTCAGTACAGTATATGGCTTGTGCTTGAACTGTTATGGTCTAAACGACAGTGAAAATGAAAAAGCAAATCGATCAATAATGCCAACACATGGAATGTCTGTAACATTTGGTTTAATACCTCTATAGCTACTCCCTCGCTATCTCTAAAACAAAACTAAGATTTGCAAATCTTTATAAAAAGAGTATCACTCGAGCTCGTTTGTTCGAGAGAAAAACCGTCGAGAACTATTGATCACTGAATCGCGGATCAAATTTCAGTCTTAATTTTAGAATCATTGCCGATCGTTCATCCGATCTTCATTGCAACTTGCCATCTTATTATCGCTATGTGAATAGTTGATTTTAGAGAAATTGATGCAAATGTTTCTGAGCCGTGTGGAAGTATCAGCCTAAACTAAGCGTCGCTTCTCGTTTGTCAATAATATACTTAGTATTTGCTCGTTTCTGCATAATAAACTAGTAATCTATCGTTCTTCGTGTTGATCAAATTAAAGGGATTTTTCGGAGTCTCTGAGTGTTCGACCGCCGTGTATTGCGATAGTCACTTCAACGCTGTGTATTCTTGATGATTCTGAAGCTCTTTAACAGATTGATTTGTTCCTACTCATGCAAGCATCAAAGAACGCGTAGTGTGTTTTCTTGACTAATACCTTAGCGACAAGCATGCATAATGCTGCGATTTCAAGGGTTTTTGAGTTTTCTAGTCCTGTTGCTATTTATATGTAGTAATCAACAAAATATTACAACGAAATCAGTTGTTGTCTTAAAACTGTTCATTTCATTTCTAGACCTTGTCGATTTCGTCTTAATGCAAAACTGACATACTAGTTAGCTGTCTTGCATTTGAGTGAGTGTGCTGTTGTCGCTTGCCAAGTATTATAAGTATTGTTTTTGTCTTATGTTTACAAACGATCTCAGAAAACTTACTGTGGAAAGTCACCTCAGAATTACAACTATAGCTACCCAGATATTCTTCTGCCTGTGAAGTCCTTCATGGTTTTCTTATTCAAAGTGCAAAATATCATTTTCTGTGGTATGGGTGTACTTTAAACTTATATTTAGTAATCTCAAGGTGTCAAGCTCAATTCAAAATAAAGGCTTAAAAGCACACTGCATTGCATAGCAATATCTTTTAAAATTGTTGATAAGATTGGCATGTGTGTATGTGGTCATTGACAGTAGAGGTAAAATGGCTGAATATTTTATTGCTTTAGTATATAAAACCGATGTTTTATTATTCTTCTGTTGAAAATGCCTTAGCTATTGTTTATTCAAAGCTTTTGTTCATCAACCTAAGCATTTTTATTAAACAGTAATCCTAGGACTATGAATTCTGTTGAATCAACTGCATTTGAACCAATCAAACAATGCATTTCAAGCTCATTATACATTTTTCTTACTTAATATGTTATTATGTTTAGGAAAAGTCTTTACACAGAATTGCATTTGAATACAGTCTACACTTTTATGGATAATGTAATTTCAATCTAATTAACTCTTGACCAACTACCTCAATATAAAATTGAATTTCTACTCTATATGATCAGAAATATAATTTTCTAATTGATTGAGAGTACGTAGCTTACCTTATTAAATTTCCAGTTTATAAACAATAGACATACGTGTAATTCCCAATCAAAGTTGTTATGACTCATGTCCTTATAAACTTAATTTATAAAACCTTATATGAAATCTGAATATTTAACAAAATCTGTAAAGATTGTTTTTCTTGTAATAATTAAATAGACGTTCAGTTTTGAACCATTTTTAATTAACTGCATGTATTATATTTTCAACTATTATAATTATTCTAAACTATTGTATAAATGATTTTTTGCATTGAAACAATTTTGTATACCAGTAGTATTGATATTAATATAAAAACCATGCCGTTATAGACAGAAACAAATTGATTGGAATATTAACATAAACTATAGTTTAATAATAGTATTTTGTTCATTACTCTACTTGTATATACACCTATGCAATTAAACTAAATTTGCTGATATCCACATTATAGCATTTAGAGATGATATCACACCTAAAAGATATCATATTTCATAAATGAAAGAGTTCAGGTGCCTTACTTTCAATATGGTATTCTCAATTCATATTCTATTCATATTATCATCTGAGCTGAACAGTCAATTATACTGATCTGTACAGTGTATGCATGCATACAAGTGCCAAATGTCTAGCTATAAACCAGTAGTTTCCATAGATGGACTGAGGGAATACTTTCTATCTACATTTAAACTATAATAGTTTTAGCCACAGACATTATAACATTCAAACTAGCTCTAGGTAATTTGTTGCTTTTTTGTGCATGTATGAAAAATGTAATATGACTGGACATAAGTTTTTATTACTGACAAATGGCTTTTGAATGTTAAGATTGGCTTATTTTGGCTATAGGTATAGTATTAATTTAAAACCATGTTACATAATATAGATCGAAGTACCAATTAGAAAGAATGGACCAGTATACAATTACCTTTTTCTATAAATTTTCCTGTGTATTTGGAAGCTCATTATTTTGATATGTTGTTGTTAAATAAATAAGTTAGCACAGTTTTCATTATATTATATATTCTCTTTTTTACTACATTTTACCTTGTTGTTAAAGCTGCTCCACTTGCCTGCACTTTTTGATTCGATCTACAACAGTTTAATGAACCATGGTAAATTTAACAAATAATTGTTGTCTCTGGCACATGTAACAAGGGCCAGTGGAGTTACTCCTAAAGTGGTACCAGCTGTTTTAATCAAGGGGATCTTGTAATTTGTCAGAGAAGCTGTCTCATAAGGACCTTAATATTTATAATACTTTGAGTACAATTTTATAGTAAAGTTTTATACTTTGACATTATCCTTATGTCATATATGGTATGTAGACTGCCATTATTTACTGTGCTTCTCAACCAATCCAAGTTGACCAGATAAGCATGGATTGGACGAACCATAATCTGGCTCCAAGTTGACCAGATAAACATGAAATACCACAAAAAAGGCAAAGGCTAAGGTTTTACTTCGAAATTGTGGGGAGTGGTTGCCCAGATCTCCTGAGCCAGAGGTTCATGTATCAAGCATTCAAAGGTGTGCCCTCTTAAACCCCGCTTTCTCCATCAGTGCTCCATTTTATGGGTATTTATATAAAGCTAATTAAAGCTATATATACATAGAAAGGAAAGAAGGCTAAACAAGGATGTGAAGTCACTGAGGATCGAACTCGGGACCTCTTGCACTGAAGGCTGTGCAGTAACCCATTGTGCCATCCTTGCTTATATAAGACAGTACTTAAATGCTAAAGTTGCTCCAGTGCAATATGATAGTATGACATATAATGCAGTGAAACTACACTTTTTAGCATTTATTTCCAAAACAGTTCTCACATATTTAATGAGAAAATGATTTGAGAAATAAGCAAAAATCATTTGATGTTTAGATGAAAAAAGTGAACATGTGTATAGTCTCTTGGCCTTTGCCCCTCCTCCACTAAGGTCAGCTATTAATGTATAAGCTATCCTGCAAACAGCAGCTGTAGCTACTTTACCACTCACCTGGCCATGGAGTCTCACAGGAACCTAACATCTGTGAGATGAGCTCAATTGTACTGTATGTGACCCTTTGTGACCCCATATGAGTAGGCAACGACAGAAAATCCTGATTCACTTTTGAAAAGCTTTCCAAACAAAGTAGTCTTATTTGGTGCTAAATATCGCAAATGTTTCTTTTTCTTTAGTTTTCTTCAGAACAGATCTTGTTATACCAGAGAGACTAATTTTGATTTCAAACTGTCAAACTAAATATATACGAATTAGTGAATGACCAGAATTGACCAATCACCTTCTTTATGTATACCCAGATTAAGGGTAAGGTGATGTCACCAGTGCAGAAAAATTGAACTCAGCTCACAGACGCTATTTTTACATGATACTACAGAGACAAAGTCAGCAGCTGCTGTTTGCATGCTATACGTATGCTAATTAATGCAGGTTTACAATCAGTGCTTTAATATATGTTGCTATATCATGATAATACTTTTGACTCTAATTAAACCACCACTCTTGATACACAGTCAAGTATTTTGTTCCTGATTACCATGATTTGCTGTGTATATATTTACAATATTTTACGTTTGGTAAATGCCCTCCCAGAATAACTATTGGTGAGTTAAACTAAATAGGAGGCAATTTTTTTTCCATTTGCAATGATATGTTGTCATATATTTTGTAGTATAAGAAAAATTTAAAACAAGAATGTAAATGTGCAGTAACGAATAGATAACATCAGGGAGATCATTGAACAAACATTACATTTAAAACTGTGTTTTTTTACTGACCCAAAAAGTAAAAAAAGAAAAAAAAGTAAAGCTGAACTACTCCTGTATAAGTCTTTTTTCATGGCAAGTAAGGTTTAAATAAAACTATTCTCATGAAAAGTAATTTATAAAACAAAATGGTTACTACGATGCACAAAATGGTTGGTTATTGGAGATTTACAAGATGTGTTGGCTAGAAAAGAGTTGAGGGTATTCATGTCCAACTTTGTTGATTTAAAAGTAGGAAAATAAAAATGCAATTTTAAGCTATTATGATTCATTGAATAGTTTTAATTAAGAAGCACGGGTAAAACATTAATTAAAATTTTAGAGATTTGACTCCTAATGTGTCTTAAGTTTGGAGTCTGCAAGTGACCATTACTCGAGTGAAGATATATCAATAGAAGTTGGTGATTTCATATATTATTGATAACAAGCTGGAATAAGGTTATGCAAAACTCTGCAGCTTTTATAATTAAAGAGGTAAATACTACCTATGAAAATGTCTTACAGTATATACCTTTTCTAACAATTTTATCAATTACGTTTTCTCAAATAGTGTAAAATGGTATCTATCAATTTTCCTATGTCAAATATATTTCCACTGCATCTAAAACCACTTAATATGATATTCTGACACTCACTCTTTCAATGTATGTGTATGATGTGATATTGTTGTACTTTATATATATTATATATATTTATAGCATTTAGTTTATATCCAACTTTTTTGTTGACATATTTTTCATTTTCAATGAAGTCAGCTTTGTACTCTGTAAACTAATAATTCATGATTAGTTTTCATTATATGATTACATTTAGTACATGTTTAATAGTGCCTGCAGTGTGATCTTTGAATATTTATTATTCTATGTTTCTGATGAACATCAATGTATTATTGAAATGTATTATTTTACAAGTGTATGTACTTTTTAACAATCTTCGGACACACATCCAATATCTGACTGTAAATCATAAGAAATATTAAGCTCATATTTTACGTCTTACAATGATTTTCCATGAGAATTGTTTAAATCAGTGGAATGAGTCATTAAATGTTTAATTAGGGACTTAGCAATATTTAAGATTCCTTTTCCAATAGGCTATATTCACCATGATGTCCTAAAGTAAATACCTTAATCTGTTACTTTTGTTAAACCAAACATTGAGATTGTAATTGTAAGTTGCACTTACAATTTAAAACAAACCAGCCAATCGAGCTATCAGTCTTTGCAACATATATATTCTATGCTCTTTGCAACAGATATTCTGTGCCTAGAGGCTAATAATTATGTACAGAGGTATGAGCATGGCTCAATGCTTGTAATCAGATAAGAACAGATGAAATATATATGTGTTACAATGAGAAAACCTTATGGTTTTGGGAGGCATCACCCAGCTGGAATAAGAAATTATTATACTATTAATTTCATTAACTAAGCTAATTAACATCAATATCAGTACCTGGTATCAATGACTAGTACTGTAGTATTTTTGATTGCCTCCTTTTTTGGATTTGCCATCGCAGTGGTACCTTTATTAAGCAGACACCCTTTATTAAACAGACGCTAAATGTAGTTTTGGTCCCAGCACCAATATAGTTGTGTGAATTTAACCTCCATTCAATAAAACAACTCTATTAAGAAGACACCAGGCAAAATCCCAAATTAAACTTGTTTGCTTAACCTTATTTCTTTTCACATTTTCTCTTTTTTCCTCCTTTTTAATTCTCTTTGGACTTTTCATTTATTGGTCTATTTGCATAGCTGCCAACCCCCAAGGCTTTCGTATCTGGAGATCAACATTTTTTCCTTAGAATTGGGTCGATTTTCACGCTCAGTGGGGGGGGGGGAACGATTTTTCAAGAAGGATAGACGATATTTCAGTTAAAATAGCCGCGATTTTAGGGTTCGAGCGATTATCCGGGAGATTTAGGTCTTTATCCTCCCTCCCTCCCTTCCTTCCTCCCTCCCTCCCTCCTTCCTGTCTGCCTGCCTGCCTGCCTGCCTGCCTGCCTGCCTTCCTTCCTTCCTTCCTTCCTGCCTACCTTCCTGTGTTCCGCCTGCCTCCCTTGCGTCCTCTCTGCCTTCCTTCCCTCCTTTGTGTCTTTCCTTTCCTTCACTTTCTTTAGTTCATCCCCATACAATCCTTAGCTGTATATCTGTAGTAATAATTATACATAGTTGACTACCTGACATATTGAAGTAATCAGCCCAACTGTTGGAATTTGGGTGGTAATTAGCCTTCTAATTTTTTGCATGTAGTCAAACCAATATTTTGATAATGATTAAATTTGTCATTTAATCTTGTTTTCTTTAGAACATTATGATGGAACCACTATTATATGTCGCATAGATCTGGATTTTGTATGAATGTGAACCACAGGTTTCTTGTTAAAATGAATTATATTATTATATTATATTTATTTTATTTTTAATTCATGTTATTTTGTCCATTTCAAGGAGGTATCTATCGGTATCTTATTGAGGTGTCTGTTGCAATGCAGGGTAGAGTTCACTTTATTGAACTTAAGGTCGGCAACAAGACATCAGTCTGCCATTGATAACACAAACTAACTTGATAGAATAATCAAATTGAGCATGCCAAGTCTTTTGTTTTCTTGTATAATTTCATTAAATATCAGATTTTCTACATTAATGTCAATTGTAGTGCTGCTGATGAATTGGAGAAAAGATCATAATATACAGAATCCCTTTTCTTCATTGCACTGATAATTGAGTGCCAGAAAGTTAAAAGAAATGGGAAGAAATAGGAGTTGGATGAGAAAATTGGTGTAAAACGTCAATACATTTAATTTGATATTTTGTCAAAAAACAAATTTGTGAAATGAGTTCAATTGAGTTTGAGTATAGTAGGTGCTGAACGGAAGGGTATGATTAGTGAAACCATTTGATTTCAGGCAAAACCATTCAACAGTGGATGCATTATTTATAGTCAAAAATGCATTGCTAAAAGCAGAGACCCTGTTATTGCAGTATACATAGACCTTACTGCTGCATACAATCATATTCCAAGGGATTTTCGTTTCAAGTTGCTGATTGCTATGGACTTGAAGCAACTGCTTGCCTGGATACTTTTTCACAAAAAATGGTCTTCTTTGAATCATTTTAAAAACAACCCAAAAGTAACTATCTGATTGCTTCAATGGAATTTTTATTTTGTCAAGAGTTGCAACTTTTTAAAATTCAAATAAAAATTCTAATAATTATCATGTATGCTCTTTAATCTAATTATTGGTTTCAATACTGTATTGCAGATCAAAAGAACTCATTAAAGATGCAATTCTTGATAATGACTTTCTCAAAAACCTTGAATTATCACAAATTAAAGAGGTTGTTGAGTGTATGTATGAGAAACAGTTTAAAAGAGATGAGTACATTATCAAGGAAGGGGACCCAGGATCTCATTTGTACGTCTTAGAGGGTAAGTAAATACATTTGAATACAGTATTACAGTCAACTCGCACCTTGGGGACACCCCGCTATTATGGCCAGAAGCTAAACCCGCAGCCCCAGCAGGTCGAAAATACAAAGAAATGTATGAAAACAACTCCCGCTATTACGGACTCTAAATAATGGACACTAATGGACACTAAATAATGGTCCCAAGGGTGTCCACTATATAATGAGAGCTGTTGACTGTACGCATACATAGCTATGATCTGCAAAAAATAATTAAAAAAAAATTCAAAAAATCAAAAAATCAACGGAAGAAAAAATCAAACCTAGAAGCTCAGTGGTCAAAACAGCCTATGGTCCATTGGTAAATATTTGGATTTTTATGTGTTTTATTTTATGAATACACTGTATAATGATGTCTGGAATACCAATATATAACTGTCACTGTTTGATGTCCAGGTGCATGTGCTTCTTTAAAATAATCTAATCGGCAGATTTCCTAGTCAGCTTTTATGTTTTGAATGGGTCAATGTGTCTGCAAATACTAATTAAACTACATGTATAAAATTATATTTCCAACAAAATGTTGCAATCTTATTAGCTGAGACCTCTCAAAGTTGGTTAAGGGTAATTATAATTCAACAGATTCAACAGACTTGGGGGAGGGGGTGGAGGGGGATTGTGAACAGGTATAAAAAGTGATGGGTAAATACAATAATGAACATTCCATGTACATGGATAAATTGAACCCCAAAAAGGCCTTTTAGTTTTTTTCCTACTTATGAAGGTACATTAATTCTAATATACTGTAACATTTTAAATAGAAAGAAAAAGCTATCCAAAAAACATTCTCCCAATAATTCACCCCCTAAAAATGCCAAATTTCAAAAATTTCAAACACACAAAAGGGCTTTACAATTCTCCCTATCACCCTTATGCAGTGAGTGGGTTGCATGAGTGGGTGTAACTTGTATCTGATTTACATATATATATTTCCCTTTCCAATGCAGTCATTTGATTTGGTAAAAAATGATTTTGTTGATCATTTTGATTGTTTATTTATTTCACTATATTTTTGTTTGCATTGTGTTTGGTATGTTTACTTTTATATATATATTTTGTAGAGGGAAAATGTCAAGTTACCAAGGAAGGTTCAGTTCTAGGTCACATGGGACCAGGAAAAGCATTTGGTGAACTGGCAATCCTGTACAACTGTACAAGAACAGCTAGTGTGAGAGGTAAGGTGGCATTATCATTTGGTTTCTTTTATTGGATTGATATATGTGGCATGAAAGTCGACCATCCTCCACAACCCAGAGCTATTTTTCTATCACTATAGTTTCTCACTCCCAGTGAGAAAACACTAGAACTTGTACCAGAGGTCAAAATATATTTTCTGTGGAGAAAGTCATGGATTACAAGGGGCTTTAGCCATTTCCCCGCCCCCACTGCCCCCCCCCCTCCCCCCCCAAAAAAAAATTCTTGTTAGCAAAATTTATCTTTAAAAATCTGTATTTAATATAACCTACAAATGATATACTTTTTGTATCATTACAGCCCAGACATCAGTAAAACTATGGGCCATAGATCGACAGACATTTCAGACAATCATGATGAAGACAGGACTTATGAGACAAGCTGAGCACATGGATTTTTTGAAAAGGTTTTTTCTTTTTCTTGTACTACACTGTCTCCTTCCTAACCCCTACTGATGAAAACTATCACATTATTAATTATGTCAACAATAACAATGACAACAATAATAATAAGAACAACAACAACAACAATAATATTAATGATATAACAATAATAACAACAACAAGAAAAAAAGTCAACAACTATTCTTCATTTGCATCTTAAGTCACAGATCACAAAAATTCAAACTAAAAGATCCTTACATTAATACTAATGTACAACCTGTATTTTCTAGTGTTCAGCTACTTAGGGATCTACCAGAGTCTTATCTTCTTAAAATTGCTGATGTAATTGAAGAGGTAATTAATGCTGGTTATTTCATAACTTTTTGTACATACATGTATGTAAATGTACAGCTACTGTGATTTCTACAGAACTCTGTCACCTAAGAGTAATTTCCCTATTTCATTATGACATCACTGCTTGTTTTTGTTTATTTAGAATGATGTATTTATATTTATTTATTTCATTTGATGGCTGTTACCACTTTTCTTTGTTCTATAAAGTGTATTTACTGTCAAAGCTCCCATAAGTGGACATCCTCGGGAAACTCAAAAGGGTGTCCATAAGTATATAGCTATTTCAAAAAAGGTTGACGGGGCAAACGGCAAATGGCGATCAACAATTGGTGATTGCACGACCGAAAGGAACTGTGGTCACGAAATTAGACCGCTATACGGCACGGAGATATGAATCGCCACCACTTTCTCCAATAAGCCTGTCTTTACTGCATGGTACCAACGTTGCTTGGGTATTTAATTGATGAAAATGAAGCAATTATTGTTACTCCAAACTTCCTTTCGGTTGTGCAATCACCAATTGCTGATTGCCATTTGCCATTCACCCTGTCAACCGTTTTTGAAATAGCTATATATATTGAGAGCTGTCTGCTTACCGGAGCGTGTAAATACAGTGTTTGAGTGGGAGGGAAATCAAATGGGGTTTTGAAAAGCTGTCCTTAGGCAGAGCTGTCTGCTAACAAGACTGTCCGTTAAGGGAGCTTTGACTGTCTATGAATTTTCTGTGTGCTGTTGGCAGCTGTTTTGTCCCCTCCCATAAGAATGATTCTTAGCATTTAAACAACATAAAAGGGTTTTAATGTGACGTCATAATGAAATAAGGTAATAGAGGAAATATTGTTATAGGGTTAAAAAGCCAAGAGACTGATCATGTTAGGAAAGGTCCATTATAGGCTGGTTACCATGGCAACCCTGATTAGTATTCATCCTAATCTAAATCAAAGTCTTTTCTTTTAGGCTTATTATGAAGAAGGTGAATTTATCATTCGACAAGGTGCTAGGGGAGACACTTTCTTCATTATCAAAAAAGGATTGGTAAGGATTGAGCTTTTTCTAAAATGACGTTTTCCTTATTTCATGAATATGAAATAAAATAATTTCTAAAGTTGCAATGTATATGATGAATGTCTTGTTTGTTCTCTAAGGTTGATATTACTCAGAGAAAGTCTGTTACTTCTGATCCTGTTTTTGTACGGTCTCTTGCCAAAGGAAATTATTTTGGTGAAAAAGCTCTAAAAGGGTAAGTGACAGGAGTACCAAATTTTCCATTCATTGGTACACAAGCATGTATAGGTGTCAGAGCTAATGTTGTCTTAACACTTTTATGGATGAAAAGCATTTTAATATTGGGATACTGTAAACAATATATTGTTATTGTTGCTCTTATATAATGTAGTCGTTATGATTTTGCAGGAATAGTACATTTGTACCATTCTTAAACAATGTTATGCATGTACAAGTGTATTTAGATTTACAGTCATTGATTGTTTGCCATAGGGAAGACCTCCGAACAGCTAACTGCATTGCAGGTCGAGGGGGTGTCACATGCCTAGTGCTAGATAGAGAGTAAGTAAAACTGTTTTACCTTTTAAAATCACTAGAATTGCTTTCATGGCCTACATGCATACCATAACAATTTTTTACAGAAAATCTTCTCATTTTTTGAATACCCCTCCCCCTCTCAAAAAAAAAAATCCTTGGTAAAATCAAACCACCCCAAAAAATACTAGCTGAAATTTTCTTATGGAAAAAAAGAAAACAAACAAAACAAAACAAACAAAAAACTGGAAAAAAAATGGAAATTGTGAATTTCAAAACCCCCAAAGATCCTTCACATGAAATCTCTTAAAATCACTTAAACCCCAAAGTACCTCGCCCATTGGGTAGACCTTTTCAGTGTAAGTGATTTTACTAATTCCTTTTTATTTATTTTTCAGGGCTTTCATTCAGTTTATTGGTAGTTTAGAAGAAATTAAAAAGGACAAGTATGATGATTCACAAAGAGGGGTCGATCCTACCACTGCAAGGTAACATGAAATACTCCACTCCATCAATACACTGTCTTTTCATTCATGAGTATTTTGTTTTATTGCAGTCGACTCAGAGAGAAGGAGGAGGAATTCGCTAATGTCCGACTAGAAGACTTAACACTTATCAAGACTTTAGGAGTTGGTGGATTTGGTCGAGTTGAGCTGGTATGGTGTATTGTGTATTGTTACAAAGCATGTTCTAGGCTGTGGTCTAATTCAGATATCAGGCACTCTTATGCTGTAGTTCAGTTTCAGACGACCAAGTGCAAATTTTAGTCTCTTCAGGCACCCTTAGGCACTGCTAGAGCACAGCCTTGAGATTGTTCGAATTCAAGCATAAGTACTCGTGCTCTCTGGTATAAATGGGCAAAAGAGATATGATAAACCATTACAAAGAGCACTTTGCCAGAGTTTCAAGAAGTGTTTGTCCTTTGTGTAAAAAAGAAGTTAGAGCAAATTCTAGAATAATTATCTTCAAAGTTCAGTATATGTTGTTATTATACAATTCTCAAAAGAACGCACGTAATATGCACAAGAACGCGAAAAAAATGAGACCGTTTTAGGTCAGTAACATTTGAATGGCTTCCCGGTGCAAAGCCGCGCGCGATTCAAAGTCAAAAGTGGCAATAAAAACGACATCATTTGTATTGATTTTTGCAGAATTGTATAATGAATATATTGTTCGATAAACCAGGAAATACAAGCTGTGAATTTTTACTTGTCAATTGCATTTTGGCTCGCCTAAAGGTTCGCCAAAATACAAAGCGTAACTCGTAAAAATACGCTCGCATATTTGCACTCGGTTTAGTCTTTATTTGCACTGAAAAGCGCGCGGTCGTATAATAAACAGCTGCATTAGCTGGTTAGTCGACCAATAACCTATATTTATTGTTATAAAATATTTGAGATATAACGCGCGCGCTGATTGGCTGGCTACCATGTTTATATCAGAGGACAGAGACATGGCTCGCTCAAAAAATGTCGAAAATATTTTATAAAAGCAATATAAAACGATCGCTTATGTCTCTGTACTGTAAAACAAACACTCTGGAAGATGTAGAGCAATCGAAAAGCAAGAGAAACACTCGGCTACGCCTCATGTTCCTAAGCTTGCTTTTCTCTTGCTCTACATCTTCCATCGTGTTTATATCACAGAACAGAGACATGCGCGCCCGTTTTTTATTCCCTAATTGAAAGTTCTATTCACTATTCTACTTAATCCATGTTGTAGGTTCAACTTGCTGGTGACAAGAGGACATTTGCTCTCAAGACCTTAAAGAAGCACCACATAGTAGAGACAAGACAACAGGATCACATCATGTCTGAGAAAAAGATTATGATGGAATCCAACTCTGGTTTCATAGTTAGGTGAGGTTATTTCTATTTATTGTGACAACATCTAGTAATCATTTGAAGCTAATATTATCACCACCACCACTGCTTCTACTGTCACTACCCCTTTCAGCATCATTAGCTTCAGCTGTTTAGACTTCTTTCCAATCCATGTACTTTAGTTTCAAGTGATAGAGGGGAATTGTTTCAGAAACTCTCTCAAGTTTATTAAGTACATGTACTATTCTACAGTTTTATGCTGTAAGGTTCTATGGAGTAAGTGTAGATTATCGGAAGTACAAGTATCTATTTGTTGTTGATAATCGAATGTACATGTTTACCTTGGCATTGTTAAGGTGATTTTCTTGAAATAGAAGGAGAAATGTCGTTCTTCCCACACTTTGTATAGTAGTTCATCGCACCATGGAAGTTTTAAATATGCAATAAAAAGAGAGGGTCACCATTCTCGTTTTGGCGTGCTAAATGCCCTCAAAATATGACAAATTACGGCCTCGATGACTGGTGTGACTGAAACTGGAGTTGAATAAAAATAACACCATTTCTTGAAAAAAAATGTTTTAAACAAGCTACAAAAGGTAATCTTATTTACACTTGCTAAGCTAAGCATTGCATCTTGTCCAAGTAATAATGTACTTATGCCTGTAACATGGAGAGCCGTTCTGAACCCTTCAGCTGTTTTCACCAATGTGTATATATGCGTTCGAGAAATGTCATTTTGTTCATATTTTGTATGTGGATGCTCTACGGTCTAAGTCAATATGTGAAATAAAAATTAGGAGTCACCATTCTCGTTTGCGATATATTATTTTCATATTAAAACATCCTCATATTGTAATCTGGCTCTTAAAACTCATCGTAGTGATAAATTTGGCCACAGTCCATCGCTCACGTGGCACACGTCACACCTTCATAGAAGGTGTCACACCTTACAATTTCAAATGAAATTATAGGATCCCTCAAAAAGTCCCATTATTCAACTCAAAATGGCAAATATACACATCCCTGTCATAAGGACAGCTTTTCAAAACCCATTTTGTATTCCCTCCACTCAAACACTGTATTTACACACTCCTGTAAGCCAACAGCTCTGCTTACGAACCATTTTGGGTTTCTCGAGGGTGTCCCCTTAAGGGAGTTTTGACTGTATAATAATAGCAAGCTAATACTAAAACAATCTCTGCTTTGTTATTTTTTTTCAGGTTGCATAAGACATTTAGGGATAGCAAGTATTTGTACATGTTATTAGAAGCCTGTTTAGGAGGTGAACTGTGGACAATTCTACGAGACAAGTAAGTAATCATTTAATAGTAATGCCTGCCTGCCTGCCTGCCTGCCTGCCTGCCTTCTCTCAGTTTGGTTTATATTTTAACTCCACTGATATTTTTCCATTGTAGAGGGTCTTTCGATGATTCTACCACTAGGTTCTATGTTGGTTGTGTAATAGAAGCCTTCCAGTATTTACATGCTAAAGGAATAGTGTACAGAGATCTTAAGGTTTGCAATGCTCGATAAGTGACTTTTTCTATGACACACTAATTTCCATAGCCTTAAGCTCTAAAATAATAGTTCTTTTCACAGTAAAAGAGTAATGTAGGCAAGCAATAACTGTTTTTCTATTAAATTCAGATTTTGCGTGACAGGAATGTGCTTGACACTGTCAATGATTGTAAAATGGTGTTCATCTTGTGTTATTCATTTGAAATTCTTTTTCATTCACAGCCAGAGAATCTCCTTTTAGATGCCAAAGGCTATTGCAAATTGGTAAGGAAACGTGACTCCTTTGTTTGATCATGTATTCACACTTTTTGGTACCTTGAACACCAGAGAGTGTTTTGTATCTCGCTCTGTCGTTTGTAAATCTAACGGGAAATTGCGAATTTTTTTCCTCCTTGCGATTTCCGTCAGATTTACCAACGACAGAACGAGATAGAAAACACCCTCTGGTCCGAGGGTAACTTTGGGGTTGTCTTTTTTCGCTTTTGTCTTGTCATGTGTATGTTTTAAAGTCTCTCGTAATTCTTTCTTTTATTCGTAGCCTTTTCTCTTAGTTTGTCTTTGATTTGAAATTGCTATAGGTCGACTTTGGGTTCGCCAAGAAGATTGGTTTTGGACGCAAGACGTGGACGTTTTGCGGAACTCCTGAATACGTAGCGCCAGAGATTATTCTCAATAAGGTATACACGTGCTTTTAACCATAATCCTCTACGAGTAGAGATAATCATTGTCATTGTCATTAATGTATTGACGATATACAGTTGTATCTAGGGGGCAAATTGCATTTGGTGGTTTAATTGACATGATTTATAAATATTTGGTATATACACTAACGCGCGCGCTGATTGGCTAGCTACCGTGTTTATCATCATCATCATCGTCATCATCATCATCATCATCGTGTTTATGTCAGAGGACAGCGCACTAAATGTCAAAGTATATTTCATAAAAGAAGTATACAATGGCTTACAGTATGTACTGTAATAAGAACACTCAAGCACTCGAAAAACAAGACCTTGTTTTTCTTCATTGTTGTCATCCTGTTTGTAACACCTTAATACGTGTTAGCCCCTACTAAGCTGGTTTCCATGAGGAGAGCGCATAGATATAAAATTGTACATCTATAAATATTCTTCGTTCCCAAAAAGTTCCAACATATATGTATAGTTAGATTAATAAGAATATTCTTGGAAAAACATTTAAAAAATGTGTGACAAAAGTACTGGACGTTTCGTTGTTCTCTAAACACGTGTTTTTACCCCGCATAATCCTCTTTGTTTGTAGGGTCACGACTTATCTGCTGATTACTGGTCTTTAGGAATTTTGATGTATGAACTTCTCACAGGAAGGTATGCCAATAGTGTTATTAAACTAGTTTTTTTTTTTGGGGGGGGGGGGGGGGGAAAGGTGTAGGTATGGAAGTGTAAAGAGAGTGAGGGGGGGGGGGGAGAGTTGGTCTTGTATTTATGTTTCTTCTGTCTTTCCACAGTCCTCCCTTCACGGGGTCAGACCCCATGAAAACGTACAACATCATATTGAAAGGCATAGATATGATTGATTTCCCTCGCAAGATAACGCGGAATGCGCATGCGTTGATTAAGAAGCTCTGTCGGTAAGTACTGTAGTAAATACAATCTGTCAATCACACACCTTGAGCCTGCGTTCCTCTTCGTCAGCGACAGAGAAACGAAAGGCTCTGGCCAAGGCAGTTATTTGGAGCACTCTGATTGGTTGAAAGAACAATAGAAAAGTAATAAAAATCCATTAACGTGGAAGTAACAACTAGCTTAGACATTAAATAATAGAAGAGTTGTTTAAATTCTGCATCCTTCGCACATTTTGAGAATCGATATTTCCTGGAATTATCCTAAATTATTATTTTTAGAAAGATTTTCGATAAGTAAAACTGTGCAGAGTGGCCTGAACCATTGTCAGAATATAAAAGGATTGTCCAACTACTCATGTCTAAAGGATATGAGCAGACAATGACATTAAGTGCAGTTTTTACTTTTAATAGGAGGTTTGTGACCTGTTGGTCGTTGAAGTTTGTGTTTTGAAGAGGGCCGTTGGCGATTCATATTCACTTAAAAGACTTAAAACATGAAATAAACCACACAAATGACTAAAAAATATTATTCTTTGCCCCTGCGTATATTTCTAAATACGATAACTCGCAATCAGTGAATTTCTGTCACAGATAGAGCAATTTTGAAACCGACGAAACACTGTCATGCGCAGTCAAGCCTAGTCCCCGTATAGAGGACTGAGCAACTGTCTCTGCCAGAGCCTTTCGTTTCTCGGTCGCTGACAAAGAGGAACGCAAGCTCTGGAAATGCCTTGCCCAGTGGTTTAGTTCAGGTTCCCTTCATAAATTAGACGGAAATCACTTGGTATGTCTTCAAAGGCGTGCAGTTAGACGAGATATCCCCCTGAATACTATACTATATTATACTGTTGTTTCTTCATAGGGATAATCCGGTCGAACGTCTTGGCTACCAGAAAGGTGGACTCAAGGATATTATGAAACACAAGTATGTATGGTTCACGCTTAGCGCGCGTCCATCGTGAAATAATTCACGGTAAATTAGCCAATTAGGGCGCGCGCTTTATTGTAGCTAAGTTATAAACATGACTGGAACTTTGGGAAAACCTGTAAATTGGCTTTGACGTGTTTTCACTTGTATGGGTGGCATTGTTGGCCGAGCGGTGAGAGCACCGGCCTTTCACCGCTGTGGTCCGCATATGTGAACTGAGTTTGTTTGAAGTGTTGTTCTCTGCCATGCCACGAGGGTTTTTTCTCCGGGTTCTTCGGTTTTTCTCCCTCCGCAAAAATCAACATGTGAGTTGAGCAATGTTTGCAAAATAATTGAATTTATTATATTTTGAAAATAATTCAAGAGTATTGATTGGCTAAGAGCCACCGGATAAATTACCATAGTCGCCAGCTAGCTGCCCAAATTTGGAGTTATGAAAATGTTGAAAACCATTATTCGAAGTTATGACGTAATTTTCTTGAATATGGAAAATTAGCTTGCGGTATGACGTCACGCTAATTTATGCGGTTCATGCCAAAAGCGGAAAAACAACAACAACATGTATTCTTGTCAACAAAGCACAACTGAGAAAGAATTATTTTCAAAAAATAATAAAACAATTATTGAATTCGTTTCTCGTAGGATATGGGGAATTATTAAGGCCTCGGTTTGTGCTTCGGAAGGCCTTCGGCTTCGGCAGATAACACAAACCTCGGCCTTAATAATTCCCCATATCCTACTCGACCTCATCCAATAATTGCTTAGTAGAAGTAGTGAGTGTGAGAGAAAACAGGCCCACATCAGCTCTTAGCTGCAAAACTCGTTATTTATTTATAATTATTTGTTGCTTAATTGCTAATTCAGCAGCTTGCACACAATTGAAGGAAAAAAATTGTATCGAAGTAAATTTTGTGGTAGTGGTGTCATAGCCAAGTAGATTTCGTATAAGTGTGAAACGGACCGCGCCGTACCGTGACCGTGTCAGTGCCGTGATGTCTATAAAAACATTCGAAATTATCGCCGTAACCGTGCCGTGATCATGCGGTGCCGTTTTCACAGTCATACGAAATCTACTCTAGTTGTTTTCGACCAACTTGTTTTCTATTGCAGGTGGTTTGATGGCTTTAACTGGGAGGGGCTAAGAAACAGAAAGTTAAATCCACCCATTGTACCTAAGGTTTGTGTAGATATGTTTTATTGCAATTTATTCCATCATGAAAAGTAAAGTTAACTGTAAAGTTCGAGAACGCTACGCGTAACATCTGTGCAACTGTTGTGCACAAGCCAGCGTCGCAGGAATCCTTTTGATGTAATTTGATAACTGTTTCTAGAAAATGGTCATGGTTTTCACATGAAGGCTTTCAATGAACTTTTTTTCTTCACTAAACACGCTTCCATCCCATTAAATGCCGTTCGTAGCTGTCGATTTCAAAGCGCTTTTGTTAAACGCTCAAGTTGAACTAAGTGTGTGAGGTCGCTAAGATCTCTCGCTACATTGCATCCAGCTCCTTTACCAGCAAATTGAAGAGATATTTCAAGGGGGCAAACGGCGCTCCATCTACCCCCTCCCTCGCTCAGTGCTCCGTTTTACCCCGCTTTACAGATATTTAAAGCTACACTGAGTTACACAGATTATAGAGAAGCCAAAATAAGGATATCAGGCAGTGTACCCTTTATCCTTCCTCCCTCTATCAATGCTCCGCCGGTTTTACGAGCATTTAAAGCTACACTGAGCTACACAGTTTAGAGAGAAGTCAAAATAAGGACTAAGCTATGTCCCATGATAATAATGTACATGTTTTATCGCAGATCAAATCGGCAACAGACGCGTCCAACTTCGATGACTACCCACCTGATGACGAGGTACCACCCAACGACACGACAGGATGGGACAAGGATTTCTAATAATACCATTGGGTATTACCACGCCTTTCTTACTAGCTTCCCTTTGCCTGCCGAGGATACTCAAGTAGAATTTTCAATGGCGTGAATTGCGTGACAATTATGAAGGATATATTGATGGCGTGACTTGTCACACATCTGCATATTATGAAGACCGGTAGGAACACTATGAGACTATGGTTCAGATGTTAGACTTTCGAAAGTTTTGCCTTTCAGTACTTGGTTATCATCAATCTGAATGGTACCCATGGCCTTGTTTGAAATCCCGTCTAAACAGACTTAACACCACCCGACATTGTTGGTCTAACATGTCCCTAAACCAGCTCAGTACAACTTTACATAAGCTGAAGCTATTTATGTTTTGTTTTATTGCATTCGGCGCATGAGAACTTCGATGTTTGGGTAAAAAATATGGGGTATTTAATTAAAAATACATACAAAACTGACATTTCAGTATACGTGAAGTTAAGTGTAGGAAATGCCATCTTTCAGTGTTAGCCAACAAAATGGTGTAGGGACGAAAAGTGTTGGGTCTGTTTGGGCTGGATTATTTCTAGTAGGGTATCTGTAAAACTGAAGTATACAGCAGATTTCTTATGAGTCTGAAACGGACCACGACGTGCCGTGGCCGTATCAGTACTGTGATGTCTGTAAAATACTTGAAATTTCTGCCGTAACCGTGCTATGACCGTGCGGTGCCGCCGGTTTTCACAGTCATACGAAATCTACTCTATAGCTAACTGCATAAACAGTGCCCCTTTCAAAATAATTGAACATAGGAGGCTAGGACGAAATAAACAACAGTAAATCAGTTGATTAGATTATTTTGATAAAGCGCGTGCACATGAACATTTCAAACAGCAATTTTGGTCTTCTAGACGCGATTATGCAGCGTATTTATAATGTAAAACATATGCGACCAAAATCCAATTATTACTAGTTTACCTAGGAGCCATTTCGGTCTCAGCTTCTTTATTCGATGATTGTTTGTGTAATTAGCTATAGCAATATACAGTTATCTATTTCGAACTCAAATCCATTTCTATTGGATCAATTTTGTTTTTGTTCATCAATCTCTCCGCCGCGAACTGAAACAAGGCCGTATTAAATAATAATCAAAAGTGCTTTAGCCTCATTGGGTTTCGCGTGAAACTGAATTTCTCGTGTAAATACGATGAACGTCCTTCCACAGTAAAGTTCCATATCAACGGCAAAACCTTTAGTTGATACCCTGCTAACAGAGGTTGTTTCTCAAGGCAACATCCCAGCGCCATGGGAGTAGAAATGGAACTTCTGGTCGCAGGGTAGACCACGACAGTTGGGAAGGTAGCAACACAATATGTTTCGACTTGAAAGGGCATATACGTCGTGGCAGCATACTCTATCAAGATGTTATTCTAATGAAAGGGCGAAACTTCAATAGAGTTTCCTACCATGAAGTATATACCAATGAAACTTAATAATTTCTTATTTATCCACAACACAGTGAACTGATATCCTATAAATTTATTTTAGCATTTGTTTAAAGCTACTATTATACATATTATGAGTAATAACAACGCAGTCGAGGTCGCCATTTTGGGAAGAAATCGAAGCAGTGCTTTCTAAGAGGCCAGATTACTTTTCAAAATGGCTGCCATGGCGGCTGATGATCGACATTGGCTAGTATTTTTATTGTTTTTATGGTATTTTAAATAAATCCAAGTGTATTAATTTTTATATGCATTGTTGTTGTAACAAGGAAAATCTCACTAGTGTTTGCGTTTAATTTGTACGCATCCTAAGGTTGACATTAAGGGGGTGTTTACATGACACTAGGATCATCCTAGCACTAGGATCATCCTAGCAGGCGAATCATCCTACCTGCTATACATTTACTGCATTCTATTCAGTAGGATGATCCTAGTACCCGAAGTGAAGACACAAATTTCCATTTAAACAGAATGCAGTAAGTGTATAGCAGGTAGGATGATTTAGTGTTAGGATGATTCAAGTGTTAGGATGATTCAAGTGTTAGGATGATTCAAGTGTTAGGATGATTTAGTGTTAGGATGATTTTAGTGCTAGGATGATCCTAGTTCCATGTAAACATCCCCTAAATCTTACCCTTACCCTAAATCTTACCCCGTGAAACAAAAACAGTGTGCAGCATCGCGGGATTATCGGAAAACTAGTTCAACTGCCGCACTGGAGCGCCACTGGACAATTTCCAGAACAAGACGCCATATATCGCCCGTATACTTGGGGTGGGCTGTAATCCCAACGTCCCAACGTAGGAGCCCACGGAATATGACCCACTCGTTTTTATCCTTTTCATTTGTGTAAAACGTTTTAGCCTTTGATTCTCTATGTACTTTCTTTGCAGTTCTTTGTAGTTGTTACGACTGGCCATTCCGACAACGTTCGACATCAATAAGTGTGGGCTTACCACAAAAGGTGTCAGTTGCGTTTATGTCTTTCTAATAGAGTGTCTTCTATTAACTACAAAATTGGAAGCTAGGCTAATGTACACTGGCATGCTAGATTTCACTCGATCAAAACCACTCTATTTGAGGGAAAAGATTCAACAAAATAATGAATTTACAAAATGTTTTTCCCATCACTCTTAAACATGCCATATAAAAATAGCGTATTACGTCTTGACGACGTCGGGAAAAAGAGATTGCACTTCTTAAAATGGCTTAAAGTCGGTATAGATGTGAAAAATACGAAAAAAGCTGAATTATAATTGCACCACGAATTGTAACTGGGTTAGACCACGTGGTCTGGGTAAACCAATGGCGAGGTGCCACGCATCCCTATTGTGCATTTTTGGTTTTAGAAGAAATCCGTGTCAGAACATGGCTTGGTATCCCGAGTAATAATCTCTATAAGAGATGTATGTAAATGCTGAATATGCAACTACAGATTTACACCTTAACAAGAGAGCACTGGCTTTAACAAATGTCACGTGTAAATGTGAAAATTGCCGCCAGGATTCGTGATTATTTTTAATCTCACAGGTTGGCTCGGGATCAGTATTTTTAAGAATTTTCAAAAAAAGAAATTTTTTTATGAAAACACTTACAGTTATGCAAGAGATACAAACAAATTTCGATTTTTGAAAATTCGTATCTCCTTGATTTTTCAACTGATATCCTTCAAACCTCACAGTTTTACTGATTTTGATGTGCTCTTTCCAGCTATGGTAACTGATTTTTTGAAAATACGCCTAGTCTAAGCGGGACAGTGCTCTTTACATGAAGGTACAGGCTTACAGCAGTGCGATAACTCTTCCGGCTACCAGGGACAACTCGCCTTCATATAGACAGGCCCTTTAGGACCCCTTACAAGTACCTGTGGGTGGCCATACTGGGTCACTCGCTGTGTTCTTATTGTACTCTTGGTAATAATGCCGGAAGAGTACTATGAACATTTGTGCTATTAATTGGATGGTTGATAAAGGTACTATTAACATTAACAGTAGTGCTATTAATTAGTTGGCTCAGTGATAAAGGTACTATTAACACCAGGGACCCGTTTCTCAAAAGACCCGATAACTTTACGGACCCGTTAACTTATTCGATTTATTTAGGTTAACGGGTCCGTAAAGTTATCGGATCTTTTGAGAAACGGGCCCCATTTGTGCTAGTTTTCATTGAAGCCAGAGAATCACAAACCAGAACTACATTCAGAAACAGTGATAAGTTTGACATCTCCCTCTCCTTTATCCTTGAGATCAGCCCACTTGACGATGTTCCCCTTCCCCACCATGCACGATTTAGCCAAGTCAGAAATCTCTTGTGCTGTAAGGACCTTGTCCCACATGTTAACGCTTGTCAGGTTTCCTTTAAGGGCTTGTTTTGCTTCATACCCTCCCATGAAGCGATCTTGATCTTGCCCGAGAACAAGTGCACCTTTTGTGATCTCACGACCAGCGTGTTTGATGCCCTGTTTCTTCATAACCCCGTCAATGTACATCTTGTATGTGCCTTGAATTGTTTTCCCAAGTTAAACATATGTGATGCCATTTGCCGTCAGCACTCACAACAGAAATGCTTAAAGAAATATAGACCTATTATCATTTTTTGATAAACAAAACAGGTAATTTTTCATCTGAAAAGCATTTGAACCAACACCTATTTATAGCTAATTGCGATTGCACGAACATTGTCACTTTCAAAACATAGAAGTTGAGACCGAAATGAACATTGGGAAATTTTGATGAGATGATTTTCAAAGAAGCGCGTGGACGTGGACATTTTAAATAGCGACTGAGATAAATTATTGTATTCCAGATGCACTTAAGGCCCGGACACACGGTGGCAACATTTCTTGAAACATTTGCTGAAACATCGCGCGCAACACAATGTTGCAGCGTGTGTGCCACCCATTCCAATGTTTCGCGAAACGTTGCGCGCAACAGCCGCAGACGTAGGATCGAGTTCTACTTCTGCAACAGCCCTGAACGGTTGCGCGCAACATTGCACGAGATGTTTCAGTGGTGGATACACGGTGCAACAGTGTTGCGCGCGGTGTTTCAGCAAATGTTTCGGGAAAAGTTGCACTGTGTGTCCGGGCCTTTATTCAGCACATTTATAGATAAAATACATGAAAATCTAAATATTTCTAGTGTACCCAGGAGCCATTTTGGTCTCAGCTTCCATGTTCAATAATTTTGAAAGGGTCAATGTTTGTGCAAATAGCTATATACAGGCTAGACAAGCGGGCGTACCCATGCAGGAGTTTTATAGGGGGGGGGGGGGGAGGGGGGGGGAGGTTCTAAGTTGTTTGATTTTGTGCCAACAAAGAAAATCAGCAAAATATTATTGCAAAAAGCACAAAGGGTCATTATAAAATGGGTTTGGTTTATGGGGACACGGAAAACAGTATCTGTGAATGTGTTATTTATTTATTCAGCAATTGCAAACTCATTTGTAAAAACGTTTGGTTGCATAGGGGCGGACTCCGGAACCCCTGGACACTTCCCCTGGAACTTCCCCTGGACACGCCCCTATAGACTTTATTGCCTGGACACTTCCCCTGGACACTTCCCCTGGGCACTTCCCCTGGACACTTCCCCTGGGCACTTCCCCTGGACACTTCCCCTGGACACTTCCCCTGGACACTTCCCCTGGGGACGCCCCTATAGACTTTATTGCTCGAACTGATCTTTCTGATGAACATTTAAAGAGTGTGGAAAACATACAACATTCACCTTCCTCTTTTATGTTGATTTTGTTATTGTTATTGTTAGTTATTGTCATTGTTATTATTATTGTCATTGTTATTGTTAATTGCTAAGCATGTGGAGAATTTGTCTGCGCATGCGTGTATTTTTGGTTTAAAAATCTTTTGCATGTTGAATGTGGGAATTTTATTCTGACATGGAACATCTCGTTGGCAATCTCATTTCTTCAAAATTATGTTCAAGTACCCAAATGCTGATATGTAAGCAGTCTACCTACCGCTAGAGTGTTGTGGATAATTATTTCAATTAAAGGCAATGCAGATGAAGAAATTAAATATCACGGGTCAAACTCAGGCCTAAAGTGGAGAAAGGACTAGAACCTCGTACTTTCGAGTAACATTTTGGGCGCTAAGAAGTTATTAATGACTTGTTAAAGTGTGGATTGAATGTGATAAGGACATTTAAGGCTTCCGCGATCGTCAAATAATTCGCCATGTTTACCTCAATAAAGCACTTTTTGGCTCGAAGATGTCGCATATTCAAACTTGAAATATAAAATTGTTATTGTTATTGTTATTGTTATTGTTATTGTTATTGTTATTGTTATTGTTATTGTTATTGTTATTGTTATTGTTATTGTTATTGTTATTGTTATTGTTTGTATAATTTGTACATTTACCAACGCCAACTTACGAAGTGTATGAGTCTCCGACGTAAAACCAGGTTTCGCTTGTTGAAATCATGAATACTATTTCATTATCCGCGGTTTCATTGGTGGCATAACTGAAAGGCGTCTGCCACTTGGCATCGGGATCAGCTTGTACCCACAAAGCCACTGTAAAAGCCGTCAAAATATTTCAAATGGATGCAAAACAACCACTCTATTAAATATGGTATCTTCTGGAAAATGTAAAACTGAAAATAAAGTAGGAGAAAAGTGATAATAGGTCTGAAAAAAAAAACGTGAAGAACATTTTGGATACTTTTTGGCATTTTTCATTAGTGGATCAAGATTTGCTACGTCATTACCTTCAGGGACGCACTTGTAGTTGAGCCCGCTATCAACCACCTCACAGGCCAGCGGTTCACTGCACAATTTGTTGCTGCATTTGTCTAAGCGACGCTTAAAGTAGTTCATGTACGCAGAACCAGGTGAGAAGACCAGACTTTCGGGGTTGGACAAGTGATTAGCGTCGTTCAGCTCACAAATCCCTTTTTCTTGATAAAAGTTGATGCTGTGACACTTTGCATGTAATGCACATTCATTAACACACTGGAAACGTTCTAATATTGATAGCGATTTTATCACGTGACCTTGGAGTTTGAAATTGGACTGGGAATAATCCTGACTACATCCTTGAGCTAAGCCATGTATCCATGGCAACACCAGTATCAGCACAAGTGACGTCAGCATCATGACGTGTTTTCAAAATTGACTGATGTACCTGAAATTGAAGCATTTTTTCCCTCAATAAAAATGAACGAACTGGCTAGTGAGCTGATAGTTGCGTGCATAGATATCAGAATGTGAGTGTAGTGTGTGTGAGAGGACAGTGGTGCTCCCCAATTAGTGTGCAAGGCGCTAGAACACATTGAACACTTATATCACATTAAAGCTGATTATAACTCGACTGAAAAAGAATAATGGTTTGTCCGTCTGGACGAAGTATCTATCAGATGGTGATTATTCGTCTGAATACAAACGTGTAGATGAATTTAGTCGAGTAGACAAGTAATTCATGTGAACACGCTCAACGACCGTGTTGTTAGATAAGGCCTAGTTCAAACGTCGCATTTCACATGTGTCGAATTCAATGCAAATTAGTCAAATCTTTTGTTTCTACTCATTATCATCTCATTTGCATTGAATTCAGCACATGTGAGACGCGACGTTTGAACTAGGCCTAACTCTACTGACGACCAACGACCATGTTGTTAGATAACTCCACTGACGAGTAATGGTCTATTACCCTTATGACGAGCCACTGACAAATAGCCCTTGAATTTCTATAAATCTTGGGTTTCCTGTGTTGCTGATAGAGAGGGCCTAGGCGTTAGTTAGGTGGGAGAAAGGAAAGTGAGACACAGGTAGCCCAAGCTGTGCATTTGTATGCGAAATCTATGGGATTTCACGAATGACACGTCATAATCTATGGGATTTCACGAATGATTTGCTGAAAAATATATTTTGAATAAAGAAACGATTTGAACTCATAATGCTGTTGTGCTTGTTTTTCTGTGTATTTCTGTTAAGTTTCAAGCCGTTTCGTGCTCATTTGAGAGAGTTTTAGCGATTTGAATTTTTCTCCCTTCATGTACATATATTTCTGGAACTTCCACAAATAGGGACACTAAAGAAGAGAAAAATCCAAATCGCTAAAACGGAAGGCCTACAAGTAGAAGAATCGATCTGCCTTGATTAATTAGTGTATATCACATAGCCTTAGTTTATTTGTGCACAATTTTTACCTGTGTTCATGTGATTTAAGCTACTATGTTATTGTATTCTATACTCTATCTAACGAAAAAAGAATGATCAAATGATGTTAATCAGAGAGTCAGCTTGATTCTAATTTTTTGCACTCTTGTTAGTAATGCTTGTCGACAGCTCATGAGTCTTAATTATTCGTGTGTTTTATCGGTTGTAAAACTTGATATTTACACAAACATGAGAGATGTTATGATGGTAACCCCGTTGATCATAGCTTACGTAACTAACTAGTTATTCAAAAAGACAAGATTAACAAATTGCTGTTATTACAAATAATGTTAACACTAGTTTGCCAGAACTAAACTCGACAAAACGATAACAAGTTAAGAAATTGACTATTAAAAGTACGAACTGGCAATAAAACCTCTTTTTTTGCACTGATTTACGAGTTCCCGTAGGACGCACAGAAACAACTATACTCACCTGACAAGTTACTTTTTCCTGAACTCTGAAACCCTTACACTGTCACCAAAGTTAACTTAACTCAAACACTTTTGTAACAGTATGTTCGTGTTAATGTTAAAGGCAAAAAGCCGACCATTCATTTTTGTTACGACACCTGTGGGATATATGCCAGCAATTTTGTACGTTAGGCATGCAAGGCACGAAAACAAGCGATAACAAATTTGCTAACAAAACCATAAGTTGTTTAATTGGAGCTAGAAAAAATGATAAACCTGATAGGGTCTTGATAGTCTCAGTGTTGAATAGGTGACCTGGCCACCCAAGGAGATTTTTTTCACGTTTTCAGCATGCATTGGGCAACAAAAACTATTTAGCTAAAGAATAACTGTTGTACAATTATAAAGTTATTATACAAGCGTGGTTGCAAGATTACAATATAAAATTGCCTGGACTAAATCTAACTTCAATTTTAGGGCCTTGCTCCAACATCAACTTTTCCTTACTAATCAACTTTATATTGCATGCTTTTATACAAAGCTTATGTATATAGGCTTAATGGAAGTCAGGTGGAAATGAACGGTTTTAAAGCTTATCTTAATTAAATATTACGAGAGCATCGAATATTGTATTGCTGTAAAAAAACAATAATAAGCATTTCCACCTGGCAAAATTTAATTGTGTAAGGAAAGCCCTTTACCAGTAATCTATTGTTTATGAAAAAACAACAACAACAACAACAATTTGTAAAAAAAGCTGTTTTAAACCCAACTTGTAAAAAATCTGTATGACTGATTTCAGAATAAAGAGTTAAAGACAAAAAAAAAAAAAAATAAATAATTGTAAGTGGTACGTTTTGATGAATAAAAGTGTTAATCCAGAGAGAAGAATTGAATACTTAGAAAATAATTTTTTAGGCCTTCTTTTGCGAAATTGCCACACAATTCTTTACATTCAGCTTGGAAGTTGCTAAATTCGAATAAGAATACAGGACAACACTTTGTATCAGGGACCGCGGAGCAAAATGACGATTGGGGGGGAGCTAACGACCGCCGAAGGCGGGAGCAACTAGGGGGGTCCGGCATGCATCCCCGGAAAATTTTGAGTTTAAGACTCTTGCAAATGAAATTTCCAGCGTTTTGAGGGGTATTGGGGACATATTTGTTGCATTAAATTTATTGAAGTTTTGCGCATTCTGGAAATGAAAAGAGGCATTTACAATAGTGTATACTGTGACAACTACACGGGTGTAATATGAAACAGTTACATTTTATAAATCATTGCTTGTAAAAGTACCAAAAGCTCTCTTTCTGTTGTCGTTTCGGCAGACAAACTCGTTAGCAACATCAAGTAGTCGTAGTTTATCTGTACGCTCTTTGTGGGAGTGTAATAGAGCGATGTTGTTGAATCTTTCTTGCTGCATGTTTGCTCTCAACCATGTCTTTACCCTTCGTGCCATTGAAAACATCCTTTCACCAGTGGCACTGGTCGCAGGGTTTACAAGTAGAAGCGTGAAGACATTGACTACTTCGCTGATAAGATGCTGTTCGCAAGTTTCGAGATCTTTTACTACATCTAAACAGCATCGTGAAGCTTCGTACAAGCTACATGTCTTGATGTCTTCAGTTTGTATAAGCAATACATTTTATTATTTGTTTTGCATTGTACAGTACATGTACACTGAACACTAGGTTATTTTGAGTTCCTTCTATTGATTATTATTTAGGTCTTATTAACCGAGCTTGGTCGGTCTGTACGGGAGAATCTTGACGGAGGTCGGGATGTACAGACCGAGCGCAGCGAGTTTTATTATATGACCTTTTTTCTAAAATAAAGAAAAAACTCCCAGCCTTTTGTTATTCATTTTACATTTTCAAGCGCGCGTAACATTCGAATGGCTTCTCAGTAGTTTCACTTGGCCGACTTGTTTTGACAACCAGTTGGACACGAAGTGGGAAGTAGTGTGCTGCGTTTGCACGAACTGACAAGACAAAAATTCTTCTAAAACCGTCATTTTGTCAAGTAACTGCTACACCTGTGGAGAAGACAATGTAGGCAAAAGCGAAAGATCAAAAACTATTCATAAGAAGGAAGACTGAACAGATCAAACGATGAAAAACATTTAGGCACGTACTGGAGTGAACTTTCAACCTTTCAAACGGATTTGTGGATGATTTTATGCCCTTGTTCTGCTTTGGAAAAGAATTAGAAGAACTGGATGCAATCTGACACACCACTGAGAGTAAATGAATAGTACTGTGGTGGTTGAACCGTTGGGACATGAAAGTAAATTCAGGATATTTGATTTCCTTTTGAGCCGGGACAACGTTGTGACTCGTTGCATTTATGACGGTTTTTGTGTGAACTATTTGGCTTAAACACTGGCATCAAGGAGTCTCCTAGTGGACATTAAATAATGATATAACTGGTGAGTTTTCTTTCCTTATTCCTTGTAAAAATGTCCGTGAAATTAGGTGACAGACTGCAGAGAGGATGCAGTGTGGACTTTCAGTCGCTAAAGAAAAACAAAACTTTACTGTCTTCAGCAACTGCCTGCCTTTGAAGAACTGTATTGTAAATGTGCAAAAATTGATGAAATTTTTCATTCAAGGAACCTAATAACAGTCCAAAATAAGACATTTTATAGGTAATGCTTTAAAAAATAACGAGCACTATGAAAGTTCATTTTGCATCTGTTTCAGGCTGTCACTTTGTAATTGTTGTAATTTCTTGAAATCAAACTGATGATTTAACTAAAAATATACGGTTGATCAGTTGATGAAAATTATTTTTGACATAAATCTGGCCGAACAGCACACTTTTGAAGAGAAATAGCTTTTTTTCGCTTTGTTTTCAACTTTTAATATGCAATCGGACCGGTTATTACCGGAGAATCTAGACCGGTCCGAGATGTGATCTAACCAATCAAATCGCTCGATTTGCTAGTGTCCAGGCTCCAAAATACACGGTCATATAATAAATAGAGGATAATACATGGGCGCGCGGAGATATCAAATTTATCTTCGAGTGTTCATAGAGGATATTACACGGTGGCGCGAAGATATGGAGTTTATCTTCGAGTGGAAAGAAATATTTCACGAGTGAGCGCAGCGAACGAGTGAAATATTTCTTTTCACGAGAAGATAAACTCCATATCTTCAAGCCGCCGTGTAATTTTCTTTTTATCATATAATTACTGAGATTTTAAGAAAAAGAGGTGAACATACAACAAATAGTGCACCAAAGAACGAAATAAAAATGTCAACTCGGCCGTTTTGGAACTGAAGTTTTACTGAAATATCACAAGGCTTATACTTTAATTAAGCTTACATGCTACAAATGAGCTAAATTATTATTTTTGGTTTCTCTTTGTTCTGCCATGTTGACACTACTGAGTACATAGTACCTGATATCATCACATGTGATGATATCGAAATCCTGCGCTCTGATTGGTTGTTTTTGATATCATCACATGTGAATGATATCAATGGCCGATACCCTCTATATTTGCGCGCTCTATTGTGTTGATATCGAAGTAAGTATATGATAAAAGCCGATATCGAACGAGTGAGCGCAGCGAACGAGTGAGATATCGAGATTGAACACGAGAAGATAAATTTGATATCTCCAAGCGTCCATGTATTATTCTGTTTATTATATAAACGACTAATAAATCAAGTGAAACTTTTGATCTGCACTCATTTTTTATTATGCAAAATTTCAATAAATAGGCAGTGCAATGTTTTAAACATGAGCCGATATCGTGCAAAATGTCACTTAATACATGCTAATAAATAAATAAAATTGTAAATAGTTAGAACTTCCAGGAAAGCTAATAAATAGCTTGAAATACTTAAAACTGTTCAAAACATCTTGTAAATACTTAGCTCTCTTGACTACTGTCACTCGATTCTATTGCCTGAATTCTTCTAAACTTCCTTCGAGGGCTTTCGGTGACCATTTTGTTGCTTGAAACATGTATGTTAAATGTTCCTCCAGTTATGTAGTTTCCTGAAAACAACGACAAAGTTTGACTTTCGTTGTTCTCTACTTTTTCTGTGGTTGCTGTAGTCGTCGTTGCTAGGGCTTTAGTAGATGAGTCAAAGCTACATGAAGCTTGCATCAGTGCAGTCGATGAAGCAGTAGCTATGAGGAAATTGCTTGTTGCTGTTGTTCTCGTAGTGAACTATAGTTATTCACTGACATAAGATTTTTATGTGACCTGGATGATTTGGTTTGGGGGTATATCATTATCCTGCAGTTTCTGTACGAGTGTTTTTCTTGCGCTGTGATTTGTGATTCGCTTGGCTGAAGACAAACCCGCCCTGGTTGCACAGTCTTTCAATATCGAGTTTAATCATATTCATTTTGTAATCACTGACAAATCCTGAAATCCTATTGGTTAAAAAGTGTGCGATTTAAGCATTAATCGCACAGTTTTGGATCATTAATCGCATCTTTTTTGTAACCAATCAGCATTTAGATTTCAAAACAATTAGCCAATCAGATCTCAGGGATTTGATGTGATGAAAGAAGGGAAAAAGCAACACTGAAAAAGTTTTTTGACAAAGTAGCCATCTTTTCCTTGCTTTTTCCTACTAAAAATGTCTTAAAATGAATGAATTTCCTGACCTTTCGAATCTTTGGGACGATGATGACCACCTACTATCACAAGTCTGTTGGAATTTTGAGTTTTCCACTCCAAATATGAGTAACAACAGCGATACCAGCAAAGCAGTGACATCTGTAACATCATCATCAACCACTGTAACATCTCTTCAAGACAATGAAAACAGTTTGCCACATCAACAACCACCAGCCGATTCATATGACCAGTCAAGATTTCCAGTAGTTACTACAGATGTAATTGAAGACTTGAAAGCGGCCTCGGAAAACAGAAATACAAAACGCACAACGAAGACATGGATGACAACACTTGCAAAATGGTGTGAAGCTCGTAATGTTGACAAAAATATAGAACTCCTTCCACCAGCTGAACTTGACAAGGAATCAGTTTTATGCCGAAGTCAAAAAGCAAAATGGAGATGATTACGAGCCAGAGTCACTTCGAGTAATGCAAGCAGCCATCGAGAGGCACCTCAAGGAGAAAAACTATCCTGTCAGCATTATCTCTTCGCGCGAATTTCAAAATTCAAGGAAAACTATCGATGCTGTGGCCACAGCTCTTCGTAAACAAGGCAAAGGCAAACGTCCAAACAAGGCACAGCCATTAAATTCCCAAGAAGAAGAAGAACTATGGAGAAATGGCCAGATGGGAAGTCACAGTGGACGAGCGTTGACTCAAGCAAACTTCAAGATCTTGACTGAGCAGTTTGGTCTTCGCGGACGCCAAGATCACTACGACGCATATGTCGAGGACTTTACTGTTATCACAATGCAAGATGGCTCAGAATGTGTGAAGTTTCAAGAAAATCCCACTAAAACAAGAAGTGGAGGTCTGCGAATTAAATACCGTAAAACCCCTCAAGTCATGTATAGCACTGACGGTGGAGAACGAGATCCTGTAAAGCTGTTCAAGCTCTGGCTTTCAAAACGACCAGAAGGAATGAAATCCAGTGGTCCTCTGTATTTAACAATAATTAATCGTCCTAAAAAAAAAAAAAAAAAAAAAAAAAAAAAAAAAAAAAAAAAAAAAATCGTCCTAAAAATCCTGATATATGGTATGGGAAACTCAGAATGGGCGAGAATACCATTGGAAACTTGATGAAAACCATGGCTTCGACCTTGTCAACCACCAACAAGAAGATAACAAACCACTCGATGAGGAAAACATTGGTTCAGAAGCTCAAAAAATCTGGAGCGCCAAGAAACGTTATCAAGGAAATAACAGGCCATGCCAGGGAATCTTCACTTGATGACTACGATGAAGTTGATGAGGATGATAGACGAGAGATTTCCCACATCATTAGCGGCTACAAGAACGACACATCACCAAGCGACAGTGTAACGCCGACCTTAACGCCAACTTCCACAAACCAACTTGTAACCAGTGCAGATAATCGTTTATCACTCACTGAAGATCGTATAATTCCACATCAGTGTCCATTCTTTCCACTTCAGATGGCCTTCAATCCACAGAATCTTCTTGCTTGCAATACTGCCATCACATGTTCAGCGACTCCATCCATCAATTACACCAATTGTTCATTCACATTGAATAACAATTACTCACAGCCAGTCGATCCTCCTCAAGTCCCAAAGAAAAGAAGAAGAATCATCTATGACTCAGATGAAGAAGATAAAGAAAACTAAACTATAACTTTTAACAATTTACTGCTTCATTCAGCAGTTGAAAATTTGTAATTCGAAGTATTGAAATTCTTGAAATTATGGTCTATCTTTTACCTGATTACGTTGCCATAGAAACGTCAATTTCATTGTTTTATAAAAACATTTACATTTTATGACGTAAATCTTTGAAAACTTCGATTTTTCTTGTCAATTTTTCTCTTAGTGAATTATTATTTTGAAGTATAATTGTATAATTAAAGAAATTTTAAACTAAAAAACCAATTGAATTATTTTATATAGTGATTACAAAATGAATATGATTAATTGGTAATAGAACTTCGTGTCGTGCAATTTTGGGCTTAAATCACACTCGTGATACAAATTGCACTCCCGCTACGCGGTCGTGCAATTTTGTTATCACTCTTGTGATTTCAGCCCAAATTGCACTCCACTCAGTTCTATTACCATTATTAATTTGTTGACACCAATAGGTTGGTTTTTAAACCACTGTGCTTCTGGTACAGACAATTTTGCGCTGCTTTGGTGATTTACAGCGAGGTAAAACGGCGAGTCAGCATGAAGAGTGTCTTGAGGTCTTTTGTCACGATAAACCTTGTAAACAATGACGGGATTTCGCTCTGGCTGAATCAAAGAGTTGTCGTACATCCGAGTCTTTGTAGACCTTACATTTCGTGGGTTGTCTCCAGGGCGTGTTTTGGTCTGTCTCTCGATTGAGTATTCCAGGTATTCTTTGCCTGTAGTGTCAGTTTTTAGTGTTACATCTCCCCATCTCAGTTCTCGTTGCTCTTTTCCACCCCGTAGACCGAAGTGCAAAGAATTGTTGAACCACAAAGTGTTTATGAGTGCTTGAGGTGAATGAGTTCCAAACTCTCCTTTGTCGTAAAGAATATCAATCTCTTCTGAAGTGAGAGGGGAAGCTTCTTGTGGCTTATTACCTTTGCCTAAGCGTTTTAGTTGTTTTTGTTTGGACTTGAGGACTTGACGGGCCTGTTCAAAAGCTCGTCCATTGATGAGCGACTCAGCGTAGTGGTGTCGTTTTAGATATCTTTCAAAGGAAGAAA
The DNA here is from genome assembly GCA_029948255.1 of Telmatactis stephensoni. NCBI lineage: Eukaryota > Metazoa > Cnidaria > Anthozoa > Actiniaria > Isophelliidae > Telmatactis > Telmatactis stephensoni. Next base: position 169,131 of record JALIZF010001761.1, read on the forward strand.
CCATTCCTCTGAGGGATGTGGGCTCGTAGTTGTCTCCATCTCGTTTTCTAACAGATAAGAGGAACTTGCTGATGTACGAGTCAAGCATGTGTGGCGGGATTTCATGTACTTCACGGCTCTCGTTTTGTGAATTTTGTAGGAAGGCGATCAAAAGTGCCATATCTTGCTTTGTTTTTTTCTTTGTGTTTTCGTTTTCTTCAGTTTCTAAAATAGTCTCTATGTCTTCATTGCCAACGTCAACAAATCTGTTGATTATATCTGAATCGGACGAATCCATCGTGTATTAATTTAGACTTCTTTGCTCGGGAACATAAATTAAACTCGCCGACTGCTTTCTTGTCAAGCTACCTCGATTGGCGCGAAAATCGCAAAGGTCGCATGATTCAACCTCGCTCAGTGATTGGCTAATATCGCACGACGTCACACCCATGTAATACCATTTTTATTACACGTGTCGGATAAATACGATTTTTCTCAGTTGTGGAAATCCTAGTATTTTACTATAGTTTATATAATAAATCTATGTAAGCATTATCTCGTACATAGGGAATCAGTCTTGTTTCAAGGAGTCTAGATATTTATCAATTGATGAAGCCACCCACAGCTCGCTCGTGCTTTCCAACCTATCAAGCATCACACCAGAAAAATTATTTCATTGACAGCGTTCAGCTTTTTTGGTCAAAATGCATCGAGACTATTTAAAATATATACGAGGGAACCGATGTAAGTAAGCAAAATTCTCCACATTTACTAGTCAAAAAATATAATAACCTCTCATTATTCAAAAGAGAGACCAATTGTAATTCAAGAAAGATAAAGAATGAACATTTTTGTTTTCAAAAAACTACATCTCACCTTCTTTTGGGCCCCAAAATCCATTTTATTTTTGTTTGTCGAGTTGACATCTTTCCTTTTTAATAATTCTTGAACTCTCTGCAAACGCTGCATGTCTGATTGAGCAAAAACTACCCATTATATTAACATCTTTAGGCGGCTATTATCGTTAATTGGAGAAACCGGTTCTAGGTATACGTAGAAAATTTCAAAATGGCGGCAAAATTATTGGGGGGGCTATAGCCACCTAGCCACCCCCCCCCCCCCCCCCCCCCCCGCTCCGCGGTCCCTGTGTACAACTCAAAAGACTGTTTTAAACAGGCATTGTATCTTAGTAGATCAATTCCCAACTGATAAAAATCTAATTTGAGTGTCAATCCAAAACGAAAATTTGAATTAAAACTTGCACGAAGAGCTGGTTTTTTGGCACTTTTTTTTGGCGATTATTACTCGATTGAAAAGAATTCGAATCTCCTCTTAAAAGCTATATAAGCTATAACTACGTTATATAACTATGGCTGGGCTTATAAATTTCTATATATTTATGTTTTTTTCCATATAGTAACATATACAAATGTGTTATGATGATGTATATATTAATGATTAATAACTGATTGGTGTACTATGAAAGTTGTAGTATTTTCATTTAAATTGCAATTTTTATTAAGTTTTTAAACAGTCATATAAATATTTGTCGCTAAGTTTTGAATGTGATTATTGGGATTGATCAACATTTGAAGTTTATCTTGTTTATTTAACTTTTCTACTTCTATGTTTGTCAACTCACTAATTCTACATATAATTTGTTTATTGTTCATCATCAGAAAAATGAGTTACTTCTGATATGCCTATGATGGAAATTAAACAGAACAAATGCATGATAAAAAAAGCAGATGCTCCGAGCGGGACTCGAACCCACCACACCCCGATTTCATTAAGAAGCAATTCCCAGTTCAGAGAGGGCTGGGAGCCGCAAATCTATGGCAAAAAAATCAAATCGATGTCGGTTTTCTAGAGCAATTCTCACCCTTCACCAGTGATGAAATCGGTGTGTCGTGGGTTCGAGTCCAGCTCGAAGCATCTGATTATTTATCATACATTTGTTCTGTATAATTTCCATCATATATAAGCGTATCAGAAGCGACTTATTCCCTGATGATAATGATCAATATAGTTCAAAATATGCCGTTATATATAGTACATAATTTGTTTATTTTCGCCAACATATAATTTTGACATTTCAGAAGAAAGTCAGTTTCATCTTCTACCCTGAGTTTGCCCAGAGAGCATATCCTTTCTTCAGGTTTAATGTATATGAGTACATGCATCCACTTGCTTCTATGAATAAATAGTGGTTGCTAATACGGACCGTTTTATCAAGGTTACGTGTGCAACTTCATTGAAGAGCCAAGAAAAATTGTTTTCAACTTTAAAATTAAATTTTGAAAGTGAAAAATGATGTTTATTCTAGACTTATAGTCCATTGAAGTTTGAAGATTGTGTTCAGAAATACTTTTCTCAAGTGTTTAATGGCCTGGTTCAAACCCAAATAGAGAAACGGAAAAATTCATAAAGTCTCTTCCTTTTAACCAAACACAATGAATCTTTAAACAGCAATAAAGTTTCACTTCCTTGAATGATTTGAGTGAACAAAATACCAAAAAGACTGATCACGTGGTTAACTACGTGACAATGATTTTGAAAACTTTAATTTAAAGACCATTTTAAGACAAATGTTAACACATGCAGTTGTGTATATTATTGTTACTACTACTCTACACATGTGCGTTTGGAAAACTTGTCCCTCCTATCTCATAAGAGAGAAATCTACGAAAACAGGTCACGTGACCCATTTCCTCAGAACACGTAGCATAAGAACAATCTTGGCATAAATTAAATTCGCTTGCGAATTTAAAAAAATAAATCTTAAAAAAATAAATTTCACATTCCAAGGTCACATGACCTCTTGATGTCACTATTTTCAGTACTAAATCATTAAGTATCCTGAATATAAACTTCTACCTAAATATGAATACCATAGCAAAAACATCCAGGAATTGAAAAATAAACGTGATTTTCATTGATATCGTTTTGAACCAGGCCTTAACATACTTAATTGAGTGGATGCCGATTTCAAGATGCGCGCGTCATCTTGAGGAAAAGGGCTATTTTGAGTTGGGTCTAGTACACTCTGTGATTGATGTTCTTCTTGATGATAATAGGTGGGTTACCAACTCCTCTCCACCCCTGTGGTCCGTGCGTGAATGTCATGAAGGTCTTAATGATGGTCCTCTGGTTTTTCCTTCCTCAGCAAAAATCACATGAACAGCCCTTAGGTCTTCGAAAAGATTGACTTATGAAATTCGGCTAGTTTTTGCGTGATTTGAAATGTTTTGCGTGACAGGTTTAGACAACATGAATGATAATGGTAAAGGAGGCAGCAGGGATCGATCAGGCATGATGTCTTCCCAACAATCAGGTTTTGAGGCCGTGATAGCCGTACTGAAGCTGATTTCACTTCCAATAAAAAATGGGGGCACCATACCTCCGGATTGAAAGTTCATCCAGGTTTTTTTTTTTTTTTTTTTTTTTTTTTTTTTTTTTTTTTTTTTTTGTAAAATAGTTTCCCGTTAAACGTCTGACTTCTCAGGTCTTGAAATACACGTGAAATGAACGCGAAACCGCTGACTAAAAACACAGAAGACAATAGGGTTGACAGTGGAGTAAAGTAGAACCAGAGCTTCCGGGACAGTGTGCAAAGGATCGCTATTGTTCCACCCTGAACCAAATATGTTATACAAAATAAGAACCGATGACCAACAAAGTGCAATATACCATGGTCACGATCAATAGCATTTTGGTGACGCTCTTGCGTAATTTGACTAACAAACTTCCCTTGACATGGTAGGTGGCTTTCGTCTTTTTAAACCACAGTCTGAATATTACTCTCACGTACAAGTAAGACATCAGTATCAAAGGCAAAACAAGTAGAAATATCAGCAGCGAGATTGAATATGCCTCTGATGCAGCAAGGTGTGTCCAGTTTTCAATGCAGAAATGACTTTGCAAGTCGAACTCAAGAACAAGAAATGGTGGCAGCATAAGAATATTAGCATAGAACCAACACGTCACGATGGTCAGTCGAACGCTCTTTATTGTAAAACGCTGCTTGAATGGATGGATAACGGCAAAGTACCTTTCAAATGCCAAAACAACCACACAGAAGTTCGATGCAGTTGCTCCAATCCATGCCAACATTCCACCTGTCACGAACTTACATAACATGTCACCAGCGTGACCTTCAGGGTGTGGGAATGCGTGATGCAAGACGTGACGCGGGAAAAAGAAGATTCCTACCATAAGATCAGCAATGGCCATGTTGAAGACGATCAGATCACGTGGTTTTCGCTGTGTCTTGCATCTTGTTACTATAATATAAGCCAATAGGAGATTACATGTGACGTCAATGGTAGTGAGGATGACGTAGATGGTGATGACGAAGATGTCTGATATTGGTAACATTCTTCCCAGCCAGCAGGTCATTCACTGAAATATGATTGGTCAATAAGTCTCATTACTATTTCTATACTGATTAAAATTCACCCACATTTAATTTATCTAGTATTGGAAACATCTCAGTCTTGGAATCGCTAAAAGAGCTCTTGGTACCTGTTTTAATTTCTAACAAAAAATATCTGAACTGAATTGAAATACCATATATACTTCCTTGCTGGTTAGTCGCGATAACGTTTTGTGAAATAGGTTGTTCTAATTGCAAAACATTTCCAAAATCATCAAACATAGCAGCTAAAGCCGAAATACCTCCTAGGTACACTTGTAATAATCAGTGAATGTTCATATATGATCTTATAATTGGGCTGGAAAATCGAGTCTTGAATACCAAAACATGTCTCATGTAGTCGCTGTTTTAAGCGTCCTGCAGCCTCGAACAGCACTTTCAATACTTCAAGCAGGGTTTTTTCCTGTACGGACCACTGACTTTGATGCCGGTAAATAACATATACACCTATTTCAAAAAACGCTGTTGAGCCAAAGATCCCAGGCATACGCGAGTCACCCGAAAGGGAGTATGGGTAGAAATTGTTAAAACAATAAAACCACACGAATATCAACACGAAATCAACATTTAGCTTGCTTTACCCTTATACAACAACACAGAACTTCATTTCGTTATGTTCGTTATGTCTAAAATCAAGACCAAAGATGAAAAGTGAGTTAAGTTTTGCATCTACCCATGCTTCCTTTCGGTATAGTCGCGCGTGTTGCAGGTCTCTTGTCCGACAACCTTTTGTGAAATAGGTGTATGTTGTCAGGTATGTGCTGGACACTACAGTCTGAAATGCATCATGGACAATGTGTCGACCACAACAGGGCGCAATATAATGATTCTCAGGTCAAATGTTTTCCAGGCACGATTTTCCTGTGCCTTGGAATATGGAAATTATTCAGTAAAAGAAACATTGTAGGAGTGCAGTTTTGATGATCAGATTTGTGTGATTGACTTTTTAAGGACGGGGGCCACAAATTCCAGCGCGCACTGTGTTCTGCGCATGTTAATCAATGAGCGCGCGGGAGACGTCACACAAATTTGAATAATAAACGTTTTCAGAAGTTCATGAACTTCTGACGTTTTCTCGAAGATCGTGTTTCTCACAAAAACCATGGTAAAAACAAACTAGTTTTACGAATTTTGGAGAAGAAAATTCTGATTTTGAGAGGAAAAACACATGGCTTCTCATATTCCAAAACTAAATTCATTCTGGATAATTAAAAGCGCATAAAAAACGGTTCTTTTGACCACCGGGACTAACGAATGCCGTTAGCCGCCATCTTGAAAATGTCCCGTAATGCCTTGTAATTTCTTGCCACTCTCTAGAGAGGGCTAGGGATTTTGTGGTTATTTAGGCAAATTCTAATACGTTTTCGTGCGTTTATCAGAAAATAACTTTTTAAATTTTGTCTCATTTGCTTTTCGATTAACTAAGCTACTATGTATACAAAAAATTACGATAAAAAAAATTATTTGCGATATATTTTTTAAGCGTTTTGCCTCCATGATGAATATTAACAGTTGACCGCCAAAATATTACATTCCCAATAGCTACTAATGGTACCTAAGATATCTTAATGAGGAATTCATTACCGGACTGATGACCCACTTTACATCATGCAATGACTGACTTGGATTGTTTCACTTCAGTTGAAGTAGTTGATGAGCCAAATGAGCACCTCCAGGACCAATGGGAGTCACTTCTTTATACGGACACAGTGACCAACGTTTTGGAAGGTATGTGTCATATGGCTTTTACGTTTCATTCTGTATATATCGGTCCAAAAAACTTATGTCAATAAAAAATTGTTGATAATGAATTTGATATGTCGAGGATGAGTGAGTTCCATTCTATACAGTAAGTGAAGTTACTAGGCAACGACATCAAAGGTTGAGAAAAATAGTACTGTCTATTGTTATTGAGAATTGTCTATTGGTCTAGAGAATAAAATGAACTTATTAGCGAAAAAACCTCGAAATGGACAGGGTGTAGAAGAAATACACTTCGCGCACCAAAAGATGTGAGTTGCATGCATATGATCGGGGACACTTCTAATGGATGTAAATTAATAGCCTACTTTAGAAGTGCTCTTAAGGTGCAAGATAAGATATTGTACATTGATATCATGATCCTTTATGCTGTATCTATTGTGTCGATGCCGAATTAAAGAAAAGTTAATCAAGAAAAAATGACGAAAAAAAGACGAAAGGGAGAAAAGACGAAAGAAAGAAAGAACTAGAAAGAAAGAAAGAAGGAAATCAACTGAATATTGTTATAAACACAAACCCGCCTCGATTAGCGGTGCTATTTGCGGGTGCGTGTGTACGAAATGTAACTAAATGTTTGATATTGAATAATACTTGAACTTGAAACTTGAGAAAGAAAGAAGGAAAGAAAGAAAGAAAGAAAGAAGAAATTAAGACAGAAAGACAAAGAAAGAAAGACAGAAAGACAGAAAGAAAGAAAGAAGGAAGGAAGGAAGGAAAGAAAGAAAGAAAGAAATTAGAAAAAAGAAAGAAAGAAAGAAAGAAAGAAAGAAAGAAAGAAAGAAAGAAAGAAAGAAAGAAAGAAAGAAAGAAAGAAAGGAAGAAAGAAAAGAAGAAAGAAATGAAAAAGAAACTGACACGAGTCAAATATCACGATAGGATCAGGACAGTTTCAAATAACGTTTTTATGGCACGGTGTCCCTGACACTTGGCACGCGGACCGATTATTTTGGGTACGGCAATCCTATCAGAAAAAACAATTTTCTGCCCACACGATCAGATGATAATTACGGGTGTCGTGTCCAAGTAATGGGCCCGCGTAGTTAGGAGTGCCTTGTAACTGGGGTCGGTTCCTGTATGTTTTCCGGTGAGATTCCCTTAAACACAAAGCTTCTTTTACAGTCTCATGACCAATTAAAGCACAAGAGACCCGGCTTGGGAGTTTTTTTTACCAAGAATAAAATGAACTAAAGCTCTTTGGATTTCCTGTGGCAATCTTAATGAAACGTACCGCGTAACTTGATAGCATCACGTACTAGTGTTACGCCCTCGCTTTAGTACACACAGAAAGTGAGAGGTTCTCTTGCTGTTTCGAGATGTACAGTGTATCAATACGAAGGCACTATTTATGATAACTGGAAAAGCTCAAGCGTATATGGTAAATATACCTACTTCAAAAACAGTTGTAAGAGCCAAAGGTGATAGGCGATAGGCTGGGTCATTCAATAACTCATAGTTAGGGTTTCCTATTCACCCTAAAAGTCATTATGTATGTAACACGACTCTGTACTTTTTAGGGTCAATAGTTTTTCTTTATTGAACAAACATAAAAGAAGAGAAGAAAGATGTTATCAATATCTCTTTCAAAAAAGGTTGTCAGAGTCAAAGGCCGCGATAGGAGATAGGACGTAATGTCGTCCCTACTCTGAAGAACCAAGATCGAATAAAAATAAGCTCTTGTTTGTTCTGTTCGTTTTGCCTAGAACTTTAGATATAGTTATCTGAATACTATAATATTTTGGTAAAAACACTGAAACCCTTAAAAGGTTCACATAGGAAATCTTTTCACCCCCAAGGGATAACCTTTGTCCGAGTAGAGGGGGTCAGCCATTTTGGTCAAGTACTGAAAGGGTGGCAAGGGTGGCGTAGCGGTTAGTGGTCCGGGTTCGAGTCCCGGCTCGGGCCATACGTGAATTGAGTTTGTTTGATGTGTTGTTCTGTCCCTTGCCACAAGGGTTTTTCTCCGGGTTCTCCGGTTTTTCCTCCCTCAGCAAAAATCAACACGTGAGTTGAGCGTTGTATGTAGCGTATATCGAATGTAGTGGTAGTGAGTGTGGAGTGACTGACACTGAAAAGCCCCTTCAGGAGATTGGAGTGTCAATTAAAATATTTATTATTTTATTTCTATTTTTTATTAAACAGTCCAGTTCCGAGATGTGTTTCACCTGCCACATACTAAGGATTTAGAACGAGGCTACATGCTAAAACTTTTGGCTTGTTACCAATAACTACCCTCGTCTAGATTAAGCGAAGTGTATCTCGGAAGTCGGATTTTTGCACAAGTCGAGATGCTCTCATTTATTTGAAAGTTGTACTCGTAGCTCATAAAAGAGGTCTTGCAGTTTCCGTCAAAGTCGAAAGTCGGAAAATATTATATGCACTTTGAAAATGAGTTTCTCTAAACACCAACACTCAGGTTAAAATGACAAATATTTGCCGAGGAAAACGCTGTATACGTTTTTTCTGCGAGGCTTTGAACCAGCGATACTTATCTGATTGCACTCTCGGTGTTTTCGTATCAATTTATGATCTAGTATTAGACTCCAAGACAAGTGTATACAACAAAACATTATAGTAAATACTTTCAACAGAGCATTTAGGTAAGGGATAATGGTTTTTTGTGTGGAAGATCTAGAGCTCGATATGATTACTACAGATAAGATAGTTGGTGATAAGACGAGTCATTCGAAAATTATTTTCCCCCTTCGAAATCCTTGGGAGCCGGGGATGGGAGGAGGGGGAGAAATTCGACTTTTTTTGGACAAGTTTAGGGAGCTGTTCAATGACCTTCAGACAATGTGACTTTAATCCACCTGCTAACAATAGAGTTAAGGTAGAAAAATCTTTTGTGGTGTCTTATTGCAGCAATCTGTCTTGAGAGTTCTGGGATCAACTTGTTCAAAAAAACAAAACATAAAAACAAAAAACAAACAAAACAAAACAACAACAAAAACAACAACAACAACAACAACAACAACAACAACAAACCAAAAAAAAGAAAAAGAAAAACGTTTATAGAGGACAGAAAGCAAGTGTAATCTCGACAGCCACCTATGAAAACTCAGATCTAGAGATAGCTGAATATTACATGGTTTGGTCATATTCTTTTTTATATAATAGAATTTTACGAGCGCGCGATCTGATTGGTCAATTGGCCATACTTTATCAGAGTACAGATAATAGAAGTGACGTCACAAGATCAAAATCTTGTACTCACAGTATTTGTTTTGAGTCCTTTCAGCGTATTTCATTTGTAAAATAAGCAAAAACTTTATAAACACAAGAAAATCTATCCCTTTATTGTGCAATCCCTCGCGACCAAGTAAAAACAAGTCTGGGAAAATTCCCGCCATTTTCTGTTAGCGGCCGGACGCGCGCGTTTGCACACCCGAACAAAGGCGGGAAAAGGCAAATGTGATAAAAGGAAAGCAAACCTTTTTCCTTTAAGTTAACTTTTACGCAAATTAACACGAAAAAAAGACAGCAAATGTAAATGTTGGTTTTAAAACAAAGCTGACGTCTTTTTTAAACTGGTACCAAAACTTTTGGAACTTTAGTTTTCGGTCGAGTATTGGATGTTTGTCGAGGACGAACTGACAGTCTTCACTCAACGTGGCGTAAAAGCAAGGATGTACTTTAAAGTCAAAGACTCCTTCAATATTTCTACGACTCTTGGAAACAAAGATCTGAACTCAACATTGCTGTGGAAGACGACGTTTTGAAGTTTCTTTACCCGTCAGAACCATTTTCTACCGATAAGAACGCCTCGCAAATTTCAAGTTATGGTTTGGACGTAAACAAATACTGGGATATGTCAGGGAAGATAGATTTTGGAAAATCTAATCACCTGTTTAAAATATTGAGGTAACTTAATGAATTACGTAGAAGTAAACCACTATGTTTATTTACAGAAGCACTATTTTTTGCATAATTTTGTCGATTTATCGAAAGACGTGCGCTCCGTTTTCCTAATTTTGATTTTCAGTTTTAAGCTTACCAGTTTCTTTGCTCGTAAAATTCTATTATATAAAGCAAATAGATCAGGCATAGCTTCGAATAGCTATGTTCTGTACTCTGATGCAACTCTCCTGAAGCTGTAGAACACTCAAAAAGCTATAGAAATCACTCGCCTACGGCTCGTGCTTTCTATAACTTTTTTCGTGTTCTACAGCTCCAGTCGTGTTCCATCAGAGTACAGAACATTGCTACGCCTGATCTATTTGTTAAGAGTGTCCCCTAAGACACGATGAAAACTTTGGTTTCACAGAAATCAGAAGTTGCACGAAAAATGGCGATATTCGATAACTGAATCGGCATGTATCAAAGCTGTCTAAATATAAAATGCTTGTCATGCAAGTTTCGAAGATCAGTGCACAATTTTGATAAAAGCATTTCAACTATTTTTATTACACAGATTATGAACAAGAAATCAAAATCAAAATCATTTACATTTAACCGATAATTTTACAAATGTACATTAGGAAAAACTAATAATACGATAACTAGAAAATATTTTGTTTGTGAATGACAACCAAAGTAGCATAGCTATCGAGTTGGTTGCCATTAAAGGGCGTATGAATAAGGTTCTTAGTTAAGCTCTCATATGCTAAATATGACTAATGTACGAAAAAAAAGAAAAAAAAGCTATTGAATAATTTAAGCATATAAATTGAAGTAAGCAGTAGAAGACAAAATACGAAATATGAAGTAAATGATAATTAAAATGATTTTCACTCAGTATTGTTTCAAGTAGTATGTTTTAAGTGCTTTTTTGAAAGGAATTTTTGATTTTATGTTTCTGATAGAAGGAGGGATGTCGTTCCAGAAATATCTTCCTATAACAGTTGGACAAAACTTCCTTAAATTAATTCTATAGGAAGGTATTTTTAGCTTCTCAGAGGAAGCACTACGAGTATTATAGGAATGGTGCTCAGAAACCAGGGAAAAGTTAAAATTACTCTGCTCTTTGTCGCTGAGGCAATCATGTAAAAATAAGCATGTTACGTTGTTTTGTACTGACTAGCCTCTTATTCATGTGAAAACGCTTTTGTGTTTCCACGTGAACACGAGGCTAGTCAGTCCAAAACAATAGTTATTCAAATTTGCCGCTATATTTCGATTCGGTCAATAGAGAAAGAGAACAATGCAATATATATAAAATAATACATTATATAAGTAATTATAAACAACTATATATACATATTAAATCTCTTCCATTTACAATTAATTTTTAATTACTAAAGTATGTTAAGGCCTGGGTTGAAGCCAAAACCTTCAAAATACACATATTTTTGTTATAAGCAAACGTGTTGATGAAAATTCACCAAACTTCGTCTATGAACGTCTATCTACTGATCAACCTTAAGTGATGATTTGTAAGTTTGACCAGTAGTGGAGAAAAGTAGTTTTTCTAAAATGGGGATACGAGTTTTATTAACGAGATAAAAATTATGCTTTTAAAATCATTGCCATATGGCACCTCAACATCCTACGTTTAGACATTATGTTTATGATAGGTAGTAAAGGAGATATTTGAAAATATAAATGAGTACCAACTGGTCACGTCACCTGTTTTGACGAATAACTGCTTAAAGAGAGTTGAAGATAAAAATGTCTAAACGCCCAATTATTGAGAAGTGACATTAAAACTTATTTCATGCCACAGCTTTCAGGTACAGATAATAGCCAGCTCCCCATTTTAATTCAAATTTTTGGGGTTTCAGAAGTGAGGTTCAAGGTCACGTGACAGCCAAACCTCTAAACTTTTCCTCCTCAAATGTTAAGGTCATGAAGTTATGTGTCTATGCAAATTTTGGTAAGGATTGAGCAGAAAATGAGGATAGAAGAAAAATAAATTGATTTTAACCATAATTGGCCTTCAACCCAGGCCTTAACATATTTGAGTACTGAACAGCTATAGAATATATTTATGGAACCTGTATTTTGTTTTGAAAGACAAATGGAAGATGTTTGATATGCGTGAGGATAGTTCCCCAAATTTAGAGACAGAGTACCTAAAGAAAAATTTACAATAATTAGTTCTAGAATTTTGTCTATCAAAATTACAATTAGTTGAGTATCTTGTAGAGTAAGAATGGACTTTAGTTTCCGAAACTAGATAATGAGAGAATCTGAAAAAATGTCAAAGCTACTACTGTTTGTATAGCTGATTTCATATTTAATACATTAATGGCCTTTAGGATGCCAAGAAGTTGTAATATTAGCCTGCGTTGCTGGCGGTCTGCGGTTTTTGGGCGGAGGAAGAAATGAAAGACCTTTCATATCTTCCTCCGCCCAAAAACCGCAGACCGCCAGCAACGCAGGCTATTGTAATATGCACTCAGATCCTCACGCTTGTCAACAAAAAAGATACATCTGGCACAATGGTTGAGTTTTACACTGAGCTTATCCAGGCTACGTACCCTTATATATGTATACGTTCCCCCAGCTTAAAATTCCGTAGTTAAACTAACGGGTATATAGGCGTATAGTGGAAATTAGTTAACATCCGCTGATACACCTTTAATTTATTAGTTCATTATTTATCACATTTTGGAGTTGATTGGCATCTTTTGACGAAAAGAATATATTGGTATCATCACGCCAAAAATTCTAACTTGAGAATGCCCGATGAGTTTGGTAGATCATTTATACAAAGGAGAAACAAAAGGAGAGGCCCGAGGGTTGATCCTTGCGGTATCCCGCATTTGTAGTTTTTGAATTTAAATCCTATTCATATTTTCAAAGTACGTCATTAACCTCTGAGTCATAAACATTCCGGTCACGCATTCCTCGCCTCGTTATTGCGCTTTTGGTGTTGGGTTTTTGGCATCTCAACGTTCGCTTGAAATGTATGCGAAACCGCTGGCTATAAACACAGAAGATTATGGGGTTGACAGTGGAGTATAGTAGAACCAGAGCTTCCGGGACAGTGTGCAAAGGATTGCTATTGTTCCACTCCGAACCAAATATGTTATACAAAATAAGAACCGATGACCAACAAATGCAATATACCATGGTCACGATCAATAGCATTTTGGTGACGCTCTTGCGTGACTTGACTAAAAAAGTTTGCGTGACAGGTTGGGTGGGTCCGGTGTTTTTAAACCACAGTCTGATTATTACTCTCACGTACAAGTAAGACATCAGTATCAAAGGCAAAACAAGTAGAAATATCAGCAGCGAGATTGAATATGCCTCTGATGCAGCAAGGTGTGTCCAGTTTTCAATGCAGAAATGACTTTGCAAGTCGAACTCAAGAACAAGAAATGGTGGCAGCATAAGAATATTAGCATAGAACCAACACGTCACGATGGTCAGTCGAACGCTCTTTATTGTAAAACGCTGCTTGAATGGATGGATAACGGCAAAGTACCTTTCAAATGCTAAAACAACCACACAGAAATTCGATGCAGTTGCTCCAATCCATGCCAACATTCCACCTGTCACGAACTTACATAACATGTCACCAGCGTGACCTTCAGGATGTGGGAATGCGTGATGCAAGACGTGACGCGGGAAAAAGAAGATTCCTACCATAAGATCAGCAATGGCCATGTTGAAGACGATCAGATCACGTGGTTTTCGCTGTGTCTTGCATCTTGTTGCTATGATATAAGCCAATAGGAGATTACATGTGACGTCAATGGTAGTGAGGATGACGTAGATGGTGATGACGAAGATGTCTGATATTGGTAACATTCTTCCCAGCCAGCAGGTCATTCACTGAAAATAGAGAAACTAAACCATCAAAATATTCCATCCACGTAACTATGTCACCATGCTGGTCAAAATCACGTTTCCAACTCAACATTTTCTATTGTAATTCGAGAAGTGCGTTTTCATCATGCGAAATTTCTATAAAGTAAACACAATTTTAAGACGTGATTTCATTATACTGAGAGAATATGTTCAGTATTTGAGACGTGATTAACATTATTAATTGTCATTATAACGAGTTTGCAGAGTCGCCACAGTGAAATACGACAGTGCAGACAACCTTTTTTGACGTAAAGGTTTGTAATTAGAAATCTTAAGATTGACGTTGTTGGTACCGCTAACGACAAAACTGGACAAACGGCAAAATTTAACTAATCTTTAAATCAATCCAACAAGCGAATAAAGAGCAAATCTCTTAGCAACAGAAAATACAAATATTTCCACTTAAGTAAAAAAACGGCTGAAGACAGACGGCTAAAGTTTGTCGTTTGTCGTTTGTCGGTTGCCGTTTGCCGTAAACGTTAATCTTAAGGTCGAGATTGTCTTCTTGCAAACAGCAGATAACAGCTGTGTTTGTTTGTTTATTTATTTATTTATTGATGATTTATTCATTGATGATTTATTCATTCATTCATTCATTCATTCATTCATTCATTTATTTGTTAATTTATGAATTTAGTTATTTATGTATTTTATTTAAGCTTTTAGATACAAATATAAAACAGTTCGTAATAGTCCAGTTGCGAGATAGTTGCTTCACCTGCCACATACAATGAGGGTCTCAATGGGGGGGTATCAGTCACGACTCACGCTTAAAAAAATCGCTTTTTCACGACTCACGGTTAATTTTTCCGAATCACGGTTAACTTAGGCGTTTTGAAGAATTTCCAATATAGCATGAAGAAAAAATTCGTTTTGAATTGAATTGCTGAGACGCCTGGACAAAGACCACCAAGAGTGACATAATGAGCGCCTGGCTGACGCCTAGTCAACTCGCCCAGGAAGACCAGGCAACGCTCAAGTGTCATTGGTCTCACGCCCCAGCGCCACAGGAAAGTTCACCTAGACTTTAGATCACTTAAATGCACTATAAAAAACGAAAATCACGGCTCACGCTACAAAAATTATTCACGGCTCACGATTACTTTTTTCGAATTTTCACGACTCACGGTTAATTTTTTAAGCGTTTCACGACTCACGCTTAACCCCATTGAGACCCTCATACAATGGGTTTAGAACGAGGCTACGTGCTAAAACTTTTGTCTTGTTACGAATGACTGAGCTTTATGCACGTAGCCTCGTCTAGATACTTTTGTATGTGGCAAGTGAAGTGTGTCTAGGAAGTCGGCTATTAGAAACTTACGAGATTGATTTTTGATATTTTTTCTGCAAATTACAGACTGTTTGTTTACTCTCAAATGAAAAATCTGAGTGAAAGACACAAAGTACAAGCCAACAAAAAATTTCACTCCGACCGGAATTTGAGTTCTAATTTTAAAATGAACCTTTTACCTCTATTTCCCGATGTTCTACTGTTTCACAACACCGAGAATTATTCCACAATTTCTCGAATCTTCATTCGTTTAACTGATGCGGTATGTCCATTCAATATCATGTATTGAGGCATGTCAGCCTCCCTACACGGCACGGGCCTTTCTGAAAATGGCTTGTCAATCTGTCATCTACATCTACTTTATTACTCCTCAACACTTACGTATCAAGAGGAGATAAATAAATAACTCAAATAAATAAATGAAATATAAATAAATGAAATTAAAATAAATTAATAAAAAATATAAAAAATATAGAATCAATACAATCATTAAAAATTACAGTTCATAATATATACATAATTAAAAAGATCTATAAAATATATTCATATCAACCTATTATAATACACATAATTCAAAAATTCAGCTTCTTGAAGCTTTCACAAAAAAAATAGAATAACTCTGTGCTCTTATCCCAACTGATAAATAGTTCCAATCCCTAATTGTTCTTGGGAAAAAGCTATATTAATTGATTATTTGAAGTATTTCCCCTGAATACTTCATCTACTAACTCCTGGCTAACTCGCGTGATCTTTAGTCTTTGTCTAGATTTAGCAATAAGAATTCATTGTTTGTATTTGATATTTTTTCAAATATATCTTAACGACGTTTTGTTTACTTTTAATTGCGGAATTTTCTTTGACCGGTTTGACTTCCACCGCCAGGTGGGATTGTGATTTCATTCCGAGACTCGGCATAGCGAAAAGAAACAAAAGATGATATTTTTATAATATTTTTTCAAAAAATATTTTCTTTTTTTCCAAATCTGAAAAACTACATATTTGTACGTGCTACCGTTGCTCAAAACTTATGACATAACCTGACTAACAATACAGTAAAACTCCTGCGAGATATTTACTAAAACTATGTTTTTTTGTGTGTTGATCAAAATGTCATCTCTCCGAAGTACAAAACATCAAATTTCTGAGACGCATATACACATTTTTGGTGGCATTTTTGACAATTTGTTCTTTTACCTTAGGTGTCCTAATTATGAGGACCCACACAGTTGAAAAATAACGACAAATGTTTGATAACCTGAGACTTCCAACCACAGCAACGAAATATGTAGGGCTGCGTTTAACTCTGTATTTGGAATCTTTAGCCTTCAAACTAAAAATAATTGTATTCCATCACTTCTTTTGGACTCCATTTTAGAGATAGATTTAAAGTTTATAACCCGAATGGCTGGCCTGTTCTATCTAAGAAGATTCTAGATTTTTTAAAACTAAAAACTTTGGACTCCTTCAGAAAAGTTGGAACGACTCAAAGTTTATGACCCCAATTGCTGTATTGTTGTTCTTTCTATCAAGACGGTTCTCCTAATATAAAACTAAAAAACGTTTGACTCCATCTAAAATGTTAGCACGATTCAAAGTTTATAGTAACCACAATTAATGGCGGGCTTGTTTTTCTCTAACAAGTCGAGTCATAACTGAGCACTGTAAGCAGCGCATTATCGACTTCAAATTCATCAGTAGCTGGCAACGGTAGTTGACTTGCAAAAACTGGTCTGTTTAACTGATGAACGATTTACAATTTTCAGTACAAAACGAGCCCGTGAAAGTCTACAAATTTGAATAGGCCCCTTACCTGTTAGTCATATACTTCTCTAGTGAAAACATCCGTTACTTTAAGCTGTAAGTCTCTCACCAAATAATATGACGAGTAGATGAGGGTCTGTACGTTATAAATTGAATGGAAAACCGGGTCCGCGGTATGTGACACGGCTATGAGTATTGAAACTAGACCACCTGCGCTCAGGAATTTCAATCCGGTTCAATTTGAATGAAAACAAAACAATAATTCTTCTCCTTTCAACAAACGACTGAAAAACTTCCCTTCTGTCCACCCGTTTTACTTGTGCTTTTTTCAAACTTACCAAAGGCTATAATTACCTACAAGGGACCTGTACAAAGTGGCCATTTATAATAATTAGCGCAATGTTCTTTAATAATGGCGCTGCAGACTACGAATTTATGACAGCTCTTGAAAGTGGACTGAATGTCTACATCCTTGAAAAAAATAGAATAAAAATAAATGAAAAAAGAAAAAGCATATGTTTACATACGTCACATATGTGTGCAACAACGACAGACCTGAGGTAATCAGTTGTCAATTACGGATTTCTTGGCCTTGATTAAATGAGATAAAAAGGACAAAAATGAAAACAAACAAACAAACAAACAAACAAACAAACAAACATACAAACAAACATTTCAATAAATCAAAATTAACTATATATCGATATTTTTCCGCCTAGTTATTGTTTGCAAATAATTTTCATCATGAGTTTTTCACCTTTCTTTTTAATTTATATATTTATATCTTAATTTATTTTTTTGAATTTTATGTTATACACAGCTTCAATGTAAATAAGTGTTCAGCTTTTTGAACCTGTGTCTAATAAAGTTATTATTATTATTATTATTATTATTATTATAACAAACAAACAAACAAACAAACAAACAAACAAACAAACAAACAAACAAACAAACAAACAAACAAACAAACAAACAAACAAACAAACAAACAAACAAACAAACAAACAAACAAACAAACAAACAAACAAACAAACAAACAAACAAACAAACAAAACAAAACAAAACAAAAACAAACAAACAAAAAACCAAGAACATGTAACGATGTGCATTTCCTATCTCAGCATTTTGATGGCGATCTTTGATGACTATATACACCTATTTCATAAAACGTTGTCAGTTTCTTAATATTGTTAGAACGAATTAAAAATGTGAGCATTTTCACATGTTTATTAGTAAATCAGACTCAATTCTATTGATAGCAAGTCTGATTTAAATACATTACCAGTAAAAACCAGCAATCATTTCGGTCTTGGCTTGACGCTTGTTGCTTTGAACCACGACAACGTTTTTCGAAATAGGTGCCTATCGCCTTTGGCTCTGACAACCTTTTTTGAAGTAGGTATATTTATCCATGGAGAAAAAGGGATAGAGATAAAGTACTTGATAACTTAGCCTGGCATCATGCCAGACTTCATTGCAACTTCTACAATAACGCCGATAATTGAAGTTGCAGCTTGAGTTATCAAAGTATGAGAGGTAAACCTTGAAAAGAATAAAGAGCCTATTCACTCCAACAACGCTAATTAGGCACTTACTGGGAAGAAATTTTGTGATCTTTGTCTGAATTTAAATTTTCTTAACAGTTGTGGTTAACTGTTTGAAGGACTAGTGTAATCTGATCTTTCTTCCTGTCATGTTTTTCATTTCCAAAGCACGTAGTGAATTAAAGTGAACAGTTTGATTACGTAAATGACGAACTGTAAGACAGTTTTATTGTCCAAGTCTCGCATTTGTTGAAAAAAGGACACATCGCCGGATCGAGTTATTATAAAACACGAATTTTAATTTTTTAGAAAAAAAGGCATGTTGAGTCGTTATTAAACACGAAGTTAAAAATTACTTATTAAGAGCGTCGGTTTATTGATTAAAAACCTTTCTTTGAATAGGCCTGCTGGTGTGAGCAATGAAGACAGTGATGAGCAAATATATATTGCACCTGCTCCCCAACAACCTTGTAAACAATTTGATTTGAAATCTTTCAGAAATGACCAAAACGACACATGGAGCATATATATAAACCATAACCATTTTCAAAATGGGAAGTTAAGAAACCATTTAAGACGACGACTCGGCTCAACTTTACTTACTGCTCCATGGCCAGAAATTATGGTCATCTTTTTTGACTTAATTCAAGTACAAGCGCTTCAGTGCACACATGAATTAACTTTGGCGCTTCAATGAACGCATACAAATTCTACACTGAAGCCCTTGTAGTTGAATTAATTCTTGTAGCACAAGTGAAGAAATCCAATTGTAAGGCCCGGATTAAACGAGAACGCAAGCCCTCGCAAGTCGACGCAAGTTTTGACTTGCGCCTTCGTTTGACCGCCAACTTGCATCGACTTGCGGCTACTTGCATCATATTGCGAGGACTTGCGAGTAGTTTGAGCGTGCTCAAATTTGATCGCAAGTCGATGCAAGTTTTGGGTCGTTTGAACGGTCACCACGCTAGGCTTCGCAAGTTGTTTTTCTTGTTTTTTTAGTCCGAACTTCTACATTGCCTCTCTCACAAACAAAAACCAAACTGATTTTCTCCTTTTCCTTTAGGTAGCTGATTTTTATTGACAGTTTTGGAAAAACTTGCGGTGTTTTGCGTTGAGCGGTGTTCAAACGAGACGGGCAAGTCGCAAGCCAAAACTTGGACCGCCAAAACGTTGACTTGCACCGCCTTACGTTCCCTAAGGGTCACGTTACATAGTTTTAGTTTGGCTTGAGAAGGTCCAATAAACAGGACAAAACTAGTCCTCAAACAGAAAGTCGGAGTGTGCGAAGGACTTTTCAGTACATTTAAGGAGTTGTAAGAATCATGGAAATATATATTATATAACGCGAACTCCCATTGGTCAAAGAGCGCGTTTACATGAGGCTATGTACACACGATTGTGACGGTCAGGATCTTTGACTAGAGCAAAGTTTGTAATTATATTTTAAATACAAAATATGGTTTAAAAATGTAAAAATACTATAATGAGCAACTTTCACCAAACACTTGTTCGAGAAAAAATTGATGATGTGAGAGCAAACTTGATTCTCCTTTGATTTCTTTATACTTTTTTCAAGCAAAACTCTGAACTAGACAGTGCCGCTCCAGCTCATTAAGCTTACAATCAATCGCAAATAATGTTTTTCCGTATTTAATTTGAACCTAGTACTTTAGAAACAAATTAGAAAACACCAAAACACTGCTGATAAAAAGAGGAAAGGAAGTGTTTGTCAATTTATGAAACCAAAACCTACAGACTGAAAAATTCAATGAACACTGCAGACAAGTAAACGTGTACGGTAGCACAATATATTCAATTAAAACTTCAAGCCCGAAAAGCACAGAAATAGGAGACAAAAATAACGTTTTCAAAACTTGATATCCTTTATTTAGTACAGCACCAAATCTTATTTACAATAAATGCACGCAAGATATGATATAAATAGTAAACGAGGAAAAAATTAGATAACGGTATTGAACAGTTTTCGATCCTACAGCCTGAGTCAAGTTCATTCATCGCGAAAGATTGTTTAACGTATTTACAGGACAACAAAAATCGAGCTTGACAAAAAAATCACTCCGCTCGTTTATTAAACATTACATAAAATTTAGGCACTAACTATCGTATGCAAGCAGAATTCAGTCTTCGCCAGGCATCACAAAGCTCCATAAACAGCAATTTTCGCCGCTAAAATGACCTTATAATTATCGGCTCGGCAAAGTCTCACTGATGACTTGATTGCTCTTTTTTCACCACGTGTCCAAGAATAATCGTTAGTTTTCATCCGTTTTACGACTTTTCAAATAAAGAACATCCTCGTTAAGGCGCTGTTACACTGTGCAATTTTCCCAGCAACTTGTCTCGCAACGGCGTTGCAAAACAAGTTGCAGAGAAAATTATGGCGCTGTTACACTGTGCAATTTTCCCCAGCAACTTGCAATATTTTTGGCCAGTTGCTAGGGAAAATTGCACAGTGTAACAGCGCCATAATTTTCTCTGCAACTTGTTTTGCAACGCCGTTGCGAGACAAGTTGCTGGGAAAATTGCACAGTGAAACAGCGCCTTTATTGTCTCGGGACTTCTAGAAATAATGGGGAGTTATTCTGTCCTTAGAAAGCGGCGCTTTTCTTTCTTAATTTTTAGCGAATGTTTCTCCTGAATTTTTAGCTCAGTCGAGGATCGACTCTACAATGACAACGCTTATTGTTTTTAACAACGTAGGGAGAAGTACCTAGAAACGATCGGGATTTTTCACACTTTTTCTTCATTCATTTTATAAAAAAAATATTTAACTTTTTTCCGTGCTTACATAGCCTGATATAAACACTTGGGAAAGTTTGGGAGAAGTCTCGAGCGCTGTATAAACCTAGTCTACGGCTCGGTTTTATACATTCGCTCCCGAATTCTCCCCAACTTTCCCACGTGTTTATATTTGTTTTATAAAATACAAGAAGAAAAAAGATGAAAAAACTATTTTTTGTTGGACATCACTCAAGAAATTCTCCATACGTTGTCAAAAAGAAAAACTGTCCAATCGGCATCTAACCGAAGTTGTCAAAAATAGGGACGCACTAGCGATGCAACAATTTCAGTTTGTCATACTCTGGTGTTTTAAAAAGTAAATATAACTTATAACGAACTGGAGAAAACTTTATTTTTCGGCCTAACATTCAGAGAGCATTCATTCATTCATTCATTCAGACATTTTCAGTTTTATTATTCATAAAACCTTTTTTAGCCTTTCGGTCATTCATTTAGACATTCTTTGATCATTCATTTAGTCTTTTTTATCTATCATTTAGACATCTTTTGATCGATCGTTCGTACAGCATTTTTTTCTATCGGCCCTTCATTTAGACTTTCTTTGATCATTCATTCATTCAAACTTTCTTCATTCAGACAATTTGCTGACTTCCTTTGATCGTCCACTCAAACGTTTTTCTGTCGGTCCTTCATTAAGACTTAATCTTTCATCACTTCATTGAAATTTTCGTCCAACTCCTCCGATCGATCATTCATATAGTACAGACTTCTTTTTTCATTCATTCAGTCCAGAAGCCCAGATCATAGAGCGTGACAGGTAATGGCGCAATGGGCTTTTGGCAGGTCTTGCGTGACATTTTAAATTTTAATCCAACAAAAACAAAAATATAATATTTGAAAAGAACACACCAAAATTAGTAAAAGTTGAGATTTTGAAGTAGTTTCGATGAATAGCGCCAAAGTTATCGGTGGCCGAAGTCTTTTTCTATAGAAACGTTCGGCGGTGTGGGCAACAGCTTGCCCACCAACGAACGTTTCTATACAAATAAAGCAAACTTCGCCCGCCCATAACTTTGGCGCTATTCATCGAAACTACTTCCAAATCTCAACTTTTACTAATTTTTGTGTGTTCTTTTCAAATATTATATATATTTTTTGTTGGATTAAAATTTAAAATGTCACGCAAGACTTGCCAAAAGCCCATTGGCCGAAATAGCCTCGCAGTTTTAAAAATGTTTGTCTGTTTTTATAAAAACGCTAAAAAAACGTTCTTAAAAGAATTGATGATATTTTAGTTAGCTGTTAAATTTTCATTTATCAGTGTATTACCGCCAAACGGTATATATTTAATTGTTATCCCAATTCGGACACCCTCTGTTCAGAAAAGTGAATACATGTACTTTAACAACGAAATAGACGTACAGACGATCAAAAGAAGTCTCAATGAATGACAGAACTTTGAAGGATAAAAAAGTCTGAATGAGTGAAAAAGGTTTTATAAATAATCAAAAAGTGTCTGAATGAATGATCTCATGGTCTGCCCTTAGAATGGACAAAAAGTTACTTTTCAGACAAATTTCACTTTGTTGATTTTAATGGACATTCTTCCTTACCCAAAAGAATCTCTTGTGGGGTCCCTCGTGCAAGGCTCCACAGCTGGGACCCTCTTCTTTATTTTATAATGATATTATCAACGCTTCCACAATTCTTGAACTTATCTTATTTGCTGACGATACAAGCCGGCATTTTTTTCTCCCATAACGAAATTGATAACCTCTCGACCACCTTCAACTCTAAATGGGGAGTTTGCAGGTCACATGAATTTTTAAATTGTAATCCAACAATACCAAAAATATAACCTTTGAAAAGAGCACACCAGACTTAGTAAAAACTGAAATTTTGAAGTAGCTTCGACGAATAGCGACAAAGTCACTGTTTTCTAAAGAAACGTTCGGTGGTGGGCAACAGCTTGAAAGAACAAATTCGACTGCCCATTACTATGTCGCTATTCATCGAAATTACCTCGACATTTCAGTTTTTACTAACTTTAATTTGGTATGCTCTTTTCAAATATTATATTTTAATTTTTGTTAGATTAAAATTTAAAAAGTAACGTGGCACCTGCACCGGCAAAGTCCCCATTGGCGAAAATATCGGATTGGTTGAAAGCTAACAAGCTCTCCTTAAATCTTAAGAAAACGAAGTGCATAGTTTTTGGTCCACGTCAAAAACGCCTAAAATGTAATTTATGAGAATCGAGGCACGAGATTAGAATGTGCACAAATTAGTCTGAAATCATATAGATTCACGGTTGCGAAAAATGGAGAAACTGTAATAAAAGTGCAATGGCGTGGAAACAATGCTTATTTCTACCGAGAAATCGTGTTCTTCATTGAGTACAGTTCTTTCCTAAAACTCAGAAAAACCAACAATAACAAAGTGTTACCAACTCAAGGTTTCATATATTGCTTTAGCTGGTGATCAGTAGCTTCACTACTGATATTTCGAAATACGTCGTATGCGTAGCTCGGCTGTAAAAAGTTGAAACTGCGTGTGACAGTTGTGTTGAGATAAGGGATCGATTAGTTCAATACAGTTTGCGAAGTATGTCAAACTTGAGCTCTTCTCCGTGATGAGATCTTGACCCGAGTACACAAAGAATGGATAGCACTATCCTTCGGATAAATCCTTTCCAGTTGATAAATTCATTGAAAGACCATGCATAACTAAGCTATTCATTTGGTAAGGATTTATCTGACGGATATTACTACCACTATAATTGTCTTTCTTAAAAGGGCTAGTAGTATCTTTTAATGTGCGGCAATTTCGTGTTATTTTGCACATATTTTTGTGTGCAAATTCCCTTCAGTTTTCAATAAGATGCTTGTTAAATACGGCATAGAGTATTCAGGGGTCTGGTCTTCTTTGCTTTCGCAGCTACTCTAACTACATTAACTTGGTAGGTACAACTTGGCACCGAAAAAACTTCGGACGCTTGCAGTCAGTGCACTGTGTGCCATTCTACATTTATCTTATTGCATCATTTAATCGAGGAGGTACATGACGCAGTAGTTCTAGTACTGTGAATTTCTTTAAGAATGTAGACACGAGTAGTTCGAAATGCCGTCGTTCAGAGATATATACCTTGGGATTGTTCACCACTTCTAATCAGATCATGTGCATTAGACATGATTAAGAAGAAAATTAAGGCAAATACAATAGGCTTGGTTCTTCAATTCATAGCATCATAACTAGAAATTTTGCTTTTCTTTTCTTTTTTAAATGAAGAAATGACGAAACCAATTACAACAGCCCTCGTTGTTTAATTGCTTTTTTGTTAGTAATTATTTTTGATAACAAAATATTTAGTTCAAATAATTACATTCAAATGTTCAAAACTTGGGTTGATTTAGCTTTATCAGTTTATGCATAATTTGAGGGCTTGAGCAACAAACGCTGTTACGTCGCCACGCTGAGGTTCTTCAATTGTAACCAGTGATGAAGACTTGACTCCACTGACCACGGAATGGACAATTCTTCATGATGGCACCTTTCTTGTATGCAATGCTTTGAGAACTCTCATTTACAAGCTGAATGTACAGTTTTCTCTCGGAGGTGACTGGTAGCCAGACATTCATGGAGCTCATGGTCACAGTAAGTCCAGTGGAGAAGTTCATGTACATCTTGTATTCTTTGTCTCCTTCTTTGGTGGAAAAGATGAAATATCCTCTTTGGAAAGGCCCGATGTTGTGGGTAGTTAAAAACGCATAGATCAGGATGCTTTGGGCACCTTTAGGAAGATTGGCAGGGAAATCGTACGTCAATGTAGATGGAACCTCTGGTAGGACGCCGTTGTTTGCAAAGAATTCCAAAATAGGTGTGAACTTTTTGTTTTCATAGGTGACAGCCAGAGTGAAAGCCAGATTTGAGCAGAGCACTAGTGCAATGACTGCGAGATGCTTGTTTCTGATCGAGTGCATTTCCGATATTCCAAGAAATTGAAGAGCGATTTTTGTGGCTTGTGAAACTGACGGTGATATAAACGACCCGAATGAAGTAAACGTTGTGAGCCTGACATATTCAACACTTGTCTAATCTGTACGTCCAATAACGTTGCTTGTTTTGATTGGCTAACTTGTGACCAATAGAATTCGAGTACCTTTCAAAACGAGGCTGGACTTGTAGCTTCCATTTCTTAATTGTATTTATGAAGTCCAACCTCCACTTGAAACCATTGTTGGTATGCATCGAAGTGAACTCGTGAAAGGTCTCTTGCAATAGAGAAAACCTGTTGACTACCTTGTAGCAACGAGACTAGGAATATCTTTAAAAAGATATATAATGGGCCATAAGTTGCGCACTACATGGGGTGTTTATTACTATGAGTGATCATGAAATCAACCACCCAAATCGGATGATAAGAACTCCACTGAAGCTTCGTGAGAAGTTGAAGCTTTTAAAAAATACCCTCTGCCAGCAGGGTAAAAGCTATCTCACAAATGCAAAGAAAAAAAGTCTCCTATTCATTTAACAAAAGACTAAAAAATAATCCTTTATTGATTTCAATTCCGTAAAACTTTAATTTCCCCGTTTGAAAAAAAGATAGTAAAGGTCAAGTAAAATTGTCTAGTCTAGAAACATTTTAGATATCGGAATCAAAAGATTGATAAGCCTGACTTTTTCTGTATTTTTTCTCCAACTGATGAAAACATGTACAACGATCACGGGAAAGCTCGCCATCACAAACCAACGGCAAGTTAACGGACAACAAATCAATCTTTTTAATAAAGAAATTTGTATGATGAATTGAAATTTTCTTTTTTGATTCTCTCTCACACATTAAGTGTCAAAAAGATAGATGACATTGTTTAGTTTTTAAGTTCAGTTTACTCACCTACTGTCAAACCCTAATTAGGTAGTTAGGTAGGTAATCTATATTTATACACAAGAGTGCCTTCATAAAATATATACATATAAAACATGATCTGCCAGAGAGTCATGTCCATAAAAAAATTATTAAATGCTAAATATCTAAGTATTAAATCCTAAAAATAACATCCATTAAAATACATTTTTAAACAAGATTCAACAAGAAAACTTTGAATCACAGCCTAGGAGTCGTTTTTCTACCTAAATTAGCAGTTGTAATAAAGAAAAACCACAAAAGGTTCAACAAAACATAATTTATTTACCATCTTCTACTCTAAAGGGCGAGGATTTAATCGACAAAGTTGTTCCAGGACACTTCATGTGAAAGTCACGAAGGGCTTGTCAATACGATAACTTCAAGAGCAAAAATTCAACAAAGACCTCAATCGTCTAAAATATTAAAGTATCATTTAAAAGATAAGAAATTAATAGTAAGTACCTTAATAGAGTGATTTTCATAACCTCTGTCCACCATTTTTTTTTTGTCAAAACTAACAAAACAAAGCAATCATAGAATTTTTTTGCCAGTCTGAGATATCAGTTGAAAGATAAGAAATTAACGGTAAGTACCTTAATAGAGTGATTTTGTCCATCACCTCTGTCCACCATTTTGTTTGTCAACTATGTTTCTAACTTAGCTTTGGCGCCAGATGAAACGCTGCGTACTGATTGGTCAAAATTCAATTTCATTGCTTTCCAGTGTTTTCATTGGGTAAAGCCAGATCAGAGTAGAGCTATTTCAACTCCTCTGTCAGGTAGAGTTGTTTTTTAAAAGGAATTAAAACTCCTTTTACTCCACTTTTGAGTCAACCTAAATCCCAGAGACAGAGTTGATTTTACTCCACTTTCCATAACTCCATTAATAGAATAAAAAGAACTCTAGTTTCTGTTCAGAGGAGTAGATTTTACTCCTTCTTTGGAGTCATTTTTGCTCCTTTCAAATTACTCTCCTTGGAAGAGTAGATTTTACACGACCCTGCAGAGAGTAAAAATTACTCTCTAAAATTTACAGTGTTTGTCTGTTTTTATATAAACGCTAAAAAACGTTTTTAAAAGACTTGGTGATATTTTAGTTAGCTGTTAAATTTTCATTTATCGGTGTATTACTGCCAAACGGTATATATTTAATTGTTATCCCAATTCGGACACCCTTTATTCAGAAAAGTGAATACATGTCCTTCAACAACGAAACAGACAAACAGACGATCAAAAGAAGTCTCAATGAATGACAGAACTTTGAAGGATAAAAAAGTCTGAGTGAGTGTACAATTAAAAGAAAGTTTGAATGAACGTCCAAAAAAGTCTGAATGAAGGAGCGATAGAAAAAGGTTTGAATGAATGATCAAAGAAAGTCTAAATGAATGACCGAAGGCTAAAAATGGTTTTATGAATAATCAAAAAATGTCTGAATGAATGATCTCGTAGTCTACTGCCTTAGAATGGACAAAAAGTTACTTTTCAGACAAATTTCACTTTGTTGATTTTAATGGACATTCTTCCTTACCCAAAAGAATCTCTTGTGGGGTCCAAGAAACCGTTCTCCATTGAGTACAGTTGTTTCCTAACACTCAGGAAAACCAATAATAACAAAGTGTTACCAACTCAAGGTTTCATATATTCCTTTAGCTAGTGATCAGTAGCTTCACTAATTATTTAAGTGATTTTAATATTTCGAAATACGTCGTATGTGTAGCTGCTGTAAAAAGTTGAAACTGCGTGTGACAAACAGTTGTGTTGAGATAAGTGATTGATTAGTTTAATACGGGATGTGTAGTATGTCGAACTTGAGCTGTTCTCCGTGATGAGATCTTGATCGGGATACACAAAAAATGGATAGCACTATCCTTTGGATAAATCCTTTCCAGTTGATAAATTCATTGGAAGACCATAACTAAGTTATTTATTTGGTAAGGATTTATCTGACGGATATTACTACCACTATATTCTCTTTCTTAAAACGGCTAGTAGTATCTTAATGTGCGGCAATTTCGTGTTATTTTGCACATATTTTTGTGTGCAAATTCCCTTCAGTTTTCAATAAGATGCTTGTTAAATACGGCATAGAGTATTCAGGGGTCTGGTCGTCTTTGCTCTCGCAGCTACTCTAACTACATTAACTTGGTAGGTAAAACTTGGCGACGAAAAAGCTTCGGACGCTTGCAGTCAGTGCACTATGTGCCGTTCTACATTTATCTTATTGCATCATTTAATCGAGGATGTACATGACGCAGTAGCTCTAGTACTGTGAATTTCTTTAAGAATGTAGACGCGAGTATAGTTCGAAAATGCTAAAGCTGAAAATGCCGTCGTTCAGATATATACCTTGGGATTGTTCACCACTTGTAATCAGATCATGTGTATTAGACATGTCTGACTTAATAATAATAATAATAATAATAATAATAATAATAATAATAATAATAATAATAATAATAATAATAATAATAATAATAATAATAATAATAATAATAATAATAATAATAGTAGTTCGTTCTTATATAGCGCATTATACTATGCCTCAATGCGTTTGGCTTGTGATTGTGAAAAGATAGGAAAAAATGTTTAAGATAAATAATGTTCCTTAAATAAATGAATCTTTTATCAAGAAAGAACTTCAATTCATAGCATCATAACTAGAAATTTTGCTTTTCTTTTTTTTTTTTTTAATGACGAAATGACGAAACCAATTACAACAGCCCTCGTTGTTTAATTGCTTTTTTGTTAGTAATTATTTTTGGTAACAATGAATATATTTAGCTCAAATAATTAAATTCAAATGGTCAAAACTTGGGTTGATTTTAGCTTTATCAGTTTGTGCATAATTTGAGGGCTTGAGCAACAAACGCTCTTACGTCGCCACGCTGAGGTTCTTCAGTTGTAACCAGTGACGAAGACTTGACTCCACTGACCACGGAATGGACAATTCTTCATGATGGCACCTTTCTTGTATGCAATGCTTTGAGAACTCTCATTTACAAGCTGAATGTACAGTTTTCTCTCGGAGGTGACTGGTAGCCAGACATTCATGGAGGACATGGTCACAGTAAGCCCAGTGGAGAAGTTCATGTACATCTTGTATTCTTTGTCTCCCTCTTTGGTGGAAAAGATGAAATATCCTCTTTGGAAAGGCCCGATGTTGTGGGTAGTTAAAAACGCATAGATTAGAATGCTTTGGGCACCTTTAGGAAGATTGGCAGGGAAATCGTACGTCAATGTAGATGGAACCTCTGGTAGGACGCCGTTGTTTGCAAAGAATTCCAAAATAGGAGTGAACTTTTTGTTTTCATAGGTAACAGCCAGAGTGAAAGCCAGATTTGAGCAGAGCACTAGTGCAATGACTGCGAGTTGCTTGTTTCTGATCGAGTGCATTTCCGATATTCCAAGAAAGTCAAGAGCGATTTTTGTGGCTTGTGAAACTGACGGTGATATAAACGACCCGAATGAAGTAAGCGTTGTGAGCCTGACATATTCAACACTTGTCTAATCTGTACGTCAGAGTAACGTTTCTTAATTGTTTTGATTGGCTAACTTGTGACCAATAGAATTCGAGTACCTTTCAAAACGAGGCTGGACTTGTAGCTTCCATTTCTTAATTGTATTTATGAAGTCCAACCTCCACTTGAAACCATTGTTGGTATGCATCGAAGTGAACTCGTGAAAAGTCTCTTGCAACATGCACAGAAAACCTGTTGACTACCTTGTAGCAACGAGACTAGGAATATCTTTAAAAAGATATATAATGGGCCATAAGTTGCGCACAACATGTGGTGTTTATTACTATGAGTGATCATGAAATCAACCACCCACATCGGATGATAAGAACTCCTCTGAAGCTTCGTGAGAAGTTGAAGCTTTAAAAAATACCCTCTGCCAGCAGGGTAAAAGGCAAAAGCTATCTCACAAATGCAAAGAAAAAAAGTCTCCTATTCATTTAACAAAAGACTAAAAAATAATCCTTCACTGATATCAATTCCGTAAAACTTTAATTCCCCCGTTTGAAGAAAAGATAGAAAAGGTCAAGTAAAATTGTCTAATCTAGAATAATTCTAGATATCGGAATCAAAAGATTGATAAGCCTGACTTTTAATGTATTTTTTCTCCAACTGATGAAAATAACGATCACGCGTATGCTCGCCATCACAAACCAACAGCAAGTTAACGGACAACAAATCAATCTTTTTAATAAAGAAATTTGTATGATAAATTGAAATTTTCTTTTTTGATTCTTTA
Organism: Telmatactis stephensoni; assembly: GCA_029948255.1. Classification (NCBI taxonomy): domain Eukaryota; kingdom Metazoa; phylum Cnidaria; class Anthozoa; order Actiniaria; family Isophelliidae; genus Telmatactis; species Telmatactis stephensoni. Next base: position 199,582 of record JALIZF010001761.1, read on the forward strand.
AGTGTCAAAAAGATAGATGACATTGTTTAGTTTTTAAGTTCAGTTCACTCAACTGTCCAACCCTGATTAGGTAGGTAGGTAGGTAATCTTTATTTATACACAATAGTCTCTTCATAAAATATACACATATAAAACATGATCTTCCAGAGAGTTATGCCCATAAAAAATACTAAATATCTAAGTATTCAATCCTAAAAATAACATCCATTAAAGTACAATTTTTAAACAAGATTCAACAAGAAAACTTTGAATCACAACCTAGGAGTCATTTTTCTACCTAAAAACAGTTGTAATAAAGAAAAACCACAAAAGGTTCAACAAAACATAATTTATTTACCATCTTCTACTCTAAAGAGCGAGTTTTTAATTGACAAAGCTGTTCCAGGACACTTCATGTGAAAGCTCACGAAGGGCTTGTCAATACGATAACTTCAAGAACAAAAATTCAACAAAGAACTCAATCGTCTAAAAACTTATGCCAAAGCAATCATATAATTTTTTTGCCAGTCTGAGATATCACTTGAATTGAAAGATAAGAAATTAATAGTAAGTACCTTAATAGAATGATTTTGTCCATCACCTCTGTCCACCATTTTGTTTGTCAAAACTGCGCTATTTTCTAACTTAGCTTTGGCGCCAGATGAAAAGCTGCGTATTGATTGGTCAAAATTCAATTTCATTGCTTTCCAGTGTTTTCATTGGGCAAAGCCAGAGTAGAGCTATTTCAACTCCTCTGTCAGGTAGAGTTGTTTTAACTCCTTTTACTCCACTTTTGAGTCAACCTAAATCCCATGCCAGAGACAGAGTTGATTTTACTCCACTTTCCATAACTCCATTAATAGAATAAAAAGAACTCTAGTTTCTGTTCAGAGGAGTAGATTTTACTCCTTCTTTGGAGTCATTTTTGCTCCTTTCAAATTACTCTCCTTGGAAGAGTAGATTTTACACGACCCTGCAGAGAGTACAAATTACTCTCTAAAATTTACAGTGTTTGTCTGTTTTTATAAAAACGCTAAAAAACGTTTTTAAAAGACTTGGTGATATTTTAGTTAGCTGTTAAATTTTCATTTATCAGTGTATTTCTGCCAAACGGTATATATTTAATTGTTATCCCAATTCGGACACCCTTTATTCAGAAAAGTGAATACATGTACTTCAACAACGAAACAGACAAACAGACGATCAAAAGAAGTCTCAATGAATGACAGAACTTTGAAGGATAAAAAAGTCTGAATGAGTGTACAATTAAAAGAAAGTTTGAATGAACGACCAAAAAAGTCTGAATGAAGGACCGATAGAAAAAGGTTTGAATGAATGATCAAAGAAAGTCTAAATGAATGACCGAAGGCTAAAAAAGGTTTTATGAATAATCAAAAAATGTCTGAATGAATGATCTCGTGGTCTACTGCCTTAGAATGGACAAAAGTTACTTTTCAGACAAATTTGACTTTGTTGATTTTAATGGACATTCTTCCTTACCCAAAAGAATCTCTTGTGGGGTCCAAAAACCGTTCTCCGTTGAGTACAGTTAATTGTTTCATAACACTCAGGAAAACCAATAATAACAAAGACAGTGTTACCAACTCAAGATTTCATATATTGCTTTAGCTAGTGATCAGTAGCTTCACTAATTATTTAAGTGATTTTAATATTTCGAAATACGTCGTATGTGTAGCTGCTGTAAAAAGTTGAAACTGCGTGCGACAAACAGTTGTGTTGAGATAAGTGATTGATTAGTTTAATACGGGATGTGTAGCTGTCGAACTTGAGCTGTTCTCCGTGATGAGATCTTGATCGGGATACACAAAAAATGGATAGCACTATCTTTTGGATAAACCCTTTCCAGTTGATAAATTCATTGGAAGACCATAACTAAGTTATTTATTTGGTAAGGATTTATCTGACGGATATTACTACCACTATATTCTCTTTCTTAAAACGGCTAGTATCTTAATGTGCGGCAATTTCGTATTTTGCAGATATTTACTTGTGTAAATTCCCTTCAGTTTTTAACTCGTGGATTGCAAGTCCACGTGTTATTGTGGGGGGACGAATATGCAAATGTGTCACTCACTTTCCAGTAAACTCCTCATTCCAAGACTCCTCTCGAGAATAAATATGCCCGTCAATATGGCCGTCTTAGTCAATGTTGCCTTTGAAAACTAGCTCTTTCAACAGGCCAAAATGTCATTACCAGGATTTTGACCTTTGAAAACTCCTAATCACTTATCAGAGCCTAGGAATGGTGTAATTTTTTATTCCTTGCCACATTTTGTATGGAACTACTCTCAGCTCCCTCATGAAGCTTGGAATTGTTTTACTAATTTTCATCGCATCTCCGTTGAGCTGTTCGATACTCGAATATGAAAACCTTTCTGAATGGACTTTGTCGCTGTCGTCAAGCAACAAAAATCATCGCAAGTCCAACATGAACGAGTCATCCAAGCATTTTAGCGTTTGTACTCTATCAGCACGAGAGTAAATGGTGAAATAAAAAGCAAACGAAATCATATATTTGAGTACGAACTGCGCCTGCCGAAACTGGCCGTGAGTGGAACTGCTACGGTCTCGCTAGGAAAACGGCATCAAAACTGTGTATTGAGTTTAAGTTTGGTGGCTATCAGCAAGCTTAAGAGTACTTTTATGGAGTAAATTATTTTATTCATAGCGACATTTGGTACATAGATAAACTTTTTTTATAATTTTTACATGTGTTAGGGATACAGCCGTAAATTAACAATATAACAAAACATAACATTGAGGATTCTAAATAGCTTTAGTGGTCAAGTGGTTAACGTTTCTGGCTACAGAGCCAGTGGTACCGAGTTCGATTCTCAGCTCTGACATGTTTAATTGTTTTCTTTTTTCTTCTTCTTCTCATTATCTTTTTTTTTTTGTTCTTTGATACTCAAATCTATTATTTTTCGATAAAGCAAAATTACATTAGCTAATATTATTAATATTTAACTGACTATTTAAAAATTCCTTTAAATGCTTTACAGGTGGCCCCAATCTTAATGTTTAAATTTGTGAGAGTAATGATCTATCATTTAAAAAAATATAAATTGCTTCAATTGATATATATTTTATTTAACTAAAAAATTTTTTTGGGCTTCCCGTTGTGGTCATTGTTATCGGTCAATCCACGAGTTACTTCGCCATTGGCAAGATGCTTGTTAAATACGGCATAGAGTATTCAGGGGTCTGGTCGTCTTTGCTCTCGCAGCTACTCTAACTACATCAACTTGTTAGGTAAAACTTGGCGACGAAAAAGCTTCGGACGCTTGCAGTCAGTGCACTATGTGCCGTTCTACATTTGTCTTATTGCATCATTTAATCGAGGATGTACATGACGCAGTAGTTCTAGTACTGTGAATTTCTTTAAGAATGTAGACGCGAGTATAGTTCGAAAATGCTAAAGCTGAAAATGCCGTCGTTCAGAGATATACCTTGGGATTGTTCACCACTTGTAATCAGATCATGTGTATTAGACATGTCTGACTTAATAATAATAATAATAATAATAATAATAATAATAATAGTAGTAGTTCGTTCTTATATAGCGCATTATACTATGCCTCAATGCGTTTGGCTTGTGATTGTGAAAAAGATAGGAAAAATAAAATAAATAAATAAATGAGTCTTTTATCAAGAAAGAACTTCAATTCATAGCATCATAACTAGAAATTTTGCTTTTCTTTTCTTTTTTAAATGACGAAATGACGAAACCAATTACAACAGCCCTCGTTGTTTAATTGCTTTTTTGTTAGTTATTATTTTTGGTAACAATGAATATATCTAGTTCAAATAATTAAATTCAAATGGTCAAAACTTGGGTTGATTTTAGCTTTATCAGTTTGTGCATAATTTGAGGGCTTGAGCAACAAACGCTGTTACGTCGCCACGCTGAGGTTCTTCAGTTGTAACCAGTGATGAAGACTTGACTCCACTGACCACGGAATGGACAATTCTTCATGATGGCACCTTTCTTGTATGCAATGCTTTGAGAACTCTCATTTACAAGCTGAATGTACAGTTTTCTCTCGGAGGTGACTGGTAGCCAGACATTCATGGAGCTCATGGTCACAGTAAGCCCAGTGGAGAAGTTCATGTACATCTTGTATTCTTTGTCTCCCTCTTTGGTGGAGAAGATGAAATATCCTCTTTGAAAAGGCCCGATGTCATGGGTAGTTAAAAACGCATAGATCAGGATGCTTTGGGCACCTTTAGGAAGATTGGCAGGGAAATCGTACGTCAATGTAGATGGAACCTCTGGTAGGACGCCGTTGTTTGCAAAGAATTCCAAAATAGGTGTGAACTTTTGTTTTCATAGGTGACAGCCATAGTGAAAGCTAGACTTGAGCAGAACACCAGTGCGATGACTGCGAGATGCTTGTTTCTGATCGAGTACATTTCCGATATTCCAAGAAACTGAAGAGCGATTTTTGTGGCTTGTGAAACTGACGGTGATATAAACGACCCGAATGAAGTAAACGTTGTGAGCCTGACATATTCAACACTTGTCTAATCTGTACGTCCAATAACGTTGCTTGTTTTGATTGGCTAACTTGTGACCAATAGAATTCGAGTGCCTTTCAAAACGAGGCTGGACTTGTAGCTTCCATTTCTTAATTGTATTTATGAAGTCCAACCTCCACTTGAAACCATTGTTGGTATGCACCGAAGCCAACTCGTGAAAGGTCTCTTGCAATATATATAGAAAACCTGTTGGCTACCTTGTAGCAACGAGACTACTAGGAATATCTTAGAAAAGATATATAAAAATTAATGGACCATAAGTTGCGCACAACAAGAAACGACGCAAGTTGATAATACTTGAAGTGTAATGTATCTACGTAAGTTGATAATTGCTTTAATTTAGCTTCAAATTATATATTGGTTATCGCTTTACGAAAATTGCAAGAACATGATTTAGAGGACATCTACTCAAACGGACAGACACGCGTTGCCTATGAAGTCTATGAACCTCCGTGACGTCAATATCACGGGTAGAATCCTTAATATCTTTGTGTGATTGCTTTTTAAACCTAGTATGATAACAAACGGTGGGCAATTAGAGGTTCCAGTAGACTTTACCAGAACATCTTAATCACAGGACGTTCTGTACTCTTCCTTAGTATCATGGTCCTTGAACAGTTTGTAGTCGAAAAGCAACAATATTACAAAGTATATGAATGACAAAGTGCTATCATTTATACAAAATATAGCTGCAATTTTTTTCTTGAATGTGAACATTAAGAGCTTTCTTCATCACTTTCAATTTTACGGCTTTTTTTAGCTTTCGTATCTTCGGTACAAAACTACAAGACATATGAGACAACGCTTGCCATCCAAAGCAGTGTTTTCTAGATTGTTTCGTTCTTTAAGGTAATAATAATAATAATAATAATAATAATAATAATAATAATAATAATAATAATAATAATAATAATAATAATAATAAGATGGTGGTAGAGGACTTTTACAAATAGAAATGAGCTATAAACTGGCGACAGTTGGACTAAGAAAGTACCTAGAAGAGAAGGACGACCCCTTCATCAAGGCAGTAAACCATCATGAGAGCACTAAGAAGAAATACTCTGTAGTAAAGGAAGCAAGAAAGTTCGAGAGAAATCTAGTGGTTAACGAAGACAGAGAGAATGGCAATGCAGTGACGGCCAATGTAAGGAAGTACAAAATGGAAGTAAAGAAACACTTGATGGCAACAATGAGAGAGAAATGGGAAGATAAACCGTTGCATGGTCGATATCCTAAAAGGTTAAATAAAGCCGACACAGACACAGATAACACCAATAGATGGCTGAGAAGTAGTGGTCTAAAAGGAGAAACCGAAGGCTTCATAATCGCAGCACAAGACCAGAGCCTCCCTACAAGACTATATCACAGCCAAATCATAAAGGACGGCACAGATCCAAAATGCAGACTATGTAATGAGTACAACGAATCAGTGGACCACATAACATCAGGATGCCCTGTATTAGCGAAAAATGAATACATCGAAAGACACAATAAAGTCGCAAGCTATATACATTGGAATTTGTCTAAACACTACAATATAGACGTATCCTTGAAATGGTACGAACACATCCCACAGACTGTTGCTGAAAGCCAACGTGCCACCATATTATGGGATATGCCTATCCACACAGATCGAGAAATTGCGGCAAACAGACCAGACATCGTTGTGAAGGACAAAGATGATAACAAATGCTATTTGATAGACATTTCTGTTCCCAACGATCAGAATGTAGGACTGAAAGAACTTGAAAAAAGATCCAAATATAAAGATCTTGAAATTGAAATCTCAAGAATGTGGGGTATGGAAGTCATAAACATTCCAATCGTCATTGGTGCTTTGGGACTCATCAGAAAAGGCATGGAGAAAAATATCAAAAATTTGCCAGGAACAATGAACATAGAACAATGTCAAAAAACTGTAATTTTGAGAACAGCACATATCCTACGTAGAGCTTTATCAATGTAATCATTTCATAGAAAAGATTTGGAATGACTGCAAGGTAGCTTCATGTTGATGACCACCCACCAATTACAAGGTAGCAGGTAGTCGGAGTGACGCCATGACTTGTTCTAACCATGCCAAATCTTTTCTATGAAACATCTTTCTAAATACCTTAGGTTTATGGTTTAAACCCGGTCAAGTTGTATCAACTTTGTGAAATGAAATAAACATGTTATAATAATAATAATAATAATAATAATAATAATAATAATAATAATAATAATATTTATTACTTATAACGCGCATTTTCCATGTGGATATGATCAAATGCGCGATAAAATAAATAGAATAAAATAAATATAAATATAAATGCTAGATAAAAATATAAATACTTTGCCCTACATCAAAATATACAAAACGATAAAATAATAAATACAAAATATAAAAAAATTAAAAACTAGAATAAAACTAAGTATCAATTAAGATATGCTACATTGAAGTAGTATGTCTTCAATAAAGATTTAAATTTAATTAAGTTATTTGCATTTCTTATTGAACTAGGAAGACCATTCCAGGTTTAGGAGCTGCACTAGCAAAAGCCCTATCACCTAACGTTTTCTTCGTTCCAGTGGTTAATGGTTGTAATAAAAGCTCATTATTAGAGCGCAAACTATAATTGGAAGGCTGTTTTATCTTAATAAGACTAGATATGTAATTAGGAGAAAGGCCATTAATAGCCTTAAAAGTAATAACTAAAATTTTAAAATTAATTCTCAATTTAACAGGCAACCAGTGCAAAGAACGTAAAACTGGTGTTATATGACAGAATCTAGGTACAATACAAACTAACCTGGCTGCTGTATTTTGAACTCTTTGCAGCTTACTTAAATGAATATCAGGCACTCCAAAAAGAAGGCTATTACAATAATCTATTCTTCCATTACTAATGCATGAACTAATATTTCCGCAGATGCTCTTGAAAGATATTTCCTAATGCGCCTTAAATTATGTAAAAAATAGAATGCAGCATTACATGTCTTATTAATATGTGTAGTCAGACTCATGTTCGTATCGAACCATGTTCCTAAGTTCTTTGCAACATCTGTTGGAGTTACTCTAACGTTACCAATAGATAGATGGTCTACTTTGACTTTTGCCAACTGCTGTCTAGTTCCAATTATCAAAAATTCCGTTTTATCATCATTTAACTTCAGTTTTTCAGTCAACATCCAATTACGTATGACCTTCACACATTGTTCCATGGCAGTAATAGCGTCGTGCTGATCCACATCTGAATTCGGTTTGAACGATAGATACAGTTGGGTATCATCAGCATATGCGTGGACGTCTGGAAGATGACCACGAAGCACCTCAAATAGCTCACTTGCGTAGATTGTAAATAGAAGTGGTCCTAAACAGGAACCTTGTGGGACACCATATGGTAACGGCAGACTGTCAGAAAGACTCCCTCCAAAGGTACCTTTCAACGAAGGGCTGCATGTTCTCTATGCCTTCTCTTTCTTTTCTAACCTTAGTGCCAAGTTAACGTTTCGTAGATTATGCTGTGTTCATATTTATTACTTCAACTTTAGTGAAGAATCATGTTAAAATAGGTAAAGACTGCAGTACTGACAGTATTTGTAGAGACCAAACGTGATGTTAGTACGTGGTGTTTACAATTAAACGAGGTTTACTTTGTTTCGCGCGCTTTGTTACGCTTTGTTACATTTTAAAAATAATGTAGTTTTATGAATCCTATAGCGTTGGGTTGTGGAGTTGTTATATAATAAAACAATTATTCTCTTCACTGTCGGTGAAAAGCGGTTTTAGGAATATTCACTTCGACGCTTAAGATTGTACGACGGCAACGTTGACGACGACGGTAGAGAACAATGAGATTAATCAAGAAGGATGAAGCTGACACATGGATGTTTAGTAAATAAGTAGATTTCTATTTTTATGTCTATTGTGGAAGAATGGAGGCCAAAGCCTAAAAAGAGAGTTAGTTCCCACAAGATTTCAAAGATGCAGTCATAGTAACCATCTACAAGAAGAAGGGCCCACGAAGTGAATGTGGCAACCAACGTGGTATTTCCTTACTGTCTGTTGCTGGTTCTTAATTAGCGAAAATCATCTTAAACCGCATCAAGGTGATTGCAGAAGAAGTGCTATCAGAGAGGCAGTATGGGTTTAGAGCATGCTGGTCAACCACAGACATGATCTTCACCCTTCGTCAGCTTCAGGAAAAGGCCATTGAACATGAAGCTCTGTATGTTGTCTTTGTGGATTTCACCAAGGCCTTCGACAAGGCCTTCTGGAAGGTTATGGAATTGTACGGCTGCCCAGAGAAGATAGTGAAGATCATCAAGTGCTTTCACGAATGCATGTCTGGCAAGGTCTTAATTGGCGGTGACATGAGTGACGCATTTACGATAAACCATGGCGTCAAACAAGGCTGCGTGTTAGCCTCACTCTCTTCACACTCTACCTGGCAGCAGTTCTGAAAACAATGGGAACCAACCTCAGTAAAGGAGTCTGTATTAGGACAAGGTCCGATGGCAAGCGTAATGGGCCGAAAAGACGAAAAAGGATCGAGCTGACCGACCGTGTACTGATTTGGTGAAAGTGAAGCTTTTCAAATTATAGCTTCAATCTGAAGGAATTCTGGAGAAACGTTATTGAAAGGTAATACAAAGTTATTCTACACTTATGTATTCCCTGTTTATCTTATTTAGAAAGTTTTTTGTCTCATCCTTTTCAGTTTCAGACAATACCGTTTTTGTCCTCACAAATCAGACTACTTGCTCGCTCACTGAAGAGTTTGTTTTTCTGTGACTTTGAAGTCATTCACGCCGAAAAAACCGACGAAAAACGAAAACAAAGTTTTTTGTAAGTATTTACAGCAGTACTAGGCCGCAATTGCTAAAACTTTTCATTAAACCATGCTGCTGAAGGATAATTTCCACAGATTAATAGAAAACAAAGTATTTTTTTCACTTAAGATTATTTCTTTTTGCTATTTTACTTGAATACTGCTGAGTTATCGTAGATAGTTTAGGCTTGAAAGCCACATTTTTTCACTTTTGCCGGGAAGTACAGTCCGTAGAGGTAGGCAATTCAACTGTACTCTGCCTTTTTTATCAAAATCGCAAAATTTTCTCAGCTTATATATTAACATGTTATTTTGTATTAATATAATTACAAACTATGTTTTATATATAGTAATTTTGCTGATAATTTTCAAATCACGAATCCCTATTTTCTCTACTCACCTTCTATCATTAATTATTAGAAGGTAAGTACAGCAGCCAATCAGAATGCGAGATTTGCATTAGAATACTAGTAGATTTTGAAAATGCAAGTGGAAAGTAAAAATTCACAGCTGTATCATACAGGGGAGTTAATCGACCAATAACATATTTATTATACAATTCTTCAAAAATCAATACAAATGATGTCGTTTTTATTACCAATTTTGACTTTGATTTGCTCTCGCTTTGCACCGGGAAGCCATTCAAATGTTACTAACCTAATACGGTCTCATATTTTTCCCGTTCTTGTGCGTCTCACGTGCGTTCTTTTGAGAATTGTATAATAATAATAATAATAATAATAAGATATAGCACTCCACTAAAGTCTCAGTGCTTTACAATGGTAAAACGAAAAGGTTTATCGATTATGAGAAAAAATAACAAAAAATCAATTTTTGTGCAACGAGCGTACAAAGAATTAAACGAAAAAGAAAAGAAAAGAAAAGAAAAGAAAAGAAAAGAAAAGAAAAGAAGAGAAAAGAAAAGAAAAGAAAAGAAGAGAAAAGAAAAGAAAAGAAAAGAAGAGAAAAGAAAAGAAAAGAAAAGAAAAGAAAAGAAAAGAAAAGAAAAGAAAAGAAAAGAAAAGAAAAGAAAAGAAAAGAAAAGAAAAGAAAAGAAAAGAAAAATGAGGGACAGGCTTTACATACACAAGTTGGGCAGATAATCTTTTTAGATCTGATCTCAGTTTCTATTTATACCTTCATATCTTCAACAGTCTTCATCGATTGGGATAAAATATTGGTTGACAGTGCAGCGAAGCGATTGACGGACACCAAAACGGTCTAAAATTTGCTTTGAACACAGTCTTTTAAAGCAGCAAAACTGTCATGACCAAACTAAAACTACTGACGGTGGCGCCCATTCGAAGCGTGACATCATTATGGCCGCGCCGCCATAACGTAGCCTAGGGACGAGGCTAGGGGACGCGGTCTAAAATAAAACATGAACAATTATAAAATAAATGGATGGACAGTTGTTACCATCTTGCTATAGAGAGAAAATAACGAAAAGAAAAACAAAACAAAACAAAACAACAACAAAAAAAAAAAAAAAAAAAAAAAAAAGAGAGAGAACAATATGGCATCGACGAGGCTCGAACCTGTAATTTCTAAAAAGGCACCCCCCGGACACCAAGAAACAAAATGAAGCTAAAGACTGAAAAAATATAAGGAAAAATTGAAGTTTGGGACGATTCTGCCTAGACATTCGTAGAAGCTGAGACATCGAATCGACTTACGTTACGGATGAAGATTTCGGCCCCATCCACGCTATCCCGGTGCTACATATTACAGTTGACTTAGCCCGAAGGCCAGGGAGGGAGACGATATCCGGACCCTAATCCATACCTTTAGATATCACCTTAGACCGCTGCGCTACCTAGACACTTAATAATTTTAATTACTAATCGGGGTAGTCTATTCGGCGAAGTTTCATTGTAATGCTAATATCTTTGTTCCAAGTCCTCAGGGAAATAACAGGACCAATCAAAGTGGTTACCTGAGAATAATTCTACTCATAAATGGAGATATATAGTAAATAAAAGAATAAATTTGCCGTGGATATACAGTGCCTGTATGAAGCAACTTTGTACGCAGAAAAACTCTAATGATTGCTTATGAATTTCGATTTTTCTTTGCTGGATGACAATAACTGGAAGGTTTTCGATTGAAAGACACATTTCACGCCTGCCGTGATAATCCTGAAGCATTATCAGCGAAGGCTAAAGGCAAGTTACTATTTTTTAACGTGTTTTAAAATCAGATCGATTGCTGATTTTATATTGACAAAGGCGACTTTCATGCATGTCATTTATCAAAAAGTATATATTATCTTTACAAATATCTTAACCACCTTAAACATCAGAAAAGGTTATGAGGAGTAAGAAAGGAACAATATTTTTTAGAGACAAAACTACAGTTTTTGAAGTTTTGTGGCTAAAGCTTTTTCAATTCACTGGTCTCCTTCGTTTGAAAATTCACATCTCCTTGGTTTTTCAACTTACATCCTCCAAACTTCACAGTTGTACTGATTTTGGTATGTGCTCTTTCCACTGCTGTGGTCATTGTTTTTAAGTTTTGGAATTACATGATAAAAGCTCATGCAATTCACAAAAACGTCATTTACACGTATTAGACCTTTTTGCGATAACAAACATTCTCGACATCTCGTGCAGATAAAACAAAAGAACTTTTTATTAATCATGACATCTTGAATATTGCATTGTTCAAGGCTCGTGGAATGTTTGTACCTAGTTGAGCGTTGAACATATAATTTTAAATGTAAACACAAAATAAACTAAAAGGGATTTGTTTTCACTCCATGTTATATGTTATGCCTACTGCGTTTAGACATGTACTCACGGTTCTGACTACCGAGTATTCGATATGCTAATTTAGGCCCCGTAAACACATAGGACTATTGAAGTCCACACGAAAACGATGAACGTTACACGAAAACGATGAACGTTTTCGAATCCTTTTAGAGTCGTCAATACGTATGCGGTTTCGTTTGTAAACGTATACTTTTTAACCGTTTAGCTCCGTCCACACGCGAACGCTTTGTGAATGTTCCATTGATAATTCGTCAGCGCTCTCCACACGAAAACGGAGTTTTCGAAAGTATCCACTTTAGAGAACGACTTCGAAAATATTCCTTTACGGTGAGCGTTTTCATCGCTTTCGTGTGGATGGAAGACCTAAACGCATAAAAAAGTATATGTTTTGGAACTATGAAAACATAAAGATAGCTGCCAGGAAATCCCTTTATACCTTTGCTTTCAATAAATTCACATAAGCTTTGGCACTCCCGTCTCACTGTTTAGCATACTAACCAGTACTTGCGGTCACTTCATATTGGTTTGTGTGTGTATACAGACCTGTATACATATCAGGGGATACCTCACACATTGAAAATTCCATCTTGAACAACGAATCCTCGAAAAAGTAAAATGATAAGATTGCATGGGGTTCGGGGATCGATCATAAATGTCAGTGTAATTACAGCATTAAATAATATATGAGTATATACGGCGCGCAGAATCGTCCAAAATTATGACACTAAGTTTGAACAGATAAATGTTGGTTGACAGCGTTACATCGCGTTAGATGATATTTCTCTTCTCAACACAAAAAACTGGGTCAAAGACTACACAAATCGTTTGAAGACCAAAAACCCAGTCGAAGACTCAAAAAAAAACTTGTTAAAAGGCAGAAAAAACTCGAGCGAAGACAAAAACTTGGTCCAAGACAAAAACTTAGTCCAAGACAAAAACTTAGTCCAAGACTAATAGCTCGGTCGATGTCAAAAAACTCGGTCGAAAACTAAAAATAATCTAAATTAGGTCTAAGAACAAAGATCTAATAGTCAAAGGTATCAGTTTCGTACTCTGTTTAGAGCAGCATTTGTATGATGTAAAAGAGACCTTGATCACCATGCAATGATCGTATTAAAGTCCCTTGATGCGTTCCTTGCCGTGACCGTGCCGTTTTCACAGTCTTACAAAAATTGCTCTAAATCGTCTTTTCTCCTGTGAGGACGTGTATAAAACTGTAACTAAAGATCATGCTTTTAGAGTAGTTTTTGTCTAGCTGTGGAAAACTCACGACACGCGAGTAACAGTTCTTCAATGGTGCACTGTTCCCTTTTCAGTCTTACCACATTTCAAACTCTTCTTCTCTTTCTTCTATCTTTAGCATACAAAAATATTCTGAGGATCGCCGGCTATAAGTACGACGATCTCTTTAATTTTCCCGCCATTATTGCGATCGCAATTATGGTCGAGATTCGCAAAACACTGTGGATTTCTTTCTTTCAGACCAGTTATGGTACAATTTGCCAACAGCATAAATTGATTCGAATGACTAAACAAAAAGGGAAATAAGTGATCTTTTACTGATTACAATATATGCAACGTGGATCGACATTCCGCATCAGAAACACTTTCACGATTGTTCAGTTGATTGCATCACCCTATCTCTTCCTGACTCCTTTAGTAGAGATGAATACAGGCAAAGGCGAAGTGAAAGCAATCGTGTAGATGAAGAACTGTTTAGTTGTTTATATTTACATTTACGTTTAGGCCTTCGACACGAAAGCGATGGAAACGCTCACCGTAAAGGAATATTTTCGAAAACTTCTCCAAAGTGGATATATACTGTACTTTCGAAAACTCGATCCGTTTTCGTGTGGAGAGCGCTGACATTGATTAATTATCAATGGAACTAAACGGTTAAAAAGTATACGTTTACAAATGAAACCGCATATGTATTGACGACTCTAAAAGGATTCGAAAACGTTCATCGTTGTCGTGTAACGGTCATCGTTTTCGTGTGGACTTCAATAGTCCTATGTGTTTACGGGGCCTAAATTAGCATATCGAATACTCGGTAGTCAGAACTGTGAGTACATGTCTAAACGCAGTACGCATAATAACATGGAGTGAAAACAAATCCCTTTTAGTTTACTTTGTGCTTACATTTAAAATTATATGTTCAACGCTCAACTAGGTACAAACGTTCCACGAGCCTTGAACAATGAATATTCAAGATGTCATGATTAATAAAAAGTTCTTTTGTTTTATCTGCACGAGATGTCGAGAATGTTTGTTATCGCAAAAAGGTCTATTAAACAAATAGAACAGCTTTTTCCGTGCTCCGTTCAGTAATAGGGACCTTACGCAACCACGACGGCAACGTGGACGACGACGGCATAAAACAATGCCTTTAATTACAAAATACAATAAATGCACGTGCAAATGTGTAGAACTGCAAAGATATCGACCGTACTCTTCAAAAATACAACGTGAAAAGTCCAGATTTCACGCTCTACCGAAAACGGCAACTTGTAGAAGTAAATCAGCTTATTTTTCGTTCGCACAGAAAACTGATCTTTCATTTTCATTTATTTCAAGATTGTAAGTCTGAATGTCACATGAAAATAAACAAGCGAAAGAAATAGCGTTATCGATTGTTCTTTGATCTTTTTTGGCGTCCCGTCTTCACTGACGTCTCCGTCGTCGTTGCGTAAGGTCCCTAATAAAGCACGCAGGAAGTGACGAGAGCACGAAAGAAGTGTAGGGAGCACGAGCCGATTATTTCAAATTATTTCTAATTTCTGATTATTTCAAATTATTTATCATTCCGTTTTTGTTTTGTTTTGTTTTGTTTGTTTGTTTGTTTTTGTTTTGCTGAAGCAGAGGGAGGGGGACTATAGCCCCCCTGGATCCGCCCTTGAAAGACACAACAAATATTCTCAGTTAGGGACCGGTCATTATTTACAGGGAGGGGGGGGGGGGGGGGGGGCTGGTGGAAATGAGAAATGTGATGCACAATTTTTGATGGCCCCACCCCCCCCTTTCCACATACATTCTCTTATAACAATAATGCAGTGTGTGCATGAAAAATGATGGCCCCCCATATTTCCACCAGTCCCCCCCCCCTCCCTGTAAATAATGACTGGTCCCTTACTGGACAATTACACTGACTGCTCACGTCTAACGTTTCTTACATCAACTCAATATAAACTCTTTATTCTTAGAGATAAAGATTGACCTTTTTAATTCTGTTTCAGGTATGTTTTTGTCATTTTGGTTGGGTGGCCTGTGTGTTCTGATCGCAATGCATTGTAGGATACTTTGCTTGAGCATGTCATCATGCAATGGGGTCTTGTGGTGTGTAGTGTAACTGATAAATGATGTTTGTGAAGCGTTAGAAAGAGGTTTTGATGCTATTTAACTCGAAAATACAGGTTAGTAACTAGTTACAAACTGTTTCTATTTGTTTTTATATAGCATTTGTGTGAGTTTTGTCCGATAGACCCTTAAACATCGACTTCATTCAGTGATGAAAATGGCGCCAAACTGTAGCTCGATTTTGCTATAAGTTCATATGAGATTGACGCTTATTCTGCCTTTCTTTCTGTATAATATCTCTTCTATTGCTTCTGAACTCGCCAAAGATTGACTATATTTTATCGGCTTGGCACTAACTAACTGTGCTGACTTGTGTTCAGAGAGTTCGACCAAGGCGCGTTCAGTTTTGACAATTATTTCTCCGAAATCATGGTTGTTGACTAAGACCTCATTTCAAAGAGAATTTATTTGAGAAAGTCAATTAGAAGAACTGTTTGTGTACTTTTTATAATTGTGGAGGTATCATTTTGTAGTGAGAGCGTTCGATAAAGGTCGGAGTTGCAGTCCGAGTTGAAAATAGCTAAAAAAGCACATTATTGACTTTATTTCTACACCAAAGTGTTCTTTAATTATGAGACTATTGTCATAAAGATGTAAATTGTAAATTACTTTCTTGATAGTGCGGCGTACGAGCGACGAACGAGTGGTGTGATGCCGTGTGTTTTATATAATTTATATAATTCTGTTTGTCACTTTATTTTAAACAGAGCCCCATTCAAACCAGCTTTGCTGAACTGGGCACCTCTGTCTAAATATTGTTTAAAATAAAAAAAAAAGAAGTCTCAAATAATTTATAAATAAATAATATTACAATATGATACACCTATTTCAAAAAAAGGTTGTCGCACGAGAGGTCTCAAGCCCACGCGACTAGACTGAAAAGGAGTATGGGTAGTAGCAAAACTTCACTTTCTTTTCAGCTTTGGTATTCACTTTAGCATCGGTAAGTGAAGTTCTGCAGTGTATATGGTCAAGAGTTTAATTGGAAGATAAATGTTTTGAACATTATAAATGACACCATGGCCCCCATATCCTTTATTATCTTACAAATAAATATATGCAGACTTGGTGTTGTGTTTAACTCAATCATAAGTGAGATAAACGACAATGAGCAATACACTACTTAGTATGCATATGTTGCTTGTGCTTATTGCCCAGTTCACACAATACAAGGGTACATGTAAGTATAATCAGAGTTACAGTGCGTTTCACATAACTTTTGTTCCGAAGTTCCGAAGTTCATATCGTACTTGGGAAGTTCACAACGAACTTCGTTGGCGAACTTCGAACTTACTTCCCGTGTAAATTCGGTAATTCAGTGGGACTGCCCAATGGAAGATTCTGCCAAGGAGTTTAAGGCATGGTTGTCAACTATGAAAGAATTGAATGACATGGATAATATCTTACAAAGCCTTACTATCCTTGAAATTATTGAACGGTAATAACAAACCTTGGCAAAAAAAACTCTATCCGTTTTAAAGTACTATCATATTATACTGATTTATTATTATACAGAAAGATTCTCTTCAAAGC
Source organism: Telmatactis stephensoni (assembly GCA_029948255.1). Taxonomy (NCBI): domain Eukaryota; kingdom Metazoa; phylum Cnidaria; class Anthozoa; order Actiniaria; family Isophelliidae; genus Telmatactis; species Telmatactis stephensoni. The sequence continues at coordinate 216,596 of JALIZF010001761.1, forward strand.
AGTTTATCTTACATGTAAATGCTCCAGATTTAATTTGCCAAACATGAGTTTATTTCTTTGTCAGGAATCGAATTTAGGGTAAAGATAAGATCTCAAAGATGACGTCTACAGTTTTATTTGTATACATAAGCTTACCAAAACAAAGGTGCATTTATAGCGAAAAAAGAGAGCCACCAAAACTGAATCTTTGTATCTTGATTGCTTTTTTGTTTACTTGAAATAATTATTCTATTTTCTCCCTGTTTTGGCTCGGCAGAACCACTTCTCAAAAATATATCTATTGGCTGCGACAAACGGTATTAACTTGAGCTTGTTTTTCTCCTTCAAGTGATCTTTCAGTAAATAAATTGCAAACCTCTTTAGGCACAGCACTTCCCTGTTTGATAAAGCTAAGAAACTCATTACTAAATCGATGTTGACTAAAACCACGAAGTTGATTCTAACCGAATTACCGAATTTACGCGGGAAGTAAGTTTGAAGTTCGCCAGCGACGTTCGTTGTGAAATTCCCAAAGAAACGAATAGACTTCCGCACTTCCGAACGAACTTCGGAAAAAATTGGCAAAAGTTATGTGAAATGCACTGTAATAGAGGTATAATTTCCCACCTAAGAAGAAAATGTGATACTGGGTCTGTGTATGCTTATGCTGTGTGTGAACCAGCTCTTATGTACTAGTGGGGATCACACCTTATGTGTAAAGGAATGAATGAAAAATTGTTTAAAATATTCTGTCCCCAGAGGCATCCTCTCTCATGCCCATTTCTTTGCCAATTTGTGGAGATTTTACTGGCCCTAATGTTTTGACGATTGGTTGTTGAAAGTGTACAACATAAAACAGAGATAGGATAAAATGATAAAACAGTGAACAATTACAGTTGGAAAATTTGTTACAGCAAAAAGGTCTATTGAGTTTCTCACATACAGTTCACTCTAAACCGGTCAAATGTTTCACCGGTCAATACAAAATTGGAACGTTGTATTTAGTCGTTTTTTTATGCACATGGGACCGTGATAATCGCATGAACATTTGAACCACTAACTGAGCAAATATTCAACTTGCAAAATGATATCGAAAGCAAATTTTTAGCCGGTACAGTCAATATATTGACTAGTATTGTAGTCTTATCATCCGAACAGCTTGACTGGTTAAATTTTCGTACAGTAAGGGTTTAGGGTGAATAGCATACTCGGGGTTGATTTTTCAACCAGCCAAGAATTTGACTGGTCCCGTGTAGACGAATGACATGTCATTGCCGACTTCATCTGAAGATTTGCTGTGGCTGTGTGAATTAAAAAAGAAAGAATTTTTTTTAAAATATGAGTAAAATGGTTAACTCTTTTTGAAGTTCAAAGGCCCAAGCTTACTTAAAGAAGCTAGATTAAAAAGTATTTTGACTTTTTGTATTTTTCCTAAAGGACCATGTTTTGGCTGGATGGTACTTCGTGACACACGCTGTTCACAATCAAATCATTTACCCTTTGTTTTCTATTTGATCAGAACAGTTTTTGTTGATTTTGGCATGATGTAAGAAAGTCAGGATGCACATATACATGAGGGAATACAAGTAGTTCTAAAATGTTTAGATTGTGGCCGGAAGATTCAATTTTTAACTGATTAAACTTTCACAATCAAGTACATAATGTTTGTGGTTACAGCCTCGAAGAGTCGAAGCCACTTAGTCATCGGGTTGTAAGTATGTAAGTAAGGGTGTGCGTAACTCCACAGGAAGCCCAATAATAAACTTCGGAACCAAACATTGATAGACTAATGATCGATAATGATAAATGAAGGACACTTTGAAATAAAAGAATTTTGATTAAGTGAAACAAAACTAAGATTTTGAAAGTGAACTACTGCCTCAGTCTGTCAAGAAAACACAAAAAGGCATATTTATTGAGTTTACCACCAATTGCATGCTATGCGTAGTTTGTGAAGACCGATAAGATTCTTTTCCATCATTTGACTACTTACTTGAGGCAAACATTTGCTGTGGAAATTCTTACAATCAACAATTAAAACAAGTACAAATTCATCTTTAAAAAAGTTAAATTACAAATTGCCAAAGAAATATTTTATGTGAAAATCCCCCCCCCTGTAAATTAGGCCATGTACAGCATAACTGCTCTGACAAGACTTAAAAACAGTGACAGACAGTGAATGAAAATGCAACTCAATTTCAAGCCTAAGATATCCTTTAGGTAGCATATCGTTAAAGCTAAATAATTAAATGAGATAAGCACTGGTGTTTTTGGCTCAATTTTCTATGTAAAGGAATATCTCTATATACCTGTTTTATGTTCCAATCGTCTGTTTGTGTACTAAACTAGGAGTGACTCGGCCAATGTGTTTCAAACCCTTTTATGTTGGGCACATAGCAATAAAATTGTTGGTAAGTTGTTTAGTGGCTGTGAAATCTAATTCTTTTGTTACATTACCTCTAGGGGGAAAAATTGGCATTTGTTTGACAGCTACACTTTTATGTTTCTGGAGTTACAGCAAATTGACTATAAAAAGTTATATTTTTTTACAAAATAGTAACCTTACTAATCATCTAAGCGCTCAGTTGTCTCAGTAAATAGCCAGTATTTCAACACTGTATCTCATTTTTCCGACACTTTTCTTCTTATCCCATAAGGCTGTAGCTACATGTGCTTATTTTTTGTGGCTACAGCCTCGAAGAGGCGAAGCCACTTAGTCGTCGGCTTGTAAGTAAGTAAGTAAGTAAGAGTGTGCGTAACTCCACAGGAAGCCCAATAATAAACTTCGGAACCAATCATTGATCGACTTTAAATGAGTAGACAATGATTGATAATGATAAACAAAGGACACTTTGAGATAAAATAATTTCGACTCAGGGTTAAAATAAACAGAAACGAAAATATTTTTAAAGCGAACTACAGCCTGAGTCTGTCAAGAAAACAACAACAAAAAGGCGTATTGAGTTTACCATTACATGCTCTGCACCCGACAGATTAAACTTTGTGAGGATTCTCTTCGGTCAATCGACTAATTACTTGAGGCAAAAAAATTGCTGTGGAAACTCTTACAATCATAGATTAAAACAAGTACAAATTCATCTTTAAAGGAGTTAAGTTAAAAATTGAAAAGAAATAATTAATGTGAACTATTTTCTGTAAATGCTCACGATACTTCAAATCCGTAACCGACAGTGAATCATTCAGTAATTCCAGGGAAAAAATATTTTTGGCATTTTGTTTGACAGCTACACTTTTATGTTTCTGGAGTTACAGCAAATTGACAATAAAAATTTTATATACAAAAAAGCAACCTTTCTAATCATCTAAGCGTTCAGTAGTCTGATGGAAGAAATTACAATAAATAGCCAGTATTTCAACACCGCTGTACCTCATTAATTTACTGACGCTTTTCTTTCTATCCCATATGGCTGTAGCCACAGGCGCTTAACAAGCACCTATTTTTTATACAGGTTGTGTAAATTGTAGTCTTTAGGCCTGGAGACTGAAATGAACTTTCCGCTGAAAGGATACCATGAATTGCTGACAATGCACGAATCTATTCAGCAGTAGCTTTCTCTGACCGTTTTCAGGTTGGCTACCTGACATGAGACTTAATAACAAGAACCTGTGATTTGTCACAGAGAACTACTTTTATTTTTATGGTTAAACAAAAGAGATAGTCAACAAATATCAATATCAACTAGTAATAGTTCTCACTAAATCTGTCCCAGCTTGAATATATATGACGAACTTCTAAAAATAATGTTTAATTCTGTTATGAGTTGCAATAAGGTGAGAAACCAATTGTTGAATTTATGAAATTTTAAGAATTTGAATCTGAAAATGGCTATCAGATACATGTATATGGATCCATTGTTGCAGTCTTTAATGTAGTCTTATGTAGAATTATTTTCTTTATTCTCTATAAATAAAATGAATGTTATAAAAGTTAGTCAAATGAATCAACTTTGTTTTATTTTAATACCTGTATCGAGCTGTTCAGCTTGTTTATGTTATGACATGTACTGTACTGTCAGAGGTTGCAGTAAGCACAAAGAGACTAGTGTGGGACTAAAAGATAAATGAAATCAGGTTTTTGATCTGTTTTAGACACTCTGTTGTTTGCTGAAGCTTTGGTGGATCGAGTCTGTCGATCCGAGGAACAAATCAAGCTATGTAATAAGAAATCAGTAAATAATAAGAAAATAACATTCACAAAATGTTTGTTATAGTCTGCTAGTGGTTTCTGGTAACTAAAACTTTACAAAAAACTAAGATTGATTCTATTTAAGTGAAATACTTACCTTACTTCTGTTCCCTGGATACTGAAACCTCATGTGAAGCGAAAAAGGACAATTATTACTTAATGGTATTCATTATGTCTTTTATATATTTTGGCCCTGTGCACAGTGTTCGTGTACACAGATTTCTAACGCTACTTTTAAGTGCTTTTCTCAGCACTGAAAAGTGCAAAAAACATGAAACTTCACAAAATTAATGTTAAATCAAGGAACATTTAAAAAATAAAATTGGATTTCCCGATGGTTTTTACATGAAAATTTAAAGTCATCTAAATCGAATGACGCATGAAAAAGTTAGCGATTTTTAATGACATCGCGACTTAGAACTTTTTATTTTATAGAACAATCAATAAATCTATCACTAAAACAAATTAATTACCGGAATGTTCTTAAAATTGCCCTGAACTCGGTACAACAAGCTTGACTGAATTACTTGTACAGTACCGCTCTCGAGTAACGTAACCTCCACTCGCGAGTAGGAGTAGCGAGTCAATCGAGTACTCGATTGCTACGCGTCTTTAATGAGCTTGAACAAAACAATAGGGACTCGATACTCGGTACTCGCGAGTCAAAAGAGTGAGATCACTTGAAAGGCTTTAATTCCCTTTAATGTAACAAAAACTCGTTGTGGATAACTTTTAGGCAATCGATCTGATGTTTTATACGCAAGTGAAGGCAAGCAAAACAAAAATAGACTTACAATCAACAACCCGAGAACTTTCAAAGAAAATGAGACTGCTGATTTCGGCTTTTTGGCACGTTTTACAGTACTGCTCTCGAGTAACGTAACCTCCACTCGCGAGTATGAGTAGCGAGTCATTCGAGTACTCGATTGCTATGCGTCTTTAATGAGCTTGAACAAAACAATAGGGACTCGTTTGACTCGATACTCGGTACTCGCGAGTCAAAAGAGTGAGATCACTTGAAAGGCTTTAATGTAACAAAAACTCGTTGTGAATAACTTTTAGGCAATCGATCTGATGTTTTATACGCAAGTGAAGGCAAGCAAAACAAAAATAGACTTACAATCAACAACCCGAGAACTTTCAAAGAAAATGAGACTGCTGATTTCGGCTTTTTGGCACGTTTTAGTTGTTTGTGGGAGCTGTGTTATGACGGCCCGTATTCATGTAGAACTCTCTCCCGTATAAAATATAAAGTTCCTATTTAGAACTAACATCAAGCTTTCAAAAATCTCTGCTTATCTGAAGAGGTTTAAAGTTGTTTTCGACATTTTGGTTGGTTATGCAAAGATTTGACAATCGCATTCCCACGTGCTTATTAATTAACCCCGTGACCTGACTACCACAGTGATGTATTTCGTCTTGTGAAAATTTGCTCAAAACAATTTTTTATTTACTGTTTTAGGAATTTCTTGTTATCTAAAGCAGTGATTGAAATGATTTGTTAATTTCTTTAAATGTTGTTCTAATTTAAAGTCAAATTGGCATGATGAAAGTTCTGGCGACTGACGTCTGATTATCGAACAAGATAAGCTACCGGCGAGTTTGATTAACATGGAACAAAAGTTCCGAGTTCGGACCTACAGATGAGTCTGTGTTTAGTAAAAAATGATCAAATATTTATCTACAAAAATGTCCAAAGTTATCGTTCTGAATAAAATATCGGCTAGAAAAAGCAAAAAAACCCAAGAATTTGGAGAAGAGATTTTCGCTCCGATAACATTCGGCGTTATCGGCGGGACTTGTAGATTTCACATCGAAAGTGAGTTTATTCACACCCTATCTGTCACTTAAAAATAAAGAGTTGAAAATAAACTGATACTTCATCTGGACCTACGTTTATAAAGAACTATATTTTATGACTTTGGAACTCAATCATTAAATGGATGAGCAATAACTGTTGAAAATAAGCCAAAGAAAAGATGATTCAAAAGGAATGCCAGATCCGAAGCGCTTTCAAGTTGTCGACCGCAACAGTGCGTCAATTATCTTTTTATTCGGCTTTATTTTGACCTCTTCATGAAGAACATCCAAAATCTCATGTTGATCGACATCGTCGAAGAGCTAGACATGGACGGGAGGTTGCCACCAAAACAATCACCCTTACTTTTAAACCGTTTTGTTGACCTTGCGATCTGGCCACCTTGCGATCTGGCCACCTTGCGATCTATCTTTTGAAAACCATCCCGTAACTAGGGAGTTATTCATTTTGTTCAATGCTTTTAATTTTGATCTTGAAATTCTCTTGATTTCTACACAATCTACCTGTGCTTTAGAAATGAATTGACTCGTTTGACTCGCGAGTGACTCGTACTCGAAAGTTGCGAGTCGTTAAGTAATTCATGAATATTCAGAAATCAAGGACTCTCGAGTCACCACTCGTACTCACTACTCGTACTCGCGAGTAGAGGTTACGTTACTCGAGAGCGGCACTGTAGTTGTTTGTGGGAGCTGTGTTGTGATGGCCCGTATTCATGTAGAACTCTCTCCCGTATAAAATATAAAGTTCCTATTTAGAACTAACATCAAGCTTTCAAAAATCTCTGCTTATCTGAAGAGGCTTAAAATTGTTTTCGACATTTTGGTTGGTTTGCAAAGATTTGACAATCGCATTCCCACGTGCTTATTAATTAACCCCGTGACCTGACTACCACAGTGATGTATTTCTTCTTGTGAAAATTTGCTCAAAACGATTTTTTATTTACTGTTTTAGGAATTTCTTGTTGTCTAAAGCAGTGATTGAAATGATTTGTTAATTTCTTTAAATGTTGTTCTAATTTAAAGTCAAATTCGCATGATGAAAGTTCTCAGTGGCGACTGATGTCTGATTATCGAACACGATAAGCTACCGGCAAGGTTGATTAACATGGAACAAAAGTTCCGAGTTCGGACCTACAGATGAGTCTGTGTTTTGTAAAAAATGATCAAATATTTATCTACAAAAATGTTCAAAGTTATCGTTCTGAATAAAATATCGGCTAGAAAAAGCAAAAAAAACAACAATTTGGAGAAGAGATTTTCGCTCCGATAACATTCGGCGTTTTCGGCGGGACTTGTAGATTTCACATCGAAAGTGAGTTTATTCACACCCTATCTGTCACTTAAAAATAAAGAGTTGAAAATAAACTGATACTTCCTCTGGACCTACATTTATAAAGAACTATATTTATGACTTTGGACTCAATCATTAAATGGATGAGCAATAACTGTTGAAAATAAGCCAAAGAAAAGATGATTCAAAAGGAATGCCAGATCTGAAGCGCCATTGTTTATTTTGGATAAATTTTATAACATTTTTAATGTTTACAGACATGTTTCGAGGTACCTGACCTCATCCTCAGTGTGACTACAATTACAACGAATACAGCATTTATAGATCGATTTCACGTGACGTCACGAGAGAACTAAAATCTAAACTAAAATTCGGAGAAAGCTGATTGCCTGATATTTTGTATGTATCATGAAAAGAAGTCGTCTCTGGAAATTTGGTCTGATTCTGTTCATCGCTTGGCAAATTATCGGCACCAAAATTGTGTCACGCCATGCAGTCACGCATTTTCAAACGACGTAAGAACACATCAATTTGCGACAAATTTCACCTCATTTGCTTTGGCAATGAACTTAATTGTCATTTTCTATATATATAATCAATAAAATGAACAAATAAATGTATTTTTAATATCATTTCGATGCTTGGTATTTATGGTCGCCATATTGGTGTACATATTGGTGTACACCAATATGGCGGCCCCATACATTCTTACCAACAACAAGCCCACATTCAAACATTCGTATCTTCGTGGTGAAAAGCTCTTTTGACTCAATATTTTCTAGAGTTGCAAAGATTTAGTTGTTCTTTGAGGTACAAGTATTTTTATTTTATTTGATGCTCTGAAACCGACTTTATTTTTCTCGATGACGTCAGTGAAATCGATCTATAGAAGATTTTGCATAATTGAGAGTGTGAGAATGCAAGGCATTAAATATTAAGACTTAAATTAACATGCGAGACTTGTTGGTTTAAGTTGGGCATTTGCCATTTGATATGCATGGCTTCTTTTAGTTTGATAGTGTATTCAGTTCCCTGATCTATTATTTCAAAACACTTATCAGAACAAGCTTCTTTACATTCTGGTGATTTTGCTAAGTGTTTATATATATGAGAAGACTTATCACCCTTGAGATGTTCCCGGACACGTGTACTAAAATGCCTACGACTTTCGCCTAGGTAGCAAGAATTACATCTAGCACAAGTAAATGTAGACGACACGTTCTGCTTATTTAATACTGAGAAAGACTCTGAAGATTTCTTAGAATTTCTTAACGCTCAACATGTCAACATACGATTTACAATAGAGAAAGAGGTTAATCACACCTTGCCTTTTCTTGACGTTTACATAGATAATTCCAATGTTAACTTAACCAAAACATCAGTCTATCGTAAGAAAACCTTTGTCGGGTTATTTACAAACTATCTTAGTTTTTCTCCTGAAATATACAAGATCAGTCTTATTAAGACCCTTATAGACCGTATCTACAGAATTAATAATACTTGGTTAGGTTTGCATACAGATCTTGAGAATCTCAAGGGTTACTTGCTTAAGAATTGTTTTCCCTCACATTTAATCGATAAATTCATCAAGGGGTACCTCAGTAGGGCTCGTAATCCTAAGCAATTAGAGAGTCCAAATTCAAACACTGAGACTCGTTATTATAAGTTACCGTACATAGGGGAATTTTCCAAAATAGCTCAAACCAAAGTCAACAATCTTACTAAGAAATTCTGTAGAGATTTGAATATCAAATTAGTCTTCAACACCTTCAAAATCAACAATATGCTCAACAGTGTAAAAGACTCAATCCCGAGAGAATTGCGCTCGAACACTGTGTACAAATTTACTTGTGCTAGATGTAATTCTTGCTACCTAGGCGAAAGTCGTAGGCATTTTAGTACACGTGTCCGGGAACATCTCAAGGGTGATAAGTCTTCTCATATATATAAACACTTAGCAAAATCACCAGAATGTAAAGAAGCTTGTTCTGATAAGTGTTTTGAAATAATAGATCAGGGAACTGAATACACTATCAAACTAAAAGAAGCCATGCATATCAAATGGCAAATGCCCAACTTAAACCAACAAGTCTCGCATGTTAATTTAAGTCTTAATATTTAATGCCTTGCATTCTCACACTCTCAATTATGCAAAATCTTCTATAAATGCTGTATTCGTTGTAATTGTAGTCACACTGAGGATGAGGTCCGGTACCTCGAAACATGTCTGTAAACATTAAAAATGTTATAAAATTTATCCAAATTATCATCTTATTTCTAACGCGTAGACCATTTGGATCGGTACTCCACGACATTGTTTATTTCAAGTTGTCAACCGCAACAGTGCGTCAATTATCTTTTTATTCGGCTTTATTGGGGGTTGCTAAATTGCGAGCCTGCGAGCCCGAGCCTCTGTATGCGAGCCACAAGCCTTTTTTGCGCCATAAATATAATTTCGCGCCAAAACATGTAAATTATAGTCTAGGTTTATCTTTGAGACAAGATGGAGGAATACAAGGTAAGGTTTCACTTAGTTTTTCTTTAATTTAACACTTTTGCCTTGGAATTACTGGATTATTTTCGTATTTTTACTAATTTAACGCCCCTTTTGTGCCCTGTTTTCGCGATTATGCGTTAAACGATTCGAACTGGTCCGAAAGATGAACTGAAGTTTCGATCGGGCCACATGAAAATTTCAGAGATTTTGCTGAGCTAATATGCGGAATTCTGGAATGTATTATTCCTTATATTCCCTTGATATACTGGCTAAAGCGAAAACAAAAGAAAAGAAGGCCCCTAGAGCTGGTCATATGGTATGACGCAGTCAAATAATCGTTCATGCGTACCTCAAATTGTTCACTATATTAAAGCTCTTGATCCAACTTCGAGAAAAAATTGTAACCAAAGAACTGTTTCAAATATATTGGATCTTGTTAGGAAATAAGCATTTCTGCTGTCCTAAAAACGCGAGACGTAGACGATAAATAGCTTACATTATACGTATACCATTGAAACAAAACGCAAGCATGCTTTCTTCCCGGGGCTCCCTGTGCAAATACCCTTATGTTCCATACATGAAGGACTTGGCTCATAGGATGACTTGGCTATACCGCTGAACATTAATGGCGTTCGTTTCTCGGAAGTCGGCGATAACCACCATCAGTTGTCCAAACCCAAGAAGACTTCAAGCAGTAGTATCTTAATTTAGGTTTATATGTGTCTCGTAGCAATTTATTACAAATAAATGTCTCAAAAATACAGCATTTTACGTTTATATTGAAGGGCTCGCAGGCTCGTATTTTAGTTACTCTCGGCTTTATTTTGACCTCTTCATGAAGAACATCCAAAATCTCATGTTGATCGACATCGTCAAAGAGCAAGACATGGATGGGAAGTTACCACCAAAACAATCACCGTTACTTGTAAACCGTTCTGTTGACCTTGCGATCTGGCCACCTTGTGATCTATCTTTTGAAAACCATCCCGTAACAGGGAGTTATTCATTTTGTTCAATGCTTTTAATTGATCTTGAAATTCTCTTGATTTCTACACAATCTACCTGTGCTTTAGAAATGAATTGACTCGTTTGACTCGCGAGTGACTCGTACTCGAAAGTTGCGAGTCATTAAGTAATTCATGAATATTCAGAAATCAAGGACTCTCGAGTCACCACTCGTACTCGCTACTCGTACTCGCGAGTAGAGGTTACGTTACTCGAGAGCGGTACTGTAGTTCTCAAGTTATTCCATTTTAAGTCGTGTTATAATAAAAAATAAAGTCGATAAATCTACGTTTTATCACGCCTAATGCGCCCGCTCGTTGCGCTGTTTTCTTCTTTGCACCTTTTTCTGTTTTGCCAATGCACAATGCGCAGATTTTGCGGTTATGCCAATCGTGCAATGTGCTTATTTTGCGGTTATGCGAATCGCGCAATGCGCTCATTTTGAGCACATTCTGCAGTATACAGATCATCCCAATCGTGCATTTTGCACATTTGGCAAATAAATGCTTTTGCTCTAGCTGTTTATAATGTTTGAGCATAAACACAACTAGAGAGAGAGAAAATTTGCATTGATTAAATAAAAACTAAACAGAAACGACAACACTTCAAAATATCTATCAATTTCCATCCGAAAAATGTAGGAACTGATTAAGTTATATGAACATGAAATGGATTTCCATAAACAATTTGATAACTTGATATCGATTTGTTTTTTCGCTTCTAAAGCTTATCACTTTAGTCATAAAAATGTATCGGAGTCCTAATTCATAGTATAAAGATAGTATATGAAACATTATTTACAAAAGTTCTTATTCCCGGAGGTTTTGAATTGGGTGGAACGTACATAGCAACGCATCAGCTCTAAGAAAAACTCGCCATTGTAGCGTAAAACTTCAGTTATCGTGCCCCAGGCATTAGAAGCTGCATAGAAATGATTTTGAATATTCTGTTGAATCGATGATGCGTTCTCTTGAATTGTAATTGTGAGGCGATCGTACTACCCGTGGTGGGTGAGGGTTATACTGTAGTTGAATTTCCACGTCAGTATTTTAGATTGTTATCACTGAACCCCGCCCTAATCGTGATGTTGCACAATTCACACTGTAAAATATCAAGTTTCACCACGTGTATAAATGAATGAATGAATAATGAAAAGTGTTATAACTGTTATAATCTATTGTATTGCTTGTAAATGCTTGTACTGGTACGAGATTCTGTGATATCATCATGTAAACACAAAAAACTGGGAACCAGAATTCATGAAATCATTCCAAAACATACTGTGATTTCATTAATTACTACAAAACTACCAAAATCATTTGCAGTCTTGGAGTGTACACAGTGGACTTAATTCAACAACGTTTTTGGAATAGGTGTATCTAGACATTAGAGACGAAAGTCCGGTACGAAAGGCTCAATGCGTAAGCATGAACGGTTCTGCCGTTTGGTATCTCAAAATCTAAAAAATGATACGGTAAAATGGCCTTTTGTGTTTATTGTTTAGATTTGTTATTTAATTAAGGCCATGGAAAAGTAAATCATAATTAAATTTCCTCAACTAAAACATTTTATTTAATGACTGAAGCTTGGCACATCAAGATCAGATCCAGTCGTTGTACTACGGACAGACACAAGTGTTGATTCACGTTACAATACTTCACCGCTATGCAGTTGCAAACATCGACATTGATGAAGAGCCGTCTTCAATCATTACTGAACACCTTTGTTATTTCTCCAGATCTTGGACACGACTCGGAATCAAAACCATCAGAAACTATTTTGAGACGTCGCACGCCAAAGGGCCTCAAGATGGTCCCGGTGCAAACCTTAAATACAAATGTGATATGGCTGTCGTAAAACGTCAAGTTCTGATCCAAAATGCAAAAGATTTACATGAATTTGCAAACTCAGAATTCAGAGACCCTGCAACAAGCCGTTATCAGTCGGCAAATGTAATATTGAAAAGACGCGTGTATTTTTACGTGGAAGAGGTAGATAGAAACAGGCCCTTGCGACTTTTTAATGAAGTTCAAGAAAACCGAAAAATTCACAGCATTCTTGGGGAGTGTTTAACTGGAACAATCTTAAAAACCAGAAAACTTTCATGCTATTGTGACAATTGCTTGAAGAGTAAGTACAGTGAATGCCAAAACAACCAGACATTGTTGGTGATTAGACAGAGGAACATACAGTACCGCTCTCGAGTAACGTCCCCTCTACTCGCGAGTACGAGTGTCGAGTCAATCGAGTACTTTTTTTTGAATCGCGAGTCCCAGTATTTAATGAGCTGAACCAAAACAATAGGGACTCGATTGACTCTAGACTCGATACTCGCGAGTCAAACGAGTGAGTTGTAACGTCTTTCCAATCATTCCAGTTTAATAACTTGGCGATGACAGAATGATGTACTGTATTTTAGCTACGGCTGTGCATTGTATTTTTTGATCTTTAGTTTTGATTCCTAGAAGTGCATTAATTAGCATAACATGTCCGCATTTATGAATATAAATTTATCGCAAGATATGTTGTCATCTTCATTGGATCTGTTGGACTTTACTGGCTATTTACATCTTTCTTTGATTTTATCTAGATGTTACTGTTGTCGAATGTATCCATTATCAGAACGATGTTAAATAAAATTGCCTTTGAGATTTTCACACAGCGGCTAATTGACCGTGAACTCTTAGATGTTTATTTGGTTTCTTTTGTTATTAGTCATGGCAAGCTTATTTTCAGAAAGCTCAGATTCACACAGTCTTTTGTTTTGTTTTTCTTGATATGAATCTAAAATATCTATTTCTAATTTTCAATAAAGCAGATAATTGTAACTTTGCTGTTTACAGTGCAAATCTCAAAACTGTGACCAGTGTTGATGTCAGTGTTCATATACTGTTGTCTCGCCATCCTCTAATTAGTGCTTAGATACATTTAGGAGATAAGATGAGAGAATACTCGGTTGCTAATTGCTCTTTCAAAACAATGCAAAAAATAGTTATTCACACTGTACTTCTGGTCTTTGCGTTACAACGGCCTAAGACTTAAATGTAGATCATTTGCTGGACTCGCGAGTCCAGCGAGTCCAATTCTTTTGTCTGCAAATCGCATGTCAAACTAATAACCCGGGACTGACCCATGAGTAGTTTTTAAATTTAGATGTGTTTTCTAGTGACTCTAAGAACACCACCACCATCTGATTTACTAGTTTTATACACAATTTATTTGATAATTCCATCTCTTATTCAAGTACAATAGTTTGTTATCATGATTGTTGCTTACGCTTTGGTTTTCTGCGTAGCACTTCATCAATGCGGACTATACACTCTCTCCACACAGAGGCCTGATTACTGGGTGGAACTTCATAATATTTATAAACAATGTTTTTCACCGTTTCAAGTTTCAAGGCATCAAGTGCTTGTTTCCCTTGTTTACCAGCACAGTTCCTATTTCTTCGCTCTTCTTCAGTAAGTATTTCCTTAACAACTAGAGTGGCAAAATGCCCATGAGACATTGCAGTTGAACGATGTTTGATACAAAATTCTTCAAGAGATTTGTCTAGCTCTGATAATAAATTTATTTGTCTTGGTTGCGGTAGCTCTTGAATATGACATGGTGCTGGTTCGGGGTACTCTGGTTCGGCAGCCTGGAGTTCAGTAGCAGCATGGTGGCTTGAAAGTTTTTGGATCTCGTCCTCCATTCTCTCTAACTTCGTTAGGATTGTTGACTGATTCATAAGAATTTCTTGGAGCATGATCTCTACGCTGGACGTACATGCCCCCGGTAAGCTCTCGAACAACTGCCGTCTTCCTGCCGGGTGAATGATGGGTGCAGTGAATGGTGTTAGAGATGGTGTGCTGTTAGCAAATGGTGGTGCTGTGATGGGTGCAGTGAATGGTGTTGAAGATAGTGTGCTGTTAGTAAATGGTGGTGCTGTGATGGGTGCAATTTTGTCAATAACTGGCGATGGCTGTTGTTCGTTTATGTCTGTTGGTGGATCGATGTCAATGTGAATGTCTGTGTTGTCTGAACTGGTGTCTTTGTTGTCTGAATTGGTGTTTGTGTTGTGTGTATCCGTGTGTGGCGGCAGGAAGACTTCGTCTGGTCCCTCACCAGCACATATCAGCAGAGGTCTTTTGGAGGCTTTCTGTGAAAGAAAGGAAAAGTATACATTAATCAAAGAGTTCACAGTCGCATCTATCTGATCTATTGGATGGCTTGCACTTTGCATTAGACTGCCTTCGATTCTAGAGACTCAAATCTCAGCTCTTTGATTTTAAATCAACAATAATTTATTATCGACAGTTATGTTTTTGTTCGTGGATGTACATCTACTACGTCAGTCTTTAATACTCTAATGCAAACTGCAAACTAGAAAACTATACAATGATATCGATCGGTGGCTGATGAGTAGTAATGTGACTTTTGTAGCAGCGAAATTAAAATGAACAAGCTGAGACAGCTACAACTACTCAATTTTAATTTTCGAAGCTCGCCGCCAACAAAGTTCGTTGTGAAATGTTTTGAAACATTCAAAAGTCACTACTACGTAAAACGCATTGTAATTAGTTGTTTGCTTATGTAAAGTTTCAATTTTGGTCTACAGAAGCTTTATCTGCAGAAACACCCCGTTTTTACATGTCTCACTTTGCATCATTTTGAAAGTCGCAGAAAAAAACTAGAAGGCAATAGCTATCAAAGAATTATGAAAATAAACTTACCGTCACTGACTTGGCAGATGATTTCTTCTTTGGGGGAGGGATATTCTCTTTGTCCTTTCTGTTGGCCTTCTTCTTTTTTTTCTTCTTTTGGGGCGGCTGTGGGGTCTGTTCGTGTGGGGCCATATACCGGATCTTTATAGATGTCTACCCATGTCCTTCGTAGTTTTTCCTGGTTATCTTGAAAGATGAAATAAAAAAAGAAAGTTAAACACAAGGTTTGGAATGGAATGCCAACAGATCTTGTATTTTTTCTCTGATCGTGTAAATAATGATAAAATGTATGAAGTATCATCGTTTGCTTTATCAGTGTTATCATTGATACTTACCACTAACTGCAACTATTTCTGCCTGGAAATTCTTTAGTGGCCTGCTCTTTGCAGAAACTTTGCCACCCCTTAGGAAGGATTGGCCATCTAGACGTTTAGTTTCTTCGATCCACAATTTTTTGTCGATTTCAAAAAACAGAAGGGCAAATTCTGGTCGTTTTGTAAGCGTACGTAAAGTCATATTTTCACTGTACAGTTGTTTTCACTGGGATCTGTAGTGACTGAATGAGAAGTGGGTTCTTTATATACACTTCAGACAGTGAAAGAAAACAAAAGAATATAAAAGGTGGGTTCAGCTAATTCCCAGCTGGCCATCAATGATGCGCTTGCAGAAAATTATCACAAAAGAGGAACAATGGGTGTTTTGCACATAGAGGTGTAAGAATTTGGCGGGTCGTGGTGTTCATTCATGGACGGCGGAAGCAAAAAATTATTGGGGGGGCACTGTGAAAATTGTAAAATTTCGGATTTTTAGCAGCCCCCCCCCCCATCGCACCCTGATTTTTCAGTTATTAGACATAAGTACCATTGGCGTGCTAGTGTTTTATTTTATGTTTTTTACATTCCCTCAATGACTAGTAGTTTTTTACAAAATCATAAATTTACTAGTTTCATTACTTGCGTCATTACTTTGTTTACAATTTTCCAAATACTATTTCCGGAAACAATACAACTGGATCACTTTATATGGGATAGTTAAGTGATGCCTGCCCTTCACTAGGAAAGATCGATTTGGAGAAACTCAACGAACAAATTGGTGGCTGTAGGTGGGCAAAAATCAAAATTTTCCAAAAAAAGACTTCCTTCTTTCATTAACTCCAGCAAAGTCTTGACCAATTTGGGTAAGGCTCAGCTCATCTGTTCTATGCTTGTGCGCATAAAGCAGGAGCAAGTTATTGAGCCTTTCTTGCGTCATCGTACTTCTAAGCCATGTCTTAACTCGCCGGAGAGCAGAAAATGACCTCTCAGCTGTTGCTGTTGTCACAGGAATGGTAAGGTAAATCTGAGTTAGCCTGGCTACCTCGCTGAACAACTTCTTTGTGACTTGAGAAGTATTTAGAACATCGCAAATTGTCCTTATTGATGTTACTTCTTTAATGTTATCTGTAGATGCTGCAATAACATCTGAAAACATTTTCAGCTGACACTCCAGACGGCTTTGATTGATGTCAGCCGAATAGGTCTTAGTGATGGTTTCTGGGATGCTGAAAAATTTGCCATTGGCAGCCTTTAAAAGCATGTTTTCCAAGTCACATACTACTTGGAAGTCCTCCTGCTCAAATCGCCTCTCTAGCTGGTTGTCCACAAGTTCCAGAGCCTCAAAAAACTCCTGCCGATGTAAATCTTTCGGTGACTGAAATCTGTGGGGTTCTTGTCCATTGTCAAGTCGTCTTGGCCTCTTTCTATAACGAGGAAGGGTTGGTTCAATGTTAAGTAACGCGGCTTGCCGAACAGCATCGTCATAAACTGCAGTAAACTCATCCTCAGATCGAAGCCTTTTGTAATAATTCCTGGCTCCTTTACAGGCTTTTTGCGCCTCCTGCACGGATGTATCTTTGCCTTGGAGGCTAACAGACAGCTGCTCAGCAGCGCTAAAGATAACATGCGAGAGTTTGAGTCCCCACAATGTTTGAAAGTTATCCATGAGTGAAGCAATGCCTCCCGCTGCTATCCCATTATCGTCACGCTGATGCTTGTTTATTTCTATCATAGTTTCTTGCAGGATAGAGTAGTTCTTGAGAATTGCATCTATGGCCCCTGTTCTCACAGTCCACCTAGTAGGACATAAGGGCTTGATACCTCTGGCAACCGTGGATTCTTCACCTGATACTAGGTGACCTGATGCATCCATCTGATTCTTAGTGAACATCACCTCATGTTTAGGAGAGAATTTTATTAATCGGGAAATTTCTCGTGCAAGATCTAATGCATCCCTGATGGCCTTAATGTCTCTGCAAGTGTCCTGAAGAACTAGGTTAACACAGTGTCCCAAGCAATGGACTCTCAGTGCAGCTTGCTGTTCTTCCTTGAATCTTTTGGCGACCCCAGTAACTTTCCCAAACATATTTGAGGCACCATCGTATCCTTGCCCTCTACATAGTTCAATAGGAAGGGAACATCTCAAAAGCACATCTTTTATGACTGCAAACAGTGTGGCAGCTGTGGTCTCTGGAACTTGAAACAAACCTATCGGTTCTTCATATACATTGAAATCGCCATCCACCCATCGTAAACAGATGACGAGCTGTTCGTTGTTACTCCGGTCTCTTGTTTCATCTGCCAGGACGGCATAGAAACCAGCAACCTTAACTTCTTCAATCAGCTTTCTCAAAAGGGTGTTACCCATTAGTTTTACAATTTCATTTATGATGTCATGTGACATATATGTGCCATTTTGAAGCCATTCCTTAAGGTTTGGTTGTTCCGAGATACGGAGTTTCAGCAGTTGGTAAAGGTTTCCCTCTTGCTCGACATTGCCACGAAGAGCCAGGCCTTGCCTCGCCAAGAAGCAAACAGATGACAGTAAAGTCAGAAGCAGTTCTCGATTTTTCTTCTGCTCGTTTTGCCGCTGAGTAGTCAGTTTTGCCGCGATGTCTGGTTCTTTTGAAGACAGAATAGCCAGTTTGGCTATTGCTTCCTTGTGACACGCACTTGATTCATGCTCTTTGAACCTACCCATAGCCTTTTTCCAGTTGCAGAAACCAGTACTTATGAATGCTTGCTCCATTTTTGCACTAAATGTGAGCAATCCGTTCCTCTTAGCTTTCATACAATCGGTGCAAAATGCTTTATACGTCGTACTGCATAGGGTCAGCCATTCGAATGATTTGTACCATTCTTTTCTAAAATACCGCTTTTTTAGTTGCTTTCCATGCCCATATTCTTTGATGGTTCGTGTTAAGGTTTCTTCATCCTCTGGTCGGTAGCTTTGTAATTGACAGCATTGACATGTGCAACTTGGATTTGTGTTGGACTCTTGCTCGGATTCACTCCCACTTTCCTCTCCAAGTGCTGGCTCACTTGTATTTCCTAATAGCAAATGATTCAACACAAGCTAAAATGAGCTATGGGCTTTTCGACTGACAAATCAATTTTATTCAGAATATTTAATAATAATAATAATAATAATATAATTTTTATAGCGCTTATTCAAGTCTGTTCTAGGCGCTAGGATTAAAAGGATCTTAAAATAAATCTACAAACATAAAGCTAATTTAAAAAGGTAAGTTTTGAGTTCGGTTTTGAAGGAAGATAAACTAGAAATTGATCTTATGGATGACGGCAATGAATTCCAAAGTTCAGGTCCAGCAACAGAAAAAGAGCGAAAACCATATGTTTTAAGACGGTAGGGTCTTGAGGCCAACAGCATCTCAGACGAAGAACGAAGGTTTCGAGTTGGTTTATATCTTGAAATTATCTCACTAACATAGGAAGGTGTCAGACCATATAGCGATTTGAAGGTAAGGAGAAGAATCTTATATTTAATCCGTTCCTCAATAGGGAGCCAATGTAGATTAATAAGCACAGGTGTGATGTGGTGATGCTTCCGTGATAAGGTAATAAGACGAGCAGCAGCATTTTGAACAGACTGGAGTTTTTGAAGTAAATTCTTGGGAAGTCCATGAAGAAGAGAGTTGCAATGATCAAGTTTAGAAGTAATGAAAGCATGGACAAGCATTTCTGTGGTCTTGAAGGAAATAAACTTGCGAATTCTTGCTATGTTACGGAGATGATAGAATGAGGTCTTGCAAATATTGTTAACATGAGGGATCATGGATAAGGTGGAATCAAAAATAACGCCAATATTTCTAGCTTGTGAAGATGGTTTAATTAAGTCGTTGCCAAAGTGAAGAACAGGAAGAGAACATTGTGGATTGTGCTTGGAAGAAAGAAGTAAGTAAACTACATAAGCTTAAGTTATTGTCCATTGAATGGTGCATAAATATTGACCGTGAATCCTCAACTGTTATCCTGTCTGATGAATATTTTAACAGTAAAATAACAGTAGTATTTCTTTACGATAAGTTATAGTTATAATTCAAACACTAAAATTCAATCATTAAATTTAAGTGATATGTTTGTTGTTTTTTTTTTTCAGATGACCTATTTTGTTACATGAAAATGGCTACAATATAAGCCCAGAGTAAACTAGTTATCATTTCTGAGTAACTTCCACTCCTCAGTACTGCGACTCTCTAGTTCTGGTGACAAGATGAGACTTTTGATATTAGGAAGAAAGTTAATTAAAGCTAATACACCATCTTCATTCATTACACTTGTAAAACTAACATCTAATGTTTCGATTGAAGGGTGTGCCGCAACAATTTGTAAAATATCCCAAAAAGTAAACTGGTTACACCATCTTATATTTAGGTGCTTAATATTAGGGCAAAGATATTCATCAGACAGGATAACAGTTGAGGATTCACGGTCAATATTTATGCACCATTCAATGGACAATAACTTAAGCTTATGTAGTTTAGCCAGAAATGGAACGCTGATTATTGCAAAATTAGAAGTTAGATCAAGTTCTTCTAAGTTTGAGCATAAAGAGAGCTTGTCGTACAAATATTCAATTGAAACTTCCGATAGAAGAGGTTCAAAGTTGCCATTTAAGTATAAATGTTTGAATTGCTGTGCATGAACAAATATGGCATCTAGAGTAGATTTCTTGTAACTGATCAAGCCACAGTCGTCTACACTTCCAAATGATCTCCACATGATATTACTGTTTAATAAATGGTAGAAGCGTTTGCACACTCTCGATAACGGAAGAACATCTCGGATACGGATGTACCGCAATATGTATAATAAGATTTCTTCTGGAAGATCTAGAATAGCAAGTTCACCAGAGCTTGTGTCAGCCTGAGAATTATATTCGTCTAGGAAAACAATAAAGCACCATTTGTGTCAATGAATTAAATCAAAAGCCAGTTTATACTGGCTGAATTAAGTTGAGGTGAGCTCCCAGTGACAAAAGATTACCTATGCCCCTAGATCATCACACATTCCTGAGTGGGAACTACTGAAATATCTCAATTATTGTTTCAAAGCAGTCAAAGAAACTGAATGAATGATACTGTGTCATAAAAAATATGTTTTCCATATATAATCGTCAATCCTGTCGGTCTATAACTATAGAAAAAACGGCTGGTAAAGCTCAATCTTTCTGTAAGCTTACTTTTAATGATTAAGCTTAACTAACAGGAAAAAAAATAGTCGCCTCGAATAAAACATGACTAAACATCAAAGCCACAGCCAAAAAGAATAACCACTTGACATTTTATGATCGAAGCACAAATAAATTGTCGAAAATGCACATTTAAAAGACTTGCTTTACTAAGTTTACTTGACTTACCTGGAGCTAGTGTTTCTTCACTAACTGAATCACTTGCAGTGTTTTTACTGAAAGACATTGAATTTTCAATTACAGTTTGCATTGAAGATTTCCAAAACACTCTCAAAAGAATAACAAAATAAATAGATCAATATATATACGAATTAAATGTTTATGTTTAAAACTCTTAGATATAAAAGTTATGACAAGTTTTCTCGACGTTTCGACGCCATCAGGCGTCATTTTCAAGAGATGGTTTATTTAAATTTGAGTTTGAATACAAATAATCGTGTCTATACTCTAGGGACTTAAAAGACTTTGGATTTAATAGAGTCCGATTGAATGTTTATTTTGGGCCTTTTGTCTCTGATTAGTAGCATTTCGTAAACTAGGCATTCTGATTTGTTCTTGCATCGTCGCAGAACGCTGAAAAGACCCTCAAAACCCTCCAGACTGTTATTATGGCACTTCTTATGGTGTTTTCCTACGGCGCTTGAAGCGTGTTCGTCGATTCGTTGGAATAGGTGGCGGCACGTATAACCAACGTAACCTGCCTCGCACAGGTCACACTCATATTGATAAACAACGTTTTGCTGGTTAATAATGGGAAGCTTTTGCTCTTTATGACCAAAATAGTCGCCAAGTTTGCGGCTTGTGAAAACCGGTTGTAATTGTATATCGATCTGACTGCTTAGGTCTTTGAGTTGTCTCTTAACGGCATCACTAGAAGGTTGGTCTTTGAACGGAATAGCAAACCGCACCTCATTCCCATCCTCCTTTGGTTGAGGCTTTTCTTGTTGTTGCTGTTGTTGTAACTCTCGTTGGTGTTGTTGCTGAGTTATCAAGGCTCGGACTGTAGAGTCAAACAGATTCATCGGGTATTGAAGTTTTCGAAAGATTTCTTTCAAACGATCTACCTCCTGCGTGAAGTATAGCCAGGATGATGAAAGTTTAAAGGCTCTATCCAGCATGGTTCTCAGAAGTGCCTTCTTATACCCATCCTCGGGGACCCAGGGCGAAAGGGGAGGGGAAGGACCGGAGGGGGAGGGGGAGGGGGAAGGAAAGGACAAGGGGAAAAGGACGCCCTGGGCATTTGACTACCCCAAACCATTTCCAACGGCAAAACTTAATCCTATTAGGGATATCCCACGTAAACAAGGTCATATAGCAAGAATATCTGGCACATCTCAATTAACGCTTGGATGCTATGACAGTTAACATGTTTGTGTGTCAAGTTCTGCACACCGAGATCAGGCAAAATTTGGTATTAAAGTCAAACTTTTCCCGAATCCTGTGGGTAGCTTTGCAAACACATCTTGTTTCTGAATAATTTTCGATACAACCAGCTTCTGTTTCTGTTTAATGTTTTCACGTGTCCGCTCGCTTTGTTTAAGAGGTGTTGCAATGCGTGGGGTCAACTTGTTTACTTGTAATTTTAGACGAATCGAGCTCAACTGCACAAATGCTTCTGATTGGCCTCATTATAATTAAATTATAATGAGGCCAATCAGAGAGAGGATTAGGTTTTGCCGTTGGAAATGGTTTGGGGTAGTCAAATGCCCAGGGCGTCCTTTTCCCCTTGTCCTTTCCTTCCCCCTCCCCCTCCCCCTCCGGTCCTTCCCCTCCCCTTTCGCCCTGGGTCCCCGAGGATGTCTTATACCTTGCATCAACATGACTACGGAAGTGTAGTAGAAGGCCTTTATCCGTCGGTTTCCTGTAGATTTCGGTACGTAGAGTACAACCTTCCTTGGTTATAAGCATACCAAGGAAGGGAAGACAGTTGTCTTTATCCATCTCCATAGTGAAATCTAAGGATGGGTGCGCTTCTTTCAAAACCTGGAGAAAGGATTCCCCTTCTGCTTCATTCCGTGCCAAGGCGAGGGTATCATCAACATACCTCTTGTAAAACGATGGTAGTCTGTTAGCAGAGTCAAGTTTTTCTTCGATGCTACAAAGAAACGTATTGGCCATTAGTGGCCCCAGGGGGGACCCCATTGCCACGCCATCCGTTTGCTCAAATAGTTTCCCATCAAACTGAAAGAGCTGATTCTTAGAAGCCATCTCTAGGAGATCTGTAAGATTCTCTCGTGTGAGATTCAGGTTATAGGTGTTGTTGATCAGTGATCCCATAAAGAAACTCTGCAAAGAAAAATTTAAAGAAAAATTATGTAATGATATTCTCGTCTCCTATAACTCCTAGTGTGATATTGTTTTTGACTGTTTTTATGTTCATATTTCTCAAGAATCTATTTATTGTATATATTACCTATCTATGTTTTCCATTTCCTTGTAAATATCATCATTATCGACCTTGATCCTTTGATTTAAGTGCTTTCAGTGTTATTTTTCTGTACGTCTTTCATTTAGTATTATATTATTTATAATAATTGACCACATGTCGTAAATCTAAACATTAACTAGTCGGCTACCTATCTTTGTTTAACCCCGTGGTTATTATAGGTAGCCTGTACCTAATATCCTGTTTTAAGTTTTAATTGTAAATTGTAAATATTTAAACTGTGGTACTAAATAAAGACATATTGTATTGTATTGTATTGTATATTGAGCCAGTTCTCGTGGAAGGCCTTGTCGACGATAATTTCTATAGTTTCGTCCACCGGTACATTTGTGAAGAGGGAAACTACATCATACGAGACTAGGACGTCGGATTCTCCTACTTCAACTTCTTGTAGTTCTTCTGCAAATTGGAAAATGTCTGTGATTGTATGACTGTTCTGTGATAGAGGTTTTAGCTTCTTGTCTAACCACTTTGCCAGATCATAGTTGTATGTTCCTACAGCTGACAGAATTGGTCGCATACACAGATCTTTTTTGTGTGTTTTTGGTAATCCATATAGATGTGCGATGTGTGCAAAATATTTGAAATAATTCGAGCGATAAAATTATTACAAATTAACTATTCTATTCAAACGTTAATATTGATAGCCAGAAAATTATTGGGGGGGCCAGGCCCCCCCAAAAAAATTATTGGGGGGGCCAGTGCCCCCCCTGCCCCCCGGTTCCGCCGTCCATGTCATTGTAGCCATGTTTAATTAAACGGCATGTGCCGACGACTCTGTGACAACTAGTTAAACTAGCTTTTGTTTATTTTATCAAAAAGGAGTTGATGCCTCCAATGGTCATCAATATTCACTAGTTAGAGAAGCCATTTGCAACACTAGTCCTGTTTCATCGGAGATTCAAAACACTCGAAAACATTGAGGTTTGAAACCTCACAATAAAAAAATCCCGCATTTGTGTGTGGTACGACATAAAAAGCTAGGGCAGGGCTTCCGTAAAATACTAACATCTTCAAATGCACTTTCAGTCTTGGTAATCGTAACTTTAATATCAGGGAGCCATTTGTAACTTTATGTGCTAAGTTTATATTGCCAGCGGCTTTTAACAATAAGTAGTGTTTATACGTAAGCCGCGGCTTGTGTAAAACGCCTAATTTTTGCTCGCATAAACGGCTCTATTGTTTTATGTATGTTGCAACCTAATAGAACTCATGAGGTGTGAACTAATCTTTGTTTTAATCCTCAAAAGACAAATATATCGAGATCGTCCCTCCCCCAGGTTGTTGTGTATAAAAAGGGCAACATTGTCTTGGTTTATAATCAGTTTTGAGAATCTCAGAATATACTAGGAAAGTAATTATGCCTCGTTTAACAACTCCGTTAAAGATGCTCGTAATTCGCCTTCATAGGCAAGGGTTTAGAAACTACCAAATTTTGAAAATTCTAAAAGAACAACATGGTTTTAAGATCGATCGCAAGCATTTAAGTGCATTCCTCAGACGATACAACAGCACTAGTGCTCTCTCGGTGCCAAAGAACATCAAGCGTGCTTCCAAGGCAACCTGGAAGTCTTGAATTTCATCGACAGAAAAATGGAGGAGAATGATGAAACCACATCGAGGGACCTCGTGAAAGCCTTGTACGAGTCGCTAAACGTCCGCCTTTCTGAAGCTACGGCTAAGAGGATCTGCCGTAAGTTGGGGTGGTTGTCTACAGGGACAAAATACTGCCAGCTAGTTCGTGAGGTCAACCGGGGAAAACGCCTTGAGTTCTGCCGCCGCCTAAAAGCCAGCAACGAGACCTTCAACGATGTGATATTCACAGACGAAAGCACGATTGCCATGGAAAGCCATTGCCGCCTCTCATTCCGTCGCTGGTGGGAGCCTCCTCGGTTGAAAGGCCGTCCTAAGCACCCCTTCAAGATTCACGTGTGGGCGGGAATATCACGTCGCGGGGTAACGAAGATTGCCTTATTCACTGGTATTATGGACGCCGACTTCTTCATCGAGGGAGTACTAAAACCACACCTTGAGCCCTTCATCAGATCCAGATTTCCAGACAGCCATCGCTTCATGCAAGATAACGACCCAAAGCACACCAGCAAGAAAGCGAAAGCCTATTACGAGACTTCGATTGTCAATTGGTGGCCCACTCCTCCTGAAAGCCCCGACCTGAACCCGATCGAACTAGTCTGGCATGAACTCAAACACTATCTTCGAAAGACTTGTAAACCAAAGACAAAAGACAAACTCATTCAAGGCATCACCACCTTCTGGAGGGAGAAAATGAACATCGAAAAGTGTAATCGCTACATCGACCATCTGAAGAAAGTCATCCCCAAAGTCATTGAAAGGGAAGGACGAGCATCAGGCTACTGAGAGAACAACAACAACAACAACAACGGCTCTTTTCAGAGCCACCCAAATACACAAAAGTCATGACCATGAATGCTTTAAAAATAAATCTGTCACGTTTGTTAAATAAAAGTCCCATTTAGACAAATAATGATAATAATGAACCAACTACATTGTTAAAATTCTATCATTTACCGATTCGGATATACCCTGCGAGCAGAATCTTCTTTAACCTCTTTCGCCCGGGAAGGAGGTTAAAGAAGATTCTGCTCGCAGGGTTGTTTGGATAGGGCTATAGATTATAAATCTAAATCGGTATTCGGAAGTGTTTTATGACCTATTCTGTGACTCTACTGAACAGTGCCGTTTTTTATCATTTTCTGATCAAATAGTAAATTATTTCCAGCCGAAAACAATCCCTTGCTGATCCTTATCAGGTATTCTATTACATTTTCACGTGCTGATCGTGCCGATAACAACAAACCCGCCTTGAATTAATTTCCTCAGTGAAGAAATCCGTTTCTTCTGTTTACAAACTATCGTATGTCCTTCTAATTACAAGAGCTCCTAAACCATCTTTTTATTCAACCTCATACAATTACTTAACTAGTCAAGAACTTCGATGAATTTCGAAATGAATATTAACCGAGAGGAGCACATCGTAAAAACAATCACAGTGACAGCGAGTTATGTTTCTTCTGCCGGCAAGATCGATCTTCTGAAAAACAAATTTATACTTCAAAGTTCTCGACAAATGTCATCTCGCTCGACTTAAATTACGGTCTCAACATGCTTCATTCTACAAAATTAACTTCTCTTAAATCAGACTCGTTTGACTTGCGAGTACAAGTGACTCGAGAATCGCGAGTCGTTAAGTAAGTCATGAATATTCAAAAAATTAGGACTCGCGATTCATCGAAGACACTCGACACTCGTACTCGCGAGTAGAGGGGACGTTACTCGAGAGCGGTACTGTATGACAACCGAAAGAGCAGCAGGAGACCAAAGGATAACAAGATCGATGTTTGAAGATCAGAATTTTGCTATTTGGGATTTAGCTTGTAAAGGTTCTGTTGTTGCTGTAGCTTCAGGGGATAGTGGAGAGGACTATTATTTACTGTTTATCACAGGAAATGGGTCAGAAATACTGGGCAAGCCACTCAAAGATCAATGGGGATGATCCTATTCAGCCGGTGCTAAAGTACTAAGAGGATTGTTTTTCGACAAGTTAGGAGTCATGAATAAAGACAAGGAGCAACAATACAGTCTTATATTTGGTAGAGAGGCAATTGTTTATGCTGCAACTGCTTGATATATATGTTATGACCTTGCTCTGGCTAGTGGACAGTGTACAATTACAATGAAGACCCATGAGGACATTCTTGGGTCACTAAATGGATTTTGATTAGCTTGATTGGTAGTTGATGCTAAATGGGATGACTCAAGAAAAGGACCTAATTAAATGTTCATGATCTTTTGAATATTTCAGATCGTGTAAAATGTGGATATTTGATATTCATAATCATTTTCAACATGGGTATTTTCATTAGAATTCTTATGAGTCATCCCATTTAGCCTCCACCACCTGGATACCACCAAAAAGCAACTTACTACATAGTGCTCTGAAACATTAGTGTTTGCTTGGATGGTCTGATTACATTATTGGAAAATCTGGTCACATTGAAGTCTCTGTTTAATAAACCGAAAACGTTTGGTAACTTGTAATGTTAACGCTTACACTCGAAATACAAGGGAGAAAGCATTTTTTTTATTATTAGGTAGTAGCGTGATTTGTAGAGGAAAGATTAAGCCTTAATAAATGGTAAATGGTACTGATGGCACAACAAGGGCATTTTGAATTGTTTTCGTGCGCCATGTAATACTGCTACATTAGCCTGCCTAAGATTGTCCCAGTGAAACGCTCCCCATAAATACTGTGAATTTTTTTTGTCTTAGCTTTAACAGCGAAAAGTGGCAAGGGCTTGTTTCTATCCGCTTCCTCTTTCACATAAAAGTAAACACGTCTTTTCGATCTTACATTTTCCGACTGATAACAACTTGGTGCAGAGGCTTGGAATTCTTCGTTTGCAAGCGTTTTACGTCAACCATATCAACCGCTTATATTTAAGATTCGCACCGACACCATCTTGAGGCTCTTTGGCATGCGACGTCTCAAAATTGTTTCTTTTATTTCTATTGTAAATTCATATATTTCGTCTTCACAAAAATCTAAAAAAGCGTATTTCGGCAAATGGAATACCGGAAGTGAAAATAGAAGTAAACATATTTAGCTACTACTTGTGGGCTTCCTGTGGAAATATTCCCAGTGTACGGGATTGCATTCGACATATAATTGGCCATGTGCATTTTTTGTCGCGTTCCTAAAGGCATAAAAGATGGTCCACCCCACGTTCTACTGACTTAAAAGCAGGATGGAGTTCAAAGTCTCCTATTAAGTACAAAATGGAAGCGTTTCTCGTCGAGATAGAGACTTGAAGTCGGAAAGTTTGCATTGATGTGATTTTTTGGCTAGCAAGACATAACTTACTTGTGTGATCTGGATTAGACGTTTTACGACAGCCATATCTCTAAGATGAAGAGTCAAATTATAAAATTGCACAAGAACACTCAAGATGTCATTGGCTTCCCCCGTAGAAAGTCCCCCCCAAAATGACAGGTTAGCTAATTCGTACCTCCAATGGACTGACTCGCATGCCAACAAGATTTTCATCGTAATATTAAATGCATTTAATCTTTGAAATGATGACTTTATAATTTAAAGTGTAATTAAAGATTTTTTAAAAAAGTTGGCATTAAATTAAATATGTAAATACTCTCATTAAATATATAAATACTCTAAGTTAATAATAAAATTAAATATTGCCATTTAAGTTAATTTAAAGATATTCTATTTTTAAAACTGCTGTTGAGCATAAAAACATTTCATACATAAATATATTGAAATAGATAAAAACATCACTTCTGCATAATTGATTAGAATGTGATGATGTTAAAGTCCAAACACTAAAAACGTGCAGCATAAACATTACTAAATAGCTAGTGCTGTTATGCTAATTCAATTGTTTTCTGTTGATTAATCAGTGCTATTTAGTACTAAATTGTACAAAGTATTACATGCTTTTAGTGTTTGTAGATAATATAATTATATATCTTCAATTTGGATGTGCAAATGCATCAAAATGTTTCAATATCATAATAGATAATACTAAAATATATTATCAAATGATAAAATATCACTACAGAATGCAGTCACAATGTATTATATATTTACAGAATGCCCAACCTTCACAGATGCTATGGCATTCATGTGGAGTGTAAATACTAGAGGGCTACTTAGATGAAGGAACTCTAAAAACAATGAAGGGTTTTCTCGGCCTTTAGGCGAGTAAAATGTCAGCCCGAAAATATTGGCCGGCAATGCACCTTCATTTGAGCAGTTTAATCCTACTAAACAACACAATATACCACTTGTAAAATAGTGTAACAATTAGCAGCAGCATAAAATGTATGTCGTTGAGGTGCTGCACATTTTTCACATTTCTATTGAATACATAGCTGACTAATTAAAACGTGAATGCCCCTATAAGTCACAGTAAGACTCAGATTTATGAGCAATTTTTTTTATTGCTCAGTCTAATATTGTAATTTAGAGATACCCAACTTTTTTCTATTGTACTATTTAAACGACTGGCTAAGTTTCTTAGACATCTACTGATTGCATAAAACCTCTACATTTTTCATTGCACTTTTAGTTATGACTATGTGAGTGGCTTTGAATAAGGGAAAAGTGGTTTTATTTAACCTATGAATGAAATGTGACTATTTAGGCCATTGTCACTAGGTGACAGAGAACAAAAGAAAGCAAATGTTTTCAGGGTCTACTGCTAACTTTTCACAGGTTAAATGAAAGCACTCAAATGTTACTACAACTTGTGCTTAACTGTTTTATGAAGGGAATGTGACTGAAGGGCACTCAGGCCTGTAGCCTGTCGGAAATACAACAGTTAAATATTGAAGATTATTATTATAACTATGATGTAATTTTGCCAAAGATGGATGAGAGAACTGAGCAAATATGAGGCTGTATTACATACCCGTATTACATAGTTGAAATTTTACATCAGGAACAATTGGAAAACAGGGGAAACTAAGAAGCCGTTCTATAATAAATCCTTTATATGATATTTTCTTTTGTATTACAGGCTGACATTTTACTCGCCTAAAGGCTCAGCAAAATACATACACAACTCGTAAAATATCAGCCTGTAATACACAAGAAAATATCTAATAAGTGGTATGTATGGTAACTATGTTTTTTTAAACTTTTGGTGGACTTATTTACATATTTGTTTAGATATCCATTTATTTTGTTAATGCACAGTTGCCATACTTTATCTTTTTGGTCTTCATCTGTTGGGTAATAATGGAAAAATGTGTTTCGTAGATAATCTCTAACAAGAGCATTCAGGGATCTCTTGCCCCTTCCTCCATTATAGGAGCAGTTGTTTAGCTCTGCTTTTAGTGGATAAAGATGCTTTAATAGCTGGACAGGGAAGTCCAGTTTTGCTTTTGTCGTGAATAGGTCTTGCACAACGGGCTGCCATGGGTGGTAAGATGTTTCGCGAATTTCTGTTAGTCAGGGGACTGGAGCGAGACCGACCAGCAAACCTACCCTTCCCTGCTATACAAATTATGTACAAAAATACTCCTCTCTACCCCACAGAGAAGGTTTTTGTAGCTAATAGCGGAACAATTCAGAGAGTCGAAGAAAAGAGCTTCAAGTTGATATATTATTATTGAAGGTATACCAGAGAAAATATGAATCTTTCGAGCGATGAAATGGAGGAATCTTCTTCTTCGAATGAAAAGTAAGGCTCAGCTTTTCAATACATATTTAAAAACTGAAGACGAAAGTCAAAAATCTAAAACGACAGTCTTCTAGAGAATTTTGTAAGCTTTCCAACAAGGTATAATATGCTAAATTTGATGTTATTTTTCTGACTTTTCCCCCAAGTGATGTGTTCAAGACTCCTGAAACGATTCCTTTACAACTGAAGAGGAAAGGACGTTTTCGCATAGACTTGCAAAACGTAAAAAGCTATTCACGGATAATTGAGGCTAAAAGCTCAAATTTCATATTCAAAAAGGAAGGTAGGTTAACCTAAATAGCCTAATTTTGTAAGAAAATAATAATAGGAATAGCTTATAAGCTTATTTATTGCTGTTCATGGTTTTATTGTTTTGGTTAATATTAGCTTATGTCAGATTTTCCTCTTTACAATTAACTTATAGGCAAATGAAATAAAGGAAAACCTCGATGCTAACCACCAACGCATCAAAAAAGCAAAGAAGGAAAGTATATCATTGGAAAAAAACAGTGATCAGCTTAATTTGTCAAGGGTACAGGAGTTTCGTAGGCGGAAAGTCACCATGGAGGTACTCAAACCCCTGCACTGCAACTCACAATCTACAAGTCAACAATAACAACTTTATGCTAATGGGTGCCAACTGTGACGAAACTCACCCACTCATACACTAAGCATGTCTTTGCTGAAATGAAAGAAATAGAAAAAATGTGTTTTCAAGTTCAAGGGAAAGAAGTCACCTTTGAATGTAAATTGGTTCCATGTGATCAAAAATGGTCAGCTGCTATGTCTGGAGAGCTAAATAATGCTGCAACATATTTTTTGACCTACGGTGATGTCCACACGGATAACAAAAACATAATTGGTGGCACTCTTGGGAAAGACAGTAGTTGTACATGGAAACCTTGGAGCTATGAGGCTAGAATAAATGCTGTGAAAGCTGTGGAAGAATTCAAAAGATCAAACAAAATACCTATGACCACTGACAGTGAAAACATCTTAACAAGCGATCAAAGAAAGAAGGTGACTAGTTTCATTGCTTCAAAAAAATCAAGACAAGAATTTCTGCCCTATTTGGATAGGTATGTTGATAATGTGATGCCAGAACCACTTCACAATACTAATAACGCTTGGCAGCAATGGAATCTAGATATGCTCAATACAGCAGTCTATCTAACTCAGAAAAAGGAACTTGAGAAAGCACAAGGAAACATTGATTCCCTACCACAAAATACACCATTATCTAAGTATATGAAATGCTTAACAATCACAATGAAAGCTGGGCGGTTGGTTAAAAACATCAAAAAATGGTTTGGAGAGAGAAACAACAAAGGCAAAGAAGTGTTTTCATACGGGTTTACTGGGAAGGAGTCTAAACTCTTCTGCTGGTATTTCATGTACTTATGCAAAGAGATGAAGAATACACCAGACATAGATAACAGTAAGCTTTGCCATGTCATGAGCCTTGCTTTTTCAGGCTTGTGTTTACGCAACAACATCACACTTTACAGTCGTGTTCATATCACAGATGCAGAATTGATCTCCCTGAAGCACGAATGTGAGCTGTACTTCAACTGTCAAGTTTTGCTTCTTGGAAAGACAACTCCCACTACTTGGACAATTGGGAAGGCCATTCCATACTACGCCAGTGAGTTGCATAAAGACCTAGGATTTGGTCTTGGCTTAAACAGTATGCAGGGGAGGGAGGCAAAGCACTCCAAGCTTGTAAATTACTGTAAGAACACAACAAGTGGGAAGAAGCTACGATGGTGGCAGGTCTTCAAGCATGAGTTCATGGATACAATATGGTTAAGACTAGCTGAACCTGAGCAGGTAACCTACCGCCGAGGCTGTGTGACAGGTAAAGAAAGCCCAAAGCCAGTGATCAAAGAGCAGTACATTCCTTCCTGTTGTAGCAAAGATACCTATTGTTACTGTGGCCTTCCATTCCCAGGTGCCAGTAAAGAATGTGAGATATGCAGCACAGGCATCTTTGGCCTAATTAAAACCAGTTGCTTATCTAGCAAGATTGAATCTGAGCTAAAAGAACAGCTACATTTGGAGAATGGTCGTTCTCGCCCCAGTCCCCTGCCTAACAGAAATTCGCGAAACATCTTACCTCCCATGCCAGCCCGTCATGGTCATAGGAACGGATAACTTACACTGTTCACTACAATTCATTATTGTCCAGAGCAAAACAGCCTTGGTTTCAAAAGAATAACTATAAGTATAAATAATAAGTATTTCTGCTGCTTTTTTCTTGTTTACTTGTTGTAAGAAGTCCTTTTTTTTCTCATCATCACAGATGGCATTTATAAATCACTTACTTATTGTGTGTAATGGTGGGTGGGGCAGGCAGGGGGGGGGGGGTGCGGTGAAATAAATCCTAAATAGTTACCAACAAATAGTTTTATTTAGTGACTATTAGTCACTATCATTCAACTGGAACAACAATAGAAAGATCTTTATTAACATTTTCCTTCATTTTCAATTATTGTTAAGACATAAAAACATGGTTTCCCTTGTGTATTTGCTATTGTTACTAAAGCTGTTCCAGCTGAATGATAGTGACTAGAGTGATTACACTTAACCCGTGAAATAGTTAGTAGACTACTAGTTACTAGTAAACCTTATTTCCACTGTTCTCTTTTGTCTCTCTTTACCCTGGGCTCCAGGGGTTTATTATTCGCTTTCCCTTACAGAGCTTAAAGAGAGTTGGCGAGCGCCTTCGGCGCGAGAAGCGAAAATAAACCCCTGGGCGCACGAGTTAACCGTTTGAAGCGCCGAGCCAATCAAAGCACTACCTTCAAAAATCTGAAGGTAACGCTGTGATTGGCTAAAACACTGAGGAGCGATTTGATTGGATGATTTTTTCAAACCGGTTTGTCCAGATGATAACTGATACGCGTTACTGAAGTCACGTTCTTAGACTAAAAATAAACATGGCGGCGAAAGAGAGACTTCTACTTGACCTCGCAATAGCGTTACACGAAACAGTCACGGAAAACTTTCCTGAGATCGAAAGCCTCAAGGTTCCTCAAGTAACCGCTATAACTAACTTTATTTTGAGAAAAGATGTGTTTGCTGTTCTGCCTACTGGAATGGGCAAATCCCTAATCTTTCAAGTTGTACCCGACATGTGTTCTCGTTTAAATAGACGTGGTTATTGGTATCCTTCATGCCTGATTTTGTTGGTTATTTGTCCGCTGGTATCCTTGGTCGAGTCTCACATGAAAGAACTTGAGAAACGCCATATATCCACGGCTTATTTGGCTGGAGATGATGTTGACGAGCACGGATTGAAAGCAGGCAAATACAGCGTTGTTTTCGCCAGCCCCGAATCAGTGTTATTGAACACAAAATGGCGCGAAATGTTGAGATCCGAAATCTATCAAGACAATTTATTCGGCATTGTCACCGACGAAGCCCACGTCGTACCTAAATGGTAAGTGCGACCGAGTAACCAACTGTTTCTCTTCTTCTACAATTTTATTGTAATTTTATACAACATTCACTCTTTCTTTTTAAAAAGAATTAAAAAA
Organism: Telmatactis stephensoni; assembly: GCA_029948255.1. Lineage (NCBI taxonomy): Eukaryota > Metazoa > Cnidaria > Anthozoa > Actiniaria > Isophelliidae > Telmatactis > Telmatactis stephensoni. The sequence continues at coordinate 250,854 of JALIZF010001761.1, forward strand.
TTTAATTTTAAATTAATTTAAAATTATGTAAGGTATATTTACAAAGTATTTTTAGATTGTATCACTTGTTGTCAATGAAAATTCACGAATTTATGATGTCATGTCTGGGTCTCAATTGAATGCCCTTAATGTACACATAAATTTAACAGTAAATGGTCTATTCCATAATTTTTCCCTCCCTCTCTCCCTCCTTCCTTCCTTCCTTCCTTCCTTCCTTCCTTCCTTCCTTTGTTGTTGTTGTTGTTGTTGTTGTTGAGGAAATATACCCCCTCTCTTTTACCCTCAATTGGATTCTTAGAATATTAGTGTCAAATGTGTTCTTTTCTTCTTCTTCTTCACAGGGGGTATGAGACTAAAGATAAAAAGGCAGCTTTCAGGGAGTGTTTTGGGATGCTAGGGGAGCTGAGGTCATTGGTACCACCATTAACTCCCATCTTAGCTCTTACAGCAACAGCTACACAGAAAGTAAAAGAAACTGTGATCAAATCACTGTCCCTACGTCCTGATACAGTGAAGATTTATGTGAGCCCAAACAGGCCTAATATTTATTTATACAAGAAACATGTAACCAAAAACTTAAAGGAAACTTTCAAGTGGCTTATTAATTTGATAAAAGTGAATGGCAAAGAAACTCCAAAGACAATAATCTACTGTAAGTCTCAAAAAGCCTGTGGCCAATTGTTTCGCCATTTCAAGTGGGAACTTGGTGAGCATGCCTATCTTCCATTTGCAGAGCAAACAAGCAAGAACATGTATCTAGGAATGTTTCACCACACCAATCTTAAAAAAAACACCAAGATAGAGTCTTAAACTCCCTGATGGAACCTGATGGAGTTTGCAGAGTTGTGTTTGCTTCCACAGCTTTGGGTATGGGTGTGAATATTAAAGAGGTGCGGATGGTTGTTCACTATGGGCCTCCACGAGAGATTGACAACTTTATCCAAGAAATTGGAAGAGCAGGACGTGACATGCTTCCATCCAAGGCAATTTTACTGTATACTAAGAATCATCTAAGAAAGTGTGACCAATCAGTTACAGAGTATGCCTGCAGTAATAACAAATGTCTTCGCAAGTTGCTGTTACATGAATTTGACTGAAGGGTCATCTGACTTTGATACATCAAACACCCATGAATGTTGCATAGTTTGCCACAATAATTGTAAATGTGGAGCCAAAAGCTGTGAAGTACCAATTTTTGACATTCAAGACAGTTCTCAGCAAACTTCCATGCCAAAACGTAAGACACGGAAGGTCAGGAAAGGCCAAAGAGAATTGCTTCAGGAACTCCTTGAAGACCACCAAAAGTATCTGTCTACAGAGTGTGATTCATACTTCCTCACCTCTCAGTGTTGCACTGGATTTACAGATTCACTAATCAAGGCCACATTGAAAAATTGTAAATTCATTTTCACACTTGAAGATATTAATGAATCTGTTCCTGTTTACAAGGGAGAACATGCAATTGACATTTTATTCATGGTGAATGATGTCTTCAAAGATTTTGAAGTGGATTACAATGAGATGGTGAGCTCTGTTGATCCTGCCTGTTTTGAACATGACTTAGAATATGGAGGACTATATGATGATTCTGGAACCTTTACCACTAAGAGCTGTAGCTCTTAAAACGCGATACACAGTTGGTGCACGGGACTCCAATTCCTTTGCAACAGCAGAATCCGTAAGATTGATTAAAGATTCAGGGGTCGTATCTCTCCAGATGGAAGCCTCTTTTCGTCTGCACAAATCTTTGCATTCTAGTTGAATTTCTTTTTCTAATTTGCTAATAATGGTTGCTCTCAGTGCCTTGTCTTTCATTATGTTGCCAGCAGCCATTTCTGTTTCTCCCATAGCGATTTGTCGAATTATTCTTGCCCTTGAATCATCATCAATAACTTTCGATATGGATTTTGAAGGATACTCAATTTTGATCTAAAAACATAAAATAGTTTCGTAAATTAATTGTCTACGCTTTTTTACGAGTTTTGAATTCACAATGCCTAATTACCTCTGTTCGTGTACCGGGAGTAATTGCCATAATAAGATCATCGTGGTTTGGTAATGGACAGTTAGGAGCTTTTTCTTGTTTTGGTAAAATATACCTTTGTGGAACCGCTTTTGGAGGAGTTATATTCGTGCAGGATCGTTTGCTTGACGATTGTGTGGACGGGGAATTGTCGATGTTCCGACACCGCTTGAAACGCTCCTCCGATCGTAAAGGATTGTTAGCTTGCGGTTGGACGCTTGTGAGATATTTTTGCTTGAAATTTGCGAGATCCACTTCCAACACTTTCATGTAATTTTCATATTTTTCAAATTCCCTTTTGCATTTTAAACAAATAACAGAGGAAACACCGTCCAGTGGAACTACAGGCAAGCCAAGAACTTTGCAAAGTCTAGGTGACAACTTGTCAATGATATTTCTTTTGGGAAAAAGACCAAATGCTGTTCTACCTAGAACAGCATGATTGCATCCACATATGCGACAATAATTGTTAATTTCGAAAGTTTGAACTGATTTCTTCGGTGTACCTTGAAAAAAGAACGCTGAGGTCTTTTTCATTGTACTTTGAAGCTCACATGGCTACTTGTCAAAAATGTAAACAGAGACGAGAAAAGTATTACGTGACGTGACACGACACATGGTTTTGACAGCTATCAGCTGGTCAGCAAAACCGGTTTGACCAAGTTTCCAAATAAGGCAAATCGTTTGAAAACAACATGGAAGTGAGGTTTGTAACTGCCGCGGCCAGGGGTTTCTCGTCGTGTGACTCTCCTATCAAGTAAATAAACGTCGGAACGAGACGATAAACCCCTGGCACCCAGGGTAGTCTCTCTTGAACTATTACACACTAAAATTCATTTAGTTACGCTAAGTGTAACGACTCTAATAGTCACTAAATAAAAACTATTTGTTAGTAACTATTTAGGTTTTTTTATTTCATGGACATAGTGTAAGCACTCTATGGGAAAACAAAGATGATATTATTATCATTATAATAATCATGTTGGAATTTACAAAGACTAAACACTGATTCCCTGGGGGGGCTGTATAAAAACAATCTTTATTTCAAAATTTAAGTCAAATATAATTAGAACAAATGTCAAACCATAAAATACAATCAAAAATATACTAACAAATAGTGACTATTTGTGACTAAGGCCTAGTTCAAACGTTGAATCTCACATGTGCTGAAATCAATGCAGATTAGTCAAATCTTTTGTTTCTACTCATTATCATCTCATTTGCATTGCATTCGACACATGTGAGATGCGACGTTTGAACTAGGCCTTATTGTAATATATTCGGAGCGCAACAATGCCTCACAAAGACCTGCAGACAATAGAGATATGGGACTAGGACACGAGTCCGCAGGGTTGGAAGCATGGAGCGCATGATAGTGAAACGAAGGGAGGGGGGGCTGGGGAAAAAAAAGAAATGCTAGAGCATAAGGCTCCACTTGCCCAACATCTGTTGAAATTAAGACTTTATGGTCCCGATAGGCATGGTCGCTAACATTATTTTATTAAGACCTAAAAGAAACGGACCATACCGAGTACACCAGTCTGTATGGTCCACACGTTTGGACCAATGCCCTAGTCTACTCGGACATGCTTGCAAACCGGCGACTGTCAAGAGACTGATTGTTCTCTCTATTATATAGTCTTTGTCATGCATCGTTGCGCATCAAATAGTAATATATTCGGAGCGCAACAATGCCTCACAAAGACCTGCAGACAATAGAGATATGGGACTAGGACACGAGTCCTCGGAAAGACTTCTTTGCTGCATATGTAAAACAAGCTTCCAAAGAGCTGATTCATAGCACTTTATTCCCATAACTCATTTTACAATTCCTCTACTCTACTGACAATTTCTATGGGAAAGCTGGCGAGTAACCCGCAAGAGAATTCTTCTCACGAAACTCGGAGCCAAGCTTTTGTACCAAATCCTGATTACTGAAACCAACGGTTGGAGTGGCAGACGAGGTATCAATAGATCGGCCCAAAACTTTTTCTACTTGAGTATAATGGTCTACCATCTGAGTTGTTTGCCAGCCAATGTGATGGGCCACTTGCTCCTTTGAGGCGCCTAACAATCTCAACAGAATGGCCGTTCCACTTCTAAAGCTGTGAGCTGTCTCCCCCTCGTTGATCCCAAGTTTGGTCAAATAATTGCGCAAACGCGCCAGAACCGTGTGGTGAAGAAAAGGTTCGTCTCTAATTAGCCCTTTGGAGGTCGGACGGAATAGGAAACCTGATGCGAGGTTAATGCTTATTGCTTTGGCGGTTGTTACGTAATAACGCAGATTGGCAACTGGACAAATGGCTGGGTTGGGTATGAGCATGATGTGTGTGACTTTAGAGTTTTTCCCTCGCAAAGTCTTCCCAACTCGTTGATGAATAATTAGGTTCCCATCGTTTGCATTTTGAAGTATATCAATAGTTTTGAGTCTTCCTAGGTCAGATGCTCTTCCTCCGGTAGAAAAAATCAATGTAAAGAAGGCCAAGTCTCGAGAATGAATAAAACGATCCAAGGCCGGGAGCGATGCGTCAGATAATGTGGTACGGAGGTAACGGACAATACGTAGAAATTTGTCCAGGAACAAAGGGGTGGCTTGTCTAGTTGGTGTTCGTGCATGGGCCTGTTCTAGACGGACAGATTTTAAATACGACTGGATAGAGTGGTGTATTGCGGGATTGCCCTGGCATGAGGAGTCGTCCCAATCATTGGAGTGGCCCAACTCGCGGAAGATGGAACGCAGCTTTCCGATGAGGTTGTCAACTGTGCCTGACGCAAGGCGGTATGGGCAATGACATGGATGTCTCCCTGACATGCCAAGGAAAGGGCAAGGCTCGATGTGAACTTGGGTCTTCCCCTTGCGATCTTTCCAGACCAGGAATCGAAGTATATCGTGCGGGTTAGCAGAACTCAATGATTTAGGCCATGGTAAGGAGGATAAAAAATTTTCAAGCTCGCATTCTAGCTGACTCTTTCGCCTCTCGTACGATCTGCTGTTCCGCGCGCGCTCAAGCTCCTCGAGGCGAGAATCAATAGATTCAATGTCTAACATCCTCTTCTTTGATGTATTCTCGTTAAGGCTTGCCTGGCGGACCCACCCACACTGCTGGCAAAACCGAAAGCAGTTATCATTAGGATACGTGCATCGTGGGCATCTTAAGGCAGGGCGCCAAATCCGTGGGATACCCTAGAAAAAAATTAAAATGTCTCTTATTAAAGCCAGCTGCGCATGAGACTAGATCGAGAGAATGATTAAGAATGGTAACTGTCAAGTTTATTGATAATATTACAACAACACGAAAACAAAACAAATTGTGTTAATGTATAAACAGCATTTATTTGTTATATAGTCACTAAATATTAATATTATTAAAGTGTATATAATAGAAATATGTTCTTGTAGTCAAACGGGAGGACGTCGATTATTGGCGTTAATTGCAATAAAGGGAATATCAGTTCCAAAGTCTGAATGCCCACAAATCCCAGGACAGGGATCTGTAGGAGAATCCCCCATTCGCCGACGGGAAAAGGAGCACGTTGGAGGCTCCCTTTTCTCCAAGACGGACAGAATCGTGGCAGCGCTTCACCAGTTTTGCCCACCAGTATCGGCGAGGACGTACATCAAGAGTTACGAAAGTGACCTGCGGGGCGTTAGTACTAGACAAGAAGCGCAGCAAGGGACCAACCAAAGCGAGTGGGGGGAACACATAGATGTTCTCATCCAAGCTGATATCTTGAGAGAAAACATTGACGCCTGAAGAATACTGAGTTGGCCATGGAGTGAAGTGAGGCAACGGGACCCCGGTCTTGTCTCTTTGCACATTTGAGTCTAGGGCCATTAAATCGAAAGAGTGGGGACCCCAGCGTGATTCCAGTTGTTCCCACGGTTTTGGTGATAGCATTACGTCGTTCGAAGACAAAACTCTTGACGGGGCGTCAGCAACATTTTCACTGGAGGGTACGTAGGAGAGGTTTAGGACCAAGTTGTATTTCAAGGCAACTTCGTAAATTTCTACGATGACGTCAGAGAGATTCTTGCTTTTACCACCTTGGTGTTTCCATGACTGAGCGAGGGCGATATTGTCAACATAACAATCAACTCTGGAGTGTCTTAACTCGTCTCCTGCTGCCTTTAGAGTGTACAGTAAAGCGAGGGCCTCTCTCACCGCTATTGGTTTTTCCTTATCCTCCAAGCACCAGTAGTCCATTATTGAGAGAGACTTTCTAGGCTCCAAGCTAAGTTCGGCTCCCCATCCTGAGTTAGAAGCATCGGTGTAGGAAGAAATCACACGATGTCGTTCATCAAACCAAGGCAGATATCCGGTCCAAGAATCTAAGAATCGCCAATATTCGATCTCTCTGCGCAGGTCCCCCACGATTTTTATCGGGCGGAAAGGAAACTTCGTTGCGGCTCCAATTGCTCGATAGCAAGCTCTTGTATACAACCGGGCCGCCGGGACAGCTATTGAGAAGGACGTTGTCTTACCCGCGAACTTCTGAAGGCGTTTCAAGTCAATTGAGTCTTGGCTCAAAATTTCATCTCTCAGCGTGCGAAATTTCAACTTCTTATCGTCGGGTAGTAAAAACGCACATGCCTCCGAGTCAGAAATATATCCTAAGTATCTAACCGCTTGAAGTGGGGCTAGCGAGGATTTCGTCAGTGCCAGAGTATAGCCCAGGGATGTGAGGATAGACACTGCAATATAAGTTGCGGCCTCAGACTTCTGAAAGTTTGACCAAAGTGTCTATCATCGATGTATTGGCTACACGGAACGCCAAATGATCGTATGTGGTTAGTAGCTATTAAGCCAACTGAATGGTATATATAGGCACTTGCCTTCCAACCAAACGGAAGAGTTTGGTAAACAAAGTAGCAGTCTTTCCAGAGCAATCCAAATAACGTCTGACTTTCTTCAGTGAGGGTGATGTGGTCATATCCACTCTTGTCATCACACACGCTTTGGAAGTGACCATGTTCAACATACCGTGGCAAATCTGAAAGGTAGTCGAGCGTGAAGGGAAGGTCCTTTACCCATAAGTTGAGAAAACGCTCATCGTGGCACATCCGGGGTTTTGAAGGCTCAACGGTAATAGGCATCACCAAATAAGGTGGGTTGACTTCGTTAACAGTACCCCGAAAACGCAAGGAGCCGTTTTTAACTCTCTCCATGATGGTATCAGTGATAAAAGATTCAAACTGGTCGCAAGATCAGCTGTTAGGAAACGACATACGTGGAGGAAAAGGAGAATCATATTGCGAAGAACCAAAATTTCCCTTGAATGGGACCAAAAAATCCCAAGCATTGACCCCATCAATAACGAACGACAAGATATCGCGGGGGGCGTCTGGAATGGTTTTCCACATTTCTGTGCACCGCTTAAGACCACCAGGCACAAAATACTTCGGGTCGCGAAAAAACGCCATACTAGGGTCTGCAATAGCTTCTGTGCGTGAAACCAAAAGTGGAGAGGGGGCCGGGCTGACTAAATCGATGGGCTGGCCTTTCCAGTCGCACCACTGGACTTCACCTTTACATTCAAGACTTTTGACACACTCCGCAAAATCAAGCTTAGACCGTTTTCTAGAGGGGCCCTAAAACAAAAATAAAGTAACAGAGCTCTAAAAGTGCAAGAATCGGATTATTACAGGAACAATTCAAGAGGGGCCCTACTACAGATGTACGAAAGCTTTGATCTAAACGTGTGAACATTATCACTAATATATTATGAAAAAGCAGATAATAACTTGAGCATCAAATTATGGATATATGTGACAAAACAGAGTGAAGACTAGCGCAAAAAGGTTTTACAAAACTAAATTAAAAATAGCATATGCATAAAAGATGGTGAAGGCGCAGCCCACCGAGAAAGTCAGCCCGAGATAACCCCTAAGGGCATAAAAGGCATTAGACGCCCGCACCTAGGGCATGACTAACTGGTGGAGAAGTAAAAAGACGAGTGAAAATTACGTGAAAGGTTTAAATTATGCGCATTATAAATAGTGTTGGATTCCGAAATTTGCGATAAATGTATAAAGTATGGCGTATCTTTATCTTTAAGTACGTAAAATGAAACAACACAACAACAAAGGTACACAAGAGCAAATTTATTTAATCAGATACGCTGGATATTGAATTATTGATATCAATCAGGAGGTTTCATATAAGCTTACAACGCACAAGCAAAAAATGATACAACAACAAAGGTACAAAGAACAAAATTATTTAATCAGATACACTGGATATTGGATTATCAATATCAATCAGGAAATCTCATAGGCTTACAACGCACAAGCAAATAGGACAAATAGTGATACGGTTAAATCCTGAATATAACAAATTAACAAGTGCTAGCGCCTATTAGGGCAATTTCTTTGAAAGTGGCCCTGTTGGCCACAGCCAAAGCATCTAGCTCGCCCTCTAACGCCTCCTCTTCCGCGTCCCCGAAACCCTTGCCTGGGGTAAGGCTGATAAGCTTGAGGCGCAGGCGCAGGGACGCGGTTGCTTTTCATCATCTTAGCTATGGTAGCTGCAACTTTCGCCTCCTCTTTCGAACCCATTAGTCTTGTTACCACGTCCCCTAGTTGTGGGTTAAATGCAAATGGACGAACTTGCCGTAAAATGGCTTCGAACTCTTTAGCACGAGCGTGGTTGGAGACGCGGGCGTCGTCAGCCAACTTTTGGATAGCTAACATAATACTGTGCGGGTCCCTGAAACGCGTAGGAGAAGATGCCAGATGACGGACGTTCTCCAAAGAGGCTTCCACGCTTACGGCTGATGTTTTCACTTTCAATTCATCTAGTTCTTGTTTCAGAGCTTGAATCGTTAGCTGTAATCACAACGAGTATGGAGTCAAATATTCTGATAATAATATAAATTCATGCTTTCAAATACTCATTAGTGAGCTGATCCTTTCACAAACGGCTATTAACAATTGCTATTTTCAATATTCTGCATACCAAACAAAGGTATTATATCAGTCTACGACCCCAGGGAACATAAGAAAAGAAACTACTTGAATTAAACTTAAATAATTAAGAAGGCGGAGATAGAAAGAAACTAATTAAGCTAAAGATAAATGGCTAACAAAGGACCTTAAAAAGCGTCTTAAATGATGAGGTTAAAATAAACAAGAATATGAGTACTGAACAATAAAAATCAGTATGCAACTAGACTAGAAAAAAGCCAACACAAAAACATTACTAGTTCTTGCAAAATACTGGACTACTAGTTTCACTAAAATGAGCAATACTAATCTAAGTACTTTAGCATTTAAACAAACTACCAGAAAAGCGGAAATGAGAATGGAGATATAAATCTGTAATAGAACTATAATCTGATAAATTGTTATAAGCAGTGTAGCGACAACGCAGTTTTACTGTGGTGCTAATTATAAAAATATTTTACCAGCAGCTACCCCTGAAAACTTTAGACAATATTCTACTTATGCAACCGAAACTATACAGCCGTACAAATTTAAAAGGTACTAAAATTTAGAAGATACTTATTTGAACTGCAACCAATACTACAAATTCAAGGATACTTGATTTAACCACACCAAGCACTGCAAACTTGAAAAATGTTCTACTTAATTGCAGCCACCACTGCAAACTTGAGAAAGACTATACTTAATTGCAGCCAGCACTGCAAACTTGAAAAATGTTGTACATAATTGCAGCCACCACTGCAAACTTAAAAAATACTATACTTAATTGCAGCCACCACTGCAAACTTGAAAAATGTTGTACTTAATTGCAGCCACCACTGCAAACTTAAAAAAATACTATACTTAATTGCAGCCACCACTGCGAACTTGAAAAATACTATACTTAATTGCAGCCACCACTGCAAACTTGAGGAAGACTATACTTAATTGCAGCCACCACTGCAAACTTGAAATATGTTGTACTAAATTGCAGTCACCACTGCAAAGCTTTGCCAAGAGCTTGAAAAGACAACCTTTAATTATTTGACTAAATGACCGTTATTTCCGAAGCAAATTTGATAAAATACCGTAACGCATAAAACGAACATGAAATAGACTGGTAAGTGCAATAGATTATACCTCCTTGTGGGCGGCAGCTCCGGGCAACTCTTGACCAACGCGGGCCGGTTCTTGTATTTCGGGTTCTTGACCACCAGCGGCAGCGGGTTGCTCTTGGTTATCGGCTGGTAAGGCAGGAAGGACTTCGTTAGGTAAAACTGCTTCTTGCAGTGGTGCTGGAACTTGTAGATCTTGATTAGCCCGAACATTTGCCATGGCTTCTATGGACTGCGAGCAAACCGGCGACTGTCAAGAGACTGATTGTTCTCTCTATTATATAGTCTTTGTCATGCATCGTTGCGCATCAAATAGTTGCTAACATTTAAATGAAACAATAAAACAAAAAAATATGTCTCTCGTGTAATACTCTTTGGTCTCAAGATGTTCTTGTTCAATGATAGAACCTATTTGTCACAAAAAAGTCACTATTTGTTAGTACTTTATTGGATTTTATTTCATGTTTTAACTGCATTTGCTATAACTGTTTGAAAATCAAATAATGCTTCTTCTCTAACAACAATGTAAAATTATATTTGGCTCATTTAAGCATAGTTAAGCTTATAAACAGTGTATTAAGTTATCAGTCTGGAAAAATAATAAAAAATATAGCAACATTTCTCTTCTTTACACATGTATAATGTCAATTTAATATAATAAATTTGAAAGCTTACCACATAAAGAGTCCACTCAAAGTATAATCTTGAGAATACCATTTCTACAGATAAATCTGATTACAATGTACATTAGTGTTGAGGAATACCAAATGAGTTCCAGTAACCATAATTAAATGAGACTGTTAAAACTTCTCTGTTAACAGCGTACTTGAAAGTAAATGGGTTTTCTTTAGAAAAAGTCACTTCAGCGAAACTCTTGTCTTCAAATTCTTTACAAAAAAGCTTTGTTTTGTCTACATGAGAAGTTTCGTCAATTCTGCTCATTATATAGGTAGCTTTTCTTCTATCTGTGATCTGCACTGTCTGGGTAGATTTCGTAGCAGTACAGCTATGTCCAAAAGAATTATGTTCGACTATTCCTTTCAAAATTACGTCAAATACTTCTCTTGGTACGTCCTCTGTAAAAGTACAATGATAAGGGGAAGCTGTTGTCGGAGTACTCCAAAGTCTTCGCAGAACGGCTTTATGAATTCTCTCCAATATGCGTGAAGTCATTGGATAGATATCAATAATCTGATGACAATCCCTTTGATTTTGAGGCAAAGAACTGTCGTACTGGCTAAAAACTGACTCCATAAGGCTACCGAGCTCTCTAAACACATTGTCAATGAATGATTCATCTCTTTTGGATTGGGTTTTTATCGAAAGCTTCCAGTTTAACATGCTTGAGTGGACACGATGCTTGAGTTCTTTAGACACCATTTTGTTTATTAGCCCGCGCGAAACACATCAGCGGTGTTGCACATAAACAACTATACCCAGCGTACTATGAGGCCGTAAAAGAAACAAAACGAGGCCGTGTCAGCCCGTCGTGTTGCACCAGTAGCTCGTTGGGAAAGTGGCTAGGACGCTGGTGGGAACCAGGGATGGTCATTGAGGTGCTTTCACTGTTGTCAACTTCGGCTGAGGTCACAAATGATGTGGATGTGGTGGATGGAGGATTTGATGAAGAGTTAAAAGTGTGCATTAATGGAACTTCAAAGATGTGGTCAGTATTAGTATCATTATTATCATTATCCACGAGAGTGTTAGTGGGAAATGAAAAGGGAAAGGGTGGAGATGGAATTAGTGGTGGAAATGATGGCTGTGTGATGTTAGAAGTGCTATTAAAAGTGTTATTAGATGGTGGAATTGGTTGTGGAAATGATGGCTGTGTTGTGTTAGAAGTGTTATTAGCTGGTGGAATTAGTTGTGGAAATGGTGGCTGTGTTGTGATAGAAGTGGTGTTAGATGTAGATGGTGTTGAATGCAAAAGCTCTTGTATATTTGGAAGGGTTGAGGACTGGGATGATCTTGCCGATATTACCTCAGTAATGTGCTTTTGGTTTTCTATGATGTTTTTTTGATTTTCAATTAATTTATTTTGATTAGATAATATGACGTTTTGACGAGAATGAAGTTGCGATATATCTTCAGTTAATTGTTCCAGCATTGTTTGGATTTCACGATTTGAATGACATACAGGTACTGCATCTGTTTGTTGACTTTGCATTTTAAGCTCGGGTGTTTGTGGAATCACAGAAGAACAGAATGAGGCTGATTCTTCTACAACTTCTTCTTGGTAATAATTGCATTGAAAGGTGCCAGCATTTATGCTTTTAATCACTGCCTGTTCTAATGGCAGGAGGCTTAGCTCGGTATCTTAAAAAGAAACACAAAAGAAAATGAAGGGACCAGTCTTTATCTACTGAGACATGAATTTATATTTTAACTATCTTGACTGTTGACATTAAATTTTTATATCATTTCAAGCCTTTCAATGGTCTTCCAACCAATTTATAAAGCCTGGTTTTCACTAGCGACGCAAGCGCACGTGGAGAAGCAAGCGCAAACGCAAGAGGCCTTATTTCATAGTGAAAACCGCCTAACGCAGTGATAAAGCAAGCGCAAGATATCAAACAATTTCCTTTTTTCTTGCGCTTGTTTAATCACTTGCGCTTATCCACGACTCGTTTTCACTAGAATTTAAGCGCTTGCGCTTTCCTCGCTAGTGAAAACCAGGCTTAACAGTCCAGAGCAAAACAGCTTTGGTTTTCAAGAACTTACAAGTATTTCTGCAACTCTTTTCTTGTTTGCTTGATGTAAGAACTACTTGTTAACCTCATCCCGACTTTGTAAATTACTATCAAGATGTTAACCATCAGAAAAACAGAGGCTGTTAATTGAATTGATTGTCAAGTGTATGTGTGTGTGTGTGTGTAGGGGGAAGGAGAAAGGGGAGCCATAGCCTAAAATATACCATTTGAGGGATGGGTCACAAAGTAACTAATTTCAGTGGATCAAGAAAAAAAAGTGATTAGTGAAAAATATTTCTTCACCCTTCACCCACCCCTCCCTAATTTTGAAAACCGGATCATTCAAAACTTGTGGCTACGCCCCTGATATCTTAAGTGAATTACCTCGTAAATTCAGGATCCTCACTTTGAAGAACTTGTCGTCATATTTCATTTTTACGATTTCTCCTTCACGGATGGAGTCTTGGCATTCTTGTGTAATAATTTTGGTCTTTATTATCCCTACTTGTATGGGGATAAGTTCAAAGTACAGCACTAGTGCGTACTTCCACTGCTTCAAAAGAAGTTGTTCATGCCAACTGAAATTCTATTTTGCTTGTATGTGTTCGAATAAATTTTAAATTGTCACGACCGTTTCAAATCATATCTTCTATATAAGGGTAAACAAGATGCAAAATATCACGTATAAATTAAGTTCGAATAAATCAACCGGTAAATGAATATTTAAAAGAGAATGTTTGATGTGAATATTTAAAAGAGAATGTTTGATGTACAGGAAACCCACATGTGCCTAATGACTACGCATGCGTAGTTAAAATTTGCTGCTGTTCTAAACATGCTCGCTCGGGGATGACCATGATCAAGGACGATGTAATCCAGGTGATCTGGAGGATTTTGATTAGCCAATACATGGATGTAGTAAAACGAGAAGAAAGACCTTTTCCGATCATGAAAAAAAAAATCTTGGGATCAGCATAAATTGTTTTGGAAGTGCTTGGAAATCAATCAAACTTTTCACAAATCTGACATCTCAACGATCAAATCGATTGTAAAGCCGGTAAGTTTACTGAAAGAAAGCTTGGATCATGTCTAGTTTATGACTTTTTATCACAAAATTGGCTTACGAAAAACACTAGAAACTTCGTCATTTGAAAATGGCAAAACTACATTTTTTCGTCTTCAAAATATCAAAATACAAGTGATATCAAAAAGAAAGTTTTGATTATTTAAGAAAGTTTTAGTAACAGTTAAACTGCCAGGTTCCTTCCAACTTTGATGCTGATGTCAAGATAGTATTGAAGCGTGATTTTTGTGCTAGATAAACTGTAAACACACCAAACAGTAAAAAAAACCAGGGATACTTTTGGGATCATTTATAAATGGATGGTCATTACCTCTAGGATTGTGGTGGTTTGGAAGGCGATGATGATTTTACCAATGACTTGGATGCCATTATGGAGGAATATTTTTGCACTGATAGCAGACAAAGGGAAACAAGCTTAACCCAGTACAGTGAAAGTGATGGATCTGATAATTCAGAAGACGAGCAAGATGAAGAGCTCACTACAAACGAGTTTGGTATTGTCCACTAAGAAGTTGGTGACAGTGAACAAGACACATTCAAAATACAGACAAAGGAATTTCTGGATGCTGCCTGTACCTGTAAGTTTGGATGTAATGATATTCCTTGCAGCATTTGACATTTGACATTTTTTATTCAGAAATTAAATATTATTTAAATAATTACACATTTACCTGCTAATAGCATAGCGCTAATCGAGGCAGGTTGAGAATGTAAGATAGTTCATTAAAATTTCATACATAATTGTAGAAAATAAAGATGATTTTAAATGTCAAAAAATGAAATTAGTGAAGAGCAAATCTATTTGATTTTGAAATAACTTTTAAACTCAGAATACAATGCTCACAACTTACAGTCAGCAAAAAATGACAGTGGGTAGCGAATGACAAAGGTCAAGTTACTACGTTCTCAGTCACCATGTATGCAAAAGCACATTTACGTTTTTGTATTGTATCAGTAAAGATCGATTGCAAAATTTTTAAAGACACATCTATTCCAACATGGGATCACGCCAAGAAAACACGGGAACACCTCAAAACTACCTCATAATATAATTCCATATGAAATCGTAACTTTTAAAGTCAGCTTTATAAAAAAACGTTGCAGCTTAGCAGGGAGTTGCACTTTCTGGGAGAGTTCCTAACTTCAAAAACATGAAAGCACAATTCCTACTGTCATCATAATCTTAATCATAATCAAAAGCTTCAGTTTGGCACAAGTATAAATGTGTAGTTGAACAAGCTAACTTGCAACCTGTGAGTTACACGAAATTTGTAGAGCTTTGGAGCTTTGAGGGTCGTATGTTAGAAAACTGTAAAAGGTTAATGCGTCTCCCTCCTTAAATAAAGTTATTGTACTGTATTATATTAGAATGATATCACACCATACATCATGATCATGACTCCTGCTACTGACCTTTGCATACTTGTCAAATGAACACCAAGATTTCAAGCAAGGCTAACAAGTGATCCAGAAAAGGCCAAGCTTTTACATATTCAACAAAAACACTTAGATGACACAAAAGCAGAAAGAGAATTTATGGAAAGCTGTATTGCAAATTGCAAAAAGACATACATGGCAGACAATAGTGGGATTGATTTATTGTCTGGTAAACCTCACTGTTCATTTAAGGAGGTTTCCTACAATTTCTTTAGTGCTTGACTGGTCAAATTGAAATGACTGCAGTTTTTATATGAAAGTACCCACAGTTATGAACTTTTGTCCACTTACTATATAAAGACTGAAGTTTTTAAAGGTATGTGTTTTGTTTACATTGGGGTTACCATAGCGACGAAACAATGACATCACCATTTTAGATCAAGCAATTTTACATGTTTTTCGACCTAAACTTTTAAAATGACACATAAGGCGTTAATATTTGCCTAGCAGCATACAAATTTTGGAGAAATTCGTTTAAGCCGATTTTGAATTATTCAAGGCACAATATTTTAACACCAAAAATCACAATTTCTTGTCAGTTTTGATTCAATAATTTTAATAGCAAAGCAGCATGACAACTCTTGGACTGTCCAAATGTTGTTCATATATCAGACTACCTCTCACCAAAGGGAGAAAACAGTTGACAAAGCATTTTGGTATGAATTTTGATAAGTGGGTGTATGATGTCTAAGTGAGCATATGATGGTTGAGATCCATAGCAATTTCTGACATGCCACTTCGTTGAAAAGTAGTCTGATACATGAACAACGCTTGGACCGTCAAAGAGTTGTCATGCTGCTTTGCTTTTAAAATCATTGAATTGAAATTGTGATTTTTGGGGTTATGAAATTGTGCCTCGTATAACGTCATTGTTTCGTCGCTGTGGTAACATCTATGTAAACAAAACACATACCTTTAAAAACATCAGTCTTTATGTAGTAAGTGGACGAAAGTTCATGACTGTGGGAGCTTTCATGTAAGAACTATAGTTGTTTCAATTTGACCAGTCGAGCACTAGATAAATTGTAGGAAGCCTCCTTAAAGGGGTACTTGGACGTATATATGGGCATATTTTGAAAATCTATAATATTCAGTTTTACAAGCTGAAACTTGGCATAAATAAATTTCAATAAATGATTAATCACTCTACGAAGTTTCGTTTTGATATTTTAAAGGGAACCATGAAATATTTACGATTTTTCCGCCGCCATTGTTTGATCACCTCACGGCTTTGGCTCAAGAGAATGGGCTCTAGTTTGGGTCTATGACGTCATAAGTCCAACACAAATCAAACAAGCATGGCTAATTATACACATGTGAAAGCAAGGATAATCTCGAGAAAAATAAGTTGTGATCAGTAACATGTCTTGGCGTTGCGCAGTCTATGGCTGTAGCAGCGTATCTAATCCCGAGACTGGTATATCAGTCCATAAGTCACCATCTATCAAGTCTGATTTAGACAAATGGAAGCGATTCGTGCGATTACATCGGGCCAACTTCAATCCTGTCAAATTTGGCGTTTGCTCGAAGCATTTTACGAAGGACTGCTTTTCTCGAACTCTTCACGTCGAGGGACAACAAAGACGTTTGATTAAGGGTTTAGTTCCAACAATATGGGGCTATGAGGATCATCCAACAGAAGCAATCAGTGAACGCAATCGCCGTAGGGTAAAGTAAGTGTTCTTATTTAGTGTTCAATTAGAGCTTGCATATGACTATAGCTTAAAAGTCACGTATAATAACCACAAAAGTAATTAATTTTTTTAAACACGGCATAGACCTTAATCATTATTCTGCTCTCACTATATTTTTATTATGAGATTCTATTCCGCTTATTGTGGTATTTATTGTTTCTGCTCGCGGTTTCTGTTTAGAGGAGATTTTTTCAATGACGAGCAATAATGGCGAAGAGCGCCAAAAACTAGACCTTCGTGCGAGTTTTAATCCAAATTTTCGTTCTGGATTAATACTTTGATTCAAGTTTCGCCGGCCAAAACTACTTACAAACAACTAAAACTTCCTGACGGAAATGATTTTTGTTTTTTACAACAGCCATTCTTCAACTGAGGATTTTTTGTCGTTCACTGCTCGAACTTGTCAAAAAATCCCCTTTTAGTTATATATTGTTTATCGTGTGATTGCATATTTGGGCGGCTTATTTTAAGTCTACAAGAACATGTGCGTTGTAGTATCGTTAATATCACATCAATCGAACTATTACCTATGCTTTCTATTGAGGTAATTTATTATCTTTTTGTAGACACTGAAAGGAGTATACGAAGACTTGCAGTGTCAGCAACAAGCCGCCGGTCGATCTATCCCACACGAGGCTGAACAGGAACCGGAACCGGGACCGGAGATTCCACAGGTTAGCTATAAAATTGTAATATAAAATAAGCATTTATATTAAATAGCTTCATATATATTCATGTAAATGTCTAGAAAGGAATCATGAACTTTTCAAGTAGTTACACTTTTGATGTATTATAAAATACAAGCTCATTAGTTTCGTTGCAATAATTCTCAGTTGTGTCCAAAACAATAAACAAATTATAGTAAGCTTACAGATAGCCGCCTCAATTATTTGAGCCGCTTTGTTTCTGTAATTGAAAATCAGTGTATACACAATAACGCTTGATCTACTTTATTATTTAGGTTGAAAATTACAATAAAGAAGACCAACAAACACTAGGACCGGCGCTCGACCAGATAGTTGAACTACATGAAACGGAAGGAAATAATCACCCCGCAATGGATACTAACTCAGATGTGAGTAACACTTTATACCAGGTATATCCCTAATTAAAACCAGTGGCAGTGAAAACTAACATTTAATATAATTTATATTAACCATAATTATATTTTAGTTTCTCTTTATTCCAACAGCGCAGAACAGAATCTTATAGTTACAGTAAATTGAAATAGTTTACATGTTCGATTATAGGAATCATCAACTATCATAACACATTGTACACAATGTACAGTTGCCAGTGAAGAGAGACAAACCTTGAAAGCTGAACTCAGATCTCTAAAACAGAAGATCAACAGGATGACTAAAGCAAACTCGCAACTTACAGAGGCACTTACCGAAGCTTGTAAACTTCCCATTGCAGTCACAACAGGTACGCAAAGGTTTGACGCAAAGATATTTTTTCCAATTTTGATATCTTCAATTTCCAGTACACGAATCGAAAACATTCGCAAAACGCACCAGACGACGTCAAGTCTCAGGGGCGAGTTGTACGAAGGGTGAATAGCGCTATCCAGCAGATAAATCCTTATCTAGCGGATAAAATCTATACAAAATCTATAAACTGGATAACTCTTATCCGGTGGATAACTTTATCCAACCTTCATACAACCGGGCCGCTGAACATTACATAACGTCGACATCATTCACGCAGGAACTCCAGAGACACATACAAATGTGTGACGGAATTTATTTTGTAGGTTGTCAGACTGATCTCCACCGTGACATGATTGATGTAGATATTGAAGTACAAGATCAGGAAAATGAAGTGGAAGTAGAATCAGAGGATATAGCAGTAGAAGTTGAGAAAGTTTTTGAAAATGAGGAATTGACTTGTGAAGAGGAACCAGACAATGACCCTCAAGTGGATGAAGATTATAAGAATAATGATGATGACACTTCTAAAGAAGAGATTGTATATAGCACCAGGTAATAACAAGAGACTATAATACTAAGACAGCGAAGCTCGGTATTGATGTCTCTGTGCGGTGTTCATGGCGACTAAGACTATTTTTAGTAACTTCGCCATCACGCGCGCAAGGACTCAAACGGACTCAAACATATAGAATTTGATATTTCGCGTGCGCGCGGACAGGACCGTTTGCTTTCGGCATTTGAATTCTATTGTTTAAGGCCCTGTTCAAACGAGCTCTCAAGTCGATTCAAGTTTTGACTTGCGCAGGCTTGCATCTTCGTTTGAACACCAACTTGCATCAACTTGCGTCTACTGGCATCGACTTGAGAGCACTTTGAACATGCTCAAATTTTTTCTCAAGTCGATGCAAGTTTTTCCTCGTTTGAACAGTCACCACGCTAAACTTCATAAGTTGTTTTTCATATTTTTTCGTCCGAACGTCTTGCACATTTCCTCTACTACAAATAATTCAAACAAAAACAAAACTGATTTTCTCGCTGTCCTTCAGCTAACTGATTTTCCTTGAACGTTTTTGAACATTTTTCATCGACTTGCGTGGAGAGGTGTTCAAACGAGGACGCAAGTTTCAAGTCGAAACTTGCATCGACTTGCGTTCTCGTTTGAACAAGGCCTAAGAGCCTTGCTCGTGCAATGCCGAACTATAAATAGCCTTAGTCGCCAAGAACATCGCACAGACATCAATACTCAGTTTTGCTCTCTTAGTATTATGGTCTCTTGCGTTAAAAGGGAGAAATGACTAGGAAATAGTCAGTGGGGTGCGAGAGTATCAAAAGTTTCTTTTCTCTAATCACAGAAGAAGCAGTCAATTTATTTTATCTTTCATTTCAGATTGAAAACTGAAGGAAAAGACTATCGAGAACAACCAAAGGGAATAGTATTCCTCTCCCACCTGCTAGCACTTTTCAATTTCTGCCACATTTGTCAACAGCCAGACCCAACTGGTTACCACATCTCAGGACTGGTACAATGTTAACCGTGTCAACCAAATGCAGAAGTGTGAGAAAAACCTACACTTGGTCTAGCCAGCCAATGTTACTTGGTAGATTTCCAGCATGCAATCTCCTCCTGAGCTTCGCCATACTCTGTGCAGGGGCCTCTGTTAAAAAGATGCTACAGGTGCTAAGATATATGAATGTATTGATATATAATGAATCAACATACTTCTACCACCAGAAGCACCTGTTAATTCCAACCACTGTAACATACTGGAGAGAATACCAAAGAAAACTCCTCGAACAAGTTAATGGTGTTGAAGTAGCTTTGGCAGGCGATGGTAGGCATGACAGTATGGGTCACTCAGCGAAGTATTGCACCTATACCATCTTTTGTTGCACCATTGGTCTAATCATAAATATAGCTCTTGTACAGGTAATGTATTATTAAATACAGTGAAACTTCTCTAAGACAGACACCTTTGAGAATGGTTCCAATATTGTCCATCTTAAAAAGGTTTCTGTCTTATCTGGGTGTTGGCTTCAAGAGGTTTCACTGTTTTTTAACACTGAGGAACAATGACAGACATCTTAATTAATTTGTACATAACTTTTTCCCTAGGCCAATGAAGTTGGAAACAGCAGTGGAATGGAATTTGTTGGCCATCAACGCTGCCTCATGTTTTTGTTGGCCACAGGCATGGTAATTAAACAATACATAACAGACCGGCATACATCCATAGCTAAATGGATGAAAGAAGACTGTCCAAGGATATGTCACAACATGGGAAAACCCAAAATTGAACATTTCTATGATCTTTGGCATATTGCAAAGAGTATGTATACATGAATTTATTACTTATGATATTTTCACATTAGGGTTACCCAAAGATATAAACAAGGCAAAATAATGTCAGCAGATTGTTAACAAATATTTATCACTTGACAATTTCAGAAATCAACAAAACACTATTGAAACTGAGTAAACTTCGAGGATGTGAGCAAATTGGTCGCTGGCGAAAGGCTTGTGTCAACCATCTCTACTGGGCAGTAATGACAACTTCTGATCTATTAAGAGAAGTCAAGCTTGCCAAATTCCAGGCATTCCTATCTCACATAATCAACAAACACAAAGATTTACCCAACAAGATTTTTAACAAGTGTAGCCATGGAGTTATTGCTATCCCAAAACTCTGGATGCTTAAAAGTACTGTGTAGAAAAGATAAAAAAATACAATACTAGTTAAGAGTACAAACACTAAAAGTGAGCACTAAATAATAATAACACTAAATAACTATTTTATGCAAATTATTCTAGTAGTGCAAAAATACTTTTACTGTTTGTACTCTGATAAAAATTTCTGTTATTTTAATCATGTGGAGTAATGCTCACAGTAAAGAAAAACATCAACAAATCACCATGAAAATCCCTGCCATAAACTTTATAATGAAATTATAGGATTTTGTATTTTTCAAACACAATATAGGTTCTGAGGTGTATGAAAAACTGTATGAAGCTTTGACAAAGGATCACCTATGCAAAGCCATAAAGCAAGCCTCCTCTTCAGCACAGACAAGTTGTTTGGAAGGGTATCATAGTGTCATCAATCAGTTTGCCCCCAAGATGCACTCATTTTCATATAATGGCATGCTAGCCAGGTATGACTTAACAGGCTTTTATCAGTGTTTTACAGTTCAATTTCATATTATGATTTTTTATGTGCCTGTTTATGAAAATGAGAGTTAGTTTACTTATTCTTTATAGTACATTTCAAAAGATTAACTATCATTACCTCTAATTGTTCCAACATAAAATATTTTAACAATGTTAATGTGAAGTATTTCATGTCACAGCTTGTATGTTATTTTCCATTTCTTGCAATGTATTTCCTATAAACAAATAGAGATAGTAAATTATATGATTATAATCATGCACATTGTATTTTATTTTCATTTAAACAGGACAATATTAGCAGCTTTACACTTCAATTTCAATGTACGGAGAGAGTCAAGAAAAGATCTCACGGGACAACCCAAACTTATTGTTAATTACCCAAAATACAAATATGGAGAGGGATCCATTAAAGAATCTAAAGTTCCACAGAATTATGGTATGTAAAATGCATTTTTCTGCATATAATCAGCCAGCAATAAGGCCACCATGTGACGACAAGGATTTTGTTTACCAAGAAATAGGATTTATCAGTGCAGGCTATAAGTAATACATTTCTATTATTATCTATAGATTATGTGGGTGAAATTTACAAAACCATGGTTGAAACACCAAGAGCTGATCTAAAGGCAGTTTGCAAGGAGCTAGAGGAAACTACCCCTGAACCACTGAACAGTATGCTTGAACAGCAACCAAAATCAGATGCCATTGGAAAACACAGACAAAGAAAAACATTAGAAAATACAATTGTTGCTCCAACATGTTCAGGTAATTTTTCAAAAATAGAGCTTGTTCATTCATGTTTGGGTAGATATGATCTGCAATTTGCCCAAAATCAGGTGATCTTTGAAACCGAGTCAAATGCCTCCAGGATTACTAAATTTGTGTTTTGTAGCTTTTTCATTCTACTAGACTGGTAAAATGACTAAAAATAAGCATATTACTCATTGTTTCAGAAGCATATTGCACTTCTAAAAAGGATTAGTGTGTACATCATTTGAAGAGTGACAAATGTTTTGTGATTGACATTATTTTTAGCTGAAGAACTAGAGCAATTAACTGGACAAAGACCTTCAACAGCATCAGGCCGAAGACAACCCAACTGCAGAACATGCAAAAAGCCAATGAAAGGGCACAAGAGAGGACAATGTGCTCAGTAAAAATGTTATCCCTGCTTGTATTACACTTACTGTATTTGTTGGTTATTGTTGTTCTTCGACTTCTCCGCTATCGGAATTTGTCTCAGAATTAGTATCCAGATCCTCTTCCTCCCCAACTACATCTTCTTCTATAAAACCACAGTATGTACCATCTTCTGATGGGAATGAGCTACGAATCATGTTGTATACACAGCAAGGTAGAGGAAGCCTTTTGGAGAGACCTTGAAACTCCCACACAAAACGAAAGAATTGCCGGTATGCAACAGACCTGAAAAACCTAAGAATTAATAGAATTAATATTTTTACATGGTTTATGAAAAAAATCAATAATAATAAAACAAAATCAAAATATTTTGTTAAATGCAAATTACAGTTCCTGGTTTAAAAATCACCTTAGCCTTGATAACATTTATTTATTCTTTAAAATTTGACTGTGTTGGACTATAAGTAATTTCTATGAACTGTAGTCAAGTTCAAAATAAAACACTTACTTACAACATGCTATCACTTATTATTTCCAACTCCCAACAATTATCACTTGAGGTTCTATCATTGACCTTTTTCTATTCAATTAATAAAAATATACCATTTCTATATGTGGGCATGGTAATATATACTTGTAAACTTATTTAATAAGAAGAAAATGCTTTTATTCTGACGTAATACTTACTGTGAGTCTGTTGTTCGGCGTTCTCTCCTCAACACATTGTAGCTTCGTCCTTTGCTGGTACGAAGACCTATGGATGCGGCCTCCAATACATACTTGTCTAAGCACACAGTAGTGAAGCCTGAATGTTGGGTTATACAAGTGATTTCCGTATCAAAATTATTCATTTTTTCAACACATCTGTCAATGTCTTGACAACAGAAACACTCCTCTTTTTTACTATGTTCTCTGTGTTACAAGTTCCACAAGAACACCTAAAATACAAACATATTTTATTTAACTACTTATTCACTTATAGGGGATTTATAAATTCTTGACTTACCATTCGCTCAATGCTATGTTTTCTCTAAATCTATCCAAAAGCATCTGTTCTTCTTGCTCCTCCTGAAGTTCTCGTTCGTACGTCGCTACTATTTCCTCGACATTTGCGACCGGCTCAGAAGTTTCGTCATAAGCATTACATCCACTGCTAGAAAGCATATCTTTTCATGTTCAATTTCAGCTAGTTTCAATCCCGAATAAAGCAATATTCCACGTCTTACGAAGCAATAGTTCACAAGGTTTCCACAGAGAATGTACAGCCGAATGGACGATAATTAGTATGCGTTGTACTTATGACGTCATAGAGAAATCCGCTGTACACAATGACTTTACGGCCGTGAGGTGATCAAACAATGGCGGCGGAAAAATAAATCGTAAATATTTCATGGTTCCCTTTAGAATATCAAAACGAAACTTTGTAGAGTGATTAATCCTTTATTGAACTTTATTTATGCCAAGTTTCAGCTTGTAAAACTAAATATTTAAGATTTTCAAAATATGTCCATATATACGTCCAAGTACCCCTTTAAAGGCACTGTACACTATTCATATGACTATGCTCAACAAGTACATATTCCTTCAAACCCACAACAACCTGGACCAATCTATTTCAAAGTACCAAGAAAGTGTGTACTATTTGGAATATGTTTTGAAGGTTTGCCCATGCAAGTGCATTATCACATTGATGATGCAGTTGATACAGGAAAAGGTGCCAATACAGTTATAAGCTACGTCCATGATTTCTTTCTCTCACATGGAGCAGGTGAGACAGATGTCCAGATTCACACAGACAATTGTGGTGGACAAAATAAAAACAACTGTGATATGGTATTACTGTTGGTGAGTTCTTTGCTGAGTACACCATTTATTCTTGATTGCAGGGCACACTAAACTCAGTCCTGACTGGTGTTTTGGTCTGGTTAAACTGTCAGTTAGGAGACGTTATGTAACATCTCTTTTTGACCTTCTTGAAGCAGTTGATAAGTCGACATTATCAGGTGTTAATATTGGAAAATTGTATGGTCTTCATAATGGAACTGTCCTGATTTCTGTTTATGACTGGGTATCATTCTTTAAAAAGTACTTTAAGAAGTTCAATGGAATAATCAAGTTCCATCACTTCAGATTCTCACGACAAGACAAAGGAGCAGTTTTCTGTCGCATACATAGAGATTCCCCTAGAGATAAAGTACCAGTTGTTATAAGTTTCTGTAGCAGACGTGAATGTTTATTCTATAAGTCAGATATGGATGAAGAAGAGATTTGTACACATTCAAAAGTACTTGCTTTGGTAAAAAATGTATTAATTTGGATATTACGCCAACTATTCTACTGTTTTTGTTGCTTTATATAGAGTCAATATGATTTTTCCTTGTGAGAAATGTTATGATGTTTATCATTGAGTAATATTTTACACAGATTTTACACTCTAAGTGAACAGGTTCATTTGTAGAAAAATTAAGTTTAATATCAATTTGTTGGGCGATTTTCCATTGGTAAGGGTGAAAGACAAAATTAGATTTTTTAATATTAAGTGTAAGTTTGTTAACATTTAGCCAAACTTGAACTTTACTAAGCTCGGTATTCATGCAGGTTTCAAGAGTCTTGAGACATTAGAATAAAGGATATTAGTGTCATCAGCAAACAAGTGAAATTTTAGAATACTAGAACATGCAGAAATATCATTAACGTACAAGAGAAAAAAGAGTGGACCTAGAACTGATCCCTGTGGTACACCACAGAGGATGGTTTCTTTCTCAGACACTTTTGAACCTAAACATGTGGTTTACCGTCTATTAGTTAAGTAAGATTCTAGCCAGTTATGCTTGCATCCACGTATACCATAAATACAAAGCTTTTTCAGAAGTATGCTATTGTCAACTGTATCAAAAGCTTTTGATAAGTCTAAGAATACGGCACAAGTAAAAAGTTTAATGTTCATATTGGGGTGTATTTCATTTACTATGTTCAAAACAGCATGGTGTGTGTCTAATAATAGGCATTCTTTTTTGATAAAGGTCATCAAACAATTATACATAGTTTTTTCAAATAATCTGTTAAAAATTGATAAAAGCGATATTGGACGATAGTTGCCAGGTTCTGTCTCATTGTCGACTTTGTGAATAGGAATAATTTTCAACATTTTTAGTTTGGTGGGATATCTTCTGGTTCGGAGAGAAAGGTTCATTAACTTAACAAGTTGCTCGTTAAGGATGTGTCAAGAAACTTTTAGGAGTCGAATTGGGCACAAGTAGAGGCTGTGAGCTTTGTTATTTGGGCTTTGTTATTTGGGTGAGCACAGATTTCATCTTCTATCTCTTGTGAAGTAGCAGGGATAAAAAGGATTAGATATTGTAGGAAGTTGACTTGCAAATCAGGAAGCTTGTTTGCCAGATTCTGACCGATCTTTGCAAAAAAGGTGTTAATGATATTCAATATTTTAAGAGTCTCTTGTGATCTCTCTGTTAGCTGGGTTTTTAAGGGTTTGCATTGTTTTACTGGCCTTTCTTTTTTTATGTAAAAGCAAGTGTAAAGTGTCCCATGTTTTACATGTATTATTTTTGTTGCTTTCAAAAAATGTTTCATAGTATGAAATTTTACTAAATCTGATAATTTATTATGTCAAGCGATGGTTTGCCTGACTGGCGTGCTTAGGCGCTAGTTAATACATGCAGACAGAGTTGGGGGGCGAACATGTTTTAATATCCACTAAATTTTCTCTTACTGTCTTATGTAATACTTCATTCAACTTCTAGCATATACTCTGAGGGTGGTCAGTCATAGACTTCTAGCATTCTTGGTTATAGTTCTTTCAAAGTATCGGTCTTCTTCTTGGGGAGAACTCTGTCGTTGCCCAATCATGCCCAATCATTTAGGTGGCTCCTAAAGGAGCCAGTTTTGTGTGAGTTGGGTTGTGTGAGTTTACTCAGCAGGAGCACCATATAGTTTCAAAACGGCCTTCAGGAGCTGCTTAGATGTTTTGTCTACTATTCATATCTCTCCCAGAGATAGAAGATCTTTGACTGTAACTGGTGGTACTTTTGTCACTGGATATTTAAGAGTTTCTCTGCATGTACATGTACCAGGCAAATTTGCAGAGAAACCACTTTTGCCTCAGGGCCAAGCAGCTGGATTAGCAGCTAGAAGGGAAGCCGAGCCTTACCTCTGGCATGTTGATTAAGGGTAATAAGGCAGCCTTCGATGTCGATGTTGGTTCTGACTGCCTCTTTATAAATAGGTGTTCTTGAAGTAGTCAGCCAATTCCTGCAGCATTGGGGTTGTTGCTCTGGTTTGGAGGTCTTTGCAGTTGTTTGGTATGCGGTCCGAAGATAGGAATGGGAGGGCCATCAGCTTTCGTATGAAGTTGTACATACATTAGTTGTTCTGGTACTGTATTTGCAGACCAAGTTCCTGGACCTTCCACCACACAGCCTGTGCAAAATGGAACTCACACCTTCTCAGTGATGCCATTTTATGTTAATGTAGCAATAGCCGAGACTATTGAACAACTTTTTCCCTTGGTATACGATAGAGCCACTGATGATCGTGTAGGTAACTTTGGCAGGTCCAGCAGAAGCTGAGGACTGTTCTTCGATGGGAAGGGGGGTCTTTGAAGGAACCTTCCAGGGACAGGACGTTGGAAGGACTGGCTGGCTTATTGATGAGGAACTGGTCTTCACTGGTATCCATGGGTTTTGGTGTGTATTTACAGGTTTGATGCTGCCACTGCTGTTGTTTATCAGCTGTCCAGCCAATGAACAATGCATCTTTGTTGACAAGTTGGTTGCAGACAATGCAAATATCGGCCCTGATTGTAGGTTAAATAATTTTGTCTTTTGTTTCGTAATTGGCTTGTAATACCCAAGTAGTGATAGCAGACATAATTAACAATCCTTTTTAAACAAAAGGATCAAAATATATCTCATCATATTACCCCTCCAATCACATTACACCTATAGATTTCAACAGGACTGGAATTATATTATTTTAACCAATCAGATACTCATGGGAACTTAGGGGAAAAGCATACAAGCAAGGTTAAACTTGTAAAAATGTGGGAATTGCAGCCAGGATTCAAGTCAAACAAAGAATTTTTCTGAATTACACAAATAAAATGAATACTTTAAGGTGACTTGATTGGGTTTTGTTTCAAGTGCACCTCCGCTGTTTGATTGCAAACTGCATTATGGCCAAACACCTTATTTAAAAAAAAATCATAGCAAGCCTAGAGATTTCAAGTTTTTTTGATGCTTTAAATGATTAAATCATTATGATCAGAGCAACCAATAATTCATAGCGACGGCATTGCTATTTTCACAAATGTGAAATATAATTTTGTACAAAACCGTGTTTATTGGTTCATATAATCCAGGTGAAGTTTGTTGCTGTTACTTTGTTTAAAAGATTTCTATGGAAGCTTTTTCAAATAAAATGCAATTTTAGGCACCAAAAAAGTAAATAATTCCAAGCATTTAGTTTGCTTGGGCAAAATATTACTTAAAAAACTCGGAAACAATTCTTTTGAGCTCATTTTGTCGACAAACTCTTCAATTGTTTGTTTGGAGAAATAGAACAGAATTGCTTTGCACAATTTTAAGAAATACAAATTTAGGTCAAGGTCACAGAACTGTGCTTTTTCATCCTTTGTTTATCATTTCATTTCATCTTTATTAAAAGCTAAAAAAATTTGCTATTCCCTCAATGAATTTTTTATATGAATTTTCAGTATCAGCATTTTCACCTAGTTTTTAAATCTTACACATTTTATGGCCATTGAAGCATTATAAGATATCCAAAATAAATTATAAAAGCGTGAATTTTTAGACTGCTATACTTTGGTTTGATGTTGTTTTGGTTGTCAAACATCTCTATTGTCAAAAAGCAGAGGTGCGCCTTGAACAAAACCCAGTTGAGCCACCTTAAATAGATACGTTTTGCTAGATAAAATGATTTATGATTGTAAAAGGGAAAAGATATATGCAGTAAAGTCAAAATCATTCTATGATAGGAATCGCAAGACAATTAGCATTCTTTTTGTGATGATCATAAAAATATCGTACCAACTGACAAACACAGGTTGTTTTGACATTCTTCAAAAGAATAGTCTGAATTACAAATCAAATGAATGCTTTTAAATTAATGTTAAACTATGAGTTACTAATAATATGAATCAAACACACAAATGGACAAACTGGAGCCAAGTCTAGCTGAGTTTTGATTTAAGGTGTCTGGAAAGAGTTTTTTTGGTCACCAACTGATAACAAATAAATAAATCGCTTCCCTGTGGTCGATTCTTAAAGATATTGGTTGGGTTCACACTAGGACCTCTAGTTTGACTCAAGTCATATTTCTCACAATTCTGACTCGAAAGACAGTCTGACTTGAATGACAATTGTTTTAATACTTGAGCATTCACACTGACAAGCCCAAACCACTCTAATTAGTTATATATTTGATTTTAATCACAGCTTGTTACTTACAAGTAGCTAGCTCACACTTCATCTCGTGTTTAGAACTTTTAGCTATGCGTATTTCAAAAAGAAAGATTTCAGCATTTGTTGCTGTACTGTTTTCCTTGAGTTTACACAAACAAGCTTGTAGTGCTGCCTTGCGAAGACTAATCAGAGTGCGACAAATCATTGAGGATATGTTTGCAGAACTAGATCATACATTTATATACTGTTCTTCTACTGACTCACATACAAAGATTCGAGAATCAAACTGTCAATGGCGGATATAACTCAGTGGATTGAGCTATATGTGCAGAGCGGAAGTCCATGAAGCATTGAGAGCTGAATGTTTTTACCCATTTAGTTTTCTTTTTACTTCCATGAAGTGCATTTTGTGTAATCCTTAGCCTTTAGTAGCAATTTCAAGTCATAATTCAGGGTTTTCTTTGATATGGAGCAGTTACATCAGACTCACTGTAGAGTGCATGACAGGCCAAAACTTGAATTTGTTGCTGAAGACCGTATGATAAACTGATAAATACTACAATCTCGGACATAACTGTTAGGACTAATTTCGGCCTTTTAGGATCTCCTCTTTTTGGTTGCTCAGGATACTTCCCACCCCTCCCCCTCCCCATACAATGTTGTATTGGTTGTGAATGTACTTGCAAACTGAACAGCCACCATTCGGCTTCAACATTGAGAGGGGGAAGAGGGGGATTTCATGACAAATTATTTGAGAACCTTGAATTCTTCCAGCAATGACATGAAATCATGTTAGAAACTAAAAAAGTCCTAATGGGTTTTGTCCAAGGAACTAGAAAATGTACCATGGACTGTTGTTGCTGCCTGAGTGCTGCACAATTATTTGCATTCTCCAAGGGGATTTTCTAGACGACAACACTGATGATGGTGGACAGGGTGGCAACGATGATGGAAATGACGGTGGAGAGAACAAAGATGGACTATTGATAAGGGATGCAGTTTTACAGTATCTTATAGATAACTCTCTTCTTTAGTCTTTAGCCTACTCTCTGGAATACTCCAATTGGAAATGGGCGGGGATGCCCATCCTATCTTTTACTGCCACAGACTTAGCAGGTACCTTTTAGGGTGTTTTTTCGGAAGATGCGAAAGCATTTGGGGGGGGGGGAGCTTACTCTCTTAGCTCCTCTGTTTTGCTGCTCTCTAACTTGTGGTACTTCCTTCTTTTTGTGGGAATATAGTTAAGATCTTTTTATCCCATTTTGGAATACTCCATATTTTTAAATTAATATATTCCAAATGAAAAAATAAGAGTATTTCAAGTCATCTTTGTTTTGTAAAATAAATGATGACTTTCCCTGACGTCATCAAATTTGCATTTTGAAATTTGAAACCTTTATATCTTGAAAAATATGGAGTGTTCAAAAGTAGGACAAAAAGACCTCAACTGTATTCCCAGAAAAGAACTGAGTTTGAAAAGAAAAATAAATATGTCGTAGGGACTTTAACTATTCAAGTACTTTGCTTTGTATAATTTCCAAATTAATTAATTTGTCACTCGAATGGGTCATGAGGGGTCATGGACCTTCTTTTAAAATGCTAAACCTATTTATTCAATACTCGACTTATGTTTCAGGGATTGGGGAGGTTATAATTTGTATTGGGCCAATGACCCCAAAATTAAGGGCCATTTTCGCAGACTTTGGGCCAATGATCAAAGAAATGGGCCATTTTCATAAATCCTTTTACCTTTATATATATTATAGATTATAGTTGGGGATCTAAAACATCGTAGATCAAAACTTTCATGGACAAGCTATCCTTGCTTCCCACAATTAATACAAACTAGACGCCTAATAGGCGTTCACTCGGGCTACCTGTGTGTAATACTTGGGGAGAAATGTGAGAACAGAAGTTGATGGAAACCAATTTGACTTGTCAGTGTCTTTTGATTGCGAAAATGCATGACAAATTATATTGGCTAAGGAGAAAGAATTTTGTAGATAATTGTACCACCTGATTGGTGGTTATAAATATACTGCTAGTCTTTTTATCATACCAGACATATACAGTCTGCTTTATTTTGCTAAATGCTTACCAAATGATCCAATATGATCTATAGATAATACATTATAGCTCAGACAGAATTTCTATTCTGTACTTTTTACTTTGATTTATGGAAACAAAACTTATAAACTGCAGCAGACTGTTTCGATATCCAAGTTAAAATGACTTTGATATTGCCGGCTGTTAACACATTGGTAGATTCTAGAAGTGCCACAGTTACCTTTCTGTGAAATCATTTCAGTGCGGTCAATTCAGTTTCCTAACAAGTGTAATGTAATGCAATGTATGCTCATCACTGTTACCATATATAGCTCCTCCTTGCACATCAACCTGATACTACTACATAAAGTAACATGTTTAATTCATCCACTTTATCTTGTTTCTGTGAACATGGTTGCACAAAGCCGTTGTACAAATTTGTGGTTCAGTATCACTTTTCATTGATTGAAAATATCATTTTGTACATTCTAAAATTGGTTCTTCAATTGTTACTAATATAAAAGTCTCATAAACATTACTATCATTTCCATGATTATCCATCACTATATTTTGATCTGCTAACATTGAGCATGGTTGACAGTAAAATGCATTCAATATATAAATCATGACATTTTGTACAGAATACAGATTGCACTAAATATTTATAATTTATATACAAAATCATCACTATTTACTAATTCTTGTTTCCCGGCTTAATTATTGAATACACTCTAGTCACTTTATTATGCAAAGGCGAGAATCTCCTAGTCTTTCTAGGAGTTCACCGAATCACCGAGTCAAATCCGAGTCCGAGTCAAATCCGAGTCTGAGTCAGAAGGCCGAGTCAAGATTAAAATATTTAAAAATTGACCTTTAATAGCAGGCTTACATTGCTAATATATCAACTCAGGTTTGTCAAAAGTTTTAAGAAAGAATCAAGTAAACAACGACAAACTTCGACGCGGCCATTTTGTGGTTACCACAGAAAGCCCAACACTGAAAACAACTGTTTGCGTGGTGCGGGAAAGGATGACAAGATGGCTTGCCTCCCTGAAGGATTTAAAATGTGTCAAAGAAAGGAGCAAAACCAGCATCCCTAAGATGATTTAGAGTTTCTGTATCAATCAATCAATTAATCCGACATTGCAAGCTTGAAACTTGCCGAACTAAACTCGGCATTCATCATAATTCATACCAGTTTTATACAAGCGTCTAACCAGGTTTATGAACGTCTAAATTGTTGGATCTGTTCCACAAAATATTCGCTCCACAGCCTATTGCTTTTGCTGGCAGGCAATGTGAAATACTACATTGTAGCTGGGATTTCAGTTGTTCATTTTAGCGGGGAGTTTTCAGTCTGGTGTTGTTCTGTATTTATCGATAATACGACTGAATTGATTATGATGTAAAACATTAAATAAATAGAATGTAAAACTTTACTTCAGCTTATCAAATAAACATGATGTGAAATACTAGCAATGCAAGTCTTCTAATCATAAATGTTTTTTTTTTTAATCTTGACTTGGCCTTTTGACTCGGACTCGGCTTTGACTCGGACTCGGATTTGACTCGGAAAATGAATTTAAAAAGTTTGGCTTTGGACACTGATTGTATTTTATTTAAATTTATCATGCAAAGTCAACTGGAAGAATTCATTGAGGTCACAAAATGTTTATTAGTTGAGTATTTATTGGTTAATTCAGTGCTGTGGTGTTTTAGTCTGATTCACCTCGTATTCAAATGTCAGTGAAAGAGAAATGTACACGAGTAGTTACTATGTTAGTCAGTTGTACAAGTTAAGATGAACAATTTAGATAATAAGTGAAACAAAATCAAGTTAAAGAATAATATCTTAGCTTGAATTTTGCGAGGTCTGATTACTGAGAAAACACTCTTTTTGAATGTGGGGTCATGTAAGGATTGGCAAAAATCTGTCATGGAGCTTTGGAAGATAAGTAGGGCTTATTTGATATTGTATTAATAGTGAATGAATAGAATACAGTAGTCTTCATTATTTGACTATATAGACATTGGCAAGCCTTATTAATACAGAATTGATAGAATGTAGTTGTCTTTATTTTAGCAAATCCTGATGGCGAAGAGTGAAGCAAAAATTCTTATCAAAGTAAAATATATAGCATTAGAAAGAAGTGACCTGTTTGCTGTCTAGCAAACAGGACAGGTGTGCTTAATCACACACAATCCCTTCATTACAATAACTTATTGCAAATGCAAATGGTTTGCACATGATGTGAAGGAAACAAAGCCATCCACTTATTTCACCGTAAAAGTAACCATATTTTTAACTTTCTTTAGTTCTTCATATTCCACTTGCAGAACAATCTGTTTGATGTTGATCTCGGGTATGATGTTAAATTGTACTCTGACAAAATTTCCTTAACTTGCCCTTGGTTGGGAATGGCTCAGCTCCACTAATGGCTCATTCTGTAACTTCTGTTTCATGTAAAGTTGTCAGAAAGGATTTTGACATCTATCAAGTCAGCTATTGATTTGACAATAGAGTCAGTATTTTCCCGAGCTTTGATGGGCACACCCCTAATTTCTAGGCATTCACACTTTATGTATTGCTAGTATTGTAGGTCGTCAATTTGGATTTTTGCTACTGCAAGTTTCCTCTGTAGTGGCTGAAAGAGAAACATCGCAAGGGAAACTTCTGGATTAAAGTGGATGCTTGTGATGTGAAGTCAGTTATCCAAGAATTAACAAGAGGAGAGTGGAATGGAGATACTGATATAGGGGATGGGAAGCTTATTGAACTTCGAAAGGAGTACAATACACTTAAAACTCTCTTGGAATGGGATGCCAATTCAACCACAGCTGCAGTAACGACATTGATTACTGCCTTATTATAGAGAAAGACATGATATTTCTGGCAGATGGTCTGCAAAGGAGTAACAGGGTACCAGAAAAAATCTGAGACACGAACTCCTGCAAAAGAAGTCTTGAAGTCCTTGTACTGGGAGTGTGTGGAACATAATACTCTTCTTAAACAGGCTCATGCATTGAAGGCAACACTGGAACGACTTCTACAACCCAATTGCCCAAGAATGTAGAAGGATGTAGTTGCGTATTTCCTTGCTTTCAGACAGGACTTGCATTCTTACTTCAGAAATGTGTACATTAAAGAAAAGACATCCGGCAGCTACCCACATCATGGTTATCCTTGTTTCTGAGGAGAGATGGCTGAATAACTCCTGTGAAGTATATTCCATACCATTCTGTCAAAGATTAGTACGTCAGGGACATGGCAACCAAAGTTAAGAAGACAACCAGTTGTCCAAAAAGAAGTTTTGATGACCCTATGTTGAATCCTCAAGCTGGGTTGACTCAAGCAGCACTATCAGGAAAGAAAACTCAATTGAGAAATTTGAAAGGCTGCTGTCCTTCCTGGTTGCTCGATCGGTACTTGGAAAACAATGGTTATACAAGGGAGGAAATCTATATAATTTACTGGTCCATCAATCAAATACAAAGTGGTCGGGACTGCACACCGGCAATTACTAACTTACACTGTGCGAAAAGAGGAATATAGGGGCCTGTATGCTCTAGAAAATGGATAGGCATACTACAGGTGTTCAAGAGTTTTTGATGGTCATCAAAACCTACTAACGTCACGCCAACCTAGAACTTTTCATC
Organism: Telmatactis stephensoni; assembly: GCA_029948255.1. Lineage (NCBI taxonomy): Eukaryota > Metazoa > Cnidaria > Anthozoa > Actiniaria > Isophelliidae > Telmatactis > Telmatactis stephensoni. The sequence goes on from JALIZF010001761.1 coordinate 285,704, forward strand.
CCGAATGCGGAATGTTTTTCTGAATTCTCCTCGAATACTCCTCGACTGATTTTGAGTTTTCAAAGAATGAAATTTTTGTAGCCTACAGTGGGTTGACTTCACATTCTAGAATTTTGTAGGTGCTACTAGAGTGTTTGTTGATTGGTCGTATTCTAGAGTATTCAGCTCAAAATCTCACGTACTATACGTTTTCATACAAAATCGCTTCGTCAATTTGTCGTATACTTGGATATTCAAGTCGAATATTTGAGCTTTCATGTAATACCGTTTTGTCAGTTTTATAGTATTCACGGTATTCAGCTTGAATATTCGTCCATACTACGTGTTTCATCAAATACAGCTTTGTCGATTTGTCGTATCGGAAACCTGTTTACGACTTAAGGGACTCTGAAAGAAAAGTCAACGTGCCATTACCGCGAACTAACTATTACAAAAATAGTTTCAGCTACAGAGGTGCTGTTGCATGGAACAGCCTGCCGCGTGATGCACGGCTTTCAGAGTCCCTTAAGCAGTTCAAACACTTCATTACAAACGTTTAAGCACGGCATTCATGGAAAGCAGCTTTATATTTAGATTAGATTTAACTTAGAACTTAGATAAAATTTAGATTTTTAACTTACATTTGTAAATATTATTATTATATTATTATATTTAGATTATTTATATCGCTGATGAATTTTACCGTGGATAAATAAAGAATACTTACTTACTTACTTACTTACTTACTCAAAACAGTAGCAAATCTAAAAACGAATTTTTTCTAGGCAGTTGCTCAGATAAATTAACATTCACCAAAAAAACTTAAACGTGACTACATTATCAAAAACGATTAACACCATGTCAAACAAACCAGTTTTTTCGCTGCCTTTTCTTGTTGCGTCCTCGACTGCTAGACGGTTGATTTTCTAAATGCACTGAAGGACTCCTCTACCTTCGAACTTGTCTTTGGACTGGCGATGGACTCCTAAATTCTCTGTAGTTCCGCATTGGTGAGACAGATCGTCTGTCTGCACTACTTGGTGGACTAACCTGAGGCTGCTCTCTCTGGGCTACTTGGTACACTTTCCTGGACCGATATCGATGCATCGATAGCTGCATCGATAGCCCAAGATACCACACGTCTAGGCTTTGGTCTTTGGCTTGGAGTACCGAGAACCCGTGGAACTCTTGGCCAGTCCTCCTGTCGCTGTGCCTCAACCTTATGCTGTAGTCTTTGCATTAAGGCAGAGGCGTCCTGTGATCTCCAGACTGAAAGCCTCACAACCCACTTCCCGCATTTTCGTCGCTGACATAGTCATAACTAAGGGAATCGAATTTGTCCTTGTCGAGGCCTTCAGAAACCTTAGCTCTTGCCTTGTAAAGCTGGAAAGGTAATCACAGTATGCGTAAGTTGCCAGAAAATAATCACGGTATTCTGAAATAATTTGAAACCAGCATCTTTTAGCCAAGAGTTCGAAAGATTTGCTCAACAAATGAGTTGGTCATTTAAGGCGTCATTCTGTTTATCAGATCTTACTCTTTATGAGCACTAAAAGACATATTTTAGCGAGTATTTCACTAGAATGGTTGTTTTAGTGCATAGAGTAAGATAAACACAACAATATCCAAAAATATCTCTGAAGCCATCTGTAACAATTGTTTTAGTGTTGGAAGCGTATTAAGGTGGATCAATACAGTTATTGTCTGACCATACCTCTCATTTTCTTTGGTTGTTTTTGTACCCTTAATGTGTACTTGCAACTTGATTCTGGGACCAAGTATTGAGTTAAGATTGAAGTTTAGAATAACACCAATCTCAAGCGTGATCAACGTTGCCTAGGCAACGATAAACTAATGTCAACAAAATTAGTTTTTACTAAATATCTCGATAATCTGACCTAAGCTCGAGAAATGACAAACATTCTGTTAAACTTCATGGAAATGCACACCAATTTCACTATGTTTCAGGGCAATCAATCTGTTTGATTTTTAGTTATTCAATAGGATTTTGCATCCTGTGGTCAATTAGCTTCATTTGACATTCTGAAACTTTAAAGCCAAATTTAAAATGTTTTAAACGAAATTAAACACCAACAATTGCACTCTAAAACGTATTTACCAGTGCTCTATCCTTGGGAAAAATGCTGAATTGATTCACGCATTATTAACAGAGATATTTATTTTCCGTGTTTATGCATATGTGTTGAGTATTTTTAGCTAATATTTACATTAACACAGTTCCCCAAATATCTCCCAAATTCAAATGTATATTCGCTGGATATTGTGCATACATACTTTTAAATGTAATGACAATATTCAATATGAAATTTGATATCTGATAAACAATATTTTATGCCATGCCAGGATGATAAGAGTTTATAATACATAAACAAAGTTTTACTCAATTATGCTCACATCTTTATATTTAGGCCCAGTTTTGGGGGATTTCTCATACTCTTCTACTTTTTTGACAGCTGTTGTAAAAATAAAAATAAATAGATTTATCTGAACATACGAAGTAATTACCTAGAACTTCATGTGCTTATCAGATGAAATCTACAAGCCGTCCATATCCAAAATGATCAAACAGTAACTTAATATGTATACCTGAGGGACTGGCACTCACAACAGCACAGGCTATTGTTATTCCTTTTGGATGTCCTTTTGCGCCCTTCCATTCTTCGAGACAACATTTAAAATCATCTTCTGAATTCAGTGTTACCAACTGTTTATTCCCTTTCTCAGCCAAAATTGTCCACTTGATTGAACAAATATCATAGAACTAGAATCTGGCATAGTCTTCAGTATGGTTTTCAAGTCTTCTAAAGTACTGTGACAAGCCATGAAACCATGAAGAACAACAGAGGTATTTGACAATTTTGCATTGTTTTTACCCCTTGTAACTTCAAAAACAACTACTTCCAATTCCTCTTGACATCAAGCGGCCACACGTGGTGATCATCACGGCAATTTGGCTGAATACTTGATTTCTAAACAACTATAGAAATAGAAGAGAAATAAGAACAATAAAAACAGCACCTTTAATAAAACATTATCCAGAGAAATGGAGTTGGAAAAAGTGAGAGGAATACATAAACGTACCGTCAGCTTTGAAAGACCAATCTACTGGCCATGATGATTAACGCTAAACATGTTTACTTCCCTGAACCAGGCCAAGACAACGAGTATTCTTGCAACAATGCAGGAATATCATGATTATGGTTGTATGGTTACGAGGGTCTTGTTGTTTCCTTTTTTCTTGAACAACAACTTATTTATTTCAACTTTTTCCTTCTCGCTGTCAGCCATGACTTGTGCAACATAGTCGTGAACACAAACTTCAAGAGTTCGAAATGTCGACCTTTGAGGAAGTATAAAGAACCATTTTTTGTTTGAAGATAAAGTGCAATCTCTCTCTGAAAGAAGAAGGATAACATTTTTTAATAGTAGTAATTCCTTCATTGTCGCCATGTGCTTTGGAATTGGCAATATTTCAAGTTTAAAATTTGTCACAAATTCCACAATAAACGGTTTTGTAATAATGCATGACTCAAAACATGTTTGCAATAGCATACCTCAACATTGTCCTCATCCCAGATTTGTATTTCTTCAATATCTGGAAGCTCAACTCCTACTCGCTCACTGAGTTCAAAATTTTAACTCTCTTCCTCCATCTTCTTGAGCTTTCCTACACCCAGCCTATGAAAGTGTATCATACAGTCATACCGGTCCCGCCCACTTTGTATTTGATTGATGAAACAGTAAATCAAACTCGACAAACGAACTTTTTATCAGTTGGGCTGCGTATCAATGAAAACAGTGGTAATTAAAAAATTTGGGAAGTTCATATCATCTTGACCAAATATCCCTTTTTTGTTTCAATTTTTAAAGGGAATTCTGTAAAAGGGTTAACCCTGACTTGCCATTTTATTACTAGACATTAAATAAGAGGTACCAAGCACACCAAGTTCTACCGTCCTTCAGTGACTGCCCTGATGATGCTGCTGCTGCTGCTGCTGCTGATGATGATGATCCATGTACCCACGCATTACGTCTCCATCAACTGAATATCAACAGATGAGAAGATTCATCTATCATTGTGGCTGGGAAGACATTTTTACCTGCTAGGAACCAAACCACAATCAGACAGTGAATCTTCAACTCACGAGCACTGATGCCAGAATTTCCAAGAGAAAGATTTAACTGTTGTATCAATTCATTTTTATCCTAGTGTCATTCAAATTATCTGGATATTAAAATCACCAATTCATTTGTTCAATTTATTTGCCATTTTCATGTCTCATGTCTCATTCTCATGTTTGTTCTTTGGTCATAAATTTTATTTTATTTTAATAACTTTTAATATTTTTTAAAAATATTTCCAAATGTAATTTACTATATAGTAATATAAAATGAATATTTACTCATGCCCAGGCCGTAGGCCGGGCAACGAGTCTTAAATTACCTTTGTTTTTTTTTTCTTTTCCAGTCGTCTCGTCTCGTTTTTTCTTTTCCATTCTTGCACAATACTGTAAGCGCGCAATGCATTACTGGGTGCTTCAACAATATAGAAGCTCTGCCATTTGAGATGATATTTCGAAGTAAGTTTTTAGCCTTTTTCTTCGTGATTATTGTTGTTCTTTCCATATGTTAGATAGAATTACCGTTTACAAATCTAGAGGAGATTTCTTGTTGAATATTTTGCTGATTCATAGAAGATTTTAAATCTTCATCGATCGTACTTGAAATAAGACCCGGCGGGGCGAAGGAAATCAAACTTCAAATTGGTCTTCTCAAAACCTAACCAAAGCATTCTATTAGAATCTATCGAGAACCACACACACAGTTCCATTAGAGATAGTACTTTTATTGTCAATAATAAATTTATGAAATATACATTGAAATCAAGCCTTTGGTTTTTTCAGTCTTGTTTTTTGAACAGTGATATTTTCATGTGCGTGATCGAGAAAGAATACTAGTCTCGAGAAATACACGCATCATAAATAAATCCAGGAAAACTACAAGTCATCTGTTAAAAAAAATTGAATTACCATGCACAGAGGAGTGAATCATTCCAATTTTATTCTGTCAAGTGATATATTAATAGAGTATCCATGCACCTTGTAGTCAAGACAATGTGTTGTTGTTTGGGTTGAATGCAGGTGTGTAGCTATGTCCCTTATATCACTAATATTTGCCCACAGAAATAATGGTATTTCATCATCAGTGAACGTTTGATATGTGGTAGTTTATCTTGACTGTCCCGACAAGGTATTTTTGTTGTTATAAACAGAAGAACCTGAAATAATTTCCATATTCAATACTACCTTTAGATAAAATACACTACAGTCCAAGCTACAGTGGTATATTCATGACTGTTGTACACTAGAAATGCAGTCTTTAATCACACAAAATTATATCTCATTTCATAATAACAATTGGTTACAACAATTGGTACTGTGGCCATGTACTGTACCTCAGATGGTAAAAACTATTTGATTCGCATGCTAGAAATGCAATTGCTATGCTTCACCCTCAAGGAACCTGTGCCCTTAATTAGAATGTTGCTGTGCTATATCTTTGTATTCTCTTTGTTTTTCTCTGATAAAATCTAACCGGTATTGGAATTCAGAAACTTTAAGCTCAATTGTTGAACATGGAACAAAATTCCACAGTTCACTTTATACTTCTGCTGAACAGCCTATAATTAGATGCACATATCTGTATGGGGGGGGGGGGGGGTACTCCCATATATTTGCTATAAAGGAATGTGCCGCCCTCCAGGGTATTGTTTTGGAGCTCCTTGTCTTAGACAGGGTATATGTTTTTCCCTATTTGTCTATTTGTCTTGAATAGGGTATGGCTTTCCAAGATTTTGCTGTCTCAAATAGGGTCAGGGTTTTGAGGGTTGGGCGGGACACCCCTATCAGATTTAATTTATGGCCAAGAACCCCCCCCCCCCAAACAATAATCGTCAAATTGCTTACTATAAAGTTAACTTTAAGATTACTTTTTTGAGTATTTTTGTCAACAAACTAGGTGACGACAAAATTTAGTTGCACACATGTACACCAAACCTGAATGTCACCGACCCGGTCCAACCACCCCAGCCCCAAGATGCCCCAACCACAAGTCTTCCCCTGAAGGATGAACACGTCGTAATAAAATAACACTAAACACTTTATTAAACAAATGAATGCCTTAGATCTACAAAAATTAAATATACTCTAAGTAAGTCGATTGTAAAATCTTTTATCAAATAAATTAAAGTAGAAAATTAGATTAACTTAAAAATATTGCGTAGAACTATTTTCTATGTAAAATTACTATCTTATTTGTATTTCTAGGTAACTTAAATAAAGATTTGATCTAACTTAGATAATTTTCGAAATTAATTGCTTTAGATAGTGTTCTTACACAGTCCTTACAAGTTTTGTTGTTGTTTTGTTTTTACTCACGCCACGTCGTAGCTTTTTAACTGCAGTTTCTTTTCGTCGGCCGTTTTCAACATAGACTTTTCCAGGTCGAGCAGTGTTTTTCTTTTGCACTTTGCCTTTTGCTTGCGCACTGAGCGTGTTAGTTGAGGCGGTCCTGGAAGAGCTTTTTCCTTTGTCACTTTATTTCTCGTCGGTTCGTCAGTTAAGGATGGACTCTGTCTTTGAGTTGCTTTCTTTGGTCACTTTGCCACTCTTTAGTTTGTCGGTGAAGGATGGACTCTGTCTTGAGCTGCTCCAAGATCTCCTTCCACCAAAACTCTTACTCTGGGTGAGTTTGCACTGAGTTTTGAACTCTGGCTTTACTTGTGACTCCTTGAATGCTTTGTCACGAGTGACGCTACTTAGCTACTGAGTGTATAAATGCATGGTCAACATGCACGTTTTTTGTTTCAGGCCGATATCTAACCATCAGGGATGGAAGAACGTAATACGAAGACTCTAGTTTTTTCTTGTGCAAGACACCAGGCCCAATGCATATTGGGTTATTTCCTGATTTTGTTTCCAACATCAAGTTTCGATAACAGCCAAATGTGAAGTAGTGATTAGCGACATTAAAAGTCGCATCCACAGAAAATACGGAGAAACAAGAGGGATTGGTACAGAATCTTTCAATGTCAAACAATTGTTGATCATTAGCGAGAAATATTGTTTGTTTGTTAGATAGTTTTACATCTCGAACGAACCAGTCTTCCTTTCTGCCCTGCTGTTGCTCTTTTGAGATTTGGAGAAGTTGCATCAATGGGTCTTTTGAACCTATCTGGGTGTTTCTTTGTACTTGGCATAGTGCGCCTGTAAGCATGATCGTTCTTTTTTTTGCACAGTCCATGTGACTGACATTTACCATTTGCTCGCCATCATTGAAAATGTACTGTATGAATACATACCTGAAAATGGAATTTTCATTTTTAAAAAAACACCATAGACTTTTTCAATGATGGCAAGTTGGTGTTATAATAAAACTGTCGGTAGACAACATATTTCTCTGATGGGCTCCCTTTTTCTATCGTCTTGCAACCGTTGTTAACCCAAGATCCCATATCATCAGATTTGCAGTCCCACACATCTCTCAATTTCCAAGTGTCCACAACAAATGCAACATTATTACTAACGTTTGTGGGAACTGCGGTACAAACTTTTTCACTGTCAATGGGGTCTTTTAAGGTAATTGGCTTGCGAGAGTTTTTATCGACGAATTTTTCTATAAATCATTATGTACATTGTTTTTGAGTTGGGAACATCAAATCAATAAAGAAAATGGGGGGTCACGATGCTAGTTTTGGTGCTATGATAGCTCGAAAAGAGCGAAATCTCGCCTTTTCGAACGAAAACAACAGATTTCAGAGTCTGACCTCTAGCGTACGGCAAGTCTTTGCAAATTTGCAAACTAAAGGCTTTCAGACATACTAAAGTAGACAAAGTATCATGAAAAGTAATATGTCTTCACTTATTTGTAGGTAAAGCTGAGTATTCGCAATTGAAAGATGAAAATCAGGTGTACTTATGCGCGAATCGGATGTTCATTTTGACGATTTTTCGCGATTTTCTCAAAAACCTATCGCTGCTGTCATCACTGCTTTCGATCATTTGTAATTGAACTTCCTGCTTAACATTTGGTTTGGACTCGACAGTTCCTACAAAAAATGATTACAAGATAAATTAATTAGTTAGTTATAAGAGACCATAGAAAAGAAATTTGTTTATGTTTTTGTTAGCATTTGTCTGAGATAGCTGAGATAGCTTTTAATATATTTCTTGGATTCTTAATGGTGGGGTGTCGGGAGTGGGAGAACTATGTCTTAGAGACTCTCCCATAGCTTTTTGATATCTTATGTATATTCATACATGACATTTTGCACTTGGTTGTATTGCTTACAGTGCAGACCTTCACTGGCGAGCATTGAGGATGGTCATGACTAATTAGATATGCATTTTATAGTCGCCTCTGTGATTTCTACACATACTCCCTTTAGGTCGAGTCGGGTCGCAGGCTTGAGGATTAGCAGTGACAACGTTTTCTGAAATGACTGCATGCATAATTTGTACACACCTTTTTCAATGATTGTGTCCAGCACGGCATCATAATGTTGCCCAATTTTAGCAATATAGATTGTGCGATCTGCTTTTGCTCGAGCAGGTTGGACCAGTAGAATACGAACATCTCCTTCACTTAAGTAGAACACATGCACTGCATGTTCTAGTAAGGTTTGAAAGGACGTGCAACATTAAATCTACAACATCTGAGTCATAATGGCCTCCATATAGGTATTCATTTAGTTGCTTTTGTAAATCAACTGTTCCAACAAATGGTTTATAAAAATCAAGGTTTGCAAGTATTTCATTTTTACAACAGGAATAAGCGACGACACACCTGCCTGCCTGCCTGCCTGCCTGCCTGCCTGCCTGCCTGCCTGCCTGCCTGCCTGCCTGCCTGCCTGCAACATCGTTTTTGGTATAATCTGCGAGCAGAGGCAATTTTCCTCATCGCTATGTCAACTATGTTTGGAATATCAAATAATTACCTCAAACAGTATATGTCGGAATCTTCTTGTGCATCCAAACATTGACTCTCTCTTTCGCTGGAGTCACTAAGGAGTATCACTTCCTTATGAGCATCCACAGAAATAGGAATGGCTTGATCGGTATCAAATTCATCTTCGAGCATCAGATCTACAAACAGCGCCCTTTTTGCCTTGCCTGAGCTGACGTTTCTTTAATTATGGTATAAACTTGTTACCAAAACGTAGTAGAAGTATAGTGTGACTTACTGAGTATCTCCAGATGCTTTAAAATTCTTAGCTGCAGGACTAAATCACTAGCTCAAAATTGCTATAGCAAGAGAAATAATTCTTAATATTAAGCCGCGATTAAAACGTTTCATAATAATTATAATAACTAAATAAATAAATGAATAACAAATATAATAATTATCTTCTACAGCAGATCCATGTAGTGGCTATTCTTCTGCTGGCACTCTCACTCACTCTCACTCTACATTAAAGATTTTGCATACACCACTCAACTCACATAGCTGAGTTCTTGTTATAGCTCTGAAGAATGAACGATTTCAGTTTAATGTTTAGTAATAATTACCTTTTTTCAACCTTTATCATGGGAGATGTCCTGGAGAAAATCAAAACAACTTTTCACGACATTTTTGAAAATGAAGAAAAAATATTAGTACTAATAAGAACACCAACAAAACAAGAACAACACTACGATCTTCGCGATGGAATTCATGATTGTAGAGCTCTTCTCAAGGTCCTTGCTGTTCCTTAGGAGTGCTGTTGTCTGGAGAAAAGCAGTGTTAATCCGAATACTCAATTTTTCTGCCTACATATTCAAATCCTTTGTTGTTGTTGTTGTTGTTGTTGTTGTTGTTATTATTGTTGTTGTTGTTGTTGTTATTATTGTGTCCAAGGGGAATAACGACAATGACACACCTATTTCTTTTACCAGCTACTTTCTTCTGCTTTTCCCATGTACCATGAGCACCACGTGATACACCTGCAAGTACATACAGAGGTCACTTTAATACAGTAGATTTCGTATGATTGTAAAAACGGCACCGCACGTGCACGCGGCACAATTACGGCAGGAATTTCGTATGTTTTTATAGACATGCATCACGGCACTGACACGGTCACGGCACGGTTACGGCAGAAATTCCTAACGTTTTTATAGACATCACAGCACTGACACGGTCCCGGAACAGTGCGATCCGTTTCACACTCATACGAAATCTGCTCTAAAGCCTTAATTTACATGACAATTTACATCTGTAACTGTTTTGGTTGCTATAAAATCAATAGCTATATTTGCTCATTCAAGATCTGTATTAATTCCAGATATTAAAAAAAGCGCTAAACTTTCTTTAAGGTGAGACCATAGCTCCACTTCCAACGGGAGTGCGGAGTAAGCCTCTTATGACAGACATCACAAGAGAGCTGATGGAGAAATGTATATCTAATGATATGTCGGATATTGCACAACGCACTATGTATCTTCTCTCAATGCAGACTGTATATACTACCCGGATATACTACAAGTTTAGACTTCTCTAAATAGCTTATAGATACCAGTCTATTAATGTTTTACAATACCTTGGTCATCCCTAGCCTTAAGAGTACTTGGTCTTTTGTGGGATGAAATTGATGAAACTTCTATGGCCTCCACGGAAACCGCACGGCTGTGTATTTCATTAAAGAAAGAAAATATCTTAAATTTTAGAGTTAATACTTCATGCAAACATTATATTATGTAGATGAGCCACTTACCTTGTCGTTTTCTGAATCAGATTCAGATTCAGAATTACGAGAGGAGGTACGCGCACCTGCTTTTGAAGAGGCAAAATTGAATCAAAAGTTATAAAAGATCGAGAAAGTCACTTTATTCTAATAAGAAGCAAAATGATCATATTTACTATTACCTTTCAAAACTTCTGCATACGTGAATTCCATCACTGAACACAGATCAGCCGGTAAAGGTTAAAAGATTTTCAAAAGCAAGACGATCTTTGCAGCATAAAAGCTTGTAAAGAAAGATTCCTTTTGGTAATATGAGCTGTTTCACAAACAGGACTCAATCAGTTTTCTATTTCAAATGACAGTTTCGTTAGACAGAAATATAATAATTATTTTTTTCCATGAATATAAAGAAATCTTCAGTCACCCATCCCTGGGAACCACTCCGGCACGTAAAATGTTTGTCACAGCATTTAGAGGGTATAGTTAGTGTAAAGTTCTTACATATGATTCTGGCAAACACATTTTTGTGATTCCAACTATGAAGACTTCTTATCATGAGTTTCTTGATAATGGGACAGGCCTATCAGTCGGTGTCTGGTTGTTGTGTTTATATAACATGATGCAATTATCGCTTGTGCACGCAACATAAGTTATTGATGATTGCCAATCTTTATGTATGTTTAATTCCCACAGTTTTATTACCACGATCAGTGGTTGACATTTTAATTTGTTGTTGTAAATCTGCAGTAAAACAGGTGGAGGTGTCGGACTGAGACGATTTGATTTTTTAGATTTATTAGATGGATAGTCTAAAAATGTCATTTCCTTTTCTTTCTGTTCATTTTTTCCTTTCTTTTTCTTTCTTTCTTTCTTTCTTTCTTTCTTTCTTTCTTTCTTTCTTTCTTTCTTTCTTTCTTTCTTTCTTTCTTTCTTTCTTTCTTTCTTTCTTTCTTTCTTTCTTTCTTTCTTTCTTTCTTTCTTTCTTTCTTTCTTTCTTTCTTTCTTTCTTTCTTTCTTTCTTTCTTTCTTTCTTTCTTTCTTTCTTTCTTTCTTTCTTTCTTTCTTTCTTTCTTTCTTTCTTTCTTTCTCCTCTTTCTTTCTTTCTTGTTATTATTATTATTTGTTTGTTTGTTTGTTTGTTTGTTTGTTTATTTATTTATTTTTTTTTTTTGAGTCCAGGTCTGGGTCCGGGTCCAGGTCCGGGTCCTCATTTTACGGTATGCCAATTTGTATTACCTCGACTTCTACAAATTCTGTCAAATTGTTTCCTGAAATTTCTAGGTATGGGATAGAACAAGATGTTAACATACCAGCTGCCAAGTGTCGTTACGGAATTACCTTAAAAAGGACGTCGAGCACGCTGACAAATTTTGTCAGAAAACTATTTGCAGACAACTTCCATACTAAAATCTGGGCTCCCTAAATGCAATTTTCCAAACTATTTGCAGGCAACTTCCATACTAAAATCTCGGGGGCCCCTAAATGCAATTTTCCAACCTATTTGCAGACAACTTCCATACTAAAATCTGGGCCCCCTAAATGCAATTTTCCAATCTATTTACAGACAACTTCCATACTAAATCTCGGGGGCCCCTAAATGCAGTTTTCCAAATATTCACATACACACATACATACATGATTGAGACTCCCTCAACAGGGCTTTTCAGCTCAATTTACAAATCCTAACTAAATCATATAAATCAAACATAAATGGATTAAGAATCCCAACTGGCAAGGAGGCAAACCGGTTGGCTATATTACAAGCATGGCCGAGAAACTGAATTTGAACTAATCAAAATCGGAACAAATTCAGTCTCAGCCAGTGGCCAGAGCGGGAATCGAACCTGGGACCGCCAGATTGCGAGACCAACGCTCTGACCAGACAGACACAACTGACAACTTCGATACTAAATCTGGGCCCCCTAAATGCTGTTTTCCAAACTATTTACAGGGTATTGCTATGAAATTTCCAGATAATTTCCAGACTTTTCTTAGCTATAATTTCCAAATTATTTACAGACTATTTGCAAGGAACATTTCCATAGTATTCACATACTATGTAAAACCGTGAACTCCTTCTGTAATTACCATACTATTTCCAAAGAGTAATAGTATGGAAATCTTTTACATACTATGTAAGTTGTCTGCAAATATGATTTTCAATGACCATGGTCATCGTTTAACTAGCTTTCAACAAGACTGGCTGTCTCCAGTTAACCTTCAAATATATGCTGATGCTATACATGATGCTGGTACCCCCTATACCAACTGCTGGGGTTTTGTAGATGGCACAGTTAGACCTATATGTAGACCAGGCACATTACAAAGAGTTTTATACAATGGACACAAACGAATCCATGCTTTAAAATTTCAATCCCTTGCTGCCCCAAATGGTCTTATTGCTAACCTTTTTGGCCCTGTAGAGGGCAGACGCCATGACAGTGGTATGTTGGCAGCTGCAACTGCACTCTCACTCACCAACAGGAGATCAGTTATGTATCTATGGAGATCTTGGTTATCCCCTACGTACGCCCCCAACTCCAAACACCATTTAGAGGTTTACAGTTAACCCAGCAACAACATGACTTTAATAGAGCAATGAGTAGAGTAAGAATAGGTGTTGAATGGGATTTTGGGGATATTGTGAACTATTTTAGCTTCCTTGACTTCAAGACAAACCTAAAGACTGGGCTAAGTGCTGTTGGCAAAATGTACATTGTTTGCGCTCTCTTAACTAATGCTAGAACTTGCTTGTACTCTTCAAACACTAATACTTATTTTAATTTAGAACCTCCTTCAATACAAGATTACTTTTCATAACTTGTAAAATAGAACTGTACAATGTGATATATTTACTAAACACAGAGTGAATGCACAAAATCACTTATCAAACACATTTATAGAAAACAAGGGTTTATGGTCTAGTTTCACACTATTTATATTTTGGGTTATTGTATGGTTTAGAGTGATTCCCCATCAACCATGCAAAGATAAAGGATAAAGAACAAGAGAAAAGAGTTTGAAGTCTAATTCTAATTATCAGCATTACTATTCTTTCCCGGCCAATGGAAAATCAATGGAAAGTGTGTTTAGCAATTCTGAAATCATAGAGTGATGTCAAAAATCGCTAAAGAGATCAAATTAGACTAATACACCTTAATATGCTCTAATTGCATTGTTTTCTTTTGTGTCTATTGGACTCTCACATCCTAACTGTTAGATTATTTCATTGGTTTGATGACCTTACTCTAGACCCATGAAACAAAGTGGAAATATTTAATATGCAATCACTGTCAAATAAAAAAAAAGGAAAACAATGAAATTAAAGTGAACTACTGTCACTCCAGCTGAATAATTAGAGTACACACATTATGTGTGCAACATTCAGTGAATATTTATTTGATAGAACATTTTGAACATATTAAACATATAATGGTCTATGTAACGTAACATTTTTTTATAACATGTAAACATTTCAAAAAATGCAAAAATTTCAAAAATGCAAAAATTTCAAAAAATGCTAAAATCAATGTTATGATGATGACTTACTCAGTACGTTTTCTCATAAGAGCCATAATCAACTGTTGTTGTTGGTCAGCTTGCTGCTTTTGCAAATCTATTTCCTTCCTTTTTATTTCGAGCTCTTGCTGTCTGAGATCAAAATCTTTCACTGCTTTACTTTCAAGATACTGTAAAGTTTCTGATCCACTCCTTCTTTGCTTTCTTCTAGGCAAATCATCTTCTTCATCATCCTCTTCGACTTGGACTCCAAAGCTTTTTTTCTGACTTCTTCTGCAGCTTTCCTTCCTTTGGCAATGTCATCTTGTTTCTTTCTTGTCGCTTTTTCTTAATTTTCTCGGATGCTTGCTCAGATTCCTCTAATATGTTTTGAAGTAGTTGGTCCAGCTCAGTCTCCTCGTCGTTCGAACCACTGGCAGCCACTTGAGCACGCATTTTCTGCTTATGTTTTTCAAGTAGTAAGCGATATCTGTCTCGTACCGATTTCTGCGTTACAGTGAAGGATATATCTTGGATTGCGCCAAGGTCAGATGCAATCGTGCTCCAAGCACTTCCACTCTCTTTAGTCCCGGGTTTGAATTGAAATGGTTTCACTAGTAAAATTTCATGGCAAAAATACACATCGTGTTTCTCAGTCCATTTCATGGAAGAGCTAAAAAATAGAAAGTTTTGTATTTCAGCTTAACTAGATTTTTAATGTGGTCATTTCGTGTTTTAAACATTCATTTAAGGTTTAAGCTTGTATTTGACATCAGCCATTTTTTCATTCCCGAAAGAAAATAACCTTAAAAGGTTCAAGAAAATAAGCCATTCTCACACAATTTTCTTCAAATATTGCTAATTCAGTTTTCCACTATTTACACTTCTATCTTACCTTTTTTTGGTGTTATTGGCTTGATCCATGTGGACGACGGCAAAGTGGCAAATTTGACGACGTTGTCTCGTGAAGACGTGCGGTTGCTAATGAGATTTGTTATGCACGCATGCGCACAACAATATTTTTTAGCTTCCACAGGAATCCCGCCCACATCAACATAGCCCACGTCGTTCGTGCGTATGCTCTCTATTGTGTTGTCGCGTCCCTGGGCCGCCATTTCTTCTGAAGCAACTGTAATGTTTGCTTGCGGCTGGATGGCTTAGATTAACTATGTTATCTTAAATTAAACAAACACCACGCCATGTTGTTCTTGGCCAATCTTCCGTGATCCTTTATTCACGGATTCTACACAGGAACTCCAATGTATAAACACTATTACACTACATCCCCCTTTTGGGTTATATAAAGCTATAATGTATATAGACTTACTAACAAATATAAATGTCCCTGAATGTCCATATTCAAAGTTCAGATAATGAATACAGTAAAGTATAATAAACAATTAACAATTTTCAACGTATCTGTTTGGTGGTTTTACAACTCTACCACTCCTAGTCATAATGTTCTGCTTTTCTTGATGAACCACAAGCTTTTCTTGAAACTTTGTATCCTTCTGCTTCCTTTCTTCTGGCTTTTCTTCAGGCTTGGAATCTTCCTGCTTTTCCTCTTCCGGCTTTTCCCCATTGTTGCTTTCTTCTGGCATTTGGTTTAAGTGTTTTCAGTTTCGTCTCACTTTGCTCTTTTCTGTAATGACGTTATAGCTTCTTGGGGCAGCATCAGTTTGAATGGTTCCTTTTACGTTGAGATCAGGAATCCATACTTGCTCTCCAGCATCCAGAGATGGCAGTGGCTTTGCACGATGATGAGAGTCAAAGTTTCTTTTCTGTCTTTGCTTGAGATCATCATCTTTAGCTTTAAATCTGTGTGGTTCAACAACAGATGGATTCAGCTGCTCCCTTACCACTGGTACTGTAGTTTTAAGATTTCTGGACATAAGTAGTTGTGCTGATGAGTAACCATGCTCTAGTGGAGTTGATCTGTAAGACAGTAGTCCTAGATAGGGGTCTGAGGACTTTGCAAGAATTGCCTTTACAGTTTTAACAGTTCTCTCAGCTAGTCCGTTCGCTTGTGCATAGTGAGGGCTGCTGGTTACATGTTGAAAACCATAGTCTTGAGAAAAGGTAGAGAAAGCTTTGGACGCATACTGAGGTCCATTGTCAGATGCCAAGTACTCTGGTATCCCGTGTCTAGCAAATATTGACTTCAGATGACGTATGATGTCTTCTGAGGTAGTAGCAGATAGTTTAGCTAGTTCCACATACCTTGAATAGTAATCTACTACTATCAGATATTGCTGTTTCTTGAACTCTAGAAGATCTGTACCTACTTTCTGCCAAGGGTACTTTGGAAGCTCTGTTGGAATAAGTGGTTCTGCTCTGTTTTGTTGGTGTTGGCGGCAGGTACTGCAGTTAAGTATCAGCTCCTGTAACTGGTTTCCGAGTCCGGGCCACCATACAGACTGGCTTGCACGCTGACGACATTTCACAAGGCCCAAGTGTCCTGCATGCAATTTCTCTAGAATTTCCATTCTGAGGGCCATAGGTATTATGATGCGATGTCCTCGCATTAGTAGGCCATTTTGGACTGTAATTTCACTTGCTACAGGTTGATATTGTTTCAGCGTACCTTGAACTTTGTCAGGCCACCCACGTGTGCTGTACTTGTGTAGTAGTTGGCATGTTTCATCTTCTCTTTGGTGTTGGGCTATTCTGTCTGGTGATTGGTAGCTGGTAAATCCGCAATGACTTGGTCCACAAAGGCTTGACTAATTTCATGTAGTAGTGTATCTTGTTCTCCTACCGGGGCTCTTGATAAGGCGTCTGCTGAGATGTGTTCTTTTCCTGGTACATAAGTTATACTGTAGCTGAACCTCATTAGACGTAGGCGGAATCTTTGGACTCTGGGTGGAAGACGATCCAGGTCTTTACTGCCTAACAGTGACACTAATGGTTTATGGTCAGTCTCTATCTTGAAGGTCATACCTATCAAGAAGTCACTGAACCTCTCGCAGGCCCACGTAACCGATAGCGCTTCTTTGTCGATTTGTGGATATCTTTTCTCAGCATCAGACATAGATCTTGAATTGTATGCTACTGGTCGCCATTCACCATTTTCTTGTCGTTGTTAACACTGCGCCCAGACCATAAGATGATGCATCT
This sequence comes from Telmatactis stephensoni, assembly GCA_029948255.1. Taxonomy (NCBI): domain Eukaryota; kingdom Metazoa; phylum Cnidaria; class Anthozoa; order Actiniaria; family Isophelliidae; genus Telmatactis; species Telmatactis stephensoni. The sequence continues at coordinate 303,039 of JALIZF010001761.1, forward strand.
GCGCTGACTGTTGTCTCCGCAGCAGGGTTGTAATGAGCCAAGATCTTGTCTGGATCACTTAACTCTTTCTTGAGTTGATCGAAGGCTTGTTGCTGTGAGGGACCCCATTGCCACTCGTTCTTTTGGCTAAGTAGGTCTCTCAAAGGTTGAGTTATTTCAGCTGAGTTTCGCGTGAACTTGTTTAGTTGATTGGTCATACCAAGAAATCTTCTCAGCTCACTCCTGTCCGTTGGCTGTTTCATGTCTACAACTGCCTTTACCTTGTTTGGGTCAGGGCGTATGCCTTCTGCATCAATTACTTGCCCAAGGAAGGTCACTTGCTTCTGGGAAAATCTGCACTTTTCCTTGTTTAGTGTTAATCCTGCAGCTTTGATTCTCTTTAATGCAGCATCCAGTCTGTCGTCGTGTTCCTTTTGGTTGCATCCATAGATGAGGGTATCATCAATAAGACACAAAGTTCCTGGAAGACCACTCAGTATCTCTGACATTCGTCGCTGGAAGTGCTCTGGGGCAGAGGTTATGCCGAAGGGTAGGCAGTTGTAACAAAATCTGCCGTATGGAGTGATGAATGTAGTAAGTAATGCTGACTCTTTGTCCAGGGGAATCTGATGGAAGCCTGAATTGGCATCTAATTTGCTGAAGATTTTAGCGCCGTTCATCTGGGCCAGTATCTGTTCCACTGATGGTAGCATATGCCTTTCTCGGCATACTGACTCGTTGAGCTTGGTTAGGTCGACGCATATCCTTATCTTACCATTAGACTTGGGAACCACCACCATTGGGGCACACCACTCCGTGAGCTCGTCTACTTTTGAGATGACGCCTTGCTTTTCCAACTTTTCTAGCTCTGCCTTCACCTTCGGGAGTAAAGGTAAGGCTACTCTTCGAGGAGTATGTACAACGTACGGAATTGCAGACTCTTTGAGTTTGATGTGGTACTCTCCAGATAACTTTCCTAACCCTTTGAATAGGTCTGGATGTTCTTTAAATACATCAGCGTGAACTGTGTCCACCGTTTCACCTTTAGTAAGAAGGTTAAGTGCTTGTATGGCTGGTCTGCCTAGAAGTGGAGTCGTTAGATTCTTGACAACGTACACTTTCTGTCTTGTTACTCTCTTTTCACTAGCTATTTGTGACTCCATCACACCAAGGACATCTAATTTGTATTGTCCTGGACCTGTTAACCTTGTTTTCGTTGGCTGTAATTGTTTTCCAGTTTTCTTGAATATTTTCTCTGGTACCACGGTGACATCTGCACCTGTGTCGAGCTTGAAAGTGGTTTTAACATTTTCTAGTTTAAGTTCTACCTTCCATGATTCCTCAGTGTCCTTCAGCTCATCTACATGGATTGATATTGATCCTAGGAAATCTTCATCAGATTCTTCTTCGTCAGACGCTTCATCCTCATAGACTTCATTTAGATTCTTGTTTGTTTGGCACATTTCTTTATAGTGTCCTCTCTTTTTGCAGCGGTGACAGGTTGCTTCTCTGGCTGGACACTTTGACTGGGGGTGACTGGGTTTACGTCCACATCTACCACATTGGGGTTGAGGCTTGCGATTAGAACTTTGTTCCCTTTTCGCTGGCTTTCCTTTGTAGGATTTCTCAACTTTGTCTATCTTAATAGACTCACTAGATCCATGCACAACGTTTTGTTGACTTTTTACCAATGCTGATTGCTTTGCTTGTCGAATTGCAGATTCTAGGGTAAGTTTGGAGTCAAGTTGTAGTCTCTCTGACAGTTTCCTATCCTTAATACCGACAACGATTCTATCACGAATCAGTTTTTCTCTTAAGCCTTGGAATTCGCAATATTCTGAGAGTTTATACAAATCAGTGATGAAGTGGTCGACTGTTTCATTTTCTGTTGGGATTCTACTATTGAATCTAGCTCTCTCATAGATCACATTCTTTTTGACAACAAAGTATGCTTCGAATTTACCTTTGACCACGTCGTAAGCCTTGCTTTCATCTTGAGACAAATTAAACGAAGCAAAGATATCATCAGCTTGATCTCCCATCGAGTATATCAGTGTATTCACTTGATTTTCTCCAGTCTTTTCATCGAGGCCAGTTGCCTTTCTGAATCGCTCGAAACGTCGTATCCATTTCGGCCACTCATCTGCTTTAAATGAGAATTTTTCAGGCGATGGTACTTGATAGCTTGGGGTTGAAATTCGCTGAATTTCTGCAGCCGATGCTGCTGCTGGTTGTTCGTCGTCTCCCATGGAATTTTTCTGTTTTTGCGTTCTCGTTGAACTAAATTCTTTGAATTTACTTTTGTTCCGTCTTTCGGCTTGAGAATCGACCACTTTCTGACACCATGTAATGTTTGCTTGCGGCTGGATGGCTTAGATTAACTATGTTATCTTAAATTAAACAAACACCACGCCATGTTGTTCTTGGCCAATCTCCCGTGATCCTTTATTCACGGATTCTACACAGGAACTCCAACGTATAAACACTATTACACTACAGCAACGAGCAGCAATATGCCCATACTTTCCGCAAGCGTAACACTGTGGTGGTGAACCTCGCCAAGCACGGCCTCTGTTTGCACTGCCGTAAGGTTGCCAATTGTAATGGTTCCATGGTGACCATCTAGGCCATGAAGGGGACCCCCAGGATGATCCTCTTCCCTTTGCTACCACCTTGAAGACCGTCATGTGGTCCTTACTACCCAGCAGGCGCATCACCAATGACCTGAAATGATCTTTGCCTCTGGCTGTTTGGTAGACCAAACGGTAGTACTCTTTCTTTTCGTCTTGGTTGTCCCTAGCAGTGTTTTGCAGGGTCTCTAATAAATCGACTGCCTCGTACTTGTTGAACTCGGAGACCAGACGGGCTGTGTAGTCCATGATTCGCTTAATCATCCCTTTAACCGTCAGTCTTGTGAGTTCTGCTACTGACTTTACCAGGCCGGGGCCGGGGCCGGGTCCTGGTTTTACAGTATGCCAATTTGTATTACCTTGACTTCTACAAATTCTGTCAAATTGTTTCCTGAAATTTTCTAGGTATGGGATAGAACAAGATGTTAACATACCTGTTGCCAAGTGTCGTTGTCTTTGCTGCACTTGGTATAATTCAGTAAGCTTCAAAAGTAAGCAACTAATAATAATAATAATAACAACAACAACAACAACAACAACTTTATTTCAGTATGGAAAACATCTATATAACTTTAGTTAATCATGATGGCCCTCAAAATAATCACAAAAACGTAACAATAAATTATTGAAGTATTCTGTGAAAATTACGTTAACAATCTAATTAGTTTATTTCTGAAGTGATTTAAATCAATTGATTTAGTAATTTCTGATGGAAGACTGTTCCACAAATGAGTTCCTCTGTAAAGAAAGGATTTCTGTCCTACTGCTAGGCGAAATTTGCGTGGTACGGCCAGTTGGTCGTTGGTAGATGCCCTTGTGATCTTTGATCTTGTGTCTTTGAGCTTTATGAACTTGTTGCAGAGATAGTCTGGAGCTTGATTATTGAGACACTTGTAGACTAAAGTCCCACGTTGCAAGATGATATGCTTGTCAAAGGATAGCCAGTTGAGTTTGGCGAAGAGATCAGCACTTGGAGTGTCTGTAGTTTTTTTCACGTCCAGGATTATCCTTGCAGCTCGTGTTTGTTGCTTGAGCAGCCTTTCAGTAATACCAACATAGAAATCGCCCCAGATTACAGAGCTCAAAAAGCTACACCTTGCATGAAATACAACTACAAAACTTGCAAAAAACATTAAAATTATTATATGACACTGCGAAACAAAATTATACGGCCACAGAAACTTACATAAAAAGACGATAATGTTACAGAGCGAATAAATAATATACCTCTAGCTGTTCTTGTCGACACTGTTGGGGATTTTGTTCCGGCGGGTTTTGTGCTTGGTCTCCATGAGCTTCTTCGACTACTGTGGGTTCTGCAGCGTCCCCGGCTTCTGCTGGTTGAGGGTACTGCACGGCGTTGTTATCAGCCATGAGTACAAAGTAATGAACCAAGGTTTGTCCAAACGACAAGCGAAATGGGTTTCAAAAGTGAATTTGAAACGACAACTGCTTCGGTCAATCAGTTGAGCCAAGTGGATAATTTATTCATGTTCAATCATCTTATATGCGCTGCTTTAATTATGCAGTGTGAATAGGACTTCTAACAATGAAGCAGTACCCAGCTTTTTCTCCGGAATCAGGACTTGAAAAAGGTGTAGAACATGTTGGACATCTATCCACGTGAACTAAGTCCTCGTGCTTTCCCAAATATAGTTTACATGTTGCATAGAAATGATATTTGATGATGTTTCCCTTTATGCCCCGAAAGAAAACTTAAAGTTTCCTTGTAGACTTAATGCACTTATTTGGGGTTGAGGGGTTGGACAATGCGCCTCGATAATCTTCAATAAATCCGCAAATGCCTCTCCCGTCAGCTTATGCTTTTGCACAAAACTAAGATTCAAAAGAATGCTCGCAGTTAGTGAGATGGGTGCTCCATCGTATAATTTGGCTGTACTTGCATCTTCTGTACTATCATCATCTTCAGAGGAATCGTCTTCATCTGACGAGGACATCAGTGATGCTTCGCTGCCGTAGCAGTGTTGGTCTTCTGACTGATCTTCTGAATGGGATGAATTGCTGCAGTTAGTTAACACGATATTGTCAGAATTGGCGTCAGATATGTCTTCTACATCATCAACGTCATTAAAGTTCATGTCATCACTTGAACTACTGCAGTTCTCCGTTACGGCTTCCACGGTTTCATCTTCAACGGTAGAGTGAAAATCGTGGTTGCTGACACGACTAGGCTGATTCTTTTTCAGGCTGCTTGCAAGTAATAAACGTGTTTTGCGGGCTGAAACGTCATATCTTAAATACCTTCTGTACCTACGGTTATACTTCTTTCCCTAAGACAACATGTCGTTTTGACACAGTAACCACTCTTTTGAAACGATAAAATTTTCAAAAACCAGTAACAAATAGTGTAATATTCTTCCCTGTGTATTGTTATTCATGAGTATGATAATGAGGTATGGGGAATCGCTCTGGCCTGGGACCAACCAAAGCCAGGCGAAGTGCCAACAAAGATTATTTGGCAACTTTGAACCCGACTTACTCGCTAAAGTGGGTGGGTGGGTGGGTCGCCAACCGTTCTTCGTCGCAACTCGAATGAACTGCATTAATTACAAGAATTGTTCTCATTTATATGCAATCCCCAGGGACAATATTACCAATTCAAATGGACTTTGAATAGTAATATATCCATGTTAGCAGAACTGTAAGTTCCTCTAAAATTCAAAAAAGGAACACAGCATGCTTTCTCTAATATATCAAATTTTTCTTGTCTATCTCCTCTCATTTTGATTCTTCTTCGCTTTAACTCCGAGTCCAAGATACTCGACTTTTCAAAAATGTACGTTTTGCTAGGGATTATGGGACTTTAATCTGTAAAGTCAATAATCTTAAATCTTGATATGGCATTAAAACGTATTCCATCACCTTGCCATGTATTCCATATCTATGTTATACACACAACAGCAAGATCCACTACAGCGATTTAAAGACTGAAAGAGATGATTCATAAACACCTATAAACCCCGAATGCAAATTCCTCGCACCCAAAAATGCAAACTGGAAAAAGTTGTTATGAAGGTATAGACCTTTTTAACATCAAGTTGTCTCCAAGAAATTGACCTCGCATCCCGAGGTTCTCTAGAATGACGAACTTAGGTAGCAATTTAGGTAGCCATAGGGGCCAACAGAGGGTAGGGTCCCCGGGAAAGAAAACAAGGCGGTATGCCCTGTAAATGATAGACAGTTGTATAAACGATGCTTAACATAAGAGGCTCAATTTACCTTGTGATGCACGAAAGGGAACCCCACCCTCTGTTGACCCTAGGCTCTGAACTAGGTCCAGAATTAGAGCTTTAGCTAGCCCCCCCGAGGTCAACAGAGAGGAAGGATGGGAGGTTAAATTGGACCGAATGTGGTGATGGTACGTAATTCATTTTGCCTTGGCTCTACGGGTCACGATAGATAGCTGTATCGCTCTGGAAATGCAATGCCAGAAAATGCGTAAACCCGTGGCCCTCCAGGGCGCCTTCACTACCGGTACTCCTCTATCAATGCAATCCTTTAAATCCGTCACCCCGTGGCTCTCGCTTACGCCAACAAAACTCTAGAAATCCAACCGCTCTGCAGTCCTCGTAGACTGCCATTTCGTTGATGAATAGCTCCACCTCGCAGTCAATCCCGGACCGCCCTTTTTCCCCACGTGGAAATTCACTTGGCAGTCTCCGACTGCCATTTCTCTCACCTAACTTCACTAATTCGCAGTCCCGGACTGCCATTTCGTCCACATATCTTTCAGACCGCCTTTTTACTCGCATGTAAATTCACCATGTAAACCCCCTCCCATGTAAATGCCGGACTGCCATTTCTTTCGCATGTAAATAACTTCGCAGTCCCGGACTGCCATTTTTTTCACATAAATTCACTTCGCAGTCCCGGACTGACATCTTTTCCACGCGTTAAGTCACTTCGCAGTCCCGGACTGCCATTTCTTCCACATAAATTCACTTCGCAGTCCCGGACTGCCATTCCTTCCACATAAATTCACTTCGCAGTCCCGGACTGCCATGTTTCACGCGAATATATCCACTTCGCAGTCCCGGACTGCCATTTCTTCCACAAAAATTCACTTCGCAGTCCCAGACTGCCATTTCCTCCACATAAATTCGCTTCGCAGTCCCGGACTGCCATTTCTTCCACGTTAATTCACTTCGCAGTCCCGGACTGCCATTTCTTCTACATAAATTCGCTTCGCAGTCCTGGACTGCCATTTCTTTCACATAAATTCACTTCGCAGTCCCGGACTGCCATTTCTTCCACATAAATTCGCTTCGCAGTCCCGGACTGCCATTTCTTCCACGCGAATAAATTCACTTCGCAGTCCCGGACTGCCATTTCTTCCACATAAATTCACTTCGCAGTCCCGGACTGCCATTTTAGTCTACGTGTAAATTCACTTTGCATTCCCGGACTGCCATTTCTCCAGCGACGTGCAAATCGACTTCGCAGTCCCGGACTGCCTTGAGAAGTGCTCTCGGTCTCATTAAAGCATAAACTTAACATGGAACACACTTAACAGTCCCCAGCCACCCTGGCTACTAACAACGCAGTGGGACATAAAATAGACGAGCAAAAGGCGAAAGGAACCAAATGTAGCCCCAACCTAGCCCGTCCCAAGGGTAAACAAATGGGTGATTAAGACTTTGAGCAACAATTCCCGTCATGAGTGTATTAAGCAAAATTACCGGGCGCAACGATCCAACTCATACCTATGCAAATTCGTGAGAAACCAAAGTTTGAAGTTACGCCCCAATAAAATCAAAACTAAAATGCAAGAAGAACGACTGAACAAAACTGTACTGTACTGTACTGTACTAAATAAACAAAGGATGAAACAAATCAATGCATGACTAATGAACTAACTGGAAACAAAGATCGAAGTCATGAGGCGTAACACAAAGCATGCAAGACGAATGCAAATTGCTAAAACAGGACGCTAATGGCAGGACTGACCAAAGTAACACAAAATATATGATAAACGCGGTTTGAGTTAATGATAAAGCTAAAAATGGGCAGCCAACGAAAGTAGTGTGGAAAGCATAGAATAAACCACGAAGAAACAATTATGAAAAAAGGAACAGAAACAATTGAAAGCCTACCCAAACCGGCGAGCCGACTGATAAAACGCAAATTACAAACTTATTGCAAACTTGGACAAGAAAAAACCTAGACTAGCGGCTACAAATACAAAATGACTACTTGCCAAATTGGGAATAAACCCCGGGAAAACCAAGAGAAAACGTCCGAGTCACAAACACTGAAATTTCCTCCATACGTTTACCAAAGAGAGCTGGAGCCGTTGAGCTCGATAACTCTGCTAACTAACCATGTTCAGTTTAGCCAAGATTAGTAGGAAAGCCAGAACGTTGAGGGTGCTGAAACTACTCAGAGAGAAAATCTTGAATTAGAGCTGGTGGCGGTTGACGATGATGGTGAAGAACGAAAGTTCCCGATGTTCCGGCATATCTTGAAGTGACCACTCCTAGATCGAGCAGGCTTATTTATATTCTGAGTTAATTAATTATGCAGTGAGAATAGAGTAATATTCTTCCCTGTGTATTGTTATTCATGAGTATGATAATGAGGTATGGGGAATCGCTCTGGCCTTCCCCAACTCGACATCCTATTTCATTCAAGGTCACTGATCATAACTACCCCTACAATCCAATAGAACCACACCTATTTTTAAATGCCGGAATGAATGCTTTATTGTAAAATACATTGCCACCAGAGAGCTGAACTGCATATTAACTACATTGATAAAATGGAGATTCCATTAGATTCCACTTAGATTCCATGTTCTCTTCCCAATCCTTATCCTTATTACTCCAAACAAACAATACACAAGGAAGTGAAATGGCTTTTACTTATATACCATAAGCCAAGCAATGCCTTGGGGATGTATACTGTGCACACACCCGGCAGGATATTTCTCGATTTTCTTTTTTGTTGCTGTTGTTTTTGCTCACTTGTCAATTGATCAGCCACACCTTTACACAAGATAAGCCAGTCTCGCATCGTGGTCCTTTGGCCCTCCTGATCGGGAACCCCTTTCACCAATCACGTGTCCACAGAAATGTTCCATGATTTGTTGGCTCTCTTTCAGTTCCCATGTCACATGCTGATCAACATTAATCTTTTATGCATGGTTTAGACCGAAGGCAGCATTATTAAGTAAGGGGTTCCCGATCAGGAAGGAGTAACCTCAAAACGCCTGCAAGCAGTACGTCTACTGGTCACCGAGATTTGCGGCAAACCAACAGGGGTTACTCGCCCTAATCAGGGACAACAAAAATGGGGTTTCGAACATCAATTCAAGCAACCGTTCAGCCTCACAGGCACAATTCATTGATACAACTTCAGCCTTACATAGGCACAATTCAGATATAACTTTTCGGCCTCACAGGCACAATTAGTAGAACTTTTCAGTCACACAGGCACAATTGATATAACTTTTCAGCCTCGCAGGCACAATTCATATAACTTTTCAGCCACACAGGCACAATTCATATAACTTTTCAGCCACACAGGCTCAGTTCATATAACTTTTCAGCCACACAGGCACAGTTCATATAACTTTTCAGCCACACAGGCTCAGTTCATATAACTTTTCAGCCACACAGGCACAGTTCATATACCTTTTCAGCCACACAGGCACAATTCATATAACTTTTCAGCCTTACAGGCATAATTTTTGCAAAAACTTCAGCCACACAGGCACAATAGGACAAAAATTTCACTCATACAGGCACAATTGATACAACTTTTCAGCCCGGCTCCCAGGCACAATTGGTCCGAAATTTTATATGGGTACATTTTACAAAATCTTACTCGCATACTACAGGCATACCGCTCAAAATTCTCTGTAATTCTCAGCCGCACAGGCACTCATGGACCTAGTTCGCATCCACGTGGAAATTTTTTGCGACGCCTAAAGCCACGTGGCGAACAAACCACAAAATATCGTCAAAATGACTACTCCATATATGCAAGAAAACAAACCTTAGACCAAGGCTTTCTGTGCAACCATTCAAAGCCACGTGAAACTTCAATGGACCAGGCCAACTCCTCAGCACCAACCGTTAGCTCACGTCGTCCAGAACCTCCACGACCTGATTCAATGGTTTTCTTGGAATACAACCGGCCTTGAAATCACTTGGTACATTTCTTTAGCTGTTAAGCGATGAACTCTTGCTCAAAATCCGCTATCTTCCAGCGAGTAAGTCGGGTTCCGAGGACCAATATTAAGCCAACCGTTCTTCGTCGCAACTCGAATGAATTGCATTAATTACAAGAATTGTTCTCATTTATATGCAATCCCCAGGGACCATATTACCAATTCAAATGGACTTTGAATAGTCATTTGAGCAGTTTAATTAATTCACCCTTGCAACGGATATTTACTTTGACGTCACGAGAGTTTCTATAGTGATGCCTTTGCGTCACAAGTGAGGGAAGGCCTCCCAGGGTTGGACTGATTTGTGCAGGTGGTGATTTGCTGATTTGTTCGGGGAAAGTACGTAAGTCTTTAATTCAGTATGAGTGGAAAACGTGTTTCGGTAAAAAAGAGGGGGATTGGCGAAGGTAAGAATGGGAAAAAGAATTACAAGTGGCCAATTTGTGAATGTATAGTAACAACGTGACGCAAAACGATTCAGCATGCGGAATGTGCAACCATGCACTCATTCATTTTTAATGCACATCAAAAGTGGAATGAATGAAAGCATGCATAATCATTTGTCAAGAGAACATCCAAATATTTCTTTCAAAATATGGCATTTTAAATGTGTTTGATCAAAGTTTGCGCACTATAAGCCTTGACTTTTCAACCTAGATTTTGCAAAAATTTCTGTCAAACGCAGCTTCAAACACATTCTCGACCCTACATCGTGTTGTACCTAGGATTTGTGGATACCCCCACCAAACTTTCCAAAAATCACGGACTGCCAACACGAAACTATTTCAAGATCCAAACTTGAGTTAATCAACCCAGCAAACCCAGAGAGGGGGGAGGTTAAAATGGAAAAATACCAATCGAATGAGCCTTTATCATGTAATATATGACCAAAAGTCACAGTACAGAAATATAATAACCGTAGCTGGAAAGAGCACGTCGAAATTAGCCGGTAAAACTGTGAATGAAGTAACTTTCAAACTAACGCGAAGATGTGAATTTTCCAAAATCGAAATTTTGTCATTGGAAAACATTCGCTGGTAGGCAAGAGATGCCTACCAGTAAAGGTTTTCTTACAAATTGACACTTTTCAAAAATTCATATTCTCGCGAGTTTTGGATTTAATTCCTTCAAACTTCACTGTCTTGCTAATTTCTGAACATGGTCTTCCCAGCCATGGTAATTCCGTTTCTGTTTTATGAATTTAAAATAGACGACTTTCAAAAATGGCGGCCGAGTACATGAGAACGAGGCCACAAAGGCCTTGTTACCAGAAAATAAACGTGGCGAAACTTCTATTGCTATCAAAGATGATGTGTTCCTCTTCCTTTTAAGGTTGGTGCCTACTAATGGGAAGGTAATTTTTTTGGCCAAAAACCACATGGGTATCAAAGAACCCATCATAGGGAGCTAGAATCCAAGGAAAAAATTGGGGGTCACCGTGCATATTAATGAGTTACACGCCATCAAATGTTGCAAAATCTGCCTATTCTAGAGGCCCAAAGAAAAAATCATAAATACCACATATTTTGAAAAAATGTCAAACTTTTTTTACTAAAACGTTTACAACACAATTCTCTTACTTGTCAATGCCATACAAAATATGAAAAACCAGAATAACAATTTTTTTCAATGACTTTTTACTAGTTTTAGACCTGTTTTGGTTCATGACCACCAAATGAAAAGTCCAATTTTTGCAATCAAGTTTCAATTTTAAATTCATAAAAGTATTTTAAAATAGTAGGTTAATTTCCACTTTACAATTTACAAAAATAAAAAATAGGGGTATCCGTGCGATTTAGAAAGTTATTTGCCGATAAACGCGCGAAAACTGATCAGAATTCGCGAAAATGATCAAAAATTCCCTAGCCCTCCCCGGAAAGTAGAGCGAATTACAATGCATTGTGGGAAATTTTCAAGATGGCGGCGAAAACAGATCGTTTCTGGTAGAAATGATAGTCAAAACAGGCGTTGTAACTCGGGTTCTATTTATCAACTGTGAATTCCATTCAAACACAGGAGAGGCTAAATGGTTTTCCTTTAATTCTGTAAGTTTATTTTTTCAAAAAGTCGTAAAAAGGCCTTGCTTTTACGATTGCTTTACCGACAAAAATTCAGTGTTTTTGCATGCGCAGAAAGCAGTGCGCGTGGACAATAGTAGGCACCAACCTTAAAATAACTATTTTCTGTGCGTTTTACAGGATATACTTAGGCTCATTTGATGCCATGATAATTTTGAGGCCTTTCTGGCCTCGTTCTCGTGAACAATGAGCCCGCCATTTTTGAAAGTGGTCTTTTTATTTCGCGTGTGACGAATATCTGATAAGAAGCGAGCTCCGCATGGCGGCGCCCGATGAGGACCTTCGATGATGGGATTGAATTATTGTACATTTCAGATTTTTTGACTGATTAAAATCGTCACATTTGTGGCCAAATTTGTAATCCAAACAAAATGGTGTGTTTGTATTATCCCCTCATCGGGCGCCGCCATGCTGAGCTCGCTTCTTATCAGATAATATTCGTCACACGCGAAATAAAAAATCCAACATTATGCAGAATGTATAATGTCATTTTTATGGAGCGTGTGGCCTGGTTATTGTGACTACATAACATGAGATTTGTAGTAAGATAAGCCGCAGGGTGGACAAATGAAATATGAAATTATTATGCACATGGTGGGAGTGGTCTCATGACAGGCTATCCGACAAGCTTATGCAACTAAATACACTCAAAGAAAACACGTTGCTCAGTTGCTTGTAACACATCATTGAGTCAACTCCTGATAATAAAAAATACCTTGTTTTCATCCCCGTCTTGTGGTTTGCTGGGTTGATTAACTTTAGGTTCTTGAAATAGTTTGGTGTTGGCAGTCCGTTATTTTTGGAAGGTTTGGTTTGACTCGTGGGGGTAGTGATTAGGGACCTTAAGCATACCTGGACGGCGGCCTTGAGGACGGCTACCGGAAGTGAAAACGGCCCAGCTAAAACTAATTTGCATAATCGCCTTGCCGTCCACCTCACGTCGCGGCGGTCATTTGACAGAGTTTGACGGTGTCTCGAGAACGTGAGTATTTTTCTTAGTTTTTGCCTTGAATTTGTCCTAATTTGAAAGAAAATAACATGTTTTAAGTGAAATGGAGTCTGAAAATTATATTTACGAGAAAATATTTGTTTCGCTACTCTTTTTAGTGAAAAAAAAAAACAAAGAGGATTCAATACACAACATAAGCAGCATGGAAAAATCTGAAAATTCTTCAAAGAGAAGCGGGTAAATATCTTGTTCAGTTGACTTCATTATTTCCCTTGTTATATACGTTCCGTAAATGTTCTGAATAAAGGTCACTTTGAAATATTTTGAGGGCTTTTTTGCATATATTTTAAGGGTCTTTTTTGTATATATTGAAATGTAAAATTGTTTTTCTTAACTGTTTTAGTGACAACAGAACTGACAAACACGGACTGGACTGAAGATCATGAAGTCATCTTGTGCAGAGAAATCTTAGTCAGCGAGCCATATAGATTTAAGATAGCATCCGCCTTATGGTCGCGAAATCTGGGAAATTGACCAAAATTCGCCCTACCTAATTTTTCCCTCCATATAAAGCCGGTCACCTGACAAGTACAAAAAGCGGAAAATAATCGGTCAACGACGAATTTTTTATGTCGTAAAAAAATTCTAAATACGTTAGGGTATTTTGACATAATTAGGTTGAAAAATGTCAAACTTCGAAATGCTCTCCTCGCCGGACTAGTCATTTCCTTCCAAAGTTCTTTTCCTCGATAGTTTATACATATTTCCTCTTTAAAATGCGATCTCTGTTTTTTCTTCACATTCAGGTTTTCCAGAGCTATCGCAGATTGAGTATGGACCATTTTCGGCATTTCGTTTGAGGCTGAATATTGGCCAAATTCAAAACGGCCAAAATCAAGGTAGTTTAACTTTTTTGGCAATTCTCTTCGTTTCCATGGAAAATAGAAGGATGGATTCAGATTTCTGCTGAATAAAATAGGTGGGCAAGGAACGTTTTCATTTTGCGAAGCATTGTCTTTACGCCCTAATTTGCATTTTCGCGTGATCTTGTTCGATTTCACTCGATCACTCTTCGAGCTCCAAAAGTAAATTGATCTTGATGATTAATCTTTGATTCTTCCAAAATAGCTCTAGTTATTGTCTTTGATTCATTTTGAGTGCAAAATCTTCGATTCATTACTGTTTTAAGAAAATCCCTTGGCTGGGCAGTGCAGATATGCACGTGAATATAGTATGCAAATTAAGTAAACAAGACAGATGACCGACTCACAGGACTCATCCATAAAATTCTTTATAATTTTTTATATAATATTCTAATAAGTTCATGGAAAAAAAATCAGAAGGATATATAAAAAGCAGAGAGAGACTGAGAGAGGGTGGTAATTGAAAGGCAATTTAAAAACGAACAGGTTTTGCTGTTGCGCGAATCAAATACATACTCGTAGGTTTCATATTTCACTCGAAAGAATTTTACAATTTGGAATGGTTTACATTTTTCCTTAGCTGGCCTAACAATCAATTTTCAGCCGCGAACTGTTGACATTCCTTGTGTGTTCTGTAAGTTTTCTATTTATAAAATTACCACTTTCTGTTTTTCGTCCCATTTACTGTTTTTTGCAAGTACACAGAGACAAATAAGCAACAACGGCATTGGAATAGTCAACCTTTTTTCTTCCTTTTACTTCAATACTGAAGTGGTTGACGATACTACGCAAGTCGGTCATCTTAAAATCCAGGATATCTTTCTCTTGAAGCGAGCAGAGGTTCCTTCTTGAAAATCGGACTGGGTGTTGTACTACTGGGCTGTTGCTTTCCAGTGATTTTATAAGCTCATTGCATAGTGTTGATATATCTTTTTGATAAACTTCTGCTTCTTTGTCAGATTCAGAAACTTCTCTTCGTTTTCTCGACAATCGAGAAAAAAATGAGCTAATCTGCTGAGGGCGAAGGAACTCATCAACAGTAAAGATACGCTGTCCGTCCTTTCCTTTCAGACACCTCATTTCCTTAGCAACATCTGCTGGATTTGACTTCCTTCCTGATTTCTCTCCGTCTATGAATTTTTTCTCAAGATATTTTTTCTGTTTCTCATTAAATCTCGTGCGCTTCTTTGCAGTTTTCTGAAGTGCCCATCCTTCAGAAACCTTTGATGAATTACTTTGTTCCACTGGTGTCTTATCATGTATAGTCACGTTACATTGTGTTCCTGCCTCCAAGCGTTGGGCATAACTCACTTTTGCTTGATCGATCAAACTCATTTTCTCAGGAACAAATTCGTGTTTCCCATATATCAAGTGGTTTTCCAATCTACCATGGGTCATGTATGACTTAATACAACCGTCCTCTGGACAGGTAAACAATTTCTTTGTTTCTACTGCCGATTGACTCACAGGGTGTTGGTCAGGCTGATTGACTGAAGAAACGGCAGTCACTGGTTTAGAGGGATCACGTGATCTGCATTTGACTGGTATAAAATTTCCATCTCCCACCATGTCACTGGGTATCCACTCAAAACTTTCACTGATATCTGGAAAGGAAATATACAAAATGAACTAAGCTTGCCTTTTTTTAAAACTGAGGACGGTACATTGAGTGTACGCCCATTCTATTAATGTTGTCGGGTGAAAATCCCCGGCCTGCGCACATGACTGAAAGGGGATATAGGTAGAAATTTTCTTATAGTCATACTAAAGCCACACAAATATTCGATCATGCGATAATTCGCATTTAGTCTAGCTTCGCCTTATACACCTAACACTTTATTTGTTGATGCCAAAACATACTCCTTTTGGTCAGCTATGTAAGTTCGAGCTGGGCTTTACACCTATTTTCAAAATTACGCGACCTTTGCAGACGACACTTGAATAGCTTTCATTGTTTACTACCGTCAATCAAATCTCCAACTATTCGATTCGTTCTCCCTGAAGCAAGCTTAAATTTACATCAAGTCAGAAAATACTAAATGTTCTGTCAATAAATTCAAGTTTGTTTTGTTTCTGAATTTAGAAAGCTAAAATTTTACAAAATCTAGTCGTTACATTTTGATTGACAGAAGCTTAAAATCCAGACAAGCCATCGCCACTAGGTCACGTAATTTTGAAATTGGGTGTAAGAAAAAGGCACGCGGGTAACCTTGTAAATGCGGTCTGTATGATTTATACGTATGTATTACAAATCATAATAAGTATAGCAAATGTTCTAATCAGTCGGTTGTTGTTTAGGTGATTGTGAATAGCAAACGATTTTTTACCTTCAAATGACGACCAAGACCAAAATTTTCCTTCGCCTATGCCATAGGCTTTGAAAGCTTTTATTCCCTGATTTGTGAATACAAAGTTAAACAAGCTACTGATACCATCCCATTTTACATCGCTTGACTTGTCATCACTCTTTGAAGTATTTACGTTCGATGATTCTACAAAGACGACGCGTACACCTGGGATTCCTCCGTGTGACTCGATGGCAGATTTCATCTCTTTGGAAGTTGTGACAGAGTGTCCTTCGTTGATGTAGGTCTTGATGTGGTATTTTATTTGGGCTGCTTTTCGGTCGCAGGGACCTTTTCCTCCTTGAGGATCGCAGAAATCAAGCTGGCACAAGTTAAGACCAGTTCTTTCTCTAAGAATTTTGCAAGAAACAATGGTAAAGGCACAATGATAACATCCGGCATTATCCTGTCGGTAATAGACAGTTTTTATTTCTGGATGCTCTTTTTTCAATGTCTGTAAAACGTTTTCCATGATAAGCACCACTGCCTTGCTGTTCTGTAAACCCGACTCTACAATATGAACAAACGTCTGAGCTAAAAGCTCATCTTTGGTCTTTGTCTGACATACTGTGATGTGCCATGATATTCCTCTTTTACCAAAAAACTCCTTTTGCGTTTCTCTGTATTGAGCTGGTAGAAATTTCATGGCAAAGTCTTGAACAATCAATACAGAATCTTTGTCAAGAGAATCTATAATGTCGGTCCTGGCAGTGTCTTGATGAACCATACGCAACTGATGTGCTTTCCAGTTCTGAATTGCCTCACAAGCAACTTGAACAGAAAAAATTGCATCGTCTTTTTCATCCTGTGGCATGTTTGAGGAATGCGTCTCTGCAGATATATAGTTCAATGACTGCAAAAGTAATAAGACACCCAGTCTAAAAATGATTGTTATGATGAACCACTCCCTCAGTCCCGGTACTTAAAAAGGGTACCTGCTTTAATCGCTCACAGCTATCACATATCAGGTTATGGTTATGCAAACATCTTTTTTTAAAGCACTTTTCTTTGGGGTCGCTAAGCGCAAAAACTCTGCAATGGTCTGGTACCTCACTGCTTAAAGTGGAGTGAATCTGGATAAATCAATAACATCAAAACAAAATTTTATGAGATAAATTAACGAATTATTAATGAAAAGGACTAAACACAATCACTATAGTAAGTGCGCAACATAACAGTTTACCTTGTAATCGCCTTTAAGGTATTGCTTTTGGACTCTTAGCTCATCTTTTGCGTTGTTCATTTTAGTCTCATTTGCCCCATACTTTGTAAGTGTATCCGTCAAATCAATCAGATCGTCGAACGCCCGACCACCATCAGCTGCATAATTATCAAGACCTTGAAGACTTTTTCTAACAGATGCCAAACAGGACTGTGAAAGCAAGGTATATAAGGTAGTCCGTGAAAGAGGGATGTAAGAGTTTTCTTTGCAGTACTCTTGATACTGCGCAATTAATCGAGATGGAACCAATGTGCGTATTACATTTGGGATTTCTATTTCCGTGTTATTTGATAGTTTTAGTGTTTTTTGGCCAAATGGTAGGTCTTGTATTATGTTTGAAGAACATATAAAGTCAAGAAAATGTTCCATCTTCTGTGGATCCACTCTTTCCCTTATTTGCTTGGAGGCTGCCTGCGCTGGCAACCCAGAGCCAATTTCAAGACTGTGTTTTCTAGATGCCGTGTATTGGTAACGAGTAAGATTTGGTACATATTTCTGAAGTTCGCTGTAAGATACTTCACTGCTTACTAAACTCAGAAGTTGGCGTCTTGTTTCACCACTTGATGCGTGTTTAAGAGATTCAGCAATGATAAACAATAAGTTATGTCCTGTATTAGTCGATCCATTTAATTGCTTGGTAACTTCGTCGGAGTTCTGTACAGCGGTCTACAGTGAATCTGCAGATCCTGGTGCAACAGTTCGAACGACTTCTGCGATTACTTTGCTGACTTTCTTGGTGTAATATGTGCGTGTTTTCTGAGTAATATCCTCCCAGGGTCGAGTTAAAACACTTCCAAATGGCTCAAGGCCGGAACAGAGAAGAAAAGAATCCAACGACTGTCTTTTCTGAAGGTCAGCTGAAGCTTGAACTTCACTCTCGTCGCTTCCAGACTCATTTGACTCTTGGGAGGATGGCTGATACAAAGAAAGCTCAGTAGGCAAAATGTCATTCTTAAGTTCAAGATTTTGAAGATTCTCTGTCATTTCGTTTCAACAATGTCATTTTCAAATTCTTCACATTCATTTCGATCTGTTATCTTGTTGGTTGCCTCTGACTTTAAAGCAAAAAATGGACTTTAGGGACGGACCATTAGAGGGGAGGGGGTAATTTTGTGTGTGCGCGATATTTATTTTTCCCTTTGTGGCTGCGCAGGATTTTCTTTTTCATCATTATTTGCTTGCACGCTTTTTTTTCTTTTTGACGGCACCCTTGATTTTCTGGCTCAGTGGGGGTGTGGGTGGGGAGGGGAGGTGGGTGACAGGGAAAATCCCCTACCCATTTACAGCATTTGCTTCTTGCAGGATATATTGCAGGGGGGGAGGGGGGGAGGGGGGGAGGGGGGGAGGGGGGAGGGGGGGAGGGGGGAGGGGGGGAGGGGGGGAGGGGGGAGGGGGGGAGGGGGGAGGGGGGGGAGGGGGGGGAAGGGGAAGGTCAGCAAAACCGCTTTTCCTTTCCACACTCTGTACCAAGAACAAGGCCTATTCCACACTTAGCCATAGCTGAACTCTGTCAATTTTCGCAGCTATTGAACTTTACTACATCACGGTAAACAATTATGCTCGTTACCAAGGTCTTAGCACAGAACTTCAGACGTTGCCGACCGACAATTTCTATCTGTGGAATTTAATCAAGTCTAGAAAGAAAAGCCCTTATTTTCTATAAAATAGAAGACCAATTTTGCCTACCGCATCATAAAAAATTACTATAGAAAGTAAATTTGTAATAAGTTGCATAAGGAAAAATGTAAACTATTCCAAATTATAAAATTCTTTCGAGTGAAATATGAAACCTACGAGTATGTATTTGATTCGCGCAACAGCAAAACCTGATCGTTTTTAAATTGCCTTTCAATTACCACCCTCTCTCAGTCTCTCTCTGCTTTTTATATATCCTTCTGATTTTTTTCCCATGAACTTATTAGAATATTTTATAAAAAATTATAAAGAATTTTATGGATGAGTCCTGTGAGTCGGTCATCTGTCTTGTTTACTTAATTTGCATACTATATTCACGTGCATATCTGCACTGCCCAGCCAAGGGATTTTTTTAAAATAGTAATGAATCGAAGATTTTGCACTCAAAATGAATCAAAGACAATAACTAGAGCTATTTTGGAAGAATCAAGGATTAATCATCAAGATCAATTTACTTTTGGAGCTCGAAGAGTGATCGAGTGAAATCGAACAAGATCACGCGAAAATGCAAATTAGGGCGTAAAGACAATGCTTCGCAAAATGAAAACGTTCCTTGCCCACCTATTTTATTCAGCAGAAATCTGAATCCATACTTCTATTTTCCATGGAAACGAAGAGAATTGCCAAAAAAGTTAAACTACCTTGATTTTGGCTGTTTTGAATTTGGCCAATATTCAGCCTCAAACGAAATGCCGAAAATGGTCCATACTCAATCTGCGATAGCTCTGGAAAACCTGAATGTGAAGAAAAAACAGAGATCGCATTTTAAAGAGGAAATATGTATAAACTATCGAGGAAAAGAACTTTGGAAGGAAATGACTAGTCCGGTGAGGAGAGCATTTCGAAGTTTGACATTTTCCAACCTAATTATGTCAAAATACCCTAACGTATTTAGAATTTTTTTACGACATCGTAAAATCGTCGTTGACCGATTATTTTCCGCTTTTTGTACTTGTCAGGTGATCGGCTTTATATGGAGGGAAAAATTAGGTAGGGCGAATTTTGGTCAATTTCCCAGATTTCGCGACCGTAAGGCGGATGCTCTCTTAAACCTCGTACTGTTGACAGAGGAAAAATCTGGGACGAAATAGTTGAGAGATTAAATGCATAAAAGATCCAAAATTCAAAGTTTCGAAGCGTTCAGTTCGAGAGTACTTCCAGCTCATGCTTTGAAAGTTCAAAGCAAAAAGAAAAGCCGAACTCCGTGCATCTGGAATTGAAGATACTGAGCTGGATGAGGCAATGGAAGAAATAGCGGAAAAGTGGGAGGCAGCAGAAGAGGATCAAATAAGAGGCAAAGCAGCTGGGAAAAGGAAGGTCGAAGAGGATAAGTCAAATGCTGAGGACGTAAGGCTCAGAGCGACCGAGAAACTTAGTGAAACACAGAAGAGAAATGCTTTAGATGAGGGAAGCACTTCTAGCAAGCCAAAGAAAGCTAGACGAAGCGGCAATGAAACTGTAGAATTCTTGCGACAAAAATCCGGAAGAGATCACGAATTTCGCCAAGAAGACCTGCGTTTGAGTCAGAAAGAGCAGGAAAATCAACAAAGACTTCAGCAACAGCAGCTTGAAATGATGAGAATGATGCAACAACAAAGTGAATCTATGATGTCATTGATGTCAAAGTTACTAAGCAAGTAGCTCTACAAAGTAAGCAGTTGGTTCACGCTGTTCCAAGATGTTTTATTTTAAATACAATGACTTGTTATTGTTTAGTTATTGTAGGGTCCGATGGTTCGTAGTCACGCCGGATTGAACACGATAAAACTAACACAGATTCCATGTGACGGCTGACGCCATGTTTACTCTCGAACCCCCGGGCCACAGGAAGCCCGCACTTACAAACACTACATCCCTCCCTTTCTTTGGACAGTAACTGAATCTTCAAACAAACTTAACTAAATGACAAACATGCAATAATCTGAATGTTAACGTTAACTTAAGCAAAGTTCTTCAATGTTCTTTAAGTTCTGAAAAGTTCAAACAAACAAGTTAAATGTTATTAAACATCAGTTCAGAGTGTTCTTGGCAAGTGTGTAATTAGTCCATCACAAAGTCTTTAAACTTCTCTGGTAGTCTTCTCTCCCGCTGTGGTCTTGACCTTTGTGGAGTCTCCAAATATCCGCCATCTGTGACCTTGGTTGGGGTCTCCAGAATTGGACCTTCTGGCTCACTTGATTCCGTGGGGTTATTCTCACCTTGAGTGGTATCACCATCCTCCCCAGTCTCATACCTTCTGAAATGTGTGCTGTTTCTAACAATTTGATTACCTTGAGGTGACTGGGCTGTTACTTTGCTTCCGTTCTTTTCAACAACAACATGCGGTGTAGGTTTGAAGTAAGTACTGAATTTATTCATGTTCTCTTGTTTAACTAGAACTTGGTCACCTACTTTTATTCCAGAGGGCTCTGCCTTGCGTTGCACATCAGCGTATGTCTTTGCCTTTCCCTTTTGCTCTGCATCCCTGTCGCGGGTGTCTTGGTCGTAATGCTCATGATAATTCATGTCGGGTAATTTACCTCTGATCCTGCGGTTAAACAGTAGTTCAGCTGGGCTCTTTCCTGTAGTGGCATGTTCAGTTGCCCTGTATTTGAATACGTATCTCTGTAGCTCTCTCTTCCAATTGGCTCCTTCTGCTTGTGCAATTTTTATGCGCTTCATTAGGGACCAGTTTTGCCTCTCAACTTCTCCATTTGCTTGTGCCCACTTTGGTGTGGTCCTAACATGCCTGATGCCATTCTGATCGCAGAATGCCTTGAATTCTTGACTTATAAACTGTGGGCCATTGTCGGTTTTAATCGTTACAGGCAGTCCGTGTCTACAAAACATCCCCTCTATTGCGTCTGTGACCTTTTCTGTTACCGTCGACTGCAGTATAGCGTACTTGTAGTAACGACTATAGTAATCTACCACGACCAGAATGGAGTGCCCCGAAGGGAATGGACCCAAGAGGTCTGCAGCCAGGTCCCTCCAGGGCCCTTCCGGCAGGCTTGATGACTCAAGTGGTTCAGGTGGATCGGGTTTAGCCATCAGCTGACATCCATGGCAGCATCTACAGTGCTTTTCTGCGGCTCTATCCATCCCAGGCCACCATACTTTGCTTCTCAGGTTTTGTTTTGTACCTACTATTCCCAAGTGTCCTTCATGAGCAAGGGCCAGTGCTTGAGGTCTGAGTTTTGAAGGCAAAACTATGCGCGTCCCACGTAGTACTAATTGGCCATATGTGCACAGTTCTCCAGCAATGGGGCTATAAGCCTTGCACTTTTCATAATTCCCAGTGTGGATGGCCTCTCTAACTGCTATTAGCTCTTCATCGTCTGCAGATATCTCTTCAATCTCCTTGGTGTTCATAGCATTAGGAGTGGCATTTACAGCCACGAAGCGTACATATTCGTCCTCACCTTGTCGTTGTTGTCCTTGTTCTGACTTAACTAGGCGAGAAAGAGAATCGGCAATGTTCTGCGTTCCAGGAACATGGACTACCCTGAAGTCATAGGGCTGGAGTCTTAATGTCCATCTCTCTATTCTGGCGCATGGCTTAGAGTGTGGATTGTAGATGGCTTCCAGAGGTTTATGGTCTGTTACAAGGTCAAACTTTGCCCCATAGATGTAGGGGTGGAATTTTTCACATGCCCACACAAGGCCAAGAGCTTCTCTTTCAGTTTGTGAGTACTTTTTCTCACACTCAGTCAGGCTACGGCTTGCATAACAGATTGGCACATGGCTCCCATTCTGTTCTTGTACTAACACGGCACCTAGCCCAACAGGGCTAGCATCTGCTATTACCTTAGTGGGTGCTTGTTTGTCGAAGTATGCTAAGTTGGTCGCGTTTACTAAGCCATCTTTTAAGGCCTTGAAGGACTTCCTTTCTTCCGGGCCAAACTGAAAGGGCTCGTCTCTCTTTGTCAATCTCCTCAGGGGCTCCGAGATGGTAGCAAATCCTGGGATGAATCTGCTGCTGTAACTTACGAGTCCGAGGAAACTTCTGACTTCGGTAGCGTTGCTTGGTTCTCGTGCATCGACGACAGCTCTCACTCTTTCTTCAGTGGGACCAATTCCCTTCTCGGACAGCAACATACCCATGAACACTATGCAATCCATGTTATACACGCACTTGTCAGGATTTAGAGTCAATCCACTCTGATCCAACCGCTGAAGTACTGCATTTAAGCGTTGGTCGTGTTCTTCCTGGTCTTGGCCATGCACTACTATGTCGTCCGAGATGTTGCTTGCACCCTCTATCCCAGCAATTACAGTTGATATTTCATGTTAATATTGTTCACTGGCTGAACTCACTCCAAACAGGAGGCGCTTATACCTATATAACCCAGCATGGGTTGCAAAGGTAGTTATTTCACGTGATTCTGGGCTTAACTCGAGCTGGTGGTAGCCCCATTTCAAATCAAGCTTTGAAAAGACTTTTGAGCCATTTACTCCCTGCAGGACCTCATCTACTGTGGGAATGGGGTGTCTCTCCCGAATTATCGCTTCATTAGCTCGTCGCATGTCAATACACAGTCTGATTTCCCCATTTGGTTTTGGTACAACAACTACTGGGTTAACCCAAGGGGTAGGACCATCAACGGGTTCAATGATGTCCATGTCCACTAACTCTTTGATCTTTTCCTCAACCTTCTCTCTTAAATTGAAGGGCGTGCGCCTCAAGGGTTGTGCAACTGGCCTCACAGTAGGGTCGATGTGTAGGGTAACTTGTCTGGTATTCAACTTCCCCACCCCCTTAAAAACATTGGGGTAGCGCGCTTGGACCGACTGTGTATAACTGGTGACTGTTGACACATATGTGCTGATTTTGAGTACACCAAGAGCTGTGGCGGTTTTATGCCCGAGCAGGGAGGCACCCTCCCCCTTGATGACTAGGAACTCTGTTTCAGACGATCTCCCCCCAATCTTTATCTCACAGGTGAAACTCCCTTTCACTGTCAAGGGTTGGGTTGATCCGTAAGCATACAACTGTTTCCCATTGGGGCCCAAGGTTGATTTACAGTTGATCTTCTTGCGTTTCAAATCTTCCCATGTTTTCTCACTGATAATGTTGCTACTTACTCCAGAGTCTACAAGAACTTCCAAGTTTACTCCCCCAATGAGAATGTTAATCATGTTTGAGTTAATTCCATCGTTTACATTAAAGGTGTACTCACGGTTAGCTGATTTTGATTCCTGCACACAATCCACATTATCAGTTGGTGGCGGTTCTTCCCCCACATAGTTTACACTACCTTTGGTCTTGCATACTGCAGCAAAATGATCCTTCCCCTTGCACTTGTTGCATGTCTTACCACGAGCCGGGCACGTAGGGTCTCGTCCAAAGTGTCCAGTACGTCCACATCTATAGCATTTCGCAGTACTACTTCCTTGCTGTGTCTCCTTGCTTACTTTCCTTTCTGTAACCTTGTTAACACTTGACAGTTCACCTTCCTCTGTACTCGACAGAGCGGTCATTTGAGCTTCGACTTTTTCGCATTGTTCTGCAATTTCAAGGGTTCGTTTTAGGGTTAGCCCTTGTCCTTCTTCGAGTAGTTTTCGTCTGATATAATTTGAATGACATTTACACATGATTTCATCTCTGATTTGGTTATCCATGTCTGTACCATAATCACAATCTTGTGCTGCTTTACGCAGTCTCGTTGCAAACTGTTGGATAGTCTCTCCTGGTTTTTGTTGCATTTGACGGAATGAATGTCGAGCATAGGCTGGATTGACTTGAGGAGCAAAGTATCTGTTGAGCGCTTCGACGGCCTTGGCATAGTCTTTCACGTCGCCGGTGTCTGTCAAAGTTAGGAAAACGTCTTGTACGTCTGGACCGGCTAAATGAAGAAGTAGTGCTCTTCGACGTTGCTTGTTGTCATCTTCATCGTCTTGTATGATGAGTCCCTTGCCAACTGCATATAACTCGAAGGATGTCAGCCATCGTTTCCATCGTTTGCCAAGGGAACTAGGATCGCTGTAGCAGTCGAATTTTCCAATTGAGTTTTTCCCACCTTCTGCCATTTTTGTGTTGAAATTGTTGCTTTGGTTGGATGACTATTGTATTATCTTTAATCCTCGTCGCCAGTGTAGGGTCCGATGGTTCGTAGTCACGCCGGATTGAACACGATAAAACTAACACAGATTGCATGTGACGGCTGACGCCATGTTTACTCTCGAACCCCCGGGCCACAGGAAGCCCGCACTTACAAACACTACAGTTATAAAGTTCAATCTTGTGTTTATATGATATCCTTCAAGAACTGCATACTACATATGAAAACCAAATTTACAAAACAAGATGTAGCTCTATTTGTTTTTTTGAATACTGATCTATATTTTTATATTTGAAACCAGTGAAGCTATTTTGAAAACTGTTTATTTAGAGGTTAACGCACTCAGCGAGTGAATTATCGGGATTTATCTTCACGAGTTTGCTAACAATGAACGAGAAATTTTAAATACTGCACGAGGCGTTAGCCGAGTGCAGTATGAAAAAATTTCGAGTTCATTGTTAGTAAACGAGTGAAGATAAAATCCCGATAATTCACGAGCAAAGAGTGCGTTAACCTTTTTATTATTCAATTTGAATACACTGCAGAAGCAGGCTAAAACTGTCAGTCGACATCTAAGATCACTAGAAATAAGCTTAACTCAAGTCACTCAAAATAGTAAGACTTATTCAAAATTTATTTAATAGCATTTGGTAATTTTAACAATACAAAATAAACCTTTCAGAAGAAAACTAGGAGAAAAGTACCGTGATACAAGAATAATAAACGAGTTCTCAGAATCCATGTTTACAACTTGCTCGGTAAAATTGAAATCGTCCATAAGTCTTATAAACAAAGAACTCAGACTTTTTTGGATCGTTAAGTGATTCAGCACTGAGTCCTAGAACTCGGTAAGTGAAAAGTCTAGAAAATTATCGCTGGAGTTTTGGATATAGGTTTAAACTGGCGACTTACGGTTGAAACGCTGCTAAACCTTGGTGCATGAAGCCGGGAAGAAGTATAGTTTTCGTTTGTCGACAGCCGAAGGCTGAAGTACTCGTTCGGCGTTTTCTTCGATTCCTGATAAAATTTCTTTACCCCATCTGAGAGAAGTTGCGGGGAAAGGATTTCCAGACTTTCTGTTGGATATTTTTTGGATAGCCAGTCTAAAAAACAAAAATTATAATGATGAATTTGCAAAGCCGGCGAATAGTGTTTTGACAAAAACAACACGTCAAAAACTGAATTTACGGTTTGAATGAAAGTTAGAACTTCGTAAGCTTACCGTTAAAAACAGAGACAGACTTGTGGCGACAGACTTTCTAAACTTTCTATGAGATAGGTTTTGGATAACCAGTCTAAAAGACAGTAAATATTAAGATGAATTTGGAAAGCCGGCGAACTCTGTTTTTAAGCCGTTGAAATATGTTGATCTCAGTAAGCTCCAAAAACTTCAATGAAATTGAGTTTACCTTCAAAACAGGCACGCTAAGCAGTTTTAAGTACGCTTGTTGATCTTCTCTTTTTCGAAAAATCCTCAAATTTGCCACCAGGAACATTTTTTCTTTCCAACTATGCGTTATTGCCAGTGCTTTATTCTATTAATACGTCGGTATTAATACGTCGTGACGTGTTGTCACATCATAACAACGCGTCACGTGGTACAAACTGACCAATCAGAAAATCAGAATTTGTACAGTGTATGAAAATTGAATAATAAATACTAATAAACAATGTTACTCAGTGTGTAGATGAGAGTCCACTGGTGTGAGTCCAAGTGTTTATGTAAAATAGTCTTGTAGGGTTGGGGGATCTAGGTCAAAAAACTCAGCTGTTGTATCCCATACAAACACGTAAGGGCATTTCTTAGTATAGCACAAACGATATACATTTTCCCAACACTGTTCAGACCAATTCTTAGGTTTTTCTTGTAATCCATAAACTTGAAGTAGCTTACTATATCCCCAAAAAGCCACTCAACTGCAACTCGCACTTGACTCATAGATGTATTAAAGGCCTGCATTTGTGGTGTTAAAACTACGTTTCTGTACGGTGTTATCAGCTGAATCCTGTTAGGATAGGCTGGATCGCCATATATACACATAACTTGGCCTGTAGGTGATACAGCGTGTTGCTGGAGATCACGAAAGAGCATTGAGTCAGCCAACATACCTGCATCATGCTTCTTCCCCTCTGGAAAAAAGTTAAAATATTAATTTACACCAACCAATTTTGATTATTAGTTATGCATTTTGAAACTTACATGTTGGCAATTCAACCATTTGGAAGAGCTAGTGACTGGAATTTTAATGCATGGACACGTTTGTGTCCATTGTATACTAAACGTTGATGCTGCCCTGGACAACTTATTGGACGCACGGTCCCGTCAATAAACCCAAAACAATTATCAAGCGCTGCTCCCTTGTTGTGAACTGCATTTGCATATTGTTGAAGTTGTGCTGGCTGTAAAATATCTGGATTCCATTGTAGTATTCTGTGGCTGTGTGTATCATAGATGTAATCCAGTACCTCGTTAGTTATCATACTGAGTACAGGGACAGGCCTTCCAAATCGTGCTATCATATCCGAATATCGGCATGGATAGGCCAGTCTTCTCAGAAGAATACAGAGACCTTCCATTCCGTCACTTATAGAGCGCTGCTGGCACTTGAAAACGTCAGGAATATCGAGAGCCTCAGCGAGAACCTGAAGGTCATGTTTGTGCACTCTGAATTCGGCGACACACTCTGAATCCTCCATGTCATCCAAGTCAAATCTGTTGTAGTCTTCATACGGCAGGTCAAGATTTTTGGAAGTATTCAAGTCATTAAGAAGTAACACTGTGCAAAAAGGCAAATATTCGGAAAGAATATGCTTGAATATAGACATGCATACTTCAAGTATTCAGGGAAATCCATTGGTATTCAAGTCCGAGTGATGCAACGTCATGCTAGAATCACTCGGAACGAATCCGGACAGAATTTCCATTTTCGTCCTGTATACTCTTGACTGACTTCACGTATAAATATTCGCGGTGTATATTTATACGTGAAGTCAGTCAAGAGTATACGGGACGAAAATGGAAATTCTGTCCGGATTCGTTTCGAGTGATGCTAGCATGACGTTGCATCACTCGGACTTGAATACTAATCGAATTTCCCTGAATACTTGAAGTAACAAGTATGATACTCTTGTATACTATTGTATTCGTTTAGTTAATGCTTCGAATATTCTTGAATATTGGACATTGTCAAATTCTTCCTACCGAAATACCCTACGAATATCAGTCGTATGTTACGAAAATTCCTGAATACTAGACATCCCTGACGTTTTCTTAGCGAACAACCCTCCGAATTTCAGTCGTATGTTACGAATATTCCTGAATACTAGACACCCCTGACGTCTTCTAGTCGAACTCCCCTGTGAATATCATTGGTATAATACGGATATTCTTGAATTCTCAACGTATTCTTCACAACATCCCATCGAAATACGGGAGATTTTCAAGCATTTTACCCATTCAAAGGCCTATAACTACATCAAAATACATAGAAAAACAAAATATACAAGTATAAACAAACAAATTCATAGCATTGAAATGTGTTTTATTAAAATACGGTATAGGATTTATCAATTGACATGGCGGTAACATTTGAACAGTAATAGATAATAGACTACTAACTTGAATCATTTAACTACTTGATATCTTAATAAACGTGTCTCATAGTGTCCTTTATATATACACTCAACTGTTCGCAATCAATGTAGCCAGAGGACAAGTCGACGTACGCTATGAAGTACCTCAAAGAAACGGACATCGATCACTGGTTCCCAGCTTGGAGCATTTTTGGCCGCTTCGCTGAAGTCGCAATCCAAGATTCTCCAGTTTAACTAAAAAGATATAAAAGTATCTTAAAATCTTTTCATCTAAAAGCATAATCACAAGTCAATGTACGTACAAGCTTATTACCCGAGCTGATTTACTCGAAAGAACAATCATATTCCCATCATAGTGAAAACAAAATATGGCTATCCTAAAAGGAGTCTCTTTTATGACCTTCTTCTTCCCTATAAGAAGGTTTAAAATTGACTTCTCGTACGATAAACTCTAATAATTGCTTATCAAATATTCAACTTACCGCCAGAGACTTCGGCGTCCTTCCATTGTCGCCCTTGTAGAATAACTATTTCTACTCTGATGAAGCTTGTTCTTCTTTCAAACAATGTATTAAAGCTTTCTTTATATTTCCTCCTCGATTTGAGAATAATGTAGGCCATATTTTAGGCTCAAAATATAGGATTTTGTAGAACATATTCGCTATCTCCTCGATTGTACTTCAACCGTTCACTGAATGAGCGCCTACTATTCAAAACACGCACGTGATCAAATACCGTGTTTTCATTGGTTTATTGTGAGAAATGCACGGGATTCCTGTGCATTGACCGCTGACTCAACATTTCGCTGGCCAATTATTAATTCATTGAAAAGACAAAGGTGTTTGTAAAGTTGTCTATGCATTTTGGACCTCTTTCTTTTGATTTTTGACCTAAAAACAGCTCAAAGGACACAAGTCAACAAGATAAAACAAAGGTATGTAAGATAAAGATACTTTTTGTGAGGTATTCCTCGATTCAGACCTTTTAAATCGACTTTGAAGGGAACGTAAATTTTGGCGCCAATTTTGCACAGTAGTAGGTCAACATGGTCCAAACTGCCTGGATTTGGAAGCTGTTCCTTTTATTATCCAAAGGGACACAATTAATTGTGCTTCTTATTAATTAAATTATTAATATTTTTGTTGCTTTTACTATGTTTGCTAAACAAAGTACTGTAAACTGCTTTGGATTCTATGTTGTTGATCAAGCATAAATAATTTTGTTGTTGTACTAGACACTGATTATCCACATCAAACAATGAATCTTACTTGTATTTTACAACCTGCGTTGTTTTATTCGTTAAAACAAGTCCAAATTCATAACCAATTATATAACTAACTCTTTGCATTCAAATTTTCAAACATTTGCTTGGTTTTTAGGATTACAAAGCAACCATTATTCCAGAATGTGCAAATATATCATGTGAAGCATAGCTAAGAAAAAGAAGAAGAAGAGGAGGAGGAAAAAAGAATTAATAATAAAAAGGTCTCTTCATAGCATTAAAAGAGACATGCTCTTGCAATATAAAAATTCAAAAGGATTTCCATGCATTGACTACATAAGGAAATGCTGCACTAGTGTAAGAGGAGAGAAAAAATCTATGCCAGGAAGATATAAAGGAGATTAACTGAAACTACCACAGCTACATGAAGAATTACCAACTGCAACAGCAATGCTGGTAATTATATTTTTTCACATTTTAAAACTGCAAATGTGATTTATGTTGGTTAACATGTTTTGCATAATATTGTAGTATTGTAGTGTCATTTCACAGTGTTTTGAAAGTTAGAGAGGGGAGTACCAAAAAATCCAACTATGCAGTTTACTTGTAGTTTTTTATTATGAAATATATTACTATTGTTTTGTTGGCATTATGGTATTGGTATCCAGACATACTGGATCTAAAAGAATCCAAACATTGATGCTTTGATGAGAATAAAAAATGTTAAACATTACAGAGGGAACAGAAAAAGTGACATTTTTTTATCTTAAAATAAAACTCAAGAACTCTGCAAAGTTATGATATATATCAAGCACACTCTTTTACATAATAATGTTCCATATTTACCTGACTTTATAAAGTCACAGAAGACAAGGTTGGTTTATTCATCTAAAGTTGTGATTTGTGGCCTAATCAATTTAAAGCACTTGTCATATATTAGGAAGTTACTAAAGGGAAATTCTGTCCATGACCTATTACACCATCAAATACCATGCAAAATAAGACTCTTTCATGATAAATAAGCCAATTTAAATTACTTTCGTTGAAATGATAGATAAGCTTATCTAAATTATTTTGTTTGAAACCTTGTTTCCTGATGAAACAATTTTCCCGAACATTTCTATGATGTCACTGTTAGAGGGAATGAGTGCTTCATGTCCACCAGCACAGGCAACATTTTTGTAATATCTACATGTACATTAAAAAAATAGAAAAACAATCAGGACTTTATCATTTGATTATTCAGCTTCTTTGAAAAGTAATTTGATATTGTGTGTGAACATTAACTTTTTTTGTCCACAAATACTATGAAATGACCCTATCATGAAATCTTGACAAAATTTAATGTTTGACACAGAAGAGTGACTATATATTGTATTATCTCTCAACAGGTGTAAATGAAACTGCTTATTGGAAGTGGAATGACCAAGAGTTGTTATTTATATGATTAAATCCATGGTTTTTGTAAATAATTCACCCAGAAATGACTTGATTACTTAAAATTAACAGCAGAGTAAATTTTCACTTGAATGGTACATGTGACCATTTTTAAAAACTGACAATTTCAAAAATTTTGTCACAATTTGTGAAATGACAATATTTATTCATGTGTGAGTATTACATAAATTTAGTCTGAAATTATTAGAATATCTGGCCATCAACAAATTTATTTTTATTTTGTTGTAATTCAATTTTGTGACTTGCACTTTGAGATTTATATATATATTTTTTGTCAATTTTATTCATGTAATGTCTTTGTGTATAAATGTTTGCCCGAGCTTTATGATTTTGCACTACCCGGTGAGTGCCACTTAGTGAGATCTTCAGGCTGGTTTCAGTGCATAATTGAGTGGCTGGCAGGATTTATCCATGTGTGTGCATTATTGGATAAAATTGAACCTGAATGTATTGGAATATCTGTTTGTTCATAAAAAAATCACAGGAACTTGCAATTGAAAAAGCCTCACATTTGTACTATTTGTTCATTTCGATTAATTGAAATCAACATTTTTGGTAAGACAGAACACCCACTTGAATGATTTCTTGAACATGTTAAAGAAAATCGACTTATTATTATGCCAGTAGTATTTATGCATGATGATGTATCACATTTTTGATCACTCAGAAATAAATGAATACTATTTGAAGATTCCAGTAATATTCACACTTCAAATATGAAAATCCTCATACGGTAGAAATATCTTGTACGAAAAATATGCGTAAATATTCAAACCGCAGAAAGTATTATTCAAAGTCACAAAGAAATATTATTTTTGGGATTATCTGAAGTATTCTAGTTGAAAATCCCTGTGCATTCATACTTCACATACTCGAGTCCGAATACTCTAGAGATAAATGTTATGCAAAGTATGCGTAAGAATTCAGCATGTGTGCACTCTACTTATTGAAAAATGTTTATTGTATCAAAATATTGGTCTTTAGACATCTATTTTAGAATGTAGACTGCATGATGTATCACACTTTTCATCACTCAGAAATAAATGAATATTAATTGAAGATTCCAGTAATATTCATACTTCAGATATGAAAATCTTCATACCGTAGAAATATCTTGTACGAAAAATATGCGTGAATATTCAAACCGCAGAGAGTATTTTTCGAAGTCACGAAGAAATATTATTTTTGGGATATCTGAAGTATTCTAGTTGAAAATCCCTGTGCATTCATACTTTACATATTCGAGTCCGAATACTTTAGAGATAAATGTTATGCAAAGTATGCGTAAGAATTCAGGTTGTATACTACTAGAATACGTCACGTATATCATCCATCTCGAATATCCTAGAATACTCCAAGTCAAGAAGCCATATTCTTTTTCTGAATACTCTTGAATATTTGTCTTTTGGCACAGTGTAAATACTCATCTTCTGAAATCGTATCATCGAAAAAAGCTAGTGTTAACATATCTCGAGCAACTCGGAAAGAAGCCATCACAAAAATAGGGCAACCGTCGACGCGCGTTTGCTTAAGTTTATTTTTCGCGCCATAAGACGGCGTCCTAGACTCATTCCCTCTTGGCCTAACATAGCCGTCCTCAAGGCCGCCGTCCAAGTATGCTTAAGGTCCCTATTGGCTCTTAAAGACGTACGTTTCCACTAATCCTTCGTAATATAAAAATTAGGTACTACCTAATAGTGGAGCTCCCATTTAAATATAATAATAGTTTTAAATACTTTGTTTTATTTTGACGTTAATTTTATTCAAATGAATTGGGCTTCCTGTGGTAATAGGCAAACAAAGATTGCATTTTGTTGTAAAAGTTTAAATAAAGATTATAGATCAAGCTTTATTTCTTGTCCTTCAGTCTCCTGAGATTTATAAGGCTTTCAAGCTCAGTCACCATAGTGATAGTTATTCAGATTCAGTCAGATTTTATAATTGACTTTGTAGTAGTGGTTCATAATTCTCAGAAAAAGAATGCAAAAATCCCTCAAACTGATTTCATTCACATAAAATTAAATACTGAACCTGATTTCAACATCCTTCAATTAAACAATTACAATTAGACATTGCAGAACATTATATTTAGATTCTTCTGTCTTGACAGTATTGTGGCATCTTGTTTTTGTACTATGTAGAATAGAATGACACAGATAAATAGTTGTCTTTACACGAAACAAGAATTCTCTCTTCCAGGTTACACTAATCATGACTTTAGATGAAACTGTATAACAACTCAAAACAACTACTACCTAAAAGCAGAGCTCCAATTTCAATTTTAATATTCTGTGGCTTGCTGTGGTAATTGAAAAAGTTGAAATGAAGATTATTTTAAAAAGCATTTTTGTGGTTACTGGCTTAATGCCAGTAACACACTATGCCATCGGGTCCATGAGCTAGGGTGCGAGTCCGTGAGTGATTTTCGGAAGTCTCCGAAGAGCCGAAAGATACGCGAACTTCCGAAGTAGAGGCGAAGTCCCAAGCCGAACTACGAAGTACGTGCGCCGGTCTAAGAGTGGTTAAGTCGATTATTAAAAATCAAAAATAGAGATTGTGGTTATAGATATACGTTTTGAGACTAAACCGATCAGTTTAGTTCATAAATATATCTGTAGGGGAAATGTTTGGACTAGCAACAGTAGTAAAGACCCTTTATTTGTCTGTCAACAGCTATTAGCCTTTGTCTTTGTATTATCATACATTATATCTCACACGCAAAAATATTCCCTGCGAATATGCCAGTTTATTCAACTTTTTATTTCACTATATGTCTAAATTGTTCGCTGTAAAGATTTCCACAACGGCATTATTGACACAACAAACCGTGTATTTTTTCGTTTACGTTTCAGATGTTTTATCCATTACGTGACGAACGCGTCATGCAGGTCAAATAGAACATAAAAATAGATTAGTCGAAGTAAACCCCTACCCTCACCCCCAACCAGGGACAGTTATTAATAATGAAATATAGGGTTTGTGGTTATAAATATACGTTATGAGACCAAACTGTGCAGTTTAGTTCAGAAATATATCTGCAGGGTAAATGTTTGTTTCGTTCATGTTTCAGATGTTTTATCCATTACGTGACCAAACGCATCAGGTCAAATAGAACATTCAGGTTCATGCTTTTATGCTTTAAAAAGTATTAAATAACGCTAAAACTAAAACCAAATCAACACTTAAAGTTAATTAAACACTTTATTTGTACTTTTCGAGCCCTAAACCAAACAAACATGTCACAAGGAACAATTTTATCGAAGTCCATACATTTCTTTATATTTGGCCATAACCATAGGTAACCCAAACACTTGTTCAACCGTTGGCGCCTGTGGCTCGAGGAGTTGATTTTATTCAGAAATATTGATATAAAACGTTTTATTTATATCACAGGAAAAAATGGTCAATTTCCAATCTAGACATATTGGGAAATATATGGAAAATTTCCCAAGAAAGGGATAAAATTGGGAAATCCTAAATACAATATTGGGATATTATGGAGATATTTTTATTAGATATTTCGCTAGACAAATATTTCCCAATCTTGGAAAACGTTCCCAACTATATCCCAAGAATGGGAAAGCTTTGGGATCTTATTCCCAATAAAATCCCACAATTAGGCATTGACTGAAAAAAATTTCAAATTTAATCCCAAAAAATGGGAATAAAATGGGACCTTAATCCCAACAAAAAAATAATACTTGGGAATTCATTGGAAATATTTCTAAACTGAATCCCAAAAATGGGAATTGAATGGGACTTTAATCCCAACAAAAAACAATACTTGGGAATTCATTGGAAATATTTCTAAACTGAATCCCAAAAATGGGAATTCAATGGGACTTTAATCCCAACAAAAACCAATACTTGGGAATTTATTGGAAATATTTCTAAACTGAATCCCAAAAATGGGAATTGAATGGGACTTTAATCCCAACAAAAACCAATACTTGGGAATTCATTGGAAATATTTCTAAACTGAATCCCAAAAATGGGAATTGAATGGGACCTTAATTCCAACAAAAACCAATACTTGGGAATTTATTGGAAATATTTCTTAACTGAATCCCAAAAATGGGAATTCAATGGGACTTTAATCCCAACAAAAACCAATACTTGGGAATTCATTCATTTGGAAATATTTCTAAACTGAATCCCAAAAATGGGAATTGAATGGGACCTTAATTCCAACAAAAAACAATACTTGGGAATTTATTGGAAATATTTCTAAACTGAATCCCAAAAATGGGAATTCAATGGGACTTTAATCCCAACAAAAACCAATACTTGGGAATTCATTGGAAATATTTCTAAACTGAATCCCAAAAATGGGAATTCAATGGGACTTTAATCCCAACAAAAACCAATACTTGGGAATTCATTGGAAATATTTCTAAACTGAATCCCAAAAATGGGAATTGAATGGGACCTTAATCCCAACAAAAACCAATACTTGGGAATTCATTGGAAATATTTCTAAACTGAATCCCAAAAATGGGAATTGAATGGGACCTTAATTCCAACAAAAACCAATACTTGGGAATTTATTGGAAATATTTCTAAACTGAATCCCAAAAATGGGAATTCAATGGGACTTTAATCCCAACAAAAACCAATACTTGGGAATTTATTGGAAATATTTCTAAACTAATTCCCAAAAATGGGAATTCAATGGGACTTTAATCCCAACAAAAAAACAATACTTGGGAATTTATTGGAAATATTTCTAAACTGAATCCCAAAAATCGAATAGAATAATTCCCCTCTATATACAATACATACATAGTTATTTAGTACAGTGTACTATCATTAGTCTTCAGTGAATGGCTCTTTGCCACTGTGACGAACTTTTCCAATTTCCTTCAGCAATCCCTATTAGTGAGTCCCATGGGACAACATTCCTTGCACATTTCCCAGTTGTTTCTCTAACAAAAATGTTTGACATTCTTGAATGTTCCACAAAGAAAAACACATCCACAGTTTTATTTGTGTGATTAACATTGCGAACATGGCCATACCAAATGTCATCAGCCCCTACACCTTGAATGAGTAGCATATCTTCCTTTTGTGGATACACTGGTACAACAACATCAAATGGAAGCTGTTCTTGATACCTCTGATAGTCAACAACACTAGATGTTTCTTCACCACAGTTATACAGAATGACTTTCCTTAGTATGCTATTCAGATCAAAAAAGGCTGACTCTCTCCTTGGGCTGCTCTGCACCTTTGAAAATCCACTCCAAAAATTTATTATTTGCTGTCCATCATCTGCATAAGAGCTAGGATGGATATATCCTTTAACTAGCAATTTGTATGACTCGCCATTGGTGTTTAAAGAAAGAAACCTGTCCAATGTTACAACAACTTCTTGCTGATTAATGACTATCACTGCTGTCTCTCCAGATCTATAAACAGTGCCTTCAAAGCTCCTGCCAGTCACAAAGCATTTCTTTGATAAGTAGGATACTTCACGGACAGCATATAATGGTACTGACAAGGCATTTGCTAACTTTCTTCTATCAGCTTCTGATAGAAATGCCATGTTGCCCATTGCACCAAGGAGGAATGATTGACGTGGAGAATCTTTTCTGTCAATAGCCAATTTTGCAGTTTCAACAGAACTTGCAAAGCCCTAGAGTGAGATGTGAGAAAATTAATATTTAACTTTGCTTAATCTTGTGAAAGTTGTATTAAATAATAAAGGTATAAATTCAAGAATGGGAATTAATTAAATGGCAGTTACAGCTGCAGTCAACTTTATAGATTTATGCTAAAATACATATTCTAACAAAATAAACCAACTTACTAATTTGCTGTCAATCTTTCCAAGTGTTTCACCTTGATTTTCAGCATAGGGTTTAAGGAATTCCCTTCTTGACTCAGCAAAAGCAAACGTTTTTTCAATGCCTCTACAATTGCTAGATTTTTTTGTATAGGTTTTAACAGCTCGTTCGAAAACTGCACACCAATAATTGTCAGTTCCTGAAAATCTAATAATGTCTTCATGAATATGAAGGAGATTATGCATAGAAATTGTACACATTCCAAGTCCTTGGATTTCTTCTACTAATATATTTAAGCGCCATGACAATTTATGATGTACTTCAATCATGTTGTTGGTCCAACCATATCTCCCACTATTAAAATGCATTTCTGTCAACCTTGATACTAAGTGCTGGATTTCTTGCTCTTTTGGATTTTCAATCTTACTATCAAGCACACAATCTGCCATGGGGAAAGAGAACTTTTGGAGACCTTCAGCTTTCCATTGTCCTAAAGACCCATTGTAGTTTTGAACTGGTTTTGGCAGTCTACCACTCTTGAGTTCTTTTGTCCATGGGAAGTTTTTAATTTCTTTGTCAAGATATGCTTTGTCTATTAGTTTCAGATCTAGAAGTCTTTCAGCTTGGCTTTTGACAACATTCAGACATACAGTATGAAATACATCATAGGTTAAATCTTGAAGTATGTCAAACCCATAAAGAGGATATAAATATTTATGTAGAAGACTAATTCCAGTGACACCTTTCTGTGATGACATCTGTTTTCTAATGCTTGTCCTTGATTCAGCTTCAATGTCATAAAGATCTGTAAGCATCTCAGAAATCTTGCGAGGCTTCCACTGATGTCTGTAATGTAAGCGGTTATCACCATAATACATATGTTTATTTGAGTCTTTTTCTGGTAGATGCTGGCCAATTAATCTACATCTCCGACAGGGACATGTACCTTGATTTAAGAGCTTGCCTATTTCACATTGTCCTGGATGGTCTCCTGACCAACACAGTAGTAGAACACGGATGTTTTGTACATTTGATTGCTCATCAAAGTCACCTATGTTAATATCATAGAGTCTGTCAACTTCAAATCCATGAATAAACCCTTTGCAAATATCTTTCATCAATGGCTCGAGGAATGGGTCATAGGTTTCAGGTAATTTTGGAACAAAAGTTAAAGGAACAAATCCCAGGACATAAACTTCATCAGTATGACTTCTGTCTTCTTTTTTTAAATTTGCTATAGAAACTTCTAAGGAGCCACAATTCCTTGAGCTTGATCCATTAAATGCTTGCCAGCCATCCCAGTGACCAATTAATGCAATGTTGAATGGAGAACCAGTAGTTGTTTTTAATGAATGTTCAAATGACTCCAAACATTCTGGGCACTCTACAACTTTGATACCCTCCATAGGCCCATCTTCTGAATTGATTAGATGATCTACTGATATTGGAATACCACAGTATTGACAGCAGCATGGAATAACCCAAGTTTTATTAGGGTCCCAAAACCACTGAAGTTCATTCCATCGACTACCATCCCATATTTCCTTTTTCAGCGGCCAAGTTTCATTTCTTTCAAGCCAGTGATCTCGTTCAATCCAGTGAGATAGCATTTTATGACATAGGTTCCTATCACGAAACCAATTCCTTACTTTGTTTTCAAGACCAAGATAATAATATGTTATATAACCTGTTTTGCCACAGTGAACACAAAGATCATCTTTGTTTTCCATTATACTATATTTTCCAGTGTACTTAAGCTTACTCACTGAAGAACTTCGACCTTGGGTTTCATAATAACAAAAACAAATGAAGTATTCCTTTGCATCGGAATATCCTTCTTCCTTTAACAGGACCTGTACATCGTTCCACGATTTAGGCCACAAAGTTATCAAAATATCAATATCAAACAGTTGTTCATTTAAAGAGCAAGATTCCAACAAGAGTTTTTTACCATAATCCAAAATGTCTGAGAAAGTTTTAATAGACAACCCACTGTCTTTCTGGATTTTTAGTGCATTCAATACTGCATTAATAATGAGTTTCTTGAGAGGATTATCGTTACAAGATTGTTCATTAATACGGTTACCAAAATCTGTATCTATGTCGGTATAAACATTCTCGCCATTAGAACTACAAGCAGCTGTTTGGTCTTGACCAGTGAACTCTTGACATTGCTGATAGTCATTGTTTACGAATTCCATTTCTTGACTGTCGATTTCCATTTCAGGATCACTCTCAATTTCCTCAGGCTCCGCACAATCAGTGTAAAGATGGTTGTTTTTGGATTGGACATTACCGGATGTATCTAGTGAAGTATAATTCGCCTCTTTCCAATGCCTCATTTCTGTATTTCGATCGGTTGCACGACCATTGCAATTTGTGCAAGGACAGTGGACATGACGATAATTTTTTGCATTGCAAACACAGGAGGAGATATCAGTTCTCTTCCATGTAAAAGTATTTTCTTGTTCGTGCATTCTTCTATAGACAAAACTCAAATATGATCTCAAAGTACAAAAAAACAAGTTAAAAAACTTAATTTTTCCCGCCTTTTGAGCCCGCCTTTCTCAAAAGCCGCTGGTCAGTTAGGAGGAACTTTTAGCCAATCACTTTTGAGCTTAAATGCTACCCAATTAGAAACGAGAATAGATCTATATGGCGGGAAATTTTATCCAATCATTGTTCAGTTTATATAAAAGTCCAATCAGAAGCAGTGATAGATCGAGGAAATTAACTTGCTCAGGAGTGCCCAAACAAGCATTTTCCTGCCGCCTTTTGAAGAGGAGGGAAGTCAATTTTGTAGAAAGTTTTCAGCTTAAAAGGTCGTATTTATCAGTATTTTCAACGAATCAGTAATAAAATATGGACAGCAGTGGCGGTGAACAAGTGACTGAACAGATTGGTGAAGATACAATCATTGAGAAACTGAAGAAAATCTTTGGAGATACAATCGCCAAAGCCTTCGAAGGTACGTTTTCGCGCCAATCTTGCCTTTGTCAATATTTCTCTAAAAATTCCCTCTAAACCTAAAATTCTATATACAAGACTATTTCATATGATCAGTCTTCTTTTGTTATCCCAAAGTAGTGCTAAATTTTAATAAGCTTATAGGAAAAGAGTGAAAACCAGCATGAAGATTGGCGGACTTTGCACTAGTTTTGGCGCCAATCTCTTTGGCCCTACTCATCTCCTGGGATTTGGGTAAAACATTCAAATTTGCCTTAATTGTGTTTGTAAAATAAAAATAAAACGATTGTCGACTAAATGATATATTTCTACGAACTCATAACTTAAATTAAACTTGTGTCATATGTGTCCATTGTGATGCCAGCTACGTACCCTGACTGAACTAATAAACTCGATCCAAAGGAAAATAAAGTACAATGCATGTATGTATGTATAAGCCACGTTTGTTTCATGTAGCTGCAGCATTCAATATATTGCTTTTTTTCTGGTATATTAAAGCTTAATTAAGTCTTAAACAATTCTTCTTATTACAGATGAGGATATAACCGAGCCTGGGGCATTAACGGACCTACTACAAAGAGACAGTGACGCCAATATCTTTAAAAATCTTGGATTAAATTATGGCAAAGTGGTGAAGTTGAAACAACATTTCAAAGTACTTTCCTCTCCTACAACCTCTGGCGAGAGCACCAAAAAGGCATCCAAACCAACAATGGCTGGTTTGGCATTACACGATGCCGAAACAAGGAGGGTCTATCTTGCTAAGTAAGCAATTAAGTATGTTTGTTGATCATTTTAGCAATTGCTGGGTTTCAAACAGCTGTTGAATTTCAATATCTGCCTCAAATGGTGGTCTGTTTTCGACCACCATGTGCTCTCAATGAAAATTCTATCAAGATTGAGAATGACGTCGTATGAAACCCAGCAATCTCCTCTCCTTGACGATCAGTTCTTCTGACAAAATCGTTATTGTTAATTTAATAGCAATTGAGTTATGTTGAGGCTAATCCTACACATATGATAGATACAACTTTATTGAGGCTGCCTATAAGGCCTTTTCAGTCAAAATACTTTCAAATAGTAATACTCGTGTCTGTTACTATTTTACAGTCTTGTTTTTGTGAGGCTTGTGTTGCTGTGCTGTGACAATGTGCTTGTGTTAAAATTTAATAATTTATTGTTTATACAGGAGGAAAAAAGTGGGTATGCTGGCAACTCAAAAGTGGGGTAGTTTTTATCCTAAATTCAACAACCCTGATACAGGACTAGAATTGGAGCAATTTGCTACTGAGATTGCAGATCAGTGCGCTGTCCCAGAGGTTGGTTTCAATGTAGATGGAATAATGCAACACATAAAAGATTATTTCAACGAACAAAGACGCCATAAAAAAGAGTAAGCTAATCAACATTTTGCCAGCTAAAAATCACACTCAATCAACAAATTGACTGTGAGCACTGCATGCTTATATATTGAATTTAGGGTAGAGGGCAAGCATTTAATATATCCATGACACAGTACTAAATAATTAGCACCATTTATGGATAGTTTGCATTCTACACAATGCTTATTGAAATAATATTTGAAAAATCTGCTAAAGCCTGGTTTTCACTATGACACAAGCATAAAATCAAAAAAATTATCCTTGTGCTTATACTGTCTTGCAATTGTTCTGGCTTAAGTTTTTTTACTCTTGAAAACAGACAATCTGATGAAAACCAGGC
This sequence comes from Telmatactis stephensoni, assembly GCA_029948255.1. Classification (NCBI taxonomy): domain Eukaryota; kingdom Metazoa; phylum Cnidaria; class Anthozoa; order Actiniaria; family Isophelliidae; genus Telmatactis; species Telmatactis stephensoni. The sequence continues at coordinate 344,842 of JALIZF010001761.1, forward strand.
TTTAATACGTTTTACAAATAGAAGCTAAATTAAGACCATCATGCTTTTACATGTAAATTCTAGAGTGGTCAAGGAAGCTTCAGTTCAGGAGAATCTGGATCATCATCTGAGGTGAGAAAAACATAAAAATAACTTTTTGTCTAGAATAAGCACGATATTGTTTTTATTTCAAAACTAAAAGGTGAGGTTTTAATGTAGGTTTCCTTTTAAATTGTAGGACAAGAAGAGATCTCCTGTGACATTGCAAATGAAAAAAGCAAAAAAGCCGCACCTACCTGTCATGGTAAGAATAAACATATTATACTAGCAATTTCAAGGGAAGATAAGTTTAATGAGTATTCTATACAGTATTTTAAGAGACATGTATGATATAGGTAACCCTTGATTCTGTATTACAGTCCAGTACAAGTGGAAATCCTTACAACACTGATGATGGCAGTAGTGATGACCTCCATGGTAGTGATACAGATGATACGGTTATACTAAGTTCTCAAGAATTGGAAGGAACTGCAACAAGTGACCAAATCAAAACTGTTAAATTTCAACTACAGCCTGATGTGAATATAACCGGAAGGGTTTGTAACCTCATTATTAAGTCAGTTTGTGGACAGCAGGTTTTAAAGCAAAGAGATAGTGTTGTGAAAGTTCTCCAGAAGGTGTTTAATGTAAACAAGAAGACCTTAACTGACCTTACACACTCTCAGCTTACAGAGGTACTGGCAAAAAAGTTAATCAAACAGGGTTATATTGCAATGACTAAGGAAATAGATAACTTGGACAACTTGAAAAATTCAGATTTTGTTGTCAAAAAAAGCCTAGCTAATTGTTAAGTACTATACTATTACAACACATCTGAAAATTGTTGAGATTTGTTGTAGTAGAGTTCATATAAAGGAAGGAGCTGTAATAAGTGACCAATTACAAAGCAGTACTGTTCAATTTCAATTTCAGCCTGATATGAATATAGCCATAAGAGTTTGTAACCTCGTTATTAAGTCAGTTTGTTGACTGCAAGGTTTTAAAGCAAGGAGAGAGTGTTGTGAAAGTTCTCTAGAATGAGTTTACTGAAACAAGAAGACTTTAACTGACCTTACACATACTCAGCTTAGAGGCACTTTGCAAAAAAAAGTTATTTATTTGTTAAGTGATTTGTTTAAATTAGAGTTTATATAATTAAAGTTGTTTTTGATAAAAAATTGTTTGTTAATGCATGCTTTCTGGGAAATGTGTGGGAATATTCTTTCAAAACTAAAATGGGATTTTACTGGGAATATTGCATCCACAGAAACCCAATTTTGGCAATGCATTGGGACAATAATTTCCCAAAGATGGTATTTTTAATGGGAATGTTCTGTCCATATAAAAACCCAATTTTGGCAATGCATTGGGACAATAATTTCCCAACAATGGTATTTTAATGGGAATGTTCTGTCCACATAAAAACCCAATTTTGGCAATACAATGGGGCAATAATTTCCCAACATTGGTATTTTAATGGGAATATTATGTTCACATAAAAACCCAATTTTGGCAATACACTGGGACAATAATTTCCCAAAGATGGTATTTTAATGGGAATATAATGTCTACATAAAAACCCAATTTTGGCAATGCATTGGGACAATAATTTCCCAAAGATGGTATTTTAATGGGAATATAATGTCTACATAAAAACCCAATTTTGGCAATGCATTGGGACGATAATTTCCCAAAGATGGTATTTTAATGGGAATACAATGTCTTCATAAAAACCCAATGTTGGCAATGTATTGGGACAATAATTTCCCAAAGATGGGATTTTACTGGGAATATTATGACCAAAGATTGGTTTTGGTAGCATTTTTCCAATCCTGGGAAATTAATGTTGAAACCCAAAAAAACCCCAATAATTCCCCACTTTTTTCCCAAATTGGAAATTGACAATTTTTTCCTGTGTATGATGTATTTCTAGATTCAACTGAGGATTTGGCTAGGCTTTATAGGCACTTTAAACGTGGCACGGATTTCGTTTCCGTTACATTAATATTCCGGATCAGTAGAAACACCGTCAGCGCATTCCACGAATCTCCACCCTCTCCCCATGTAACATAATTTCACAAGATAACTATTAGAGAGCAAATCTAAGGAAATACAGAACTAAATCTCAAATAACTAGACGCACATAGTGCGTTTACTCGTGCCCAAGTGGAATTCAGTCTGGCATGAGAATAAATATGTTTTAAAGCCAGTTTGGTCACGTTTTGAGTTCGGCCTCTGGTTCGGTACTGAACGGCGGAATATTTGTCAGCTTCGCCGGCAAGCTGATTTGAACTCATGGCAGGTCTCGATCCAAAATTTCCAATTAAAAAGGCATTTAGATATGAGCTGCCTTTATGTCTGATATTTATTAAGTAATTTTATAGCTGCTAAGGTAACAGCGATTCACATGTTGACAAATGCATGATGTTGCAGACTCATTGTAGCGTCGCGAAAGCACACCGTCCTGTTTGGGTGACCTGTTTGACCTCTGTCTATTTTCTTTGATATTTTAAAGTAGCGGTTGCTTTGTAATCATTGACTTTCTAATAGTATTTATTTTAGTTTGTACGCCAAAAAATTTCAGCCATACCATTAAATTACAGAGAACATTGAAATACATAATGTTTCCAATCGTTCCTTTTATCCTTGATTGAAAAACAGCTTATTAAAAATGCTTCAAAACCAGAAAAAGCATACAACTGAAAAATGAAATGATAATATTTACTACACAGTAAGGAAAACAAAAAGAATTAATTCTTTATATTCCATGAGGATTCGAACCTGGACCCGTTCATTTACGCTGGTGTTACATGATTGCCTGGGGTGCCTGTGGCTTGCCTCGTTTTCATGGCACATTCTCGACTACGACGATAGATAGAACAAAACGCAAACCTAGACTCGTGCCGGCCTAAAGGCCTGGGCATGAGTAAAAATAAGCTCTAAAACAACAAGTAGTAAAGAAGTAAAGACTTGCAAGAAGTACTTTTCAAAAGCGTGGCTCAAGTTGCTTGTAGGATGTTATCAATATTGATCTGAATGAATCCGTACCAGTAGGTGAAATGAATATGCTATAAATTTACCTAACCATCAGTTGGTGCTAACCCTTCGTGCAACCGGAGCCAGAGAATGTAACTTTTAAACGTGGCACGGATTTCGTTTCCGTGACATTGATATTCGGGATCTAGAATCACCGCCAACGCATTCCACGAATCTCCACCCTCTCCCCATGTAACATGATTTCACGAGATAATTACTAGAGAGCAAATCTAAGGGAATACGGAACTAAATCTACAGTGAAAATAATGAACGCATGAATTTCCCAGCGAATGAAATTACTGACAAGCAGATTTGAAATGAGTGGAAAGATTACGGTAGGGACATGCGGTACGCTTGAGTTTTGATACGTAAAAAATGCATTTTCCGATCACGCCACTAAACCTTGGCAGATGCATTGTCCAGCCTAGCCATCCTGTCGATATATCAAGTTACCGGATATCCTCTATCTAAAGCTTTATAAAGGATTGCGTAGCTTGGAAAGAGTCGATCAACTCCAAGCAACATGATGATTTGGATGAACATATCTGTGCTCACGTTTTTGCTGCTAGCTCTCGTGAGCTTCCAGCAAGCCAAAAGGTAGGCAAGTTTTGAACAAGTTTTAGCTAAAGGGTGAAAATGTTCAGCACAAGTAAACAAAAACTTATGAGAATGAATGAGTATAAACTGCGTATTGGATCATGATGGTAAAATTAGTTAAAGAACATCTGTAATGCAGTATACCAGAAAGCGTAGTGTAGTAAAGTTTTATATGGTTTTATAGATTTCCACTCTTCAAAACTATTTAATAAGAAAACCCCGTTCTCTCGTGTGCTTTGATGTTGTAATGTTAGTAACGAGTCACGCCAGTCAATATAATAGCGTTACCTAGGTCTCCAAACTCTTCCAAAATGATGTATGAATTTGGAATGAATTTTATATCAAAAGATTCAACAAATTAATCAAAATTAAATTGCATTGCATTTACTTCCATTTTTTATAAATAGGATGACGAATTTAATGTCGACCAATTCTTGCTGCGATCACTCAGAACATTCAACATGATTTAACTCCTTAACGCATACTCTGAGCATGTTGGTTTCCACTGGCAGCGGTCACACTGAACATTTGTCAATCCTCTAGTGTGACTGCAGCCAATTTTTCTATCTTTTCTAAACAACAGTGGCTACGTAATCACCACCCCTCGCGTTTATCGAACTGGGTCCACACAAACTTTAAATGTCGACCTTCATGGCGATAGTGCACTGTGGAACGTTACAGCGTTTTTGAAAAACACTCGAAGCAATAAGGTCATCTCTCAGTCAAGCAAAACGCTCAGAGGAGATTCACAGGGGACTATTGAAATCCAGGTTTGTCTTAAAACAATACAGCATATCATCTTAATGATTGTAGAAAAACAAATGAATAGCATTCGTTTTGTATGAGTAGCTTGAAAATATAATCTTTGTTAGTTAATAATAGTTAACGATAAATATAGCGTCTCTTCCAATGAGCACCCACCCTATTATTCGAAAAATTAGTCTGGGACCTGGGGCCCCTTTCTCAAAAGACCCCATAACTTTACGACGGACCCGTTAACTTATTCGATTTATTTAGGCTAACGGGTCCGTAAAGTTATCGGGTCTTTCAGTTGAGAAACGGGGCCCGCTTATTAGTAGAAATATGGTGTTTTAAGTTTTATATTTTTGTTTCATGAAAGATACCAGAAAGTATGTCCATCTCTTACAATCGATTCAACAACGTGTACTTGCAAGTACATGGTGTTGCTAATGGAAAACCTGAATTCTGGAGCAAACAGGCTTTGACACTTGAAAAGCAAGAGGACACTCTCTTCATTCAGACTGATAAACCGATCTATAAGCCTGGACAGACAAGTAAGTGTTTTAGAACGGGAGTTCCCTATGAAAACATTGGGGATTCTAGTCGTATCTTTCAGTGGGTAAAAAGCGACTTGGTGTCTTTTGGGCAAACATTAAAAGCTAAAAAAAGTTTAAAATGATTGTGAGGACACTCTTAGGTAACTAGCAATGTTGTACAACCTTTTATTTAAAAAAAGGAGTTTAACCATCGAATCGAAAGATGAAATTGTTCTATCGTTTGTATTTGGTATCTTTTAGGGGTTACAATTTCTAAGCAACGCCCATTGCAATTTAAGGGCATATTTGCCGGAAAAGTTCCAACGGGCATCCCGATGTTTTTATACAGGAGTGAGGGTTAAAGACAAAAGACAGTTTAAAATTGGATAATAAACTTGATACTTTAATGACATAGTTGAGTGGAGAGTATATACAGGGCTGGTTGGATATGCCGGTCTCCTCATAGTGGTTTTCAGCTTGGATAAAATCCAGTGGATAAAGTGACGGCGTTAATACATTAATCCACTGCAATACATTAATCCACTGGATAAGGATTTATCTTTAATTTATCATCACTTGTTTATCACAAGAGTTTCATTTTGTTTTGTTTTTTTGTTTGTTTGTTTTGTTTTGTTTTTCTTTGCTTTGTTTTTGTTTTTGTTATTTTTTGTTTTGTTTTTTGTTGTGGTTGTTGTTGTTGTTGTTGTTCTGTATGTTTGCTTAATTGCTTGTTGTATTTTGTTGTATAATTTTTAGTTCGTATGAGAGTTGTTGGTGTAAAAGCTGACTTAAAGCCTTTGGTCGGAAAGGTAAATATACCAGTGAGAATACTGTAATCTAATTTATAGCTTACAAGCTTGAGTGACTTTCCAATTGGTTTATGTGAGCCAAAATCTCTAGTGGGTTCTAATAACTTATACAATCTTTCAGGTCGAGCAAGTATTCATATCGGTAAGTAAAACAAACTTCAAAAAAGCCCAGTAGACTAGCTCGCATTAAATCATTCAAGGGGTTAAAATTTCCAAGCCTCGCCTATTGCAAAAAGACCTCCGATATCCTGCTAGGAGTATATTTACTATATAGTTACTCCTAAATATAAGGACGGGGATGCTCGTCGGAAATTTTGAAAATGACCCCTAAAAGGTACCTGTGTGGGAGTGGCAACAATTCATTTCTACCCCTAAAAGGTACCAATTCAAAAACAACAATAAAGAATTAAGTAATGAAACAATTTATTATCGATGTGCTTTGAAGATTCAATTCAGATCATCGAAATCGTCCCTTTCATGCTTATTTTAGGTAGTTTATTTGCCCCAAAACAGTCCCTAAAAGGTACCAGCTATGTCTCTGGTAGTCCACTTAAGTCTGAGACACCCTAAAAGGTACCAGATTGCAGATTTTGACCCTTACATGGTACGACGAGCATCCCCGTCCATTTACGATCGGAGTCCCCCCCCTCCCCCCCCCCCGGGAGATATTGTAATTGTTTTACATACGAAAGTTGACTTATCAGAAACAAGGCCGTAAATTTAGACTTGCGGAATAAGGTTCCAATATCAGTTTTTCTGAGAGCGAGAAACGGACGGCGGGAGGCTGCAAATATATTTCTGGATTCTCAGGATGTTTGTTTTCAACAATATGTACGTGCTGAAATGTGTCGTGGATTTTCATAGTCAATTGAAATCTGCTCTCATCAATTAGTCTGGCCTCAAGGCTGTCAGCAAGTTCTTGACCTTCCACTGATCTTGTTCCTCCTCTAAAAGATATGATGCGTGCCATTGAATCGTGTGAATAGATGCATGAAAGACGATGAGACACGATTTGAAGGTGCATATTTGGAGCCAGAGGGCATGCGTTGTCTGCGTTCTGTTTTATGGAATGCGGGACGCCGAAAACACCTACGTTTAAGTGCAATAGACAAAAGGGTCTCAACCGTTAGCCATAAAATGGCCAAAAATCTAGCCGTACTGGGCGCGCGTAAAAAGTTGAAAGTTATCAAGAACAATTACCAAAGCTCTTCTGGAGTCGGGCTTTGTGTCATTATACCAAAAGACAGAGCTGGGGTCTTGTTCAGTAAATTTGAAGAGTTCTAAGACCGGAAATGTGTCATTTTTCCACAGCGAAAATTAATTTCTAACCTTCAAAAACAAAGAAAATTAATTATGAACTTTTCGTTATCCGTAGCGGGAAAAAATTAAACGTTACTGTTAAAAGCTCAAAATATTCACCGTTAACGGTAAAAGCTATAAAGGGATAAAAGCTATAGAGAGATACCCTGCAAGTCTTTCTCCTTTTCCCTAGGTAAAGGAAGACTGCTCACAGAGTAATAGAGACCCTAATACAGCGACTATTTGTCTCCTGTTGATCATGAATTGCCATTCAGACCCTAATTTTAGAATAAAAGAAATGTTAGCGAAACTGTTCAAGCTAAAACAGAGAGATTAAGCATCGTGTAGGCGGGAAATGGCAGACGGCAACGTGGATCACGTGCATGACATCGTTTTTTTACGTCTGGCGGTTGCCGTTTTAACGCAAATCCGAGTCGTTTCAAGTAGGACGTTAACGCTAGAAGTTACTTGCACATTTAAGTGCAAAACGCACCGCGCTATGCGCGAAAAAGAAAGTCACGTGGTCCTCCCTGCCGTTTCCCGTTTACGTGATGCTTAATCTTTCTATACAGACATGAAGTGGCACAAATTCTAGGTTTTTCAGGTTGTGTTTTTTGCAAAAGATGACGATTGATTTGTTTTTGGGTTTACGGCTCATTTGCAACTGAAGTAGATAATAATTGTATAATAATGTATAATAATGTTGTCTATCAAGACATCTTCTCCGAAACTGGAAAGAAGTAGCTGCGGTTATTCATGTACCGCTTCTGGGTATCACGTCTCTGCTTCCATTTGTGCTATGATCGCGTGAGGAGCTCGCGAGCAAGGCATCCAGTAAGAATGAAGTAGTGGATATTCATGTACTTTCCGGAATTCACGTCTCTGCTTCCATTTGCGTTATTACTCAACAAAACACCAAATGTGGTTTGCGGGAGGACTCCCCTGTATTTTGGACGGGAATGATCGTCTGGAATTTGATTTTTTACTCTAAATTTAAAAGGTAACGAAAAAGGGTGTGGCATGAACACTTTAAGAATACTGATAAAATGAAAAGCAACGACTATTTCAAGATCGCCTCAGTTGCCGTTGCCTTTAATTCTAATACAGTAGTCATGTAGAATTTTAACATTTGCAACAGCTTGACTTTGTCGTTCGTTGTTCATTTGATATCCTCAAAAGGTGTCAATTTCTGTAAAAGTAGTTAGATCTGACCATGAGCACCTGTAATGTACCAAACACCGTGATTTTGACCTTTAAAGGCTACAAGACCATCCCCGTCAAAAACAGGTCCCTTTCTCCCTCCCCTTCTCTCTCATAATGTCGGCCATCATTTCCTTATAATTACTCCCAACCTTCCTTTTATAGAACCCTAAAGGTGTACGTATGATGCAGTGGAACAACATGGACTTTAAAAACGGCAAGAAGAAATCTGTTTACTTTACATATCTGTCTACCGCATCCATCCATCCTTCCATCCATCCATTCATCCATCCACCTATTCATCAATCCCATTCATTCTTCTATCCATTCATTTATTTAGCTATCTTTTACCATTGAACCAAGCAATCCGTCAGTCAACTAACTGAGAATTTAGGGTTTTATAATTGTTTTGATGTTTAGTCATCATTTTGTTGTACTTCCATAATTGTAGCGCTGACTGCTAAGAAGCAACGACTCTTGCTCAAGTATAGTCCCTCCGCCTTGGTTACTTTCAAAAGTTAATTGTTGATTATCGCAATCAGTTGTTTGTTTGTTTTATTTGTTTGTTTCTTTCTTTGTTTGTTTGTTTGTTTGTTTGTTTCTTTCTTTCTTTGTGCGTTAGTTGGCGTCAGGTTGAGTGATTGGATGGTAGGTGGGTTAGTTATTTTACGGCTTTACATGACCGTATAACAGTTTTGCCTCGATAATTTCATTTTTAGTAATATAGATATATTTTGTTCTTCCAGGAATTGCAGGCGTCGAGTTGCTTTTATCTAAATATCCTGTACTGGGAAAGTGGAAGATACAAGCAAAATATAAAGTACGAAACACAAGAATCTAAAATGGGACAAACTCCGGTCAATGATCAAAAACGACTCTAGATATTTTAGAGTTTTCTAAACATTTTTTCTATTTGTTTTCAGGGAAACCAGATTCGAAAGTTTATCGAAGTCTCAAAATACGGTAATGTTGTCTTAAGATGTTGTTGTTAACAATTGGAGATCGTTCGATCGCCATCCACATGATGATAAACATACTCGTAGACCCAGGGTGTCTGGGAAAGGCTTATCGAAGGCTTAGAGTACGATAATGCTGCTTATTATCCAACTCATCACAGACGAGTAAAAATATCGTGTGAGTAGGACTGGAGCGAGTAAAAATATCCAGCGATAGTTTTTACTCCTCTATACCGGTTTGACTGGTTTGACAGGTTTGTATACGTAGTCGCCGAAAACGTGAAAGTTTTGATTTTCCTAGTTATCGAAATTAGTAAGCTATCAAATAATTCTTGAATGAAATAATTTCATGTTAAATCGCTTGAATCAATCATTGCCGGCTATTGCCTATCGGTTTTTGCAATCTCACGAGTTTTGTTGAGCTACAAAGCTGAAAACAAATCATAGACTAGGCGCAAAACTGAAAAAGTCGATCGCAAAAAGTGCAGAAGGCATTTTAGGGTAGAAGCTGGTAACATATCTATTCTAAACTAATTTTTCATGCTGAAAATATTCTGTAATCTTATACGTGTAAATGACGTATTTTGTGAATTGCTGCAGTCATTTCATACTAACGGCTTTTTCGTGTAATTCCAAAATTTACCAAACTAAAAAACAGTGACCATAGCTGGAAAGAGCATATCAAAATCAGTAAAACTGTGAAGTTTGAAGGATATAAGTTGAAAAATCAAGGAGATACGAATTTTGAAAAATCGAAATTTGTTGGTATCTCTTGCATTACAACACGTGTTGTCATACAAAATTTCGTTTTCTGAAAATTCGTATCTCCTTGATTTTTTCGAGCTATGGTCGTTATCATAACAGAATAAAGTCTTTTTAGACCTCGTTTCCAACTTGACTAGCTATAGAGACTTTTAATGTCTTTTAACTTTCGTCTTTTGAGACCCTGAAGACTTCATCTTGTCAAGAACATTGTAGTTCCAGTTTTCCAAAAGACGTAATTTGTCTTATGGTCAACAAATTTTAACAGAAAACAGACGAATTTAGTTGAAAATTCGACCATAGATGACAGAACGTGACTACGCCTGTCAGAAAACTTTTTGTGCGTATGAGCCAATCAAAAATCGTCTTGTTGGTCACGTTGATAACGCATGCAACGTCACGCGACAATAAAATGGTTTCAGAAAAATCTCCTTTTGGGGTAAAACTGAGCTCAGTTGGATAATAACTTATTAGACAGTTTTGTGTGTAATATGGCTGGATATTTTACTCGTCAACTTGTACTCGTAAAATTTCCAGCCATATTACACACAAAACTGTTTAATAAGATATATATTATGTATATGAGGAGTGACAACACAAAAGGGGTCTTAAAGGTTGACCATAAGATAGGCTGTAACGCACGGTGCGCAAGTCGACCCCGTTTTGGCATTCTCAGCGCTACAACCATAGCTGGTCCAAGGAAAAACACTGTACGCGTCCAAACATGCATCCCATAATGCATTTCTTCCGCTGGATCAGATACAGCGGAAGAAAAGGATTATGGGCATCCATGAAAAATTTGGACAGCACCCATCCCCTACTCTTAGTCTTAGAAATTTCTTAGAAGTGCCGAGCCCCCCTCGCTAACAGGCCCCAGACGGCACCGATTGCCTTCTTTACAGTTCAAAACTCGCCGAAATGGCCTTGTTGGCTTGGGGAATGCATCACAGAATGACCAGAGAAGCCTCAATACTCTGGAGATCACAGTTGAACCTTGTCGCCGTAATTACTGTGACTCTTTCTTCGTAAAGTCGCTTCCCACTCCTGAGTTCTTCCAGGAGATTGTCTCCGTCGTCTTTTCTTGCTTGATGATGCAAGTCAAGCGACTTCTGTGCTACAAAATGACTCGAAAAAGCACTTAGAAGCTGAATTCAGGCCACGATCAGTACGCTCACCGAACGTAAACCCTAGAATTCGTCAGGCGTCACTGGATAAGTGAGCCTTCAGTCTTCTAACAGCACCAAATTGACAGTTACCTTGACAACTATTGTTTCTCTTTCCCGTTTTTTTTTTTCTTTTTCTTCTCTCTTTTTCTGTTTCACAAACACATTTTTTCTGTTTTTCTTTCTTTTCTCTTTCTCATTTGTTAGTTATTTCTTTTTTTAAGTTTGTTTTTGGTTCCCACTAATTGGCAAAAGAAATCCGAACAACTATTGTCTTTGTTTTCTGTTTTGTTTTTCCTTCTTACCTTCTCTCTCACCCAAGCGCGCTCTGCAGTTTTTCTGTTCATTTTTCTTTCTTTTCTCTCTGTCCCCCCCCCCCCCTCTTTTGAGAGTTTCGTTGTTGTTGTTGTTGTTGTTCTCTCTCCTATCTTCGCCGAGAAATGACAAAAAAAACCCTAAAGATTGCTGTTAAAGCGGCAAATCTGAAAGATGGTACATCAAAGGGGTCTTTGTAGACAAGACCCCTTTTGTGTTGTCACCCCTCATATATATATATTCTTTTAGATGTTGTTGTTAGTAATGTGGGAATCAAGGGCCGCTGGAGACCACCCATGCAGGACGTCGAGGAAGGGGGATGAAAGATAAAGGAGGAAAAACCCGCATAGCTGCCCTTTCATTCAATAATGACTAAGGTTGATGAGAAAGTTGCTACCCTGAAAAATGACAAGAAGCTCAAAACTTCGAAAAACGATACCCTGATCAGCGGATCATCCCCGTATAGTAAATATATGGGAGTGCCCCACCCCCACGTACCCCCGGGCTTGAAAAGCGTAAAGCGACATCTTGAATTCATGATTATTTTAATCACAATTTTTTCCAGTTCTTCCAAAGTTCGAGGTCGTCATTAAACCTCCATCATTCATTGCTGTGAACAGTAAGGTTGTTGCTGGGTCTATTTGTGGAAAGTATGTGCTCACTTATGTAGTATAACAAAATGCATGTTAAGAGATGTATTCGGTTCATTTGGGATACTCAGAAAAGGTTCCAGGTTATGAGTGCGTTAACTTGCTTACCGAAACGATTTCCTTCCAGGATGAATCTACCTCGGGAGAAGAATTAATTTACGTTTACATGAGTAGTTTCCACCCACGACAACATGAAGGTGTTGTTGTCCAAGGCTGAAACGAATTTTCGACTGTGTTAACAAGATTACTTCATGGGTGATTTCGATCAAGGACGAATTCGACACGGTGCGAGTTCCAACCCGGGAAGAAAAGAACCTCATATGGTCCCGTGTAGAAAAGACTTTTTCCCAGTCGTTATGTAAATATCTCACCCGAAAATCGTGTTGACTTGTTGACTTCGCAAACAACTCAGCTTGGGACGTAATCGCTTACGTAAACCCAACCGTAGTCACTACTGTTACATTAGTTTTCTATCGAATTTCATCCAGTGCTGAGATTTCACCGGTGCTAGACCCAGGAAAGAAAGAGTCCCAAAGATAGCTGAAGATGTCTCGCCAGAAAATCATTTCAAAAGCATGCAAGAAAACAATGCCTGCTAAGCGAGGCGAATCTCGACCCGGGACGAACTCAGTTCGTGGCCAAATCTTCCATGTAAATTCAGCCCCACTGTCTATAATCCAATTTACTCTGTAAAAATTGTTGATACAGGTATACTTATGGCCAGCTCGTATCAGGAACGTTGAAAGCCGTTTTTGACTTCAAAAAGCGAGGATGGTGGTGGCGGCACCGAAGGAGGTTCCCTGGACAGAAGTTTACAATCGAGAAAAAAGTAAACGATCAGTAATCAACTAATATGTTGTTATTAACATAATTCTCCTTTTTCTTTTTTACTTTTTTATTTCAATCAACTTTGTGGTGGTGCACATTTGCAACAATATGTAACTACACAGTTCCCCTGCCAGCGAAGATAGCCTCCTTCACTGCCGTTACTACTCTTGTTCTCATTCCAGCTTCTGCAACCCCATTCCCCAAGGGCTTGGGAAATGCATGGAACAAATAGTAACGGCTGCGAAGAAGGCTAGCGTGAAGGTGACATATCGCGCCAAATTATTGACGCGTCCGTCACTCCCTAGCCATAATTCTGTTGTTTTTAACCGGTTTATTTGTTGAATAGACCTCAATGTTTCATCCAAAAATGTGGATGTGTAAATCGCGGGGATAGGCAGGGGTTAATCTTACCATTGCTCCGCATCTCCACACAGTGAGATTCCTCGATCCCTCTTCCTGGATTCCTCGTAGCCGAGTAATTTTTTTCAAAATTGAAAGCTTTCGTCCAATTCCAATAAATGTATGGTACAAAAACCATTTTGATAAGTGTGGGAAAGATTTTCCAATTCGTCAAATGAAGCGTATAAGTACGGACTATAAGTAACAATTCTAGCCCACCTTACGTAATGTGTTCGCAAAGTTTAATTAACGCTTTGTTTAATAAACGTTAGGCCTAGTTCAGATGCCTCGCCTTCCATGAATAGACCTCAGTGTTTTTCAGGTGCCTCCAATATGGCCACTTTATTTGGTTGTTCGGTTGGCTCTGTGCTAATTGCCAAGGCCATCTTAAATCGAACAACGGTTCCAAATCTATTTAATAGCTAGCGCTGAACTTTTCTTGTACTTTATTGCAAGAAATGGTTTGAGCTTTCAACTTACGTTCACAGATTAAAGGGTGCTATGAATTTTCTTTCACCAACAAAGAACTTGGCTTACAAGCTCTAGGAAGAAGATACTATAGAGCTGTTTTCAACATCACGGCTGTAATGACTGAGGAGGCAACTGGTGTTAAACGGATTGCGACCAGCACAGAAACAAAAGTGGTACAGCATCGAGTGAAACTTAACTTTGGCATCGGTACACCAAAGCATTTTAAACCTGGATTACCATTTTATGGAAAGGTAAGAATAACTGGTACATTGCGAAATCTCAGTTACAGGACAGTGATGTCTGTGATGTGACGTCACGGTGGCGTGGCATAGCTCTAACACATAGCTCTATATATAATACAGTAGTTTACTTGTTCTTCCACAGCTTCAGGTAACGTCCCCTGCCGGAGAACCTTTGGCTCAGGAGAAAATTACAATCAAAGTCAACACCGAAAAAAGGAAAACCGTCTACAAAAAAGAACTGTTGTCTCCTCCTTCTGGAATGATTGACTTCAGCATAGGCCAAGTACCACTAGATACCAAAAAACTCCACCTTTCGGTAAATATTGTTCATTTTGTTTGTCAGTCAGTCAGTAAGTCTGGCTAGTTGGCTGGCTCGCAGGCTGGCAGGCAGGCAGGCAGGCTGGCTGGCTGTTTTCAAATTACGTGGCAGTGATTATTCTATTCTTTTTTAGGCAGAACACAGTTCCAAGATTCTGGGAGTGAGACCTTTAAAAGCAAATATGCAGAGCGTTCCATGGTTTTCTCCAAGCTCAAGTTTCCTTTCACTGAAAAAAGTGCCAAGACCACTCAAGGTAGCCGGTTAATGATGGATTCTATGTCAGAATTACAGAAAGTGCTGGGGCCAGTTCCTGAAAGACCATTAGAACTAAACGGTTGCTACGCCGTACGTTTTTACCCTTCGTTACATTCCAGCACCCGCTAAAGTAGCTCCACTACTGGTTGTAATACATGATTTTAAGGCCTCATTCACCAGTAGTTTTCAACGCTAATCCCGCAGGCCGTCCTTATTGCTGGAACGTCTCAATATATAAATTGAGACGGGGCCTACGGTTTAAAGTCCTTATCTGAGAAGACCTGAAGGTCTAACCATTTGCAGATGTAGTTACAAAGGCAGCACCTTCTCCTCAGTTATTTTAAGACCCTGAGTGTTGGTCCGGCCGGGGCTTGAACTCACTTACCTCCCGCACGAAGTCCGGCGCCCTACCAACTGAGCCAATCGGGCGGCGGTTCAACCAACTCAAAAGTTTTGGAAATAAGATTCTTTGTCTTTTACATTTCGATATGATGTGGTGGAAACAGAAGGGGTTTTGAATTCAGTAATAACGAACATAGCAACGCTCCTTAGCTGATTTGATCTATTAGAACTAAACCAGAATATTGGAATGTAATGTGTCCCCCAGTAAAGCACATAGGAATCTTCAACTAGGCTTTGGGACGTATGCTCAACCATCTTATCAGGTCTGATATTTACAAAAATCGGTGTGAGCTAGCTCTCTGTACATATGATAATCCCACTTTTTATTCATTTATCAAAGGTTGGCACCACAGAAAAAATCGATTTCCAATGTACACTCAAGAAAAATGAAAATATCAGCTCCTTTGTTTACAGTGTAAGTATCTCTTGGCTCCATCACTGTAAGCTCATTGGATTTAGGTTAATGTATTGTTCGAAACCAGCAAGCTCTTTGAATCGTCCGAGCGCGGTATTATTGCCTGCATGAACTCAGGATTTTTATGGTATATAGACAAACACAAACACAATTACATATATTGACAGTGAATTTATTAACGATTGTTTAAGCAAAGTAGTGCTAATGGCTTTCCCCTCAAACTATGCCGGATGTAAGTGTTTTGCATCAGACTGGTAGCCGATTTCTGAAGCTCGTCAATTCTTATTTTTTTATGCAGATGATGTGCAGTGGGACTGTTAGACTATCAGAAGAAAGACTAATTCCAATCCGGCAAATAAATCCCAACGTAGCTGAAGGGTCAATACAGTTTCTAGTCACCCAAGCAATGGTGCCTTCTTGTCGTTTACTCGTGTATTACGTGAGGAAAGATGGTGAGACTGTGGCAGACAGTATGGTAGTGGATATTGAAGACAAACTTGAAAATCAGGTACAATTTTTGCTGTTGTTGTTGTTGTTGTTGTTGTTGTTGTTGTTGTTGTTGTTGTTTTGTCCAGCTATGGCATTTTTGAACTATGCCAATAACGTTAAAATACTTCCTCCTACCTTGAGCGGCCAAAAAGCAACATAAATCACACTAGAAATCATAAATATGACTTACATTTGGAACCACAAGGGTGGGTACTGAATTACTGCGTCCATACAATTGAAAATGAACAAAACAGGCAAAGCAAAAATCACCATCGGGATAACCCGAAGTGACACGGGATTATCAAAGCTTCGAGAAGCTATGTTTGAGAGATGTTTTAAATTATTAGTCACAATTAGTTTATGAGTTAAAATATTGCAAGGCTCAGATTGCAGGTTCACTTTGACCATTGCAGGGATTCCACTGCCAATTTGAATCAAAATGGCACAGGACGGTTTCTAACTTGTAAGAAAATGATCTAAGCAAAACATCCTGTGATCACCAAAACATTTTTTATGATTCTATATCAGGTGGTGGTTCGATTTAGTGACGATGTTCGTAGACCTGGTGAGCCTGTTCAAATCACCATGACGGCCACGCCTGGTTCTACGGTGGCATTGGCTGGTGTCGATAAAAGTGTTCGTCTGTTAAGACAAGCCCAGGATCTCGATTCGAATAAGGTAGCAACAAGAGTCATGTATACATTTAGCAAAGCCTGTCTTCTGTAACCTTTTCCGGCGTGAGAAATTGATTTGTTGTTGTTGTTGTGATGGTGGTGGTGGTGGTCGTCGTCGTCGCCTTATGGGCAGTTGGCCATTTAAGGGGTTGGTCAAAGCAACATCCCATCCCTTTTGGGGTTCATCATTTCACCTTTATTCCTACCCCACATGAATCCCATACATTTTTAGCGGGGATGCTGGTTGTATCTTTTTAGGGGGTCAAAATCAGCGATTTGGTCACTTTTGGGGTGTCTCAAATTTTATTAGACTATCAGTGACTTTCAATTGTGTTTTTCAGTAAATAAGATGACCTCATTAATTTTCCAAATAGAAGGTGTTAGAAGTGTTGGATAGTCTTTAACACTATAAAACTCAAAAATACTAGATTTATTGTTTCTTGTGTTGGTATACCTTTTGAGAATAAAAATCATGGGCTGCCACGCCAACCTGGATAAGACTTGGGTACCAGTAGGGATCATTATGTATGAGGTTACCTTTTAGGGTTCACTGGGTATAGGCCTCCTCGATCCCGCTCCAGGATTTGTACTTCCACGTAACGCTGGAGTATGAGAACTCCCTCTTGCGAGGGTGTGCTAGCAGGGTGCATGAGTTATATTTATATAGTAGAATTTCTCCTATATACGCTTCAAGCAGCTTCCATTGTCTTAGGTTGTCAGCGTTCTTTCTTCGAACGATGTTGGCCCAACAAATCTGTATAAAAGGAAAAAACGTTGCTATAGAGACAACGATTTTGTCGACTCGTCCAAAGCATTTTATGTAAGTATGTGCTAATTACTACTAAATGAGAACCATCATGCAGTTTAACTAACTTTATCTTAAATGAAATCTGAACATGAATTTGCTAGCCTAATTTTCAGACGGCTCATATGTAATACGCTCTCGCTTCCTCACTAAGTCTACACCCACACTGACACGCGTCCGTTTTAGTTAGAGAACGTATCTTTTATTTACGGTTAGGCCTCTCATCTACACTGAAAAAGCTTTTTTGTTTTAGTTTTTGTCTAAGAAAATGGCATTTCTTTGTGTACGGCGAAAACGGAGGTAAAAAAGTGCATTTTCTTTTTACTCCAATTTAGTACAGACATCACTTAAAAGAAGCGAAAGCGACGTAAACTGACGTAGGCTATCTGCAAATAAGGCTAGAAAATTGTGTATTTACTTTCCAGGACGCTGGGCTGATTTATATGTCAGATTCGACGATTGAATCGCGTCCTTGTCGTCCTTTTCCGACTTTTCGTCCTTTTCATGTATGGGGTAAGAATTTTAACTTCGATAATTTCATTATATCTTTTACATGCATGTATTTTCATTTTCTAGTAATTCTAATTGGAACGTACGGTATGTGTTATAATAGGATTTGGAGGAGGATTTGGAGGAATTGATTTGAGAGGAAGACCGGTACCGCTATTCACGTTTAGAAGAAAGAATAGGTTTAAACCGAGCATGCCAAAACAAATTCCACAAAGAAAGAAAACAAAACCAAAGACCCCAAAAAAGAAAACCAGAAAAGCTTCAACTCCCACTGTACGTAAAAACTTTCCTGAAACGTGGCTCTGGACAGAGGAGACTATCAGGTAGGGTATACGTTACAAACAATATCAGTTAAAATTTATAAAAATGACTTTTATTATTTTACTCATTCTCCCCACCCCTTCCCTTCCCTCCACTCCCCCTCCCCCATCCCACAGGGTGGTCACACTTCAGCTCTGCTGAAGCACTCACACACACTACCTGTACATTCACTGTTGTCGTAAATTCAACACTCAGCGACTTACATATGGATTATGTAATATGATAATGTGGATCATGAATGATAAGAGAAAAACCGGTGATCAGTAGCGAATAACATATTAAACAAAGTCAACGTACATATCAGTATAGCCTGAGTTGCTAGCCAACTACGCAGGCTGGTTCACATATGATCCAAGCCAGAAATTGAGCTGGGCCACAGAGGTTAAAGTTTGAGAGCTTTCTCCGTCTTCAAAATATGGCGCACATCTCTACTAGTAAATGTAATTTCCTACTTTTTTCTACATCGTTTGTTTAGCAATATTAATGGTAAAAAGATAATCACAGCCAAAGTACCAGACACTATCACCAGTTGGCACCTTAGCGCATTTGCCATGTCATCAAATACTGGTATGGGTGTGGCCAATCCATCTACTCTCACCGTCTTCCAGCCGTTCTTCGTTTCATTTACACTTCCATATTCAGTGATTCGTGGAGAACAAGTCAGTGTTGTCACAACGGTCTTTAACTACATGGACAAATGTGCAACGGTGAGTTATAAACATATTTGTAATTAAACTGATCTATTTAGAAATTTTGGAATTTAAAAAATATTTGTGGTATATTTGTAGGTATTGGGTCTCTTGAGAATGACTGACCACCATCAAGAGACCATATTGCCTCCATCTAATGCAAAAAGCGCAAAACGTGATATTAAAGTCTACAGTTAGATGCACCTTAGCTTAACACTCCACGGTTGTCGGGAAAAAAAACTAGCCGTTTTACAATACTTTTATTCTCCCTCCCTCCTTCAATTCAATTCAGTGTTGTTTCATGATAGCTCAAATTTGGAAGCGTCCGAACAACATGGAAAGGGAGGAGCAGGGCGGGGAGTCATTGAAATGAAGTTAATGCTAAAACTATTGGCTAAAACGGTTTACTATGAAACTTCTGCCCATTTTTGCAAGGAGTCATGTATAGCTGAATCGGCGGTATAACAAATGAAATTTTCGGCTTTTTTATTTAACTTTTTCGACTTTGTATTTGCATAGGTTCGTATACGTTTGACTAAAACAGACCATTTCCAAGTGAGTTCACCCCTTGACCAAAAACTTTGTGTTTGTGGTAACGAAGCCAAGTCTGTGAAATACGTCATTATCCCTGCCAAACTTGGTCACATACCTCTTACAGTCACAGTCCAGAATGTTGCCCCAAGCCTGTGTGGAAATTCATTGGCTGAAGCTCCTTTAGGGATATCAGATGCAGTGACACGTAAACTTCTAGTTGAGGTAAATGATTCATTAGGCTGCGAAAGACTACTTATTTCAAATTTAGAAGACGGTAGGAAAGTAGAAGGTAGCCAGAAATTAAACGTAGCGCAACCAAACAAACGTAACATTGCAAGACGATAGTAGTGCGAACGAAACGTGACGCAAGAAAGCGTAACATTTCAAGAAAAAAGAGTCAAAAAGGAAACATCGTTAACGAAACGTAACTTAGCAAGGCAAAAGTGGTCCAGTGCGTATTAGACTTTTTACTATTTTACTTATGGCTGAATGGGCCACCGACCCTGCCTAATTAAAGTTTACCTTACCATATTTCCATCTGCATTTCATCTTAATAGACCCCATTCATGAATCCTGATTAGAATACAAACTGGCCATTGCAGCGTGTTATAAAATACCCAACATCGCGCAAAATTATTGTGGAAAACGGTTGTAGTAACTTTTTCGGCGTAACACTAATGCAATGGTTCCTACAACTTGTTTTGCAACGTCATTGCGAGACAAGACAAGTTGCATAAAAAATGCGTCGCGTAACAACACCTTATTGTTTCATGTTTTGCAGTAAATTTTATGTAGCTTTAATTTCGTTGTTTATATTCAGCCTGAAGGTGTTCGAAAAGAATATACTTACAGTAATTTTATCTGCCCTAAAGGTAAAGAACTTCCTTCCTTCCTTCCTTCCTTCCTTCATTTATTCATGTACTTATTTATTTATTCATTCATTCATTCAAAGAGCTGCACGAGAACTAGCTTCTAGCTCATTTAAATTCTTATTGACCTCCCACGTGCAGTTACGATTATGCTCACGCGTAATTCAAGATGATCAACTATTAAATCATAAAAAAACAATATTTGTCACTTCACTTTTACCTTTGCATTTATTTTGCGTTTTTATCCAAAAAAGCTTGCATTATCGTCTAATATTGATCCATTTTTGCAAAAGGTTTCATGAAAATTTCTACACGTCGTTTTTAGTTCCGCTTGTGCATGCTCGCACCATAAGGATTTAGTTCACGCTTATTTGACCAATCATATCTTATAAAGTTTATTGCCGATATTTGTCATTCTAATTGCAGATAATGCAGACGCTTTCAAGGATAAATTGAAGATCTCACTTCCAAAGAAAATTGTACAGGACTCCGTTTATGCAACTATCTCTGCAATAGGTGAGTTGTGCGCAGGACTAACCAATGCTTTAATATTTTAGTGATCCACTGAGATTGTTTTGTGTGTGTTTGCTGTTGTTGTTTGTTTGTTTGGGTTGGGTTGGGTTGGGTTGGGTTGGGTTGGGTTGGGTTGGGTTGGGTTGGGTTGGGTTGGGTTGGGTTGGGTTGGGTTGGGTTGGGTTGGGTTGGGTTGGGTTGGGTTGGGTTGGGTTTGGTTGGTTGGTTGGTTGGTTGGTTTGAGTTTCGTGATTTTTTATTGGGGGGGGGGGGGGGAGGGGGGACAATAAACGAATAAATAGCTTACAAGCCAACCAACCATGAAATTATTTGTGTATTTTGTAAGTATAAGATTTCTTCCATGCATGCCAGATTTTAAAGTGTCAACGTATTTAATTGCATTCTCATCATTCAAAAATGTGATACATAGCAGAGATTACCACAGGAACCGAATTTTGGATTACACGGGCTACCATCTGGTATTGATTAACTCAACAATCATTAAATATAATGATGGTTTGATATTATCTCTTTCGTGGTATTTCAGGGTATTAATGGGTGCTAGCCTGCACGGTCTTGATATATTGTTTGATACTTCAGGGCATTTGATGTTCCTATTTTGAGTTTATTACTCGGGCTACCAACTTGTCGTGTGTGTCAAAACAATAACCATTTAATATACCGATCATTTGACAATGTATCGTTCGTGATATTTCAGGGGATTTAATGGGACCTAGCTTAGATGGACTTGAAGGATTACTCAGGCTACCAACTGGTTGCGGTGAACAAAACATGGTTAAGTTTGCACCCAACATCTTTATTATGCAGTATCTAAGCAGTACTAACCAACTTACTAGTGACATTGAATCCAAGGCGATCGGTTTCCTCAGAACAGGTAATGTTATACTGTTTGTTAAATTGATCATGTGTGGGATTTCTGAGTAATTCCTCTTTTTATTTCTCATTCATAATTTAATTAGGATATCAACGAGAACTGACATACAAGCGTAAAGATGGTTCGTATAGTGCTTTTGGTGACAGAGACAAAGAAGGCAGCTTATGGTAAGGATGTAAAAAAAATGGTTCCTATATTAACTCACTCTCATATTCCTATTAATATGCCTGAAAAAAATAGTTGTTGTAAAGGTGCGGTAATATGGGCAACGAAATCGTGGAACATTTCGCGTGATATTGGTGCATTGCAAGTTGAAAAGTATACTCCGCTTCTTTGTTGCAAAGAGTAAAAAGCGCTTCTTTTTCGGGCAAAATAAAGAATGTTGCAACCACAGTGGTAATATTCGCATTTTTCAATGTTGCCTCCCCCTTCTATATCTTTCTTAAATGTAATACCATGATCACCTCGGGATCTATTGTTTTTAGAGGGACGTTTAATCGCTAACATCCCTCCCTCATGAATAGAAAGAGGGAAAATTAGTTCTAATATTCCCTCATTAATTATGAATGAGGGATGATTAGAACTAATCGTCCCTCATCCATAATTAATGAGGGACGATTAGAACTAATCGTCCCTCATGTTATTCATGAGTGGTTGTCCCTCATATATGATCAATCATCGGGACGTCGGGACAACTTTGCACGCTGTTCCGAAACTCTATACCTTTCTAACGCACCGATACCTCTTACCACTGCACACTCTTACGCGTGTGGGATCTATGCATTCTATTTTGCGCATGAGCATAACGAAGCAAAGAAAGCATTATGAAAAACAATTTAGCTTTCGAATTGATTAACAACCTATAAATACTTGTTCATTGTAAGTATATAACAAAGAAATCTATTTTCGAAAGTCCCCAGAGAACAGGGTTACACACATTTGGTAAAAGAATTGTATGATATTTTCAAGTTTTGGATGAACAAACAGCGAAGTATATTTTCGTTTATTTCCTCGGTGATCATGGTATTACAAAGTAATACCATGACTTCTTCGGGATATTAGTGATTAAATGTCCCCTCAGCCTCGGGAGGTTTAGTAAAAGTCCCTCGGCCTACGGCCTCGGGACTTCCACTAAACCTCCCTCGGCTTCGGGGACATTTAATCACTAATATCCCTCAGGGTCATGGTATTACTTATAAGTATGTCCTATACGATTTCATGACGTTGTGTCGCATAGGCTGACAGCGTTCGTTCTTCGCTCCTTCACTCAAGCTCGTCCATTTATATTTATCGATGATGAAGAGTTGAAACACACTACAAAGTGGATTCAATCCATGCAACTCGATACTGGATGCTTTAGAAAACACGGGAAGCTATTTCATAAAGATTTGAAGGTAACAAAATGATAAAACAAATTGACACTCCCCTAATGGGGACTTTCAGTAACTATTACTTAACATTCACCGCCACTACATTCGACTCATATGTTGTTTTTTGCTAAGGGAAGAAAACCGGAGAACCTGGGCAAAATATCTTATGTCAAGGGAGAGAAAAACACATTCATAATACCCAGTTCGAGTTTGGAGTTGAGTAGGGAAATGAACCCATAATACAAAGGTGAAAAGCGAGAGGTGAACCATTACGCCACCCTTGATGCCCTAACCTGACACAAGTGTCGACTCATCGAAGTGTTGACGTCTTGTCTAGAAGCGTCTTAAATAAAACACGAGCCTCTTAGTCTTAGACGAGTCTTAGCAAGAACCAGCGTTCTTATTTTGTTCACGCCTTAGGAAGCTCGCCTATTATCTTAGTCACAAGATAAGACGCGTCTTATTATTTCTCGTATAATAATAGTCGGATGGTAAAGAATTACCGCGTTTTTCACTCACTTTCTTTGTATTAATAATTATTTGTATTGTTAAATCCAAAAAGTTTGGTAAATAAAGCTTATTATTATATATAATACGTGCAACAAAATCGCGCAACCGTTTTCGCGCAACCGTTTTCGCGCAATGCGTTGCAGGTAGCAGAACAGAGCTAATTTGAAAGCAGAGAAAGTAAAACTGCTCTGCTACTTGTAACCCATCGGTTTTGCTTAAAAACGGCATGATTTGGCTACACGAATTACCTTCCCTTATCTCGCAACTAGATTCTGCGCGATTTCTCGGCCGAGACTGAAATTTTAATGAATTTTTATTAGGGTGGAGTGTCAACTCCGGCTACTTTGACGGCCTATGTAGTAATATCACTCTTGGAAAGCGAAGTTAGCCCAAAGGTATGTTATCATTTATATACTTCATTTTTGGTGTTTTTCTCGGTTTTTTTTTTTTTTTTTTTTTTTTTTTGCATTTTTTAAAATGTTGTCGCCTTTAATATAATTTGTGATTGTGTTGCAGAGTAACGTCATCACAAAAGCTCTCCAATGCATCATGTCACAGAAAAATAATACGATAGATGCTTACAGTAACGCTATCATTGCTTATGCCCTAACACTCGCAAAGCATCCTGGTCGCGTAGAATTCCTAAGAAGACTGAAGTCTCAAGCCACTTTCAAAGGTTTGTTGACTGTTAACACGTTTACTGCTGACTTTCTATGGAACTTAAAATGGCACGTTCACGGCATGGCACGTTTACGGCATAAATGTCACATGCTTTGATTACTGATCATGGCACTTGGCACGGTCACAGCACGGCGCCAGCCGTTTTACACTCATACGAAACTCATGCAAATTCCCACATATTTTGGACGAGAATAATCGAGTTGTACCTTTTAAGGGTAAGAATGACGGGATTTTGAGCTTTTCGTGAACTCGCAGATGCCGGTACTCTTACGCAAATCGGTGCCAAACTGATAATTTTAATGCGTTATTGACATTTCTATGGATAGAAATAGCTTGAGCCACGCCAATTTGGTATCTTTTACGGGTGAAAAAGAAAATTATGGACGATCACCTGACCAAAATATATCATACTAAGCCCTTCTCCCACCCCCAGGAACAAAAATTGCTCTATAAACTATACACGGAAGCTTATAAATATCTTTTACTTTTGTGGATGGAATTTTTAGGTGGACTATTGTACTGGGAGAAGAAAGAAAAACCGAAACCGAAACCGAAGCAGCAAGCAAGGATTTTATTTTGGGAACCACCGTATCACCGTTCACCCTCTGCTAATATTGAAATGACTTCCTATGCACTCATGGCAATGATTGGTGATGGAACTGATTCCAAGGCAATAGCTGGAGCTGTTCCTATCGTAAGATGGATATCGAAACAGAGAAACGCACTTGGAGGGTTTTCTTCTACACAAGTAAAGCCTGGTTCATACTAGCCACGCAAGCATACGCGAAAACAACTAAAGCAGACTCAGTAGTGCATTTCTCACAATTGTCAGAAAGCACTGCTAATGAGCGGTACAATATACTGAGTATGTTTTACTAAGTCTGTGGGTTGCTTGTTCGAAGACTCAGTACTACATTTATGCCAAACGCATGAGAAAGACAAAATAACACTGCTAATGAGCAAGTACACTGCTGAGTCTGCGTATGTGCTTGCACTTCATCTTATGTCGCCAATGTTAACGTTGTATAGTTTTCGCATTACTTTGAAAAAGTCCGTGCATGCCTTCCTGGGCTGGTATGTATGTCAGCGATTTGATTTGAAAAAGCATCAGTATTGACAAATCATGATGAGGCATGGCCTCAAGGCATTTCCCTTTCGTCTTATTCTTTTACCAAGGAATAGCCAGGCAGTCAAGAAGGAATGATTTGAAATTAAAAGCGAAATCTCCACATTGTCGTAACACTTTTTCCTTGCGACAGAAGGCTCTTAAGATATCAGAGATTCTTGTTTAACCGTTACCGTTATAGAACATGATTATCCTCCTATTTTGTAGGATACGTGCGTAGCTCTACAAGCGCTTTCAAGATATGCTGGGTATGTTTATAAAGGAGGACTGCACATGAGAATTGACGTGGGAAACTACCCAGGCAAACCATTCTTTCACAGTTTTAAAATCAACGACAACAATCGTCTGGTGCTGCAACGAGTTGAGGTGAGAATCGTTTGGTATTATTAACATAAACTTAACATTTACACACCCGTGATATTTTACACCGGGAGGCTCTGACCTGTGGGCAATGCCGCTCATATACCCTTTGATAAGGAACACTGAAGTATATACCATAAGAGTCTGTTTTATCAACCAGGTACCGGCAAATATTCTTCCTATGGATAAAATCTTAATTGGTGCTGTAGGAAAAGGGTGTGCCTTACTTCAGGTAAATGCAACATCAAAATAAATTATGGCTTCCATGGTTTGAAATGTCATACATGATTTGCAAACTCGAGTAAATGACGCTTGGAAATACAAACTGCATAAAGCCCTGCAACCAGGGTTGTTTTCTCCAACATCCTGTTGGATGCGTTTGCACACCCTTTGTGGGTGCTGATGGCAGTTGTTGGGCAAAGTTTGAAACGGATCGAGCTTCTTCCAGCAGCTGCCATCAACTACCAACAGGGTTTGCATACGCAGCCAATATGTTGGAGCCGACATTCGTTTGGGAGTTGATCGCCAAAAAATGTTGGATGTTGTCGAAAAAGTTTGCATGGGCCTTAACATGATCATGAGTAGTTCGACTGTTGAGTCAGCCCTGATAGCAAAGTTTCCACATTTCTATTAGAGGGATTTCATGGCAGCCATGTTTATGGGCAAGTACAATAGAAAGTTTTTGAATTAAGAAAGATTTTATTTCTCTTGGATTGTTTTGACCACAAACACAACTGCCGTGAAATTCCTCTATAGACCTTTTTTCGAGTTTGTTGATACCACTGTAACCTAATTAGATGATCAAAAACCAAAGGTTGAATAGAGCGCGCATTTTGAGAAACACCTAGAAACTTTTTCGATATTCGATAAGTCAATGGGTTTGTTAGCACGCTCCAAAAGTTATCGGGTCTTTCAAGAAACATGTCCCTGCTCCTGTAAGTAAATTGTCGATGAATACCAAAATTCAGTTTTACTTGACAAAGCTTGCTCATCATCAATCTACACATTACGTTTATAACTTTCAGGCTAATGTTTTATACAACATCCCAGATGTGGAAGAGAAGCCCGCCTTCAAATTATCTGTAAGTGTTAACCGTCCCAAACAGCGACCCATTTCTACTGAGACAACAGAGGCAGGAGAAGAGTTATGTCAACCTCTTGAAATGAATGTTTGTGCCAAGTAAGTCTCAAATGGTTGCATGCAAAGTGTATGTCGGACTTTATCGTTTCGTTATAACAGTAATAAACCGCTTTTATTTTAATTTAGAGTTAGAGACAAAACGTTTCCTTACATGCTTCGTCTACAGTACAAATTTCATGATTGCATTAACTAAAGAGATGGAGAGTTCACGCACACACAGGCACGGATAAGTGGACAAAGACACCCTCCCTTCCCGCCTGTCTCCCTTTCCTCGACTCCCTGTTTCTCTGATGGTGAAGACCGGAGTCTTTTAAATCTGTATGAACTCTAGATAATTCTTTTGTTCCAAAATCTCAACTATTTCATAGTTATCAAATTATTCTTATACTTGTTCTTGCCTCACATTAAAAGGTGGATTGAAGACGCAGATGCATCAGGCATGGCCATTATCGAAGTAAAAATGGTTTCTGGGTTTATCCCGGATGAAGAATCATTGGAGAAGGTAAGAAGGGAGATAAAAATAGAGAAAAGGTATTCTTCAGTATACGAGCGCTCTTTCAAAGGGTTATACAGGGTGCTTCTCCAATGATTATGAGGCAGCCGATGCAAGTCGGCTTTTAAGAGCTTGTTTATGTTTTGAACTCGACTCTACGCAGGAGAACCGCATCCTGTTGTACACTTTCTGATGAAAATAGTCGATGGACAAAATAGGGAAAAATCAAGTTTGGTTTAGGCAATTCACGAAGAGAAAAGTTGTAGTGATACTCGTTGATTATGAACTTGTAAATTGTAAAAAAAAAGATCTATATAAAATACATCCTGTATCCATGGAAAAAAAATCAAATCCATCAAAATCTTTAAAAAAAATGTGTACGAACTTGTGAAAAAGCTTGAACATGTCCAAAGTGCTACTAGCCAGTAGGAGCGCTTTGGACTTGCCATTTTGTTACGCATAATTAAGGAGCACTTTAGTTAAACTGATTTTTAAATTGAATTCTATTTATATGTTATGTTGGTGTATTTGTATTTTTCTAGTTGATGAATCGTGTAGATGTTAAACTTATGAAGTTTGAGTTAGAAGAAAACAAGGTTGACTTTTACTTTGATGAGGTAAGACAAACCAAAAAAATATCAAAACAAGTTTTTACCCGGCAAAAACCCCGATGACTTACCCTACAGAACCCTGCATCTCCCCTGTCTTTCATGGAACGAGAAACAAATGAATAATAATGTGTAATTAGCTTTAAGCAATGCTTATGTGAGTGCTGCCAAAAGAATTTTAAAGGGAGGCAAAGCGCTCTATATGTGGGATGCTTAACATTTAAACAAAAACTTTCAAGAAATTTTATTAAATTTGGCTCTTCGTACCAAAGAAAAACGATCTTCCTTTGCACAAAGTTCAGTCAGTTAAAACCACTAAAACCAGGAATTCCAAATATAGCACAAGTGAGTACCTAGAACTGGTTTGCGAACAGGTTTGTTCAACTTTCCCAGTACTTTTACTGTTTTTATTGGCTAACTGCTATCGAATATAAAACTGGTTTTAACCGGTTTGGTAGGTGGTTGAATCCACAGGGTGACCGTTTTCTCAAATCAGATGGCTAAAATAGGAATACTGCCGGCGCTCACTCGCTGAGGCTCGCTCGCTTGGCAGCAAAAACGTGGCGCGCGCGCCTCTGATCTCCAGTGCTCCCGCCAAGTATGCAAATTACTCCACAGGAAGCCCAATTTTATAAATTTGAAAATATATGAATACAACTTTCAATGTCTTCTGAAACGATAACCGTTGATTTGGTATTCACGCCTTCGATTTCCTCACACTTTCTTTTATCCACTCAAAACGTACGTTGAGACATGCATGGTTCAAAATGGACTTATGATGCACACTGGCTCCTCGAGCAGTCTTCGTATGACTGAAAAAATGGCACGGTTACAGCATCGTTTCCCACTCATACGAATACCCGGCGAATGCACTGCCAGTGAATACTGAAACGTAGAAATAGAAACTCTAATAGAAACTCTCAGTGCGTTATCCATTATAACATTTATTAGACACCGTCGCATAAATCTCTATTTTATTTCGTACGTTTTGTACTTCAAAATCTTTAGGCCTAGTTCAAACGTCGCATCTCACATGTGCTGAATTCAATGCAAATGAGATGATAATGAGTAGAAACAAAAGATTTGACTAATTTGCATTGAATTCGGTACATGTGAGATGCGACGTTTGAACTAGGCTTTACTTATAATATAACATTTATTCGCAGATAAAAGACGTATGTATAAATTTTGGAATTCATCAAACATCTGTCGTCAAGAAAACTAAGCCCGCATCAGTCAAAGTATATGACTACTACGACACAGGTAACCCACATCTTAAGTAATGCCCAGCTTTGTTCCTTGACAACCGTTGTTAAGCAACTCACTGGAGGACCAGCTGAGCAAAATTAACCCTTATGTAAGACATCTCAATGCCTTTTTCCTTATTACCCAAATGCTCTAACATCTACAAAATCCTGTGAGTTATATTTTCCGTCATAAAAGAAGAAGATGAGGAAAATTGTCGGCGTAGTTCGATCTGGTCACTGTCTGGCCGCCATTACGCTGTAACTTTAGAGCACAGAGCATGCTACATTCACACAGGAGCAACTTATGGAGTATAGAAATGGCCACTGCAATCGAAATACGTCGCAAATCGTTGACTGTAAGGAGTTTTAACGAATATTTTGGCAGTCCGCGAGAGAACACCGTTTTGGTCTGCGTCCTGGCGAGGGAATCCAAAAACATTGGGTACGGCATGTGGCGCTGAGGGCCGGATTCATTTACGGCAAAACATTATTGGAGTCGTTCCAAATCAAATGGCGGGCCGGGAACCTTTGTGTTGTCCCTTTAAGCTGAATACTGAGGGAAAAAATTATTAAATTAAAAAGTATTAAATAATTTTAGACTAAGGATAATTGTTATTTTGAAAAAGTAATTTGACTGAAAGTTTGATCGGATGGAGTGTAAGAACTCACTAGTTAACTTGAGATCGCGCTTGCACACGCGCGTTTGGCAGTGAAACGGCATACGTAGAGTTCAAAACGGTATTTTTGACTTTCTTACGATTTGCCAAAATAATTCCTTCAATTCAGACAACGATAAGTTGCTCCTGTGTGGATGTAACATGCTTTGAAAGTCACGTAATGGCGGCCAGACAGTGACCAGATCGAACTACGCCGACAATTTTCCTCATCTTCTTCTTTTATGACGGAAAATATAACTCACAGGATTTTGTAGATGTTAGAGCATTTGGGTAATAAGGAAAAAGGCATTGAGAGTGTCTCACATAAGTGTTAATTTTGAGTTATTATGGATGTTTTTATGGAACATCTCGCACTGGCTCTGTTTCTTTGCTCAGCTGGTCCTCCAGCGAGTTGCTTAACAACGGTTGTCAAGGACGCTGAAACCGGTCTTATAGACGGACTGTAGGAGAATCTTTGTTGTTGAGGGTTCCTCAACAGTTGAGTTTGATAAGTATCGTAAATGTTTTTGGGATCCCTGTGTAATTGTTAAGTGTGCGTAAGTGTTTGCCAAGAGCTAAGTGTCTCATCGATTGGTGAGTGTTTTTTATGATTCAATTTTGTAATTTCTCACTTTAGACCGCAAGAAATGATCACTATGTAATATGTATTTTTTCCTGTTTAGGATTTTACTGTGTTTACTGTGTGTGCTGTGTGCTTGCTATGCGTGTGAGCATATCTGTTTACGGAATAAATGGACTTCGATGTAAATGTACGATGTTTGTCAAGCAGTAAAAACTTTCGGTGAATTGTCTACACTTAGCTTACATGCCTGTTGTGTTTTCGCCGCTACATTTGTTTTGTGACGAGTAAAATACTTGTTGTTGTTGAATACATCAATACAAAACTCAATAAATTCAATTCATCACAATAAATTGTTACAGGGTCGGAACTAAATACCGATGATAACACCATGACTCGGTGTTGAGTTCCTACCCTGTAACATTTTAGTGTGATTAATTAAATTTATAGCCAAGCGACCGGGCATTTTTATAGAGTGAGGTGTTAGAGGGAAGTTAGTGACGAGTTTTGTATTGATTTACAACAACAACAACAACAACAAGCATTTCACTCGTCACAAAACAAAGATTCTCCTACAGCCCGTGGTTATACCGTAACGTATTCGAAATGCATTGAGAGCGAATGATACATCGTGTGACGTAATCCTTTATCATTCATGTGCCAACTAGAGAGAGAATGGCTATTTTTTCAAAGTAACTTGTGAAAAGTTACTGTTCACTACTGCGTAAATGATTGGCACATATTTTAGTTAGCATTACAATTCGTTTGTTAGTAATGTTAATTTCTATTTCAGATAAATCAGCTACCACGCTGTACAACATAACAGAAGAACTATGCAAACCAAAAAATGGTAATGCAGCGAAAATCTCTCATTTTCCAGTGTGCTTTGTGACGTAATACTCTTCATGGGTGCTTGTCCGCCATTAACGTCAAGACAGCAAAGAGGACGACGACGGCATAAGACAATAGGCTTAATTACAAAATACAATAACTGCACGTGCAAATGAGCAGAGATGTAAAGAAATCAACCGTATTCTGCAAAACTACAACGTGAGAAGTCAAGATTTCACGCTCTGTAGAGGACGGGAACTTGAGGATGTAAACCACTTTATTTTCCGTTCGGTCAAAAAGTTTCTCTTTTATTGCCATTCATTTCAAAACTATGATGAGTGTTAATGGAAAGTGAATATGAATAGGCCAAAAATAGCATTGAGTATTGCGCTTAGATCCATTTTTGACGAGATATCTTAACTTCCCTTGCCGTCGTCGTTGTGTTTGCTGAAGGTCTCCAATAACCTATATAGTCAGGTGTAAAAAAGTGTTTTCCCCCTAAGATTAGTTTTGAAAAACGACATTCAAACAAGACAATGCAATTTGACTGAGGAGATACAAAACATACGCATCCATGCATTGCATGCAATCGATAGCTAATCACCCTAGTTGGGATTTTTCAGCAGATCGTCCATTGTGTCCGTTGTGTCCCCAACAACCTGACCTAAAGGCTCTTCGCTCCTCGATCTGTAAGAAAAATACTGGTATGTATATTAATAGAAGATCGCATGGCACTGAAAATAAATGTGAACGTTAATTAATGCAGAGCGAAAAGATATTCCGTCAAAGGCAGTACCTCTAGTATATCATATGGTCTAAACGATCTGACAGAATTCACAAATCTCTTACCGTTAAGACTTGGTGACACTCTTGAATATTTCTTGAAGTGACATACCAACTAATTAATTACCAGGACGGTTGCATGAAGGCATAAGGACGATACAGACGTTAAACCGTAGGCCCCGTCTCAATTTATATTGATAATAAGGCCGGGCTGCGGGATAAGCGTTGAAAACTACTGCTGAATGAGGCCTTAAAATCATGATTACAACCAGTAGTGGAGCTACTTTAGCAGGTGCTGGAATATACGTACTGAAACTGAAACTGAAAGGGATAGCGCTATTAGTTTGGTAGATCTTTATCCAATGGATAAGATAATGGCGTTTTCCAACAAATTCATCCACTGGCTAAAGATTTACCAAGTGGATGCGTTATTCAGGCCTGTTATCAAAATAACGTGATCCGTGAAACCTCGTTTTCACGCGGAATCATTGTGGGTTTTTAATAATTTCTTAAAAGATGTAATGTTCTTTTCAGTGATATCAATACGAACACTGAAGAACAGCCAAAAACTGCTTGACTTCTCGGCCATTCGCGACCAGGTGAATTCCACTACGCTCAAAAGAAAAGATGGCGTCCCCCTACAAGTTACACTACCTAAAGGTTGTCGCTGCGCAGCATTAGATCCGAGTTCCAAGGCTTTAGTGCTGTTGAAGAAGAAAAATTTGGCAAAAAAGAAAAGAAAAATCGGCAAAAAGTTGAGAAAACTGGATTTGGATGAGAATGCCATGGTTTTGGACCTTAAAGGGATTCCTACAAGCACCTTGGCAACGGCCCTTACCAAATGTCCTTAAACTGACAGAATGATTATCTTTTTACGCTGATATATAATGCGAATATATAACAGATAAGCTAGTGGGTAAATGGTATATAATTTCACCAATACTAGAGTTAGACACGGGTATTTTACACCCTGTTTACACGTTTTTCGTTTTTCTTTTGCGCGAGGTGCGAAAACATGCAGAAAGAGTGAGTCCTGTTCTAGCCAAAGCCTCGGTTTCAGAGCACACTATCCGTGTACTGACGAAGACGAACTCACAATAAAGCAGCTCTATTAAGTTAATATGTATGATTTACATAACTTAGCTGGATACGATGACAAATTTTCATTAGAATACAGTTGAATATAAGGGATTATTACAAACAGTTTAACTGTTCGAATTCAGTGTAGTTTGGAATGTGACGATTAAATTAAAATGTATGTTTCAAGTTAAGCCGAGTAGTGCTCTCATTCACAACACATATAAAATGAGAAAGACGAGAAAAAACCCAGAATCCTCCAATACGCCACGCTTTCACATGATTCATTCCTTTGGGAATCAAAAGAGAATAAGCGGAAGCCATGTTGGGTGAACAGACAACTGCGCTAGAGTGCTTGCACTATATCTGTGAAATAGAGTGATTTTCATCGGACTGTGAAATAGTTACTAAGCTAATAGAAACTAATAGACTCTGCACCCATTGTTTTCTTTTGTTGCAATACAACTATTAGACACTATCAAACACTGACTATTAGTAGTTGTTTCACAGTCCGATGAAAATCACTCTATCATCAAAGTTTTTTGTAGCTATATAGTTGCTAGTTAGTAACTATTAGTCACTATTGCTCAACCAGAACATTGTTAATAACAACAGACTTGAGACACCACATACGCTAGAGACTTGAATCATGGACAATATATTTTAATGAATTATATCATCACTGCCAAAGATTCAGTTTATTGTACTGAATATATATTGTTTACAAGATATTCTAAGTGTATTGTTATTAACAATGTCGACTCAGATCTAAGTGACTTCAAGTAGGACCAGGCTTTCTTAATAGAGAATGAGCTCGCTCTACCATCTGATGTGATCCCACCCAAGATATCATTAACATAGGTGTCATGTGATTTCTTAATGTGTGTCTGGGTCTCGTTACGTAGTTTCTTGTAGGCTGACCAGTGCTGCGGTTTCTTTGTGTGTTTGGCCCTCTTGAAGCAGCGATCTCTTTTCCTCATCTTGCGCTTGATAGCATCGCTAACCCATGGCAGATGACGCTTGCCTTTAGTAATTAAGTGGGGGATGTGCTTGTCAATTAAGGATTGTAATTCCCCAGAGACAGAGTTCCAGTTGTCTTCAACATTGCTACTTTGGTTTGACCACGTGAATTTCGATGCAAATAATTGATCCTTCCACAAAGATTTGTGTTACTTGCTATCCCCAGACTATATGTTACTTATGGCAAGCGCGAGCCGCTTGGCAGAAATTGTGCAATGCAAAGGAGTTGAATGTCGGTCTCTCATAACAGTTCACTTCCAACAATATATTTAGATTCCAAGTAATTTAAAGCTGAGTCTTCAAGCACATCACTGACTTCCATGCTTGCTCGATATCTTTTTAATGGCAGATGAGCTTGCACGATATTTTTTTAAAGGTTCGAGAGCTTGCTCGATATTTTTTGGGGGATTTAACCCCCCCCCCCCCCCCCTTACAAATATCAAATGGTCCGTCCCTTATGTTGTAGACAAGGCGCAAAACTGGAAAAGTCGATCGCAAAAAGTGCAGAAGGCATTTTGGGGTAGAGGCTAGTAACATAACTATTCTAAACCAATTTTTCATGCTGAATCCGAATATGACTGTTACCAAGACGTATTCTGCAATCTTATAGTGTAAATGACGTACTTTGTGAATTGCTACAGTCATTTCATACTAACGGCTTTTTCATGTAATTCCAAAAGTTCCCAAACTTAAAAACAATTACCGTTTACGAAATTTGCTTGTATCTCTTGCATAACTGTAAGTGTTTTCATACAAAATTTCGTTTTTTGAAAATTCGTATCTCCTTCACTTTTCAACTGATATCCTTCA
The DNA here is from genome assembly GCA_029948255.1 of Telmatactis stephensoni. NCBI lineage: Eukaryota > Metazoa > Cnidaria > Anthozoa > Actiniaria > Isophelliidae > Telmatactis > Telmatactis stephensoni. The sequence goes on from JALIZF010001761.1 coordinate 379,847, forward strand.
AACTTCACAGTTTTACTGATTTTGATGTGCTCTTTCCAGCCATGGTAATTGTTTTTAAGTTTGGGAGCTTTTGGAATTACATGAAAAAGCCGTTAGTATGAAATGACTGTAGCAATTCACAAAGTACGTCATTTACACTATAAGATTGCATAATACGTCTTGGTAACAGTCATATTCGCATTCAGCATGAAAAATTGGTTTAGAATAGTTATGTTACCAGCCTCTACCCCAAAATGCCTCCAGGTATCTGATTTTTCGAAAATGCGCCTTGTCTATTGGTGGGTAAGACATAGTCACAAAAGAAAACAATGAGAATACAGTCTGGAGTCTTTTAGGGGTGTTTACGTGGGGCTAGGATAATCCTTTTTCCTTCTTTGATGACAATTAAATCAGTAAAGTCATGTCAGTGCTAATCATTGAAGCTAAGTATATTTACACAAATTAAGCTCAAAATTTATTGCAGTCCACATAAGATCCATAAACTTATGTCCCGGCCCAAGTAACATTTATAAGCTGCATGCACTACTTTTTGATAAATATAGTTTTCACCGTTGCTCATTGTGGATACACTCACTTGCCAGTTTGGACAGCTAGGACGTTCAATAGTTCTTCTTGACTAAGGCTGTGGTACTGACCAACTAAAAATAGTTGGAATTGCTCCTTTTTTAAGATGTGGACGACCTGATGTTCCTGGCTTGTAATCCTCTTTACGAGTTTGTTTTGAGCCGACTCGCGTTGTACTTGATATCTGTCGAAAACCAGTCCACAACAGTTGAAGCTAGCTGTTCAGATTCCATAAAATTGGTATTTTATATTTACCTTAAAGTTTTTGCCGATTTTCCTTTGAATTTTAGCCAGCCATTGTTTTCTAACTGCAGTGTTAGGCCTTGGTATCTTTGGGAAAATCGGTGAAATGACAACGATGGATCGTATCTGGAGTCGCCCTCCACAAAGAGGGACACAACAATGGTATTTCGAGCCTACACTCCTCGCTGAGGTTCTGAACTTTTTCTTTATCTTTATGTAATGTATAAAGAACGAGAGAGCGTGTTATATCGGTGGATAAAGATCCGAGCCGAAGGCGAGGATCTTTAGACCCGATATAACACGCTCTCGAGTTCTTTATATTACTTATAGTAATCTATAACATCATCAACGTCTAGTTGTCAATTATCATATTGGACCAGAATTTTTCAAGTTTGACTGCTTTTGGCTTAGAAAATCCAAGTTAAAGTTTATGCAAATAAACAAAAATCTTTATCCGATATAAAGATCTACGTTCCGGTAGTGATTTCCATTGTGTTTTCTAATGAATTATTAATGAGCTTGATAAGATATAAATAAACATGAATAAAAATACCTTTTCATAAATTTTGAAGCCTTAATAACTTAGGTGAGGAGGAAAAACTCGAAGTTTTTGCGACTTCTTACCTTGCGCGAACGCCATTTTATGTTGTTTACATGTTAGCCGAGGGGCGATCTCGCCGAAAAAGAGACTTTTTAAAAGGCGAAAAAGAAATACCAAGACATGGAGATCAAAGTTTTGTTCTCAGAAATAGATAATAGGAGTTTAAATGAATTCGAAAAAGTCGCGGTATTCATGAGTTAAAAGGCCACTGGATACAATCACCTGTTTTCAGTCTTTGTTTGAAGTTTTATATTTCGCGCCACGGCGAGCCTTGCCCTCCAAAATCTCGTTGCTATGTCGTAACCAAGTCCTGCATAAACGATTACGCATCACGCGGCGGCACATTCTGACAATCATGTCAAATCAGGGGGGTACATGACACTAAGGACCATCCTAGCACTAGGATCATCCTAGCAGGCGAATCATTGTACCTGCTATACATTTACTGTATTCTGTTTAGTATGATCCTAGTACTCGAAGTGAAGACACAAATTTCCATGTAAACAGAATGCAGTAAATGTATAGCAGGTAGGATGATTCGCCTGCTAGAATGATCCTATAGTGTTAGGATGATCCTACTGCCATGTAAACACCCCCTAAATCATGTACTTTTTCAAGACTTTCAAATAGTTTCAAATCATGCATTACGAAGGAGGCACGCGACATTTTGGGCCGCGTCACGCGAAAGCCCTGTGCTACCCTTTCCCTTACTGACCTAAAAGGATTATCCTAGTACCTGAAGTGAAGGCACAAATTTCCAAAAAAGAAAAAAATGAAATGAAACAGAATGCAGTAAATGTATAGCAGGTAGGAGGATTCGCCTTCTAGGACAATCCTAGCTAGTGCCATGTAAAACCGATCTAGTGAACATGTGAGAGTTCGTGACTTCCATGTCAAGCTCAATCAGTCATGCGATGAAAAGTCAAGGTCTATTGATGCCTTAAATATCGTTGTTTAATCCTATTTTAACTACTAATTAATTACTTTTTTTTTTTCCACTGTAATTTCGGGAAACAAATTCATATTTATTTTATGTTAAAGGCTTTGTAAGGAGTACCTCTTTCCAATTCTTAGATTGCATGTGACGTCATAAGCAAGGAAAATTTCAGAAAAAGATATTTTTTAAAGCTTTTAATCACATAATTTAGCAAAAGAGTCTGAAAGAAGTCTCCCTTGAATTTTTTGACTGTTTCTGTCGCTTCGCCATCGTTTTATCAGCGATCAAAAATGTGTCACGCAATGCCGTCACGATATTTTGAAGGAGCTAAGAACTTATCATTCGGCCACAAATTCACAACGTCCAGTTAATCAATGAGTATTTTTTGCATTTAAGAAAGATTTAGCCTAAAATCAGCAAATTAGCTGCTATTTTCGTGTCATTTTCAGGCTCGATGTTTTGGCCGCCATCTTGGTGGTATAGGCAATACCACCAAGATGGCGACCCCATACATTTCTTACTAAAATGTCAGCATACTTCATCACTAATATCTTTGTTATAAAAACTTATTTTGACTCGAAATTTCACCTCTTTAGAGAGTTTTGGATGCTCTATTTGGTGATACTACTTGAATTTTGTTTTAGGCTCTAGAAAAGCATTTGTAATTGGCCTGGGTCGGCATGCAATCAAGCAATCTTGAATAAAGATTATTGTTTTATCTTATCACGGATAAAAAAACAAGCAATTGTTTTGACTGTCAGGTTTTCATTGTTTATTGCTAAAAATATAATTTGCAAATCAGAACAAAATCTACATCGAAACACTCATATAGCACAACAAATTCACCGCCACATTTCGCTTGACAAAACCTGTAGTTTACAAAGAGTTTCAGTATTGTTATGGCTATACTAAAAAGGAAAAGACTACAGATCAGGATTATATTTTCTAGTGGAGTCTTGGTTGCACTTATATGCTTTGGCTGTTCCCTAATGTTAAAGTTTATGCCATATAGCAGTGATCCCTCAACTGAGCGTTTTGTGGAAAATATACAAGAGGCGTCTGGCTCTATCCCAACGGCTGCATTTCATTTCACGAAAGCAACTTCGAGGCAAACAACGAAACAGCCTGTTGAGAAACAACAAACGAAACCTAACTTCTCAGTGGTCTTGCCACGTGTTGAAGAGGAACTAAATGACCATGGAATCGAGCCTTCCTCGTCCCCGGGAAAGAAGGCGGCTAGCCCTAAATCTTCTCTTGGGTTATGGAATAAGATTGAACGAGTTGGGCTAATGAACGCAACTTGGAGACAAACAGCTAAACAACGTCGAGGCAAGAAACAAAGCCAAGCGAATTTCTCTCTAATCTTCCCACATACTGAGCCAATACTATCTGACCAAGAAAGAAACCTCTATATTGTTGTGGTCGTAAATTCTTATGCCTCGGGAATTGAACCTCGAATATTGCGAGATACTATTCGTAATACCTGGGGTAATGCAAGAGCCGCTCCAACCAAATACGCCTGGAGATTATTCTTTACTCTGGGAATCGCAAGTAGCAAGGTCGACAACGAGATCAACAATCAAGAAGCGCTTGACCAAAACGATCTTATAATAGGAGACTTTACAGATACTTACATCAATCTGGTGATCAAGACATTTATGAGTCATTATTGGGCTGTAACTAAACTGTCTTGTAATTATGTTTTGAAGACCGACGATGATGTTTACGTTAGAGTTCCAAGGCTAATGAGTTGGCTTGTAAAGTCTGGATCCCCATCTTCATTTTATGGGGGATACATCACTCCATATCGGTCAGTGCATCGTGATCCCAAAAGTAAATGGTTTGTATCAAGAGAGGCTTACAATGAGACAGAATGGCCACCATATTGTCCGGGAGCTTTTCACGTTCTGTCGAGTGATATCATCTCTAAATATTTCACCTACACACAAACAAGGAAGCCATTTCACATCGACGATGCCTATATTGGGGTTGCTTCCAAAGAACTGGGAATCGAGCCCATTCAAATACCGGGGTTTCATATAGGAACTAAAGAAAGATCAGACTGCCAGTTGATAACATCATTGGCCATAGGACATAAAGTAGACCCAAAATTGATGATGAAATATAACATTTTTTACAAGACATACAGAAAGACGTATTCTATATTTCTCGATTGATCATGTCATAGAATACAGAATTCAGACAGTAAATGCTGGACAAACATGCCTACCTATCATTTATTTCTTCAGGGTAACCTTTATTATTGTCCTTGTTGTTGATGTTGTTGTTTATTTATTTGTTTGCGTGTTTGTTTTTGTTTTTGTTTATTTTGGTTAATTTTTTTTTTTGTTTTGTTTTGTTTTGTTTTTGCGTAGATCGTCATTGGAACTATTTTTCGTCCTGAATCTTGACATTTTAGGGGCGGAAGACTGATGTAAGTGCTTTACCAGCAAATACACACAAACGCTGCCGGCTGTAGAATGAACGAGATATCAAATACAACACGAGGCCGCCTGCTGTATCAGAAGAATTCGAAGTTAATCAAACAGTCAGCATGTGCGTGTATATGCCGGTAAAGCAGGAACTAGAAGTCTCTAACCCTTTTAATTTTCGAAGTGAGTGCACACTAGTATTTACATTCTGAATGTGACAGTTTTGGAGAACGAATTTGTCTTTTTAATCCTTCTGATTTTATTTTCTTATGTGTCCATGTTTACGTTTCGTTTGGAAAAATAAATCTTCGATTTCATCTTGCAGATGTTTCAAGGACAATACAATTAATTTTACGGCGTTCGTTATCACTTTTGAGTTTTGTCATAATTTGCAACTCGGTCCCCTCGTTAACTTTCTCACGCCGGGCACAAAGGACCCCCAAATCGGCACCGTTAAATGTGCCATTTTTGCTCTAACCTTTGCATCTTCAACAATATTTAATCATTTGCAATGAAATTGTCAGTGATGCCTAACTATAGGTGGCGATTTATTTTGCCATTTTTAAAAGTTACCATTGACGTGATTTTGACGTCATAGCGAATTGTTACATTTTTCGAGAACATCCAGATTACTTCAAGAGATTATCAAAGGTACATAGTTTGAAAGAGAATGCTATTCCCTAAAATTTGGTGCAATTTCTATCTCGATCCGACATTTCGTTGTTGAGTTATAAGGGATTTTTGTTTCACGATGACGTCATAAAGGTGACGTCACTAATAACCATTAAAAGCCATTAGAAGCCATTGGAAACCACAAGTGGTGATGTAACGAACATGTATTGCTATTATGAAGTGTTTCTACATAACTAAGTTAAAACTTTTGGTCATCGAGCTTTATTAGGGATATTTCAAATAATCGGTGACGTCATTATGACGTTAGAGGATTTTGCTATATATTCTTATACTTATTTCTAATACTTATCTTCAAAAAATCAAAAATCTAAAAACATACGATTTGGGGGACTACAAAGCTCTTTCACTATGCAAAGTATAAGAACAACCGAACTTCAAACAAAAAAGTTGAATGAAGAAGAAGTAATTGTCTAATAATCTAATAATCATATGGGAAATGGTAAAGGAAATTAATGAAAATTACTAGCTTCTTCATTCAACTTTTTTGTTTGAAGTTCGGTCGTTCTTATACTTTGCATAGTGAAAGAGCTTTGTAGTCCCCCAAATCGTATGTTTTTAGATTTTTGATTTTTTGAAGATAAGTATTAGAAACATTAATAAGAATATATAGCAAAATCCTCTAACGTCATAATGACGTCACCGATTATTTGAAATATCCCTAATAAAGCTCGATGACCAACAGTTTTAACTTAGTTATGTAGAAACACTTCATAATAGTAATACATGTTCGTTGCATCACCACTTGTGGTTTCCAATGGCTTCTAATGGCTTTTAATGGTTATTAGTGACGTCACTTTTATGACGTCATCGTGAAACAAAAATCCCTTATAACTCAACAACGGAATGTCGGATCGAGATAGAAATTGCACCAAATTTTAGAGAATAGCATTCTCTTTCAAACTATGTACCTTTGATAATCTCTTGAAGTAATCTGCAGGATGTTCTCAAAAAATGTAACAATTCGCTATGACGTCAAAATCACGTCAATGGTAACTTTTAAAAATGGCAAAATATATCGCCACTTATAGTTAATCATAACTGACAATTTCATTGCAAATGATCAAATATTGTTAAAGATACAAAGGTTAGAGCAAAAATGGCACATTTAACGGTGCCGATTTTGGGGTCCTTTGTGCCCGGCGTGTCTAGTTTTCATTGTCATAAAAGTTGTAATTACAGTACTGAAACGAACTATTTCATCAAAAAGGAAATGAATTGTTTTAATTCAATTGATCTAGAATTTATTTGTGCGTGGGAATCATATATAGACATATAGACAAATAATTGTGTTTCTTCCACGTTGGTTTTTCTGTTTATTCCAAGCTTTCGGACCTTTCGTTTTTCATCAGGGAATGAATAACGATCTAAAGTATTTACAAAAAATAAAATGTCAGTTTGAATATTCTAATTAAGGCCAAGTTCAGACGTCGAACTTTTGCCGCGTCAAATCTAATTGTTGCATTTTGTAGATGAGAAGTGCGGCGTCTGAACCTACTGTTTTTTTTTTTTTTTTTTTTTTTAATTCTCTCCAGTAAAATATTTTGAATTATACAATATAATATATACATAGTAGGAGAAGGGCAACAATATAGATACCTAATTATGTGCCCTTTCCTAAGTTCAATTACAATTTTGTTTACAATAAGGTAATTAAGTATAACTAAATATGACTAATGTACGAAAAAAAAAGAAAAAAAAGCTATTGAATAATTTAAGCATATAAATTGAAGTAAGCAGTAGAAGACAAAATACGAAATATGAAGTAAATGATAATTAAAATGATTTTCACTCAGTATTGTTTCAAGTAGTATGTTTTAAGTGCTTTTTTGAAAGGAATTTTTGATTTTATGTTTCTGATAGAAGGAGGGATGTCGTTCCAGAAATATCTTCCTATAACAGTTGGACAAAACTTCCTTAAATTAATTCTATAGGAAGGTATTTTTAGCTTCTCAGAGGAAGCACTACGAGTATTATAGGAATGGTGCTCAGAAACCAGGGAAAAGTTAAAATTACTCTGCTCTTTGTCGCTGAGGCAATCATGTAAAAATAAGCATGTTTGCAGTTTGACAATATCAGGAAATTTCAAAAGACCGAGGTTTATATAATGTGGAGTAATGTGATCATAAAGAGGGACTTCATTTATTATTCTGATAGCCTTATTTTGTAATTTTGATAAATCAGAAAGAGGATTGTCGTAATTATTACCCCAAATGATACATCCATAGATAAGATATGGATAGATCAAAGAATAATAGACATTGACTAAGGATTTCTTGTCAAGATGCCATTTTAATTTAGATAGAATATTGATGCTTTTACTAATTTTGTTGCATATATATTCTATGTGGTCATGCCAGGATAGGTGACTATCAATAATAATACCAAGATACTTAACACTGAATGACTGTTCCAAAATTTGGTCAGCTAATGAAAGGGGAAGATACATATTGCAGTTAGTTTTCTGCCGAGGTTGAAAGATCACATATTTAGTTTTGGTAAAATTTAAAGAAAGTTTGTTAGCACATAGCCAATCATATATAATTGGTAGTTCAGAGTTTACTTGACTTAACAGATCACTCAGATCCTTACCAGAAGCAGTTAGGGATGTATCATCAGCAAAAAGTCTTACCGAGAAATAATTAGTTGCCTTAACGAAATCATTTATGTATATTAGGAAAAGCAGAGGTCCTAATATAGAACCTTGAGGCACACCTGAATTAATATCTAGTAGATCTGATAAAGTGTCATTAACGTAAACACTTTGTTTCCGTCTGTTTAGATAAGATTTAAACCATTCAATTGCCTTTCCACGCATTCCATAATATGATAGTTTATCTAATAATATTGCATGGTTGACGGTGTCGAAGGCTTTACTCAAGTCTAAAAATAACGAGACTGCATAGTCACCCTGGTCAAGCTTAGTTGATATTTCATCGATTAAGTCAACAAGGCAGTCAGTGGTAGTACGTCCTGATCGAAATCCATACTGATTGGGAGTAAAAATATTTTCAGTTGATAAATGCATAATAAGTTGATTAGAAATGCACTTTTCAAAGATTTTACTAAAAACACTGAGAATAGATATAGGTCTGTAGTTATTACATGAGGCTCGACTACCTTGTTTAAAAATTGGGATAACTTTTGCTATTTTTAAGGAATCCGGGACTACTCCTTGATTTATAGATAGATTAATAATATAAGTTAGAGGACGGAAAATCTCATGTGCAGCGGTTGAAGCTAATAAGGGGTGTACTTTGTCTGCTCCAAATGATTTGCTTGTATCCAGACCGTCTAACAGCAGAAAAACCTCAATCTCATTAATTTTGTTGAATTCAAATATTTCATGCTTACCAGTTAAATAAGAGGAATGTCGTCGCATCGGAGTTGGTAGCTTGGAAGCAAGCTTAGAGGGGATATCGCAAAAGTATCTGTTTAGAGTATTGGATATCGTATCCGGTTGTTCAAAATGTTTGCCATTATGTTCTAGTTTGTTGATGTGAGATGATGACCTCTTTTTGTTAATGATTAGATTTATACTATCCCACATTTTCTTAGTATTTTTAGAATTTGTTAATACATCATTATAAAACATTTCGCGATATAGTTTATTGATGAGGGCTATTTTGTTGCGATATAATTTATATTTATTGAGAAAAATTGTATTGTGCGAAATCAGCCACTGTTTATATAAATTATCTCGTACTTTGATCGATTTTTTTAAGCCAGAGGTTACCCAAGGTTTATGCGAATTATTTTTTAGTTTTATAGACTTGAGGGGTGCGTGTTTGTTACTTATATTGTTAAAAATATGGAGAAATCTGTCAAAGCTTTCATTGGCGTCTTTACTTGTGTATACTTCATACCAATTCTCCTTGCTTAGTTCTCTTTTAAAGTGTTCACTGTTGAATTTTTTAAAATCTCGTATCTCAATGCAGTCCGGAAACGGGCTCTGCTTTGGATCGTATATTATACTGAAGACGGCTAGGTGATCTGCAACCTCTGCAGCTATACTACCGCTAGTACTACATGTTGTAAAATTTGAATGAATATGATCAATGCAGCTTTGTGTAGATTGAGTTATACGGGTGGCTTCGTGAATCAGGGGGGTAAAGCCTTCCGATCGAACAAGATTAAGATAAGTTTTTGTTGTTTTATTTTTCTTTAACGTATTAATATTGATATCACCCATGATCAAGCATTTTTTCTTTAATAGAAAAATTTTGTGAAGCGTCTCTTCGAATTTGTCTAAAAAATCAACATTAGATAAATTTGGAGGTTTGTAGACAAGACCAACAATCATGTTTTGAGTCTCTATCCATACGTTTTCTAAATCATCAATTTTCAAATCATTTCTCATGTGAAAAGTAAAGTCCGACTTGATGTAAAGTGCGACTCCTCCTCCCGTCGAGAGAGGTCGGTGATCATTGATCATGACATAATTTGGAATTTGGAAGCAGTTTATATCAGTAAGAGATGATATCCAGGTTTCTGAGCATCCAATAAAGTCAAACTCGATGGGGATTGAATCAATTAGACTACGAAAGTCGTCAAAATGTTTGTTTAAGCTTCTGGTGTTAAGGTGAAGCATAGATAATTGAGGCTTAACAATAGACGAAAGTTCATTAAGTTCGTCTATTGTAAAGATTCCATGGTCATTGAATGATTTTAAATTCAAATCAGGATCGTTTGCAAAGCGATTCATTATTTACATAAACATAACAGTTCTTTATAATTTACGATGAGTAAATATAATGTTCAGTTCTTAACTCAGTTCTTAAACTAATTTTTAAATAAAGAATTTTGAACTTTTGAACTTTTGAACTCCATTTATGTAAAGTTTTCCATGGTGGAATCGAGGTTTCCTTCCTTGTTGGTAAGCCTCTCTCATGGTGTCCTTCAGAAGATTTTTCTTCTCGACATCTTCCTTTATCAGGTCTTCAGACACCCAAACCTTATTTTGTAGGTGTTTTTTGTTCATTAGGATTGCTCTTCTTTCCGGTCTGTAGAGAAACTTTGCGATAATTGGTCGAGGTCTGTCTTTTCTTGAACGTCCTGTTCTGTGTGCATTTTCGATGACAGGACTGAGCTCCAGATCCGTGTATAATATGTCCCCTACTGAACCTACTGTATTAACTTTCTGGACTCGTCTTGTGCTCTGAATTCGAAATGGAGGGACAAAACCCACCAAACGGTTCTCTGAAGTGAGTCAGGGTTGTGGTCTCCAAACTGGCCAAAGTGGCCTTTTTCAAACAGAAAGTCCTCTTCAGCTTCGGTCATCATTCTTGCGGCTTGAGGACGATTACCTTTGGCATGGTTTTCAAGTAAATGACGTTTCCTTGCCAAATTAAGAACTTCTCTTGACTTGATAAAATCCTGGTCTGTAAACAAATTCAAAGCAGAGTTCTTGCTGTTAAGGTACCTCTGAAGACTTCTATAAATTGATGTCAAGGAAGAAGGCTCATACTCGTCGCCATTTTTTTCAGTCTTCGCTGTCATGAAGAACCTACACAAGAGGACATTCAGCTCAGCAGCAGGTATTTCCTCAACGTCCCTGTTGTCGTTTATCGAAGAACAGAACCTCTTCCATATTCCAATGTCATGTTCCAATTTTCTTTGTCGCCTCAGGCTTTTGGTCTTCAATAAACTGTTGAATTTCCTTGAGGACGTTGTTGTTATTACTGTTTTCAGCTTTAGGATAATAAAACTCGCTATCACTGTGGTTTTCTTCCTCTTCTGCCATTTTTCGGAAATGACAATAAAGTGATTTTGATAAAGCAATAATTAAAGAAATAATGCGGTAGTTATTGTTTTTGTTGTCTACGTTTTTGTTTTTATGTGAGCTGTCCAGTTGTCGACGTCCGGTTTTCCGGGTCCGGATGGGAAAATCCGGACTGTTAATGAGCCAATCAGAACGCACAATTTCCTAGGAAACCGGACCGGAAAAAAATTTAACCAGATACTAGACGTGCTGCAGCATTTTGAACTTGCTGAAGTTTTTGAATTAGGTATTTAGGCATCCCATACAACAGAGAATTACAAAAATCAAGTCCTGAGGAAATAAATGCACGGACAAGCGTTTCACTAGGCTCAGATTTCAGCCGTCAGGGATTCGTGCGCCTGCGATTAGCGCACGAAACCCCGACAATCTGAGCCTAGCGTTTCAAAGGCTTCAAATGAAATAAATTTTCGGATTTTCCAGATGTGATAAAATCAGGACTTACACATAGAGGTGATCTGGTTTCCTAGAGACATTTTTCAATTGAAGATAACACCAATTAATATCACGAACTGTTGACTTCGGAGATATATCATGGCCACAACACCTAAGAGAATCCAAAGGTGGTCGATGGCGGTAAGCAGCCGACAGCAGTAAAACCTCCGTTTTATCAGTGTTTAGTTTTAACTTGTTGCTCATCATCCATTCATCAATTTCACTAACGACTAAGTACATTTTACAATCTTGCTTAAAGATCCATAAAGATTGTTTTATCTTATTAGAGATCTTTCGCATAAGCACAGTCCATTTCACTATTAGTGGAAACCATCCACTATAAATATGATAATGAGGTAAAACAGAACGTGTAGCTATTGTTTCAAACAGAAAACGACTAACATCTTGAGACAATTGTAGTTTATTAGAGCCTATTGTATTTTTACAGCTTTCCAGTTTACACTGAAACTTAACTAATGTGAGAAACCGTATACGTAATTAGTAATCCAATATTAAAGAATAACGAATTAAAGAAAACCAGAAATACTTTACTTATATATTAGGCTAACTTAGATTTGCTCTAATCACTCTTTGTCTCAGCTGATTATCTAAAATTGTACTAATTTTTTCCATCATTCCCATTGCGAGCTCCGAAACATTTTTACTGTATGTGAGCAGTTCCTGAGCGTCTTTGTTGGATTTTCTTCGGCTTTGTTTTCTTTTCTTTCTGTTCTTTGCTCTAAATTGCTTAGATTCCAGTCTGTTCAGTGTCTTCATTAAACTCTTTATTCAGCTCCGGTTTGTTGTTCTGATCGTCGGAGCTGACTGTATTCCAAATTCACCAAATCCAATTTTGATCGTTGTCATTCTTACGGTGTTACTTTCTTGCAGTATTTCATCTTTGCTTTCTTGATGGTACTGGTGGCCATGCTTGGTGTATCTTTACTTGTAGCCTATGACGTTTCGTAATCTTCCACCATGTGAACATTTTTGGCGGTTAACAATCCCGTTTAAATTCTTTCTATTGCTGTCTTTTTGTCTGCTCTTCTGTAATAGTCCCTAGTCATGGTCTTCTTCATCAACTGAAATCGCCGCCTTTCAACACCCCCACTTTAAGTTTTCACAAATTTGTGTTTTTGCATTGTGGATATAACAATACTTCATATTTCAATCAACTCCTTTATTTTTCATTATTGTTTAGAAACAAACTTCGTGTATATAGTACATAATTTTCTATATTGATGGCTTTTATAATATGTAAATTTCACTTTCTTAGGACATGAATAGACGATATATTAATGTAATGTCTGCAATCACTCTCCGTCATAGACAGAATGTTGAGACTACTATACTTTTCATTTACTGTGTACTGTTAAATATGGTTTAGACAAGGCGCAAAATTGAAAAAGTCGATCGCAAAAAGTGCAGAAGGCATTTTGGGGTAGAGGCTGGTAGCATAACTATTCAAAACTAAATTTTCATGCTGAATCCGAATATGGCTGTTACCAAGACATATTCTGCAATCTTATACGTGTAAATGACGTATTTGTGAATTGCTACAGTCATTTCATACTAACGGCTTTATCATGTAATTCCAAAAGTTTCCAAACTTAAAAACAATTACCATGGCTGGAAAGAGCATACCAAAATCAGTAAAACTGTGAAGTTTGAAGGATATCAGTTAAAAAATCAAGGAGATACGAATTTTCAAAAAACGAAATTTTGTATGAAAACACTTACAGTTATGCAAGAGATACAAACAAATTTCGATTTTTGAAAATTCGTATCTCCTTGATTTTTTAACTGATATCCTTCAAACTTCACAGTTTTACTGATTTTGATATGCTCTTTCCAGCCATGGTAATTGTTTTTCTCGTTCGTTACGTTCATCGTCTAAGAAATTACTTATTGTACCTAAATTTAAATTGCAAACATATGGTTCAAGGGCTTTTTCTATCTGACATTGTGGTCCAGTACTCTGGAACTCTCTTCCTCAAGATATTAGGGACTGTGCCAGTATGGACATTTTTAAGTCAAAACTTAAGACATTTCTTTTTAAAGAGGCATATTATTAGTTGACTAGTTTTTATCTCCATGATTTTATAATTTTATCGTTTTTTAACATTATAAATATATAGATTTATCTAATTTCAACGAAACTCTTATAATTATGCGCAATTATTTTTGTTTATTTTCAGTTATTAATATTTATTATGTAGTTATATTTTTAAATTTTATGCATCAGCGCTTTGGGCAGTCTATGTAAAAGCGCTATATAAATATAGTTATTATTATTTTATTATTATTATTTTTAAGTTTGAAAACTTTTGGAATTACATGAAAAAGCCGTTAGTATGAAATGACTGTAGCAATTCACAAAACACGTCTTACACATATAAGATTGCCGAATACGTCTTGGTATAGTAACAGTCATATTCGCATTCAGCATGAAAAATCGGTTTAGAATAGTTATGTTACCAGCCTCTACCCCAAAATGCCTTCAGCTTTCTGATTTCTCGAAAATGCGCCTTGTCTAGTTCTATTCCAACTCCAATTGCTGATGCCATCATCAACTTCAATATCTACGATGTATTATTTCTATTCTCGTTTCTAATAGCTTTGGTTACGCCCTCTCATAACAATAATGCCACTTCATCATGTAACCAAAGTTAATAGAGTGGAATGGTTAGGAAACCCATATTGGTCTAATTTTTGTACACTTTTTCCAACCGTGACCGTGCACAAAACAAAAGCATTCCTGCATATATCAGACAATTAGCCAATAAACACGTTTGAGTCAGATCAATCAAGCATCATAAATGACGGTAAAACAAAAGATTGTGCACGGTCAAAGCCCTACTCAACATCCATGTTTGCTCCATTCAATAGAACAATGGGTTTCCTAACCATTCCACTCTATTAGCTTTGATGTAACGTCTTGATCATGCATTCCATGGTTATGCATTTACAAGTGCGTTTGTTTGCATGCATGAATACAGAACCAACGGTAATTGCATTGGCTAAACACAGGCGAACTGTCAAAAACATTCGAAGAAATAACCGAACATATATATAGATTGGAAGACTAAGGGAAGTATTGTTAGACCTTTTTGCTTTATCACTATTTTCCAACTCCGTGCTTCTTAAAACAAAGAACTGCACCGTAGAATGTGTGGAATGTGAACTTCTTTTGATTGAAATGAAACAGTTCCCGTTGTCTTCCAATCAAGAAGACTCATTAATATATAGCTCCCAGTTCTGTTGCTCGGAGCCTTATTTTTATGCGCGTTCTTGATTAGAAGATAAAGAGAAGTTTCATTTCAAACAAAAGAAGTTCAAATTCCGCACATTCTACGATGCAGTTCTCTGTTTCAAGATACACAAAGTTGGAAAATAGTGTTAGGGCAGAAAAGAGTCTAATCAGAACAAAATCTACATCGAAACGCTCATATAGCACAACAAACTCACCGCCACATTTCGCTTGACAAAACCTGTAGTTTACAAAGAATCTCAGTATTGTTATGGCTATACTAAAAAGGAAAAGACTACAGAGGATTGTACTTTCTAGTAGAGTCTTGGTCGCATTTATATGCTTTGGCTGTTTCCTGATGTTAAAGGTTGTGCCATATAGCAGTGATCCCTCAACTGAGCGTTTTGTGGAAAATATGCAAGAGGCGTCTAGCTCTATCCCAACGAAACAGCCCGTGAAGAAACTAAAGAAACCTAACTTCTCAGTGGTCTTGCCACGTGTTGAAGAGGGACTAAATGACCATAAAATCAAGCCTTTTTTGTCCCCGGGAAAAAAGGCGGCTAGCCCTAAATCTTCTCTTGGGTTATGGAATATGATTAAACGAGTTGGGCTAATGAACGCAACTTGGAGACAAACAGCTAAACAACGTCGAGGCAAGAAACAAAGCCAAGCGAATTTCTCTCTAATCTTCCCACATACTGAGCCAATACTATCTGACCAAGAAAGAAACCTCTATATTGTTGTGGTCGTAAATTCTTATGCCTCGGGAATTGAACCTCGAATATTGCGAGATACTATTCGTAATACCTGGGGTAATGCAAGAGCCGCTCCAACCAAATACGCCTGGAGATTATTCTTTACTCTGGGAATCGCAAGTAGCAAGGTCGACAACGAGATCAACAATCAAGAAGCGCTTGACCAAAACGATCTTATAATAGGAGACTTTACAGATACTTACATCAATCTGGTGATCAAGACATTTATGAGTCATTATTGGGCTGTAACTAAACTGTCTTGTAATTATGTTTTGAAGACCGACGATGATGTTTACGTTAGAGTTCCAAGGCTAATGAGTTGGCTTGTAAAGTCTGGATCCCCATCTTCATTTTATGGGGGATACATCACTCCATATCGGTCAGTGCATCGTGATCCCAAAAGTAAATGGTTTGTATCAAGAGAGGCTTACAATGAGACAGAATGGCCACCATATTGTCCGGGAGCTTTTCACGTTCTGTCGAGTGATATCATCTCTAAATATTTCACCTACACACAAACAAGGAAGCCATTTCACATCGACGATGCCTATATTGGGGTTGCTTCCAAAGAACTGGGAATCGAGCCCATTCAAATACCGGGGTTTCATATAGGAACTAAAGAAAGATCAGACTGCCAGTTGATAACATCATTGGCCATAGGACATAAAGTAGACCCAAAATTGATGATGAAATATAACATTTTTTACAAGACATACAGAAAGACGTATTCTATATTTCTCGATTGATCATGTCATAGAATACAGAATTCAGACAGTAAATGCTGGACAAACATGCCTACCTATCATTTATTTCTTCAGGGTAACCTTTATTATTGTCCTTGTTGTTGATGTTGTTGTTTATTTATTTGTTTGCGTGTTTGTTTTTGTTTTTGTTTATTTTGGTTAATTTTTTTTTTTGTTTTGTTTTGTTTTGTTTTTGCGTAGATCGTCATTGGAACTATTTTTCGTCCTGAATCTTGACATTTTAGGGGCGGAAGACTGATGTAAGTGCTTTACCAGCAAATACACACAAACGCTGCCGGCTGTAGAATGAACGAGATATCAAATACAACACGAGGCCGCCTGCTGTATCAGAAGAATTCGAAGTTAATCAAACAGTCAGCATGTGCGTGTATATGCCGGTAAAGCAGGAACTAGAAGTCTCTAACCCTTTTAATTTTCGAAGTGAGTGCACACTAGTATTTACATTCTGAATGTGACAGTTTTGGAGAACGAATTTGTCTTTTTAATCCTTCTGATTTTATTTTCTTATGTGTCCATGTTTACGTTTCGTTTGGAAAAATAAATCTTCGATTTCATCTTGCAGATGTTTCAAGGACAATACAATTAATTTTACGGCGTTCGTTATCACTTTTGAGTTTTGTCATAATTTGCAACTCGGTCCCCTCGTTAACTTTCTCACGCCGGGCACAAAGGACCCCCAAATCGGCACCGTTAAATGTGCCATTTTTGCTCTAACCTTTGCATCTTCAACAATATTTAATCATTTGCAATGAAATTGTCAGTGATGCCTAACTATAGGTGGCGATTTATTTTGCCATTTTTAAAAGTTACCATTGACGTGATTTTGACGTCATAGCGAATTGTTACATTTTTCGAGAACATCCAAATTACTTCAAGAGATTATCAAAGGTACATAGTTTGAAAGAGAATGCTATTCCCTAAAATTTGGTGCAATTTCTATCTCGATCCGACATTTCGTTGTTGAGTTATAAGGGATTTTTGTTTCACGATGACGTCATAAAAGTGACGTCACTAATAACCATTAAAAGCCATTAGAAGCCATTGGAAACCACAAGTGGTGATGTAACGAACATGTATTGCTATTATGAAGTGTTTCTACATAACTAAGTTAAAACTTTTGGTCATCGAGCTTTATTAGGGATATTTCAAATAATCGGTGACGTCATTATGACGTTAGAGGATTTTGCTATATATTCTTATACTTATTTCTAATACTTATCTTCAAAAAATCAAAAATCTAAAAACATACGATTTGGGGGACTACAAAGCTCTTTCACTATGCAAAGTATAAGAACAACCGAACTTCAAACAAAAAAGTTGAATGAAGAAGAAGTAATTGTCTAATAATCTAATAATCATATGGGAAATGGTAAAGGAAATTAATGAAAATTACTAGCTTCTTCATTCAACTTTTTTGTTTGAAGTTCGGTCGTTCTTATACTTTGCATAGTGAAAGAGCTTTGTAGTCCCCCAAATCGTATGTTTTTAGATTTTTGATTTTTTGAAGATAAGTATTAGAAACATTAATAAGAATATATAGCAAAATCCTCTAACGTCATAATGACGTCACCGATTATTTGAAATATCCCTAATAAAGCTCGATGACCAACAGTTTTAACTTAGTTATGTAGAAACACTTCATAATAGTAATACATGTTCGTTGCATCACCACTTGTGGTTTCCAATGGCTTCTAATGGCTTTTAATGGTTATTAGTGACGTCACTTTTATGACGTCATCGTGAAACAAAAATCCCTTATAACTCAACAACGGAATGTCGGATCGAGATAGAAATTGCACCAAATTTTAGAGAATAGCATTCTCTTTCAAACTATGTACCTTTGATAATCTCTTGAAGTAATCTGCAGGATGTTCTCAAAAAATGTAACAATTCGCTATGACGTCAAAATCACGTCAATGGTAACTTTTAAAAATGGCAAAATATATCGCCACTTATAGTTAATCATAACTGACAATTTCATTGCAAATGATCAAATATTGTTAAAGATACAAAGGTTAGAGCAAAAATGGCACATTTAACGGTGCCGATTTTGGGGTCCTTTGTGCCCGGCGTGTCTAGTTTTCATTGTCATAAAAGTTGTAATTACAGTACTGAAACGAACTATTTCATCAAAAAGGAAATGAATTGTTTTAATTCAATTGATCTAGAATTTATTTGTGCGTGGGAATCATATATAGACATATAGACAAATAATTGTGTTTCTTCCACGTTGGTTTTTCTGTTTATTCCAAGCTTTCGGACCTTTCGTTTTTCATCAGGGAATGAATAACGATCTAAAGTATTTACAAAAAATAAAATGTCAGTTTGAATATTCTAATTAAGGCCAAGTTCAGACGTCGAACTTTTGCCGCGTCAAATCTAATTGTTGCATTTTGTAGATGAGAAGTGCGGCGTCTGAACCTACTGTTTTTTTTTTTTTTTTTTTTTTTTTTAATTCTCTCCAGTAAAATATTTTGAATTATACAATAAATATATACATAGTAGGAGAAGGGCAACAATATAGATACCTAATTATGTGCCCTTTCCTAAGTTTTACAATTTTGTTTACAATAAGGTAATTAAGTATAACTAAATATGACTAATGTACGAAAAAAAAGAAAAAAAAGCTATTGAATAATTTAAGCATATAAATTGAAGTAAGCAGTAGAAGACAAAATACGAAATATGAAGTAAATGATAATTAAAATGATTTTCACTCAGTATTGTTTCAAGTAGTATGTTTTAAGTGCTTTTTTGAAAGGAATTTTTGATTTTATGTTTCTGATAGAAGGAGGGATGTCGTTCCAGAAATATCTTCCTATAACAGTTGGACAAAACTTCCTTAAATTAATTCTATAGGAAGGTATTTTTAGCTTCTCAGAGGAAGCACTACGAGTATTATAGGAATGGTGCTCAGAAACCAGGGAAAAGTTAAAATTACTCTGCTCTTTGTCGCTGAGGCAATCATGTAAAAATAAGCATGTTTGCAGTTTGACAATATCAGGAAATTTCAAAAGACCGAGGTTTATATAATGTGGAGTAATGTGATCATAAAGAGGGACTTCATTTATTATTCTGATAGCCTTATTTTGTAATTTTGATAAATCAGAAAGAGGATTGTCGTAATTATTACCCCAAATGATACATCCATAGATAAGATATGGATAGATCAAAGAATAATAGACATTGACTAAGGATTTCTTGTCAAGATGCCATTTTAATTTAGATAGAATATTGATGCTTTTACTAATTTTGTTGCATATATATTCTATGTGGTCATGCCAGGATAGGTGACTATCAATAATAATACCAAGATACTTAACACTGAATGACTGTTCCAAAATTTGGTCAGCTAATGAAAGGGGAAGATACATATTGCAGTTAGTTTTCTGCCGAGGTTGAAAGATCACATATTTAGTTTTGGTAAAATTTAAAGAAAGTTTGTTAGCACATAGCCAATCATATATAATTGGTAGTTCAGAGTTTACTTGACTTAACAGATCACTCAGATCCTTACCAGAAGCAGTTAGGGATGTATCATCAGCAAAAAGTCTTACCGAGAAATAATTAGTTGCCTTAACGAAATCATTTATGTATATTAGGAAAAGCAGAGGTCCTAATATAGAACCTTGAGGCACACCTGAATTAATATCTAGTAGATCTGATAAAGTGTCATTAACGTAAACACTTTGTTTCCGTCTGTTTAGATAAGATTTAAACCATTCAATTGCCTTTCCACGCATTCCATAATATGATAGTTTATCTAATAATATTGCATGGTTGACGGTGTCGAAGGCTTTACTCAAGTCTAAAAATAACGAGACTGCATAGTCACCCTGGTCAAGCTTAGTTGATATTTCATCGATTAAGTCAACAAGGCAGTCAGTGGTAGTACGTCCTGATCGAAATCCATACTGATTGGGAGTAAAAATATTTTCAGTTGATAAATGCATAATAAGTTGATTAGAAATGCACTTTTCAAAGATTTTACTAAAAACACTGAGAATAGATATAGGTCTGTAGTTATTACATGAGGCTCGACTACCTTGTTTAAAAATTGGGATAACTTTTGCTATTTTTAAGGAATCCGGGACTACTCCTTGATTTATAGATAGATTAATAATATAAGTTAGAGGACGGAAAATCTCATGTGCAGCGGTTGAAGCTAATAAGGGGTGTACTTTGTCTGCTCCAAATGATTTGCTTGTATCCAGACCGTCTAACAGCAGAAAAACCTCAATCTCATTAATTTTGTTGAATTCAAATATTTCATGCTTACCAGTTAAATAAGAGGAATGTCGTCGCATCGGAGTTGGTAGCTTGGAAGCAAGCTTAGAGGGGATATCGCAAAAGTATCTGTTTAGAGTATTGGATATCGTATCCGGTTGTTCAAAATGTGTGCCATTATGTTCTAGTTTGTTGATGTGAGATGATGACCTCTTTTTGTTAATGATTAGATTTATACTATCCCACATTTTCTTAGTATTTTTAGAATTTGTTAATACATCATTATAAAACATTTCGCGATATAGTTTATTGATGAGGGCTATTTTGTTGCGATATAATTTATATTTATTGAGAAAAATTGTATTGTGCGAAATCAGCCACTGTTTATATAAATTATCTCGTACTTTGATCGATTTTTTTAAGCCAGAGGTTACCCAAGGTTTATGCGAATTATTTTTTAGTTTTATAGACTTGAGGGGTGCGTGTTTGTTACTTATATTGTTAAAAATATGGAGAAATCTGTCAAAGCTTTCATTGGCGTCTTTACTTGTGTATACTTCATACCAATTCTCCTTGCTTAGTTCTCTTTTAAAGTGTTCACTGTTGAATTTTTTAAAATCTCGTATCTCAATGCAGTCCGGAAACGGGCTCTGCTTTGGATCGTATATTATACTGAAGACGGCTAGGTGATCTGCAACCTCTGCAGCTATACTACCGCTAGTACTACATGTTGTAAAATTTGAATGAATATGATCAATGCAGCTTTGTGTAGATTGAGTTATACGGGTGGCTTCGTGAATCAGGGGGGTAAAGCCTTCCGATCGAACAAGATTAAGATAAGTTTTTGTTGTTTTATTTTTCTTTAACGTATTAATATTGATATCACCCATGATCAAGCATTTTTTCTTTAATAGAAAAATTTTGTGAAGCGTCTCTTCGAATTTGTCTAAAAAATCAACATTAGATAAATTTGGAGGTTTGTAGACAAGACCAACAATCATGTTTTGAGTCTCTATCCATACGTTTTCTAAATCATCAATTTTCAAATCATTTCTCATGTGAAAAGTAAAGTCCGACTTGATGTAAAGTGCGACTCCTCCTCCCGTCGAGAGAGGTCGGTGATCATTGATCATGACATAATTTGGAATTTGGAAGCAGTTTATATCAGTAGAGATGATATCCAGGTTTCTGAGCATCCAATAAAGTCAAACTCGATGGGGATTGAATCAATTAGACTACGAAAGTCGTCAAAATGTTTGTTTAAGCTTCTGGTGTTAAGGTGAAGCATAGATAATTGAGGCTTAACAATAGACGAAAGTTCATTAAGTTCGTCTATTGTAAAGATTCCATGGTCATTGAATGATTTTAAATTCAAATCAGGATCGTTTGCAAAGCGATTCATTATTTACATAAACATAACAGTTCTTTATAATTTACGATGAGTAAATATAATGTTCAGTTCTTAACTCAGTTCTTAAACTAATTTTTAAATAAAGAATTTTGAACTTATCTTCAGCCCTCGTAGAGAACTCCATTTATGTAAAGTTTTCCATGGTGGAATCGAGGTTTCCTTCCTTGTTGGTAAGCCTCTCTCATGGTGTCCTTCAGAAGATTTTTCTTCTCGACATCTTCCTTTATCAGGTCTTCAGACACCCAAACCTTATTTTGTAGGTGTTTTTTGTTCATTAGGATTGCTCTTCTTTCCGGTCTGTAGAGAAACTTTGCGATAATTGGTCGAGGTCTGTCTTTTCTTGAACGTCCTGTTCTGTGTGCATTTTCGATGACAGGACTGAGCTCCAGATCCGTGTATAATATGTCCCCTACTGAACCTACTGTATTAACTTTCTGGACTCGTCTTGTGCTCTGAATTCGAAATGGAGGGACAAAACCCACCAAACGGTTCTCTGAAGTGAGTCAGGGTTGTGGTCTCCAAACTGGCCAAAGTGGCCTTTTTCAAACAGAAAGTCCTCTTCAGCTTCGGTCATCATTCTTGCGGCTTGAGGACGATTACCTTTGGCATGGTTTTCAAGTAAATGACGTTTCCTTGCCAAATTAAGAACTTCTCTTGACTTGATAAAATCCTGGTCTGTAAACAAATTCAAAGCAGAGTTCTTGCTGTTAAGGTACCTCTGAAGACTTCTATAAATTGATGTCAAGGAAGAAGGCTCATACTCGTCGCCATTTTTTTCAGTCTTCGCTGTCATGAAGAACCTACACAAGAGGACATTCAGCTCAGCAGCAGGTATTTCCTCAACGTCCCTGTTGTCGTTTATCGAAGAACAGAACCTCTTCCATATTCCAATGTCATGTTCCAATTTTCTTTGTCGCCTCAGGCTTTTGGTCTTCAATAAACTGTTGAATTTCCTTGAGGACGTTGTTGTTATTACTGTTTTCAGCTTTAGGATAATAAAACTCGCTATCACTGTGGTTTTCTTCCTCTTCTGCCATTTTTCGGAAATGACAATAAAGTGATTTTGATAAAGCAATAATTAAAGAAATAATGCGGTAGTTATTGTTTTTGTTGTCTACGTTTTTGTTTTTATGTGAGCTGTCCAGTTGTCGACGTCCGGTTTTCCGGGTCCGGATGGGAAAATCCGGACTGTTAATGAGCCAATCAGAACGCACAATTTCCTAGGAAACCGGACCGGAAAAAAATTTAACCAGATACTAGACGTGCTGCAGCATTTTGAACTTGCTGAAGTTTTTGAATTAGGTATTTAGGCATCCCATACAACAGAGAATTACAAAAATCAAGTCCTGAGGAAATAAATGCACGGACAAGCGTTTCACTAGGCTCAGATTTCAGCCGTCAGGGATTCGTGCGCCTGCGATTAGCGCACGAAACCCCGACAATCTGAGCCTAGCGTTTCAAAGGCTTCAAATGAAATAAATTTTCGGATTTTCCAGATGTGATAAAATCAGGACTTACACATAGAGGTGATCTGGTTTCCTAGAGACATTTTTCAATTGAAGATAACACCAATTAATATCACGAACTGTTGACTTCGGAGATATATCATGGCCACAACACCTAAGAGAATCCAAAGGTGGTCGATGGCGGTAAGCAGCCGACAGCAGTAAAACCTCCGTTTTATCAGTGTTTAGTTTTAACTTGTTGCTCATCATCCATTCATCAATTTCACTAACGACTAAGTACATTTTACAATCTTGCTTAAAGATCCATAAAGATTGTTTTATCTTATTAGAGATCTTTCGCATAAGCACAGTCCATTTCACTATTAGTGGAAACCATCCACTATAAATATGATAATGAGGTAAAACAGAACGTGTAGCTATTGTTTCAAACAGAAAACGACTAACATCTTGAGACAATTGTAGTTTATTAGAGCCTATTGTATTTTTACAGCTTTCCAGTTTACACTGAAACTTAACTAATGTGAGAAACCGTATACGTAATTAGTAATCCAATATTAAAGAATAACGAATTAAAGAAAACCAGAAATACTTTACTTATATATTAGGCTAACTTAGATTTGCTCTAATCACTCTTTGTCTCAGCTGATTATCTAAAATTGTACTAATTTTTTCCATCATTCCCATTGCGAGCTCCGAAACATTTTTACTGTATGTGAGCAGTTCCTGAGCGTCTTTGTTGGATTTTCTTCGGCTTTATTTTCTTTTCTTTCTGTTCTTTGCTCTAAATTGCTTAGATTCCAGTCTGTTCACTGTCTTCATTAAACTCTTTATTCAGCTCCGGTTTGTTGTTCTGATCGTCGGAGCTGACTGTATTCCAAATTCACCAAATCCAATTTTGATCGTTGTCATTCTTACGGTGTTACTTTCTTGCAGTATTTCATCTTTGCTTTCTTGATGGTACTGGTGGCCATGCTTGGTGTATCTTTACTTGTAGCCTATGACGTTTCGTAATCTTCCACCATGTGAACATTTTTGGCGGTTAACAATCCCGTTTAAATTCTTTCTATTGCTGTCTTTTTGTCTGCTCTTCTGTAATAGTCCCTAGTCATGGTCTTCTTCATCAACTGAAATCGCCGCCTTTCAACACCCCCACTTTAAGTTTTCACAAATTTGTGTTTTTGCATTGTGGATATAACAATACTTCATATTTCAATCAACTCCTTTATTTTTCATTATTGTTTAGAAACAAACTTCGTGTATATAGTACATAATTTTCTATATTGATGGCTTTTATAATATGTAAATTTCACTTTCTTAGGACATGAATAGACGATATATTAATGTAATGTCTGCAATCACTCTCCGTCATAGACAGAATGTTGAGACTACTATACTTTTCATTTACTGTGTACTGTTAAATATGGTTTAGACAAGGCGCAAAATTGAAAAAGTCGATCGCAAAAAGTGCAGAAGGCATTTTGGGGTAGAGGCTGGTAGCATAACTATTCAAAACTAAATTTTCATGCTGAATCCGAATATGGCTGTTACCAAGACATATTCTGCAATCTTATACGTGTAAATGACGTATTTGTGAATTGCTACAGTCATTTCATACTAACGGCTTTATCATGTAATTCCAAAAGTTTCCAAACTTAAAAACAATTACCATGGCTGGAAAGAGCATACCAAAATCAGTAAAACTGTGAAGTTTGAAGGATATCAGTTAAAAAATCAAGGAGATACGAATTTTCAAAAATCGAAATTTGTTTGTATCTCTTGCATAACTGTAAGTGTTTTCATACAAAATTTCGTTTTTTGAAAATTCGTATCTCCTTGATTTTTTAACTGATATCCTTCAAACTTCACAGTTTTACTGATTTTGATATGCTCTTTCCAGCCATGGTAATTGTTTTTCTCGTTCGTTACGTTCATCGTCTAAGAAATTACTTATTGTACCTAAATTTAAATTGCAAACATATGGTTCAAGGGCTTTTTCTATCTGACATTGTGGTCCAGTACTCTGGAACTCTCTTCCTCAAGATATTAGGGACTGTGCCAGTATGGACATTTTTAAGTCAAAACTTAAGACATTTCTTTTTAAAGAGGCATATTATTAGTTGACTAGTTTTTATCTCCATGATTTTATAATTTTATCGTTTTTTAACATTATAAATATATAGATTTATCTAATTTCAACGAAACTCTTATAATTATGCACAATTATTTTTGTTTATTTTCAGTTATTAATATTTATTATGTAGTTATATTTTTAAATTTTATGCATCAGCGCTTTGGGCAGTCTATGTAAAAGCGCTATATAAATATAGTTATTATTATTTTATTATTATTATTTTTAAGTTTGAAAACTTTTGGAATTACATGAAAAAGCCGTTAGTATGAAATGACTGTAGCAATTCACAAAACACGTCTTACACATATAAGATTGCCGAATACGTCTTGGTATAGTAACAGTCATATTCGCATTCAGCATGAAAAATCGGTTTAGAATAGTTATGTTACCAGCCTCTACCCCAAAATGCCTTCAGCTTTCTGATTTCTCGAAAATGCGCCTTGTCTAGTTCTATTCCAACTCCAATTGCTGATGCCATCATCAACTTCAATATCTACGATGTATTATTTCTATTCTCGTTTCTAATAGCTTTGGTTACGCCCTCTCATAACAATAATGCCACTTCATCATGTAACCAAAGTTAATAGAGTGGAATGGTTAGGAAACCCATTGGTCTAATTTTTGTACACTTTTTCCAACCGTGACCGTGCACAAAACAAAAGCATTCCTGCATATATCAGACAATTAGCCAATAAACACGTTTGAGTCAGATCAATCAAGCATCATAAATGACGGTAAAACAAAAGATTGTGCACGGTCAAAGCCCTACTCAACATCCATGTTTGCTCCATTCAATAGAACAATGGGTTTCCTAACCATTCCACTCTATTAGCTTTGATGTAACGTCTTGATCATGCATTCCATGGTTATGCATTTACAAGTGCGTTTGTTTGCATGCATGAATACAGAACCAACGGTAATTGCATTGGCTAAACACAGGCGAACTGTCAAAAACATTCGAAGAAATAACCGAACATATATATAGATTGGAAGACTAAGGGAAGTATTGTTAGACCTTTTTGCTTTATCACTATTTTCCAACTCCGTGCTTCTTAAAACAAAGAACTGCACCGTAGAATGTGTGGAATGTGAACTTCTTTTGATTGAAATGAAACAGTTCCCGTTGTCTTCCAATCAAGAAGACTCATTAATATATAGCTCCCAGTTCTGTTGCTCGGAGCCTTATTTTTATGCGCGTTCTTGATTAGAAGATAAAGAGAAGTTTCATTTCAAACAAAAGAAGTTCAAATTCCGCACATTCTACGATGCAGTTCTCTGTTTCAAGATACACAAAGTTGGAAAATAGTGTTAGGGCAGAAAAGAGTCTAATCAGAACAAAATCTACATCGAAACGCTCATATAGCACAACAAACTCACCGCCACATTTCGCTTGACAAAACCTGTAGTTTACAAAGAATCTCAGTATTGTTATGGCTATACTAAAAAGGAAAAGACTACAGAGGATTGTACTTTCTAGTAGAGTCTTGGTCGCATTTATATGCTTTGGCTGTTTCCTGATGTTAAAGGTTGTGCCATATAGCAGTGATCCCTCAACTGAGCGTTTTGTGGAAAATATGCAAGAGGCGTCTAGCTCTATCCCAACGAAACAGCCCGTGAAGAAACTAAAGAAACCTAACTTCTCAGTGGTCTTGCCACGTGTTGAAGAGGGACTAAATGACCATAAAATCAAGCCTTTTTTGTCCCCGGGAAAAAAGGCGGCTAGCCCTAAATCTTCTCTTGGGTTATGGAATATGATTAAACGAGTTGGGCTAATGAACGCAACTTGGAGACAAACAGCTAAACAACGTCGAGGCAAGAAACAAAGCGAAGCGAATTTCTCTCTAATCTTTCCACATACTGAGCCAATACTATCTGACCAAGAAAGAAACCTCTACATTGCTGTGGTCGTAAATTCTTATGCCTCGGGATTTGAACCTCGAATATCACGAGAGACTATTCGTAATACCTGGGGTAATGTGAGAAGCGTTCCAGCCAAATACGCCTGGAGAGTATTCTTTACTCTGGGAATCGCAAGTAGCAAGGTCGACAACGAGATCAACAATCAAGAAGCGCTTGACCAAAACGATCTTATAATAGGAGACTTTACAGATACTTACATCAATCTGGTGATCAAGACATTTATGAGTCATTATTGGGCTGTAACTAAACTGTCTTGTAATTATGTTTTGAAGACCGACGATGATGTTTACGTTAGAGTTCCAAGGCTAATAACTTGGCTTGTAAAGTCTGGATCCCCATCTTCATTTTATGGGGGATACCTCACTCCATATCGGTCAGTGCATCGTGATCCCAAAAGTAAATGGTTTGTATCAAGAGAGGCTTACAATGAGACAGAATGGCCACCATATTGTCCGGGAGCTTTTCACGTTCTGTCGAGTGATATCATCTCTAAATATTTCACCTACACACAAACAAGGAAGCCATTTCACATCGACGATGCCTATATTGGGGTTGCTTCCAAAGAACTGGGAATCGAGCCCATTCAAATACCGGGGTTTCATATAGGAACTAAAGAAAGATCAGACTGCCAGTTGATAACATCATTGGCCATAGGACATAAAGTAGACCCAAAATTGATGATGAAATATAACATTTTTTTACAAGACATACAGAAAGACGTATTCTATATTTCTCGATTGATCATGTCATAGAATACAGAATTCAGACAGTAAATGCTGGACAAACATGCCTACCTATCATTTATTTCTTCAGGGTAACCTTTATTATTGTCCTTGTTGTTGATGTTGTTGTTTATTTATTTGTTTGCGTGTTTGTTTTTGTTTTTTGTTTATTTTGGTTAATTTTTTTTTTGTTTTGTTTTGTTTTGTTTTTGCGTAGATCGTCATTGGAACTATTTTTCGTCCTGAATCTTGACATTTTAGGGGCGGAAGACTGATGTAAGTGCTTTACCAGCAAATACACACAAACGCTGCCGGCTGTAGAATGAACGAGATATCAAATACAACACGAGGCCGCCTGCTGTATCAGAAGAATTCGAAGTTAATCAAACAGTCAGCATGTGCGTGTATATGCCGGTAAAGCAGGAACTAGAAGTCTCTAACCCTTTTAATTTTCGAAGTGAGTGCACACTAGTATTTACATTCTGAATGTGACAGTTTTGGAGAACGAATTTGTCTTTTTAATCCTTCTGATTTTATTTTCTTATGTGTCCATGTTTACGTTTCGTTTGGAAAAATAAATCTTCGATTTCATCTTGCAGATGTTTCAAGGACAATACAATTAATTTTACGGCGTTCGTTATCACTTTTGAGTTTTGTCATAATTTGC
Organism: Telmatactis stephensoni; assembly: GCA_029948255.1. Classification (NCBI taxonomy): domain Eukaryota; kingdom Metazoa; phylum Cnidaria; class Anthozoa; order Actiniaria; family Isophelliidae; genus Telmatactis; species Telmatactis stephensoni. The sequence goes on from JALIZF010001761.1 coordinate 408,841, forward strand.
AACTCGGTCCCCTCGTTAACTTTCTCACGCCGGGCACAAAGGACCCCCAAATCGGCACCGTTAAATGTGCCATTTTTGCTCTAACCTTTGCATCTTCAACAATATTTAATCATTTGCAATGAAATTGTCAGTGATGCCTAACTATAGGTGGCGATTTATTTTGCCATTTTTAAAAGTTACCATTGACGTGATTTTGACGTCATAGCGAATTGTTACATTTTTCGAGAACATCCAAATTACTTCAAGAGATTATCAAAGGTACATAGTTTGAAAGAGAATGCTATTCTCTAAAATTTGGTGCAATTTCTATCTCGATCCGACATTCCGTTGTTGAGTTATAAGGGATTTTTGTTTCACGATGACGTCATAAAAGTGACGTCACTAATAACCATTAAAAGCCATTAGAAGCCATTGGAAACCACAAGTGGTGATGCAACGAACATGTATTACTATTATGAAGTGTTTCTACATAACTAAGTTAAAACTGTTGGTCATCGAGCTTTATTAGGGATATTTCAAATAATCGGTGACGTCATTATGACGTTAGAGGATTTTGCTATATATTCTTATACTTATTTCTAATACTTATCTTCAAAAAATCAAAAATCTAAAAACATACGATTTGGGGGACTACAAAGCTCTTTCACTATGCAAAGTATAAGAACGACCGAACTTCAAACAAAAAAGTTGAATGAAGAAGCTAGTAATTTTCATTAATTTCCTTTACCATTTCCCATATGATTATTAGATTATTAGACAATTACTTCTTCTTCATTCAACTTTTTTGTTTGAAGTTCGGTTGTTCTTATACTTTGCATAGTGAAAGAGCTTCGTAGTCCCCAAATCGTATGTTTTTAGATTTTTGATTTTTTGAAGATAAGTATTAGAAACATTAATAAGAATATATAGCAAAATCCTCTAACGTCATAATGACGTCACCGATTATTTGAAATATCCCTAATAAAGCTCGATGACCAACAGTTTTAACTTAGTTATGTAGAAACACATCATAATAGTAATACATGTTCGTTGCATCACCACTTGTGGTTTCCAATGGCTTCTAATGGCTTTTAATGGTTATTAGTGACGTCACTTTTATGACGTCATCGTGAAACAAAAATCCCTTATAACTCAACAACGGAATGTCGGATCGAGATAGAAATTGCACCAAATTTTAGAGAATAGCATTCTCTTTCAAACTATGTACCTTTGATAATCTCTTGAAGTAATCTGCAGGATGTTCTCAAAAAATGTAACAATTCGCTATGACGTCAAAATCACGTCAATGGTAACTTTTAAAAATGGCAAAATATATCGCCACTTATAGTTAATCATAACTGACAATTTCATTGCAAATGATCAAATATTGTTAAAGATACAAAGGTTAGAGCAAAAATGGCACATTTAACGGTGCCGATTTTGGGGTCCTTTGTGCCCGGCGTGTCTAGTTTTCATTGTCATAAAAGTTGTAATTACAGTACTGAAACGAACTATTTCATCAAAAAGGAAATGAATTGTTTTAATTCAATTGATCTAGAATTTATTTGTGCGTGGGAATCATATATAGACATATAGACAAATAATTGTGTTTCTTCCACGTTGGTTTTTCTGTTTATTCCAAGCTTTCGGACCTTTCGTTTTTCATCAGGGAATGAATAACGATCTAAAGTATTTACAAAAAATAAAATGTCAGTTTGAATATTCTAATTAAGGCCAAGTTCAGACGTCGAACTTTTGCCGCGTCAAATCTAATTGTTGCATTTTGTAGATGAGAAGTGCGGCGTCTGAACCTACTGTTTTTTTTTTTTTTTTTTTTTTTTTTAATTCTCTCCAGTAAAATATTTTGAATTATACAATATAATATATACATAGTAGGAGAAGGGCAACAATATAGATACCTAATTATGTGCCCTTTCCTAAGTTCAATTACAATTTTGTTTACAATAAGGTAATTAAGTATAACTAAATATGACTAATGTACGAAAAAAAAAGAAAAAAAAGCTATTGAATAATTTAAGCATATAAATTGAAGTAAGCAGTAGAAGACAAAATACGAAATATGAAGTAAATGATAATTAAAATGATTTTCACTCAGTATTGTTTCAAGTAGTATGTTTTAAGTGCTTTTTTGAAAGGAATTTTTGATTTTATGTTTCTGATAGAAGGAGGGATGTCGTTCCAGAAATATCTTCCTATAACAGTTGGACAAAACTTCCTTAAATTAATTCTATAGGAAGGTATTTTTAGCTTCTCAGAGGAAGCACTACGAGTATTATAGGAATGGTGCTCAGAAACCAGGGAAAAGTTAAAATTACTCTGCTCTTTGTCGCTGAGGCAATCATGTAAAAATAAGCATGTTTGCAGTTTGACAATATCAGGAAATTTCAAAAGACCGAGGTTTATATAATGTGGAGTAATGTGATCATAAAGAGGGACTTCATTTATTATTCTGATAGCCTTATTTTGTAATTTTGATAAATCAGAAAGAGGATTGTCGTAATTATTACCCCAAATGATACATCCATAGATAAGATATGGATAGATCAAAGAATAATAGACATTGACTAAGGATTTCTTGTCAAGATGCCATTTTAATTTAGATAGAATATTGATGCTTTTACTAATTTTGTTGCATATATATTCTATGTGGTCATGCCAGGATAGGTGACTATCAATAATAATACCAAGATACTTAACACTGAATGACTGTTCCAAAATTTGGTCAGCTAATGAAAGGGGAAGATACATATTGCAGTTAGTTTTCTGCCGAGGTTGAAAGATCACATATTTAGTTTTGGTAAAATTTAAAGAAAGTTTGTTAGCACATAGCCAATCATATATAATTGGTAGTTCAGAGTTTACTTGACTTAACAGATCACTCAGATCCTTACCAGAAGCAGTTAGGGATGTATCATCAGCAAAAAGTCTTACCGAGAAATAATTAGTTGCCTTAACGAAATCATTTATGTATATTAGGAAAAGCAGAGGTCCTAATATAGAACCTTGAGGCACACCTGAATTAATATCTAGTAGATCTGATAAAGTGTCATTAACGTAAACACTTTGTTTCCGTCTGTTTAGATAAGATTTAAACCATTCAATTGCCTTTCCACGCATTCCATAATATGATAGTTTATCTAATAATATTGCATGGTTGACGGTGTCGAAGGCTTTACTCAAGTCTAAAAATAACGAGACTGCATAGTCACCCTGGTCAAGCTTAGTTGATATTTCATCGATTAAGTCAACAAGGCAGTCAGTGGTAGTACGTCCTGATCGAAATCCATACTGATTGGGAGTAAAAATATTTTCAGTTGATAAATGCATAATAAGTTGATTAGAAATGCACTTTTCAAAGATTTTACTAAAAACACTGAGAATAGATATAGGTCTGTAGTTATTACATGAGGCTCGACTACCTTGTTTAAAAATTGGGATAACTTTTGCTATTTTTAAGGAATCCGGGACTACTCCTTGATTTATAGATAGATTAATAATATAAGTTAGAGGACGGAAAATCTCATGTGCAGCGGTTGAAGCTAATAAGGGGTGTACTTTGTCTGCTCCAAATGATTTGCTTGTATCCAGACCGTCTAACAGCAGAAAAACCTCAATCTCATTAATTTTGTTGAATTCAAATATTTCATGCTTACCAGTTAAATAAGAGGAATGTCGTCGCATCGGAGTTGGTAGCTTGGAAGCAAGCTTAGAGGGGATATCGCAAAAGTATCTGTTTAGAGTATTGGATATCGTATCCGGTTGTTCAAAATGTGTGCCATTATGTTCTAGTTTGTTGATGTGAGATGATGACCTCTTTTTGTTAATGATTAGATTTATACTATCCCACATTTTCTTAGTATTTTTAGAATTTGTTAATACATCATTATAAAACATTTCGCGATATAGTTTATTGATGAGGGCTATTTTGTTGCGATATAATTTATATTTATTGAGAAAAATTGTATTGTGCGAAATCAGCCACTGTTTATATAAATTATCTCGTACTTTGATCGATTTTTTTAAGCCAGAGGTTACCCAAGGTTTATGCGAATTATTTTTTAGTTTTATAGACTTGAGGGGTGCGTGTTTGTTACTTATATTGTTAAAAATATGGAGAAATCTGTCAAAGCTTTCATTGGCGTCTTTACTTGTGTATACTTCATACCAATTCTCCTTGCTTAGTTCTCTTTTAAAGTGTTCACTGTTGAATTTTTTAAAATCTCGTATCTCAATGCAGTCCGGAAACGGGCTCTGCTTTGGATCGTATATTATACTGAAGACGGCTAGGTGATCTGCAACCTCTGCAGCTATACTACCGCTAGTACTACATGTTGTAAAATTTGAATGAATATGATCAATGCAGCTTTGTGTAGATTGAGTTATACGGGTGGCTTCGTGAATCAGGGGGGTAAAGCCTTCCGATCGAACAAGATTAAGATAAGTTTTTGTTGTTTTATTTTTCTTTAACGTATTAATATTGATATCACCCATGATCAAGCATTTTTTCTTTAATAGAAAAATTTTGTGAAGCGTCTCTTCGAATTTGTCTAAAAAATCAACATTAGATAAATTTGGAGGTTTGTAGACAAGACCAACAATCATGTTTTGAGTCTCTATCCATACGTTTTCTAAATCATCAATTTTCAAATCATTTCTCATGTGAAAAGTAAAGTCCGACTTGATGTAAAGTGCGACTCCTCCTCCCGTCGAGAGAGGTCGGTGATCATTGATCATGACATAATTTGGAATTTGGAAGCAGTTTATATCAGTAAGAGATGATATCCAGGTTTCTGAGCATCCAATAAAGTCAAACTCGATGGGGATTGAATCAATTAGACTACGAAAGTCGTCAAAATGTTTGTTTAAGCTTCTGGTGTTAAGGTGAAGCATAGATAATTGAGGCTTAACAATAGACGAAAGTTCATTAAGTTCGTCTATTGTAAAGATTCCATGGTCATTGAATGATTTTAAATTCAAATCAGGATCGTTTGCAAAGCGATTCATTATTTACATAAACATAACAGTTCTTTATAATTTACGATGAGTAAATATAATGTTCAGTTCTTAACTCAGTTCTTAAACTAATTTTTAAATAAAGAATTTTGAACTTATCTTCAGCCCTCGTAGAGAACTCCATTTATGTAAAGTTTTCCATGGTGGAATCGAGGTTTCCTTCCTTGTTGGTAAGCCTCTCTCATGGTGTCCTTCAGAAGATTTTTCTTCTCGACATCTTCCTTTATCAGGTCTTCAGACACCCAAACCTTATTTTGTAGGTGTTTTTTGTTCATTAGGATTGCTCTTCTTTCCGGTCTGTAGAGAAACTTTGCGATAATTGGTCGAGGTCTGTCTTTTCTTGAACGTCCTGTTCTGTGTGCATTTTCGATGACAGGACTGAGCTCCAGATCCGTGTATAATATGTCCCCTACTGAACCTACTGTATTAACTTTCTGGACTCGTCTTGTGCTCTGAATTCGAAATGGAGGGACAAAACCCACCAAACGGTTCTCTGAAGTGAGTCAGGGTTGTGGTCTCCAAACTGGCCAAAGTGGCCTTTTTCAAACAGAAAGTCCTCTTCAGCTTCGGTCATCATTCTTGCGGCTTGAGGACGATTACCTTTGGCATGGTTTTCAAGTAAATGACGTTTCCTTGCCAAATTAAGAACTTCTCTTGACTTGATAAAATCCTGGTCTGTAAACAAATTCAAAGCAGAGTTCTTGCTGTTAAGGTACCTCTGAAGACTTCTATAAATTGATGTCAAGGAAGAAGGCTCATACTCGTCGCCATTTTTTTCAGTCTTCGCTGTCATGAAGAACCTACACAAGAGGACATTCAGCTCAGCAGCAGGTATTTCCTCAACGTCCCTGTTGTCGTTTATCGAAGAACAGAACCTCTTCCATATTCCAATGTCATGTTCCAATTTTCTTTGTCGCCTCAGGCTTTTGGTCTTCAATAAACTGTTGAATTTCCTTGAGGACGTTGTTGTTATTACTGTTTTCAGCTTTAGGATAATAAAACTCGCTATCACTGTGGTTTTCTTCCTCTTCTGCCATTTTTCGGAAATGACAATAAAGTGATTTTGATAAAGCAATAATTAAAGAAATAATGCGGTAGTTATTGTTTTTGTTGTCTACGTTTTTGTTTTTATGTGAGCTGTCCAGTTGTCGACGTCCGGTTTTCCGGGTCCGGATGGGAAAATCCGGACTGTTAATGAGCCAATCAGAACGCACAATTTCCTAGGAAACCGGACCGGAAAAAAATTAAACCAGATACTAGACGTGCTGCAGCATTTTGAACTTGCTGAAGTTTTTGAATTAGGTATTTAGGCATCCCATACAACAGAGAATTACAAAAATCAAGTCCTGAGGAAATAAATGCACGGACAAGCGTTTCACTAGGCTCAGATTTCAGCCGTCAGGGATTCGTGCGCCTGCGATTAGCGCACGAAACCCCGACAATCTGAGCCTAGCGTTTCAAAGGCTTCAAATGAAATAAATTTTCGGATTTTCCAGATGTGATAAAATCAGGACTTACACATAGAGGTGATCTGGTTTCCTAGAGACATTTTTCAATTGAAGATAACACCAATTAATATCACGAACTGTTGACTTCGGAGATATATCATGGCCACAACACCTAAGAGAATCCAAAGGTGGTCGATGGCGGTAAGCAGCCGACAGCAGTAAAACCTCCGTTTTATCAGTGTTTAGTTTTAACTTGTTGCTCATCATCCATTCATCAATTTCACTAACGACTAAGTACATTTTACAATCTTGCTTAAAGATCCATAAAGATTGTTTTATCTTATTAGAGATCTTTCGCATAAGCACAGTCCATTTCACTATTAGTGGAAACCATCCACTATAAATATGATAATGAGGTAAAACAGAACGTGTAGCTATTGTTTCAAACAGAAAACGACTAACATCTTGAGACAATTGTAGTTTATTAGAGCCTATTGTATTTTTACAGCTTTCCAGTTTACACTGAAACTTAACTAATGTGAGAAACCGTATACGTAATTAGTAATCCAATATTAAAGAATAACGAATTAAAGAAAACCAGAAATACTTTACTTATATATTAGGCTAACTTAGATTTGCTCTAATCACTCTTTGTCTCAGCTGATTATCTAAAATTGTACTAATTTTTTCCATCATTCCCATTGCGAGCTCCGAAACATTTTTACTGTATGTGAGCAGTTCCTGAGCGTCTTTGTTGGATTTTCTTCGGCTTTGTTTTCTTTTCTTTCTGTTCTTTGCTCTAAATTGCTTAGATTCCAGTCTGTTCAGTGTCTTCATTAAACTCTTTATTCAGCTCCGGTTTGTTGTTCTGATCGTCGGAGCTGACTGTATTCCAAATTCACCAAATCCAATTTTGATCGTTGTCATTCTTACGGTGTTACTTTCTTGCAGTATTTCATCTTTGCTTTCTTGATGGTACTGGTGGCCATGCTTGGTGTATCTTTACTTGTAGCCTATGACGTTTCGTAATCTTCCACCATGTGAACATTTTTGGCGGTTAACAATCCCGTTTAAATTCTTTCTATTGCTGTCTTTTTGTCTGCTCTTCTGTAATAGTCCCTAGTCATGGTCTTCTTCATCAACTGAAATCGCCGCCTTTCAACACCCCCACTTTAAGTTTTCACAAATTTGTGTTTTTGCATTGTGGATATAACAATACTTCATATTTCAATCAACTCCTTTATTTTTCATTATTGTTTAGAAACAAACTTCGTGTATATAGTACATAATTTTCTATATTGATGGCTTTTATAATATGTAAATTTCACTTTCTTAGGACATGAATAGACGATATATTAATGTAATGTCTGCAATCACTCTCCGTCATAGACAGAATGTTGAGACTACTATACTTTTCATTTACTGTGTACTGTTAAATATGGTTTAGACAAGGCGCAAAATTGAAAAAGTCGATCGCAAAAAGTGCAGAAGGCATTTTGGGGTAGAGGCTGGTAGCATAACTATTCAAAACTAAATTTTCATGCTGAATCCGAATATGGCTGTTACCAAGACATATTCTGCAATCTTATACGTGTAAATGACGTATTTGTGAATTGCTACAGTCATTTCATACTAACGGCTTTATCATGTAATTCCAAAAGTTTCCAAACTTAAAAACAATTACCATGGCTGGAAAGAGCATACCAAAATCAGTAAAACTGTGAAGTTTGAAGGATATCAGTTAAAAAATCAAGGAGATACGAATTTTCAAAAATCGAAATTTGTTTGTATCTCTTGCATAACTGTAAGTGTTTTCATACAAAATTTCGTTTTTTGAAAATTCGTATCTCCTTGATTTTTTAACTGATATCCTTCAAACTTCACAGTTTTACTGATTTTGATATGCTCTTTCCAGCCATGGTAATTGTTTTTCTCGTTCGTTACGTTCATCGTCTAAGAAATTACTTATTGTACCTAAATTTAAATTGCAAACATATGGTTCAAGGGCTTTTTCTATCTGACATTGTGGTCCAGTACTCTGGAACTCTCTTCCTCAAGATATTAGGGACTGTGCCAGTATGGACATTTTTAAGTCAAAACTTAAGACATTTCTTTTTAAAGAGGCATATTATTAGTTGACTAGTTTTTATCTCCATGATTTTATAATTTTATCGTTTTTTAACATTATAAATATATAGATTTATCTAATTTCAACGAAACTCTTATAATTATGCGCAATTATTTTTGTTTAATTTCAGTTATTAATATTTATTATGTAGTTATATTTTTAAATTTTATGCATCAGCGCTTTGGGCAGTCTATGTAAAAGCGCTATATAAATATAGTTATTATTATTTTATTATTATTATTTTTAAGTTTGAAAACTTTTGGAATTACATGAAAAAGCCGTTAGTATGAAATGACTGTAGCAATTCACAAAACACGTCTTACACATATAAGATTGCCGAATACGTCTTGGTATAGTAACAGTCATATTCGCATTCAGCATGAAAAATCGGTTTAGAATAGTTATGTTACCAGCCTCTACCCCAAAATGCCTTCAGCTTTCTGATTTCTCGAAAATGCGCCTTGTCTAGTTCTATTCCAACTCCAATTGCTGATGCCATCATCAACTTCAATATCTACGATGTATTATTTCTATTCTCGTTTCTAATAGCTTTGGTTACGCCCTCTCATAACAATAATGCCACTTCATCATGTAACCAAAGTTAATAGAGTGGAATGGTTAGGAAACCCATTGGTCTAATTTTTGTACACTTTTTCCAACCGTGACCGTGCACAAAACAAAAGCATTCCTGCATATATCAGACAATTAGCCAATAAACACGTTTGAGTCAGATCAATCAAGCATCATAAATGACGGTAAAACAAAAGATTGTGCACGGTCAAAGCCCTACTCAACATCCATGTTTGCTCCATTCAATAGAACAATGGGTTTCCTAACCATTCCACTCTATTAGCTTTGATGTAACGTCTTGATCATGCATTCCATGGTTATGCATTTACAAGTGCGTTTGTTTGCATGCATGAATACAGAACCAACGGTAATTGCATTGGCTAAACACAGGCGAACTGTCAAAAACATTCGAAGAAATAACCGAACATATATATAGATTGGAAGACTAAGGGAAGTATTGTTAGACCTTTTTGCTTTATCACTATTTTCCAACTCCGTGCTTCTTAAAACAAAGAACTGCACCGTAGAATGTGTGGAATGTGAACTTCTTTTGATTGAAATGAAACAGTTCCCGTTGTCTTCCAATCAAGAAGACTCATTAATATATAGCTCCCAGTTCTGTTGCTCGGAGCCTTATTTTTATGCGCGTTCTTGATTAGAAGATAAAGAGAAGTTTCATTTCAAACAAAAGAAGTTCAAATTCCGCACATTCTACGATGCAGTTCTCTGTTTCAAGATACACAAAGTTGGAAAATAGTGTTAGGGCAGAAAAGAGTCTAATCAGAACAAAATCTACATCGAAACGCTCATATAGCACAACAAACTCACCGCCACATTTCGCTTGACAAAACCTGTAGTTTACAAAGAATCTCAGTATTGTTATGGCTATACTAAAAAGGAAAAGACTACAGAGGATTGTACTTTCTAGTAGAGTCTTGGTCGCATTTATATGCTTTGGCTGTTTCCTGATGTTAAAGGTTGTGCCATATAGCAGTGATCCCTCAACTGAGCGTTTTGTGGAAAATATGCAAGAGGCGTCTAGCTCTATCCCAACGAAACAGCCCGTGAAGAAACTAAAGAAACCTAACTTCTCAGTGGTCTTGCCACGTGTTGAAGAGGGACTAAATGACCATAAAATCAAGCCTTTTTTGTCCCCGGGAAAAAAGGCGGCTAGCCCTAAATCTTCTCTTGGGTTATGGAATATGATTAAACGAGTTGGGCTAATGAACGCAACTTGGAGACAAACAGCTAAACAACGTCGAGGCAAGAAACAAAGCGAAGCGAATTTCTCTCTAATCTTTCCACATACTGAGCCAATACTATCTGACCAAGAAAGAAACCTCTACATTGCTGTGGTCGTAAATTCTTATGCCTCGGGATTTGAACCTCGAATATCACGAGAGACTATTCGTAATACCTGGGGTAATGTGAGAAGCGTTCCAGCCAAATACGCCTGGAGAGTATTCTTTACTCTGGGAATCGCAAGTAGCAAGGTCGACAACGAGATCAACAATCAAGAAGCGCTTGACCAAAACGATCTTATAATAGGAGACTTTACAGATACTTACATCAATCTGGTGATCAAGACATTTATGAGTCATTATTGGGCTGTAACAAAACTGTCTTGTAATTATGTTTTGAAAACCGACGATGATGTTTACGTTAGAGTTCCAAGGCTAATGAGTTGGCTTGTAAAGTCTGGATCCCCATCTTCATTTTATGGGGGATACCTCACTCCATATCGGACAGTGCATCGTGATCCCAAAAGTAAATGGTTTGTAACAAGAGAGGTTTACAATGAGACAAAATGGCCACCATATTGTCCGGGAGCTTTTCATGTTCTGTCGAGTGATATCATCCCTAGATATCTCACCTACACAGAAATAAGAGAGCCATTTCACATCGACGATGCCTATATTGGGCTTGCTTCCAAAGAACTGGGAATCGAGCCCATTCAAATACCGGGGTTTCATATAGGAACTAAAGAAAGATCAGACTGCCAGTTGATAACATCATTGGCCATAGGACATAAAGTAGACCCAAAATTGATGATGAAATATAACATTTTTTACAAGAGATACAGAAAGACGTATTCTATATTTTTCGATTGATCATGCATGTCATAGAATACAGAATTCAGACAGTAAATGCTGGACAAACATGCCTGTACCTATCATTTATTTCTTCAGGGTAACCTTTATTATTGTCCTTGTTGTTGATGTTGTTGTTGTTGTTGTTGTTTTGTTTTTGTGTATTATTTGTTTGCGTGTTTGTTTTTGTTTTTGTTTATTGTGGTTAATTTTGTTTTGTTTTTTGTTTTTGCGTAAATCGTCATTGGAGCTATTGTTCGTCCTGAATCTTGACACTTTAGGGGCTGAAGACTGATTTAAGGGCTTTACCATCAAATACACACAAACGTTGTAGAATGAACGAGATATCAAATACAACACGAGGCCGCCTGCTGTATGAAGAATTCGAAGTTAATCAAACAGTCAGCATGTGCGTGTATATATATGCCGGTAAAGCACGAACTAGAAGTCTCTAACCCTTTTAATTTTCGAAGTGAGTGCACACTAGTATTTAAAGAGTGGCCTTTGATAACTTTTACACATTGTGTAAGGTAGATCTACTTAAAAGGGTCGAAAACTTGACATCACTTTAAAAAATTGCACAGTATTTACCCCTTTGAAACCCAAATTATTTTTAGGGATTATTTTTTGCCATAATTTTTCGAGAAGACGTTTTAAAAGTTGTTTCGAGAAGACGTTTTAAAAGTTGTTTCGGATTCATATAAGTAGTTGCCAAGAAAACTGTTGCTGTCTTAAAATACCAAGGGCTCGTTCTCTCCCGTAATGCCTGTCTAAAATTCGCGGGCTATTCGTTTGGTATTGAATTAGGCAAATATCAGTCTATAAGTGCTTTTTCCGAGCCAATTTCTACTACAGCAGCCCCATGGCTTGCATCATCAAGGAAGAAAAATTGGCAAAAATTAATCCAACAACGCCGAACGGTTGCTAGCCTAGCTATAGAGGCGGCTCCTCCCTCTTGGGGCGATCCGAAGGCAATAGGTTTGCCAAGTAACGTCAGGGTATGTCGGAACTGAAACGTCGCATTTCACAATGATTTCTTGCAGACTTGTCACTTTTAGCTTTATAATTGCTACTAACGAGTCACTTTTGACTTACTGTCACGTTCTTAATTCATCCACAGTAGTACTAAGCTATTGTAGAAAACTGAAGTTGTCTTTTCCCAGCCAAAAATGCAAAGTTGGAAAGGACTTTGGCCTATCTTTAGATAAATAGATACCCAAATATCTGATTTTAGGGAAATTCATATTAGAGATGGGGCTCGTCTTGGACGGATAACGGAGACTTCAGACGGAAAACCCTTCTGATATGAACTCGAAGCAGAGATAGTCTGCGCAGCGCGGCCCTTTCCTCCCTGGCTGATAACATTTTTTTCAGAGTGCACCTAGCCGGCAATTTCATTTTTCCGCATTAGAATGTCTTGTTTTCAAGCAGCTGAAAATATATCAACCTATTAATCTAGTCATTTTATGATAAAAAGCTAGTCTACCTATCACTATTTGCAACTTAAGGTATTTTTCGACGGGTTTAGACTCGGAAAGGTATTCCTATTAACATATCCCAAGTACACCTCGATCGAAAACATCATAAAATAATCTTAGGATGATCTTGCAGTGGAAACGAGACTAGAGGAGATTTTTAGTGTTTTGTAGCGGAATACGGGTATATCTGACCTCAGGAACTTGGAACTGAAATCGGGGAACAATACGGAGTAGTCCCTTACAAATGGATATGAGTATTACTTCATCTTTATTTGTCAATAAGCCGAAGTTTAGTAACTTTCGAGGCTAATCTTGAGAATCCACGTGAATTCAGCGTGATTTCAGCCAATCGGCATCCAGAATTTTGTAAATGTGAATTTTCATGTCATGGCTTATTAACATTGTGTCCCATTAACGTATGTGTGTAGATGCACTAACCCTCTTATTTTTATAAGTAATACCATGACCCCGAGGGCTAATATCCCGAAGAAGTCATGGTATTACTTTGTAATACCATGATCACCGAGGAGATAAACGAAAATATACTTCGCTGTTTGTTCATCAAAAACTTGAACATATTATACAATTCTTTTACCAATTGTGCGTAACCCTGCATGTTCTCTGACCGGGGACTTTTGAAAATAGATTTCTTTGTTATATACTTACAATGAGCAAGTATTTATAGGTTGTTAATCAATTCGAAAGCTAAATTGTTTTTCATAATGCTTTCTTTGCTTCGTTATGCACATGCGCAAAGTAGAATGCATAGATCCCACACGCGTAAGAGCGTGCAGTGGTAAGAGGTATCGGTGCGTTATGATGTTACAGAGTTTCGGAACAGCCTGCACGTTTGTTCCGATTGTCCCGATGATTGTCATATGAGGGACTGTACCTCAAGAATAGTAATGAGGGAAATTTAGTTCTAAATTTCCCTCATTAATGATGTATGAGGGAAATTTAGTTTTGCATCTCCCTCATTTCTATTCAGGTAGGAGGGATGTTAGATATTAAACGTCCCTCTTGAAACAATGGATCCCGAGGTGATCATGGTATTACATGCAGATAACACTCACCTGCACTGTTATTTTTAGGGAGTTAAATTTACTCCAAAAATGGAGTTAAAAAAAAAGGTCCCAGATAACTCCTTTTTTTGGAGTTATTTTAACTCCTCAAAGTTTAATTCCAATTTTGGAGTAAAAATAACTCTAATATAGGAGTAGTAATTACTCCTATGAGAGTTACTTAACTCTTGAAAAAGAGTAATTTTAACTAATCCAAAGAGTTAATTTTACTCATTTGGGAGTATATTTTTACTACAATTGGGGTTGAATTAACTCTCCAGGGAGTGTAAGATTGACTATTCCCAAGAGTTATATTCACCCTTGCAAGAGTGAATCTAACTCTAGTACCAGAGTAATTTTAACTAATCCAAAGAGTTAATTTTACTCATTTGGGAGTATATTTTTACTACAATTGGGGTTGAATTAACTCTCAAGTGAGTGTAAGATTGACTATTCTCAAGAGTTATATTCACCCTTGCAAGAGTGAATCTAACTCCAGTACCAGAGTAATTTTGACCCTATCAAGTAGTGAATTTTACTCTTCAAATACATTTTCCAAAAGTAGGTCATCAATTTACTCTGGAAGTTAGAGTTTAAGTTCTGTCTTGATCAAAAACTAAATCAGTAAATATTGACAATTAGGATCTTTAATGAAAATGAATATTCTCCATAAATGTCACAAAATATACAAGCAGACTAACAAAATCAAATTAGGAAATGTTCTTAAGTAGGAAATAAATAATAGACCTTACTTGCTTGCCCCAGTGATTTCAATATGACATTTCTCTTAGGAAAAAGGTTTGTTTGAAATACTTGTTAAGACATGAAAAAATGTTTGTATCAAACATAGGAGGAATGTACAGTGTACTGGGAAACCAATGAAACAAGCAAAGAAGTTCTAATGAATACACTTCATTCAGTTCAATATAAATATAGAAAAGCAAATCATTACAACACAAACAAACTTCAAAATTCTGAATAAAAAGAAAGCTCATAAGGTTATACAAAACTTTTAACAAACTATTTTGCAGTTCAATATAAGTACAGATCAATATAACAGGAAATTTATATTATTCAAGAGTTGTAGCATTTCAGTACTTAGTAAATTCATAGATTCATGGTGATCACACTAAAAGAACTTACTGCTTATATCACTAATAATAATCAAACTTGTAATGAACTTTCAGTAGCAGCTTCAATTCTTGGGTATTCATGTCAACCTGAAACAAAATAACAATCAATGTAAATACTCCATTCCCAAGTCTGCAATGTCTTTCCGAAGTTCCGGACAAGTAAACAACAAGCAATCACATTCAATATATGCTTACTTGAATCTATATATCATGAAGAAAACATTAGCTTAATTTCTCTATACAGCTTAATAGATTTCAATCCATAGTTCTGAGTGTTACTTCTTCTGCACGTAGTTCTAAATATTCCACTGCAGAATTTACTGGTATTTAGACGCTGAAGTTTTCATGTTATTCATTTCATGAATTTTGCAAGGCACATTGCTGGTCTGGCGTCTGAACTAGGTTTTAGAACAGTTGTTTATAACAAAATACAACTTACCAATTTTGAAAATGAAACGGCCACAAATCGACGATCGAAACACACTGAACTCAAGTCGAAAATTTTCGTTGAGTAAGTCGGTATTCGCAATTATTCTCCCAAAACTGTATCATTCAATGTTACGAAGCTTTCCTGGATCTTCTTGGCTACAGTGAACAACTATCAGAGCAATCCCTTTAGTACAAAAGAAGGAATTTTCGAGCAAACCCTCAGTAAACAACAAACTTCCAACCGTTCACAATGAAATGGCTTCCAGTCCGCCAAACTTTCAAACTTGATCACGTGGTAAAATGCTGTGCTGTCATTGGTTGGCAAAGTCTTGTTACTAGCTACCAGTTCTCCATCACACACAGGAATCCAGAAATCACAAAGGAATCTTTTCGCAGTGGAAAGAATATCAAATATTGTATCGAATATTGAATCTAATAATTGCCAGCAAATGAAAACCGTGTAAAATCTATTAGGACAAAATTTCGGTTGTAGCGTTTTGGATAGCGAGTTCTAATGGGCTCTGGGGCATTCAGCTTCGTTACTATTATATAGTATTAAACGCTGCCAGCTCAATAAATTACCATTAAACAACAGTTTTGTTGCAGTTAAATCAAGTCTAAAACTTATGTTTAATGATTCTGGATTGGAGTTATCTTAACTCCTGTTTTGGAGTTAAAAAATGCTTAAACTTTTACTCCTCCTAATAAGAGTTAATTTAACCCTCTGGATTAGAGTTATTTCAACTCCTGCTTTGGAGTTAGAGAAGGCATAAACTTTTACTCCTCCTATTAAGAGTTAATTTAACCCTCAAGCTCATATTTTTACTCTTGATAAGAGTTATTTTTACTCCAGTTTTGGAGTTAGATTATACATAATTTTTAACTCCACCAACTAGAGTAAATTTAACCCTCAAGCTCGATCATATTTTACTCTTAATCGGAGTTATTTTTACTCCAATTTTGGAGTAAAATTAACTCTTAAATTTAACTCCACTATAAAGAGTTAATTTTACTCTTATGGTCGAGTTAAATCAACTCCCTAAAAATAACAGTGTGTAAAATATACACGGCTTGGATTATGTTCATTTAAGATTATTTGTAGTTATTTAGTTATTTTAAATTGTTTAGAGTTATTTCAACATTGTAATTAGTATCATGGCATGGTGTTGTAAAGCATTTGGAGCAGATTTGGATAGGCGCTATATAAATGTCATGTATTATGATGATGATGATGATATGATTGTAAGAAATGTTCATTCGCAAACAAATTGTTGACAACTTTGTTTCTGAACTTAGATTATTTTTAGATCCTTGCGAAATACAAAGAGAAACTAAACGTATATGTCTTTGCTTCCTTTCAATTCAATGTTAAAGTTTTATTTCAGTCAATATTTGGATATTTAAGAAGGTTAGCCCTTACTATGGTAACCTGAAGGATTCTATTCATGGTGAGCTCCACAGGGGGTAAGGGTAGATCTGCAAAGCTAAATTGTTTACCGCCAAAACAATAGCAGAGGGAAAATCTACAGTACTAACATTACGAATGCGTGTCGGCTAAGGTACTGAAAATACAGCCAATCAGCAGCCGATGCTGGGCACTAGAACCAATCAGAATTAAATGTTACAATACGGTACAGTTACAGCTCAGAGAAAACCCTACCGTAACGTTGCTCACTTAAACGTAATTTGGTCTATAAATAGAGAGCATTTAGAAAATCGCATTGGCGAGAACGGTTTACTTGTCTTTGCAAAAACAACAGGTTATATTTAAAAGGTCTCTTCTCGGTGGTAAGTTGTATCTAATAGTAAGGGCGCAGCTCCCTTGACGACGATCACTAGTCTGTTAACAAAATGTCAATACAACAACAAGTTCCATCTAGAAGCAACTTGCTTGCTTTTGAATACGAAGAGGACGGGCGTGCATGGGGATTTGCCTTTCCTGACACCTCTGATCTAATACTAGTTAACACTCTGGATATACGTTTCTGTACGTTCCTGAGGATGACTGCAAACGAAAACCAGTACCCCTCACATGGCTCTCTGAGTGAGTGTTTTCTACGTGGAAGGAATATCCAACCTTAGATTGATAGTGATTAAGGATTTCACTCGCACACTATTCACAACAGTTCTGATAGCTCATTTGATCAGTGATACAGTAACCCGAATTACGATGGCATTACTTTTATCTTTAAGCCTACATAAGGATGATTGCAATCATGTACTTAATCATTATTTGTATTTTTTCTGTTTTTCTCCATTAGAACGATGGATAAAGTAGTTATCATTATTTTTCTGTCTGCTACAGCCAGTGTCTGGGGAAGACCAGCGATAGAAGATGGTGGTAAATATAGATTAGGCGAGGGAAAAATTCGCTAACCTTAATTGTGTGGATAAGGCGAATAGTTCGAAAACATTAGAGAATTTGGCCGCCTTAAACATAAATTATTACATTTCTATGGCATTGTTTTGTTACTGTAACAATGCATCACAAAACACCAACAAATTTACACAATTTATAATTATAATTTACACAGCCGGCAACCTATTTCACAATTTAATAAAAAGCATCTGAAATTCCTTTGTCAAAGTCGACCAGTGAAACACAACTTTGTATATTTTATTTCAAAACCGCTGTCAATTTGTTAGCTGTACTAGATAAGCTTTAAAATTTTGAATACAAACTTGAAGGTAAATATTCATGTAGTATGTTGAAACCGTTTGGAAAAATATGCCAGCTTAATACCAATATTGTCCCAGTTTTGAGGTTCTTAATTGGTCAGCCTCTGCAATTAAACGAAGCCATTTATGAATTTGAGCAAAATTCCGTGGAATTCTAAGTATTTGCTTTCATTCATTTGCATTTCTTACGGGCTGTTACTAAAGCTTTGAATTCATTACGCGAAATTAAGGCTAGCTAATGCTGGGCTGGGCAAAAGGGAACTTGAAACGGGATGATATATCTTTCGTAGTCTTCAAGTTCATTATGTGGTCTTCCCACTACAAACGTATAATTCCTAAATTGTTGAATACTCAATGAATCGAAAAATGACAAAATGATTTTCCTTTCCTTTTCTTCTTCTTTTAAAGGGGAATGTGAGGTTTCTCATCGCAGAGAATGTGGCTGGCTTGGTATTGATGAGCAAACCTGCTTAAAGAGAGGATGTTGCTGGGACAACTCAGATCCAAATGCAAAGTTTTGTTTTGTCAAAAATAGAAAAAGTAAGGATAGGCCGATAATCCGACAACAAACCTGAATTAATTGGCCAACTAAACAAACAAGCAAACATAAAACTCTAGAAACAAGCAAAACACAAAACAAAACAAAACAAAACAAAACAAAACAAAACAAAACAAAACAAAACAAAACAAAACAAAACAAAACAAAACAAAACAAAACAAAACAAAACAAAACAAAACAAAACAAAACAAAACAAAACAAAACAAAACAAAACAAAACAAAACAAAACAAAACAAAACAAAACAAAACAAAACAAAACAAAACAAAACAAAACAAAACAAAACAAAACAAAACAAAACAAAACAAAACAAAACAAAACAAAACAAAACAAAACAAAACAAAACAAAACAAAACAAAACAAAACAAAAACAACCATTACTATACAGTGAAGCAGTTTGCATCTGGTTCCTACTAGCTAAGATTAGTCCAGTCTTGGTCCATTTTACTTTCTCTTACTAGATCTCCTGGAGGGTCAGTGTCCTGTAGCGCCATCAGAACGCAAGGAATGTGGTTACTATGGTATCACAAGAGAACAATGCCTAAACAAGACATGTTGCTGGGATGACTCGGTGCCAAACGCAAAGTGGTGCTTTCAACAACCAAGTAAGAATTCTAGTAGTTTTCCATCATAATGCATAATGTTGGCTATGAGTCAGTGAAGCTAAATCGTGTTGAAGTAATAATAATAATAATAATAATGATCATTTATATAGCGCCTATCCAAAATCTGCTCTAGGCGCTTTACAAAAACATATACTGAACATGCATGGTAGGCTGTGAGCATAGGATGGCGCCTTGGGCTGCCGCTACACAGTCCGTACCATGAAAATTAATTTTAAAATACACTATAGATTACTGCACTACAAATTACTATACTACAAATTACTGATTAAAATTACAATCAAAACACAATAAAATAAAAGTCACTGATGCATGATGGCCGTTGGCTCAGTCAAGCTCATCCGCCCTTTGACAGGTCTTGTTTTTATTCCTGCTGGGTGTCATGCCACCCTCCTCACCAGAAAGAGCCTGGTGGGGGAGCCGGTTTAGACGCCGACAACCCGTCCATGTGGCAGGTAGTACTGGGCTACATGTTACCAGTAGCAGGCTCCAGCCTGACCTGACTCAAAGAAGTAGAGCTTTATACTGATCTGTAAGTCGACCTTTACGTCGGAAATTATTGAAATATAAAGGATATCATTTCAGTGCTACAATTCACAAAGAAATATTGAAATATAAGAAGACAAAGAATCTGGGCGAAGTTAAAAGGACCATGGGTAGCGACGCAACAAACGCAGCGAGTGTCACATTTTGTTATCATTCCTCGTCATTTTCCCCTCATTGCTTTCCCATCTTGTCCGTCTTACCATAATTACACCGTTGTATTAGCACTATCATCATTAACTTATTCTTGTATTATCCTTACTGCAGTTTTGCCACAGACTGGTTGCTACATCTACCATGGGATATCAGGCACTTGTCGTTATACTTGTCGTGCTGGTGAGAGCAAGGCTTATGGGATGGGTGTGTGTGGAGGGAGAATCTGTTGCTACACTGGATGTAAGTATGATATGATTGCGATGCCTTTATAGTTTACTTTATCATGAGCAAAATTAAAATCTGTTTACAACTTGTGAAAACTTAATTTTATTTATTTTCTTCTTCTTTTCAGATGGCAAATAATAGGAGTAATGTACGTTATCAGAATTGAGATACAAGACAGGTTTTGATGACCTTACATTCTGTAAAAGCAACAAAGCAAACAAAGTAAAATGTAATTGATGTAGAATGGGCAAATAAAGACGAGGGCTAAATAAATCGATCACCTTGTTTTCATCATTTGTGACACTAAAATACAGAGTACGTGATCCCCTTCCAGGAAGCCCTGGTCTCCCTGGTTACTACCCCAGATAAAGTAGTGCATGTTATTCTTTGCACATTTCTGAAGTTTGTTTACTCATCTATAAAGTTGGAAATCTCAAAGATATTGCTTTTTCAGGATTTTTGGGGAAGGCCCACGTTCGTGGTTCAGTCCCGTACTAATGCTCCTTTTTATAAACCCTTTTTGTACTTTATAACAATCTTATGAAAGAGTAAAAATTATGTGAGAGGTAGTTTCCTCACAAGATATGCTTGGTACTAATTCTACTTGATTTGCTGGTTGCTATATAATATATAGTTTTCACTATTATTTATACCTCCCTGGCATAAAATGATAGTGAATTCGTGGTAACATTCTGGATGTCTGTATGTGACCACTTGATGTCACTATTTTTAGAATTAAATCGTCAAAAATCCTAAATACAAACATATGCCTAAGTATGAAAACCTTAGCAAAGACTCCTATATAGAGAATTATAAAAATAATCGTGATTTTCAGTAATGGCGTATTGAACCAGGCCTTAACATACTTGAGCCGGATCACTACTCGCGGGTGGTACTAACCAATAATAAGTAGGATAGTTGTTCCCAACTACCGACTGAGCCAAATCATATGAATTCAGGTTTCCGACTGACCTTGAAAAGGAATTATTACATTTTTCCGAGTCAGGAAATTGTCAGGAAAGTTTAGATTCTGAAAATCAAACAACCCTTTTGGCAGCTTGGCTTGGCTATGGAATTCCACAAATTTGCATCCAGTAAAAAGTCACTAAGAGATGTCGTAAGTGTCAGTAAGTGAAATGTCGGAGGATTGTATCTTAATGAGTTGGCGGAAACCATATGATCTATGAAGATCTATTAATGTATGTAAGTACTTGGGTATAACCTCATCACAAGTGGCTGTTTTCACTCACTCAGTGGTTAGAGTGCCTAATGTTCTCGAATTTTGTAAAAGTAACTTTTAAATGACCTCAACTACAATGATAATTCTTGTTTTAATTTTTGCTTTAATTTGATATCGAGACTTCAACAATATAAAGAGAATGAATGATTACCCGGGAAAGTGGATAGGCGTTTTTTTTTTTTTAATTATTCCCGAAAGCCTCGGTATGAAGCAGGAAACGTTCTTCAACGTGGTCTATTGATATTTAGCCCGCTCTGTCTCACTGAGTAAGATGGAGAAAATTGTCGTCTTTCTTTTTCTTTTGTCTGGTATAGTTGGTGTGTTTGGGAGACCAGCTCAAGAAGACCAAGGTAAACATAGAATGATTACAATTATTAATTACCAGTGGTATATCATTACTCTAGGGCTAGCGAATGGTCGATGAAGGTGCGCGAGATTTTGCTAGACTCCGCGAGACAAGCGATTTTCCGTTTATTTTGTTTTGTTTGGGTTGGTTGGTTTGTTGTTGCTGTTGTTGTTGTTGCTTGTAAGCCCTAGAGATTTGTCACTCATTTTCTTTATTTCCATTCGAGAATCAAAGCGCCATCCCCTAAAAAAAACCGAGATTTGTAGACCTGTAAAAATGGACTACAATTTTGCAAGACTGGCTGAGGAAGCATTTTTTACTTCTTATTTTCAAGACTATTTTTTGGCAATCAACAGCTTCATTTCAGCTTCTAGTTAGTGTTTAGCCCGTAGCTGGCGTAGCTGACAAACACATTCTCAGTTTGCTGAAACAGCTTCAGATCGGAAAGCGACTACGAGTACAAGTTGCTAGAACAACATGAGTATGCACAAGTCGAGCTAAGAAGAGTATCAAATGATTCTTGCTAAATTAAATTAATAATATGAAAAAAGACCGCAAAAGAAAGAGTATTTGTTACTAGAAATCTCCGGAATATCACTAGTAGAAGTGCATGGATAACGACATCGACTCTCTCTCTTTGCGATTGATTTGGGTGGTATGCGCTCAAACTCGCAACTCGTCTTTAATTAAAACCTTAAACATTGTACTTGCTAGTGCATAGCTAAATCTACTTTCAAGCAAGTATTTTAGTCGTCATGCGACTATATTTTCTTATATGTACTTTTTATTTCTAGATTCAATCCGTCCTTACACGTCTTAAGTTTACCTTTTCAAGGCGGGGCTAAACGCAAATTTGGAGTCCTGCTAACTAGTATATATGCAGTATTTAATTAGTCAAAATGAGATTTGCTTCTCTATATATTGCAGATTGATTTGCCGCCCCCTTTTAGAGTCTCTTTAGAATTATTGTACTGTCTTTAGTCTTATTTCATTTTGTCACTTTTCGTGAGCTCTTTTGTCTCTGAGTGACAATTCGTTTATGAATACAACCATTGTTAAAACAGCTGTTTCGCTTTAATCTTTCTTCTGTCTGTACTTTTATAGGAGAATGTGACGTTTATGGATCTTCTCGAATTGATTGTGGCTGGTTTGGTATTGATGAGCAAACCTGCATAAAGAGAGGATGTTGTTGGGACAGCTCGGATTCTTATGCCAAGTTCTGCTTTGTCAAAAAAGGAAAACGTAAGATTTATTCAATGCCCTGATTTTAAATAATGCGATTCAATCAGCCTGCTTATTACTATCCTCACAAGGATGCTGGGAGTGACGGGTAATCGACAGTTCTCAGTGACGAAAATCTCAAGCATGCATGGGTGCAAGCACAAAACGCAAAGATAGCTTTGCGTCAGTTATCGAGAGGATAGAAGAGAGGATAGAAGAGAGGATGTTGTTTGAACAGCTCAGATCCTTATGCCAAATTTTGCTTCGTCAAGAAAGGACAACGTTCGAAAAGAACAATAATAATCAAATGCATGCATGTTTCGTATTATGCACAATTTTTAACGTTGTATCTCTGTAGAGCTTCTTGAAGGACAGTGCCCTGTAGCTCCATCACAGCGCCGCG
This sequence comes from Telmatactis stephensoni, assembly GCA_029948255.1. NCBI lineage: Eukaryota > Metazoa > Cnidaria > Anthozoa > Actiniaria > Isophelliidae > Telmatactis > Telmatactis stephensoni. The sequence goes on from JALIZF010001761.1 coordinate 432,184, forward strand.
AATGTGGTTTCTTTGGTATCAACAGGCAACAATGTCTGAACCGGACTTGCTGTTGGGATGACTCGGTACAGGGCGCCAAATGGTGTTTTCACGGACCAGGTTTGTAAAGATCTTTTTTACAGTGGTATGACTGTAGATCATCGCTACAGAAATCCATTTTACGTTATCACCACTATAACCATCAATGTTGCTGATCCTTAATACGTTTCTGTGGTATTTACTGCTTATACACCACATCATGATTAAACAGCGTACCTAAAATAAAGCTTATTATAATAATTGGGTACAATATTTTTAAGGTGAATGTGATGTTTCTGGCTCCAACCGAAAGGAATGTGGCTGGCTTGGCATTGATCAGCAAACATGCTTGAAGAGAGGATGCTGTTGGGACAAGTCGGATCCCAAAGCAAAGTACTGCTTCGTCAAAAAAGGAAAATGTAAGCAACATGCCAACATGCCAGTGATACTTGTAGAAAGTTTGTTCCATTGCTCCGTAAACATTCAGGCTGATAATTGTTATTTCATTCTAGTCACTGTTATTTCTATCTATAAACAGATCTTCTTGAGGGGCAGTGTCCTGTAGCGCCATCAGAACGCAAGGAATGTGGTTACTATGGTATCACAAGAGAACAATGCCTAAACAAGACATGTTGCTGGGATGATTCGGTGAAAAACGCAAAATGGTGCTTTCAACAACCAAGTAAGTTTTCTAGTTTATTCGTCACTATATTTACAAGTATAAGCAAATTATAAGTCAGGTATCATAATGTTATCATATACAAATACATAAATGCATGAATAAAGAAAGAAAGCAAGAAGTTTAATAAATGAGTCAGACTTGAGTCTAAATTGGCAATCTTGTCCAGTTACCACAACTAGACTAGGCGCATTTTCGAAAAATCAGATACCTGGAGGCATTTTGGGGTAGAGGCTGGTAACATAACTATTCTAGTAATTTTTCATGCTGAATGCGAATATGACTGGTATCAAGACGTATTCTGCAATCTTATACGTGTAAATGAGGTATTTTGTGAATTGCTACAGTCATTTCATACTAACGGCTTTTTCATGTAATTCCAAAAGTTCCCAAACTTAAAAACAACTACCATAGCTGGAAAGAGCACATCAAAATCAGTACAACTGTGAAGTTTGAAGGATATAAGTAGAAAAATCAAGGAGATACGAATTTTCAAAAATCGAAATTTTGTATGAAACACTTACAGTTATGCAAGAGAGCATTAATCACATCAACTACCACTATCATTGTTGTTTATCGTTGTTGTAATTATTACTACCATACTATCTAGAACTCTCAATAAGATCTGAAACGTGTTCGACATATCGGGGTTTTAAGATAACCAAGTTCGAGATAGCGAGGTTCTAGTATTTCTACTTATCATTATCATTCTATCTCTTCGATCATTTCCTATATCTTGGGCTCGATTTGCGGATCCCTCGATTTCACGTACTTCTCTTGGTTGCGTCATGGCGGCCATCTTAAATGGGCTTCAGCAAAACGAGATGCTACCGATTACTCTTTGTATTTGGATTCCCAAAAAAGGAGTAAATCTCAGCTATAGTTTTATTCTTGCAGCTTTGCCCACAGCCTACTGCTATATCTACCATGGAATATCAGGAATCTGTAGTTACACTTGCCGTGCAGGCGAGTACAGGGGATATGGAATGTCTCAGTGTAAAGAAAGAATTTGTTGCTACGGCAGGTCATGTAAGTAGGAATTTTTTCCACGTGATATACACTGAATCCCTGTAACATGACTATAAATGTTCACATTTATCTCGAGTTTGATGGAAATAAACATACCAGACCTATAGACGTCTTTTCTACACGTTCTTGCCGGTGTTTTTAATCAAAACTCAAATAAAACTCAAAATTAGTATTGTATTTGTATGAATCATACTACTAAACTGTTCAGATTCTAAATGAAACTTCACGTTATTTCTATCGCTTTTTAACAAACAAAGAGGGTCTTGAAGAAGTAAACTGGATATAATTTAAATCCACAACAAGAAAGCAGCAGAGAAATTTAGAACAAATTTCTTGAAATTCGAAATTTTGGGTAAATTTTGACAGAGATTTCGCAAAATCGACTGGTGGTTGCATTACCAAATCAACTAGATACTTCATGTAACCGGCAGCAATCTGTTGCCGTAATTCGCCCTCCGGGTTAAAATGCAAAGAATCGACGCGGTGAAGGTTTAAGGGGTGGACCATTAGAGAAATCGTGCAGGCGGATGTAAAAAAATTGTAAAGCATGAATATTTTTCTGCCCGTGTGTCTCTACATAAATGTTTTGGAGTTTAGTTTAGTTTTTTGTGCATTTGGTTAAGTGCTTACAGGAATTTTTTTCGGCCAATTTTTCTGTGCAGGAACTTTTTGTGGGAATTGTCGCCCCCCTCCCACGATTTCTAATGGTCCAAGATTGGATAGGGGGTGGCGATAGCGGGGTATATGGCATTCAATTCAACTAAGAGGTTCTCGATAAGAAAAATTCTATAGTTAGTGGAACAGACTCTCTTTTATGTATGCAACAAACTTTGATACACGAAAACGTGTCCCTTTACAGAGTATTAGTCATGACTTACGAAAGATACTTTTTACTGTAAATAATTGTGGAACAAAAAGGGTTTTTACAAAGCGCGGACGCTTGTGGGAGCAAAAGTCGCTCATGAGAGGTATAAAGCGTTCAAAAGTGCCCTAGTTGAACCAAAGGGGAATAACAAACATTTTATAATTCATCATTTAATTTTCACTTTCGTTTTTTCTTAATTTCAGATGGGAAATAAAACACGTCAATTCATCAGTATCTCATATCAACTAGTCATCCAAGACTGTAGCCGTATCTTATACCATTAGCACGCAAACAAGATGGGCAAATACAATGTAGTAAAAATGGAGTGACTGAAAGAGTAGACTGATTAAACAAATGAAAGTAATCGATAGACCATGTAATTGTATGTTAATACTGCCTTTTAAAGTAACTTAGCATGTGTGGCAAAGAGGATTTGGGATTGCGGCGAGGAGACTGAAAAGGAGTCAAAAGTAAAAGCTCAAAATGTAATGATTGAGAAAAATCTTAATGGTCGAATGTTGCGTTCAAGTCTGTTAGGGTCTAAGTCTCTTCTCATCGATAATGGGACGAACTAGAAGTTATAAGATCCAGATTATAGTGTCTGAAGCAAGCGACTATAATAGGAATGTACTGAACTATACTTAGTGTTCGAGAAGAGCAGATGAGAGCCCATGTTACGACTCGTCAGGCGGATCCAGTAATTTTGTCGGATATTAAGATTCTCGTTTCATGTAAGCCCTACGAGAGTTGAAATGATCTGGGATATCTTCATCCGGTTATTTTGTTTTCACTTGGACTAGTTGATTCCCTATTTGCACCCATTTTCATTACGTAGTATAACAGTTTAAAAGTTTACTACAAAGTTTAGCAATAACATGTTGAGTCCACTGACGCCGACTTTGCGACTTTCAAACGTCATTGTCAGTCAAGTCAAATGTTCTACAAATGAGTCAAAACGTCGTGGACTCAGCGTGTTATATCGCTAAACTTTGTAGTAAAATGTTTGAACAAGAGTCTATTTGTTATAAACGTTTTGAAAATTGCTAAGGATTTATAGAAACACTATAGGTATGGCGTGTAAAGATATGCTTCGTTAACGTTTACGAGACAGAAATCCGCGCATAGTTTTTCACATTAGGAGGTCGGAAATATCAATTGATGTTATTTTATTTATTTTATTTATTTACTTTGCCTAATGGCAGGAACACCGCTATAGCATAGACCATAGTTATTCCCTATTGAGTGAACCAAATGAATTCAGGTTTCAGCTCAGGTTTCCTACATGACCTTGAAAAGGAATCAATATCTCAAGTCAGGAAATTGTCACCTTTAATTTTAGATTCTGAAAATCGAACAACCCTTCATTTAGCAGCTTGGCTTGACTATGGAATTCCACAAATTTTAATTCAGTAAAACTGGAATTTCGTCACTGAATATCCAGTAAAATATCAGGGGATTCTATTGTACTGTGGTGGTGGAAACCATTATGGGTTTTATTTTCAGGTTTTGTGGAAACCTACAAAGTAAGTAAGTACCTTTTCCAGGGTTTTACCTCATCACAAGCGGTTATTTTTAGTTCACTCACTCAGCGGTAATGATCTCAAATTTTGTAGACGGTTTAAATGTTCTAAATTATAATGAATTTTTGTTTTGTTTTGTTGCTGTAACTTGATGTTGAGGTTTTCAGCAATAAAACAAAAGAATGAATGATTACCCGACAAAGTGGGTAGGCGTTTCTTTGTTTTACTCGCGAGAGCCTCGCTATGAAGCAGGAAAAGTTATTCAATGTTGTCTCTTGATATTTCTTCTATTGATTTTCTTCTCTCTGAGTAAGATGGGGAAAATTGCCGTCTTTCTTCTCTTTTTGTCTGGTATAGTTGCTATGTTATGGGAGACCAGCTCAAGAAGACCGAGGTAAACACTGAATTAATGATAACAAATAGAAATTACCAGTGTATTATTCTAGGGCTGGCGAATGGTCGAGGAGGTGCGCGAGATTTGGCGAGACTCTGAGAAAAGCGATGTTCTTTCTTTCTTTTTTTGTTTTGTTTTGTTTTGTTGGGTAATAGCATTTAATTGTTGTTGCTTGTGAGTCCAAGAGGTTTTCCCAAAAATTCGAGACTAAAAGACATTTCCCAAAAACCGAGACTTGTATACTTCTAAAATTGGACTGCAATTTTGCAAGATTCTGACTGAGAGAACCATTCATCACCCCTGTTTTCAAGACTATTTTTAGTAATCAACAGCTTCATTTCAGCTAGTTAGTATCAACATATTTTCAGTTTGCTGAAAGAGCTTGAAATCGGAGGGCGACTACGAGCACAAGCTGCTAGAACAACATGATCGAGTATACACAAGTCGAGCTAAGAAGAGTATCAGATTATTCTTGCTAAATTAATAATATGAAAAGAGACCGCAAAAGAAAGAGTATTTGTTACTAGAAATCTCAATTTGAATTGTCGTGTGGATTTCATGTGGTTTCAATTTTTTTTTACTTCTACCCATACTCCCTTTCGGGTGAGTCACGTAGGCTTCATACCAACAACATTTATTGAAATAGGTGTATTTTTAATATTTCTGTTTCCAGTTTCATCCGTTCTTACACGTCTTAAGTTTACTTTTTTAAGGCTTAAGTGAACTCAAATTTGGGGCCCTGCTAACTAGTGCATATGCAGTATTCAATTAGTCAAAATGGCATTTATTTCTCTATATATTCCAGATTGATTTGCTGCCCCCTTTTAGAGGTTCTTAAGAAATATTTTACGGTATTTTCTTATTTCACTTTGTCACTTTTCGTGAGCTCTTTTGTCTCTGAGCGACAATTCATTTATGAATACAGCCATTGTTAAAACAGCTGTTTCGCTTTAATCCTTTCTTCTGTCTGTACTTTTATAGGAGAATGTGACGTTTATGGATCTTCTCGAATTGATTGTGGCTGGTTTGGTATTGATGAGCAAACTTGTATAAAGAGAGGATGTTGTTGGGACAGCTCAGATCCTTATGCCAAGTTCTGCTTCGTCAAAAAAGGAAAACGTAAGATTAATTCAAGGTTCTGATTTAAATAATGTGCGTCAATAAGCCTGCTTATTACCATCCTCACAAAGATGCTGGACTTGACGGATAATCGACAGTTCTCACTGACGAAAACCTCAAGCGGGTGCAAGCACAGACGCAAAGATAGTAATGCGTCAGTTATTGACATAAAATGTACATGAGTGCAAGCACACGCACAAAAAACGGAAAGTGCAAACGGGTTGCTTGATCCTTTTCCTTATGCTTATGATCGTGTTTATTGCAGCATTGCTTCAAAGCTTAAAGCAAAATACTCGTTTGTGACGCTACCTTCCAATAGCCCGTTTTCATGATCGGAGGGATTGCTGTCGCAGGGTCTTCCGAGGCCCACACAAGTATTCTGTATTCTTTATTCTTTATGTTAAAATTTTTTTCGTCTTTTTACTTGAGGATTTTTTTAGAAGTCTACTTTTATTTTGAATTTGTAGTCCAAATTTCAAATCAAAGTCTGATAGCTTTAAGGTTAATGTCGAAATTGAAATGCGCACGCAAGCTTCAGAAAATGTTGCTATTACTCTATTGCATGCCAGGGAACGAAACAACGACCACAGAGAATTAACGAGATTCTTGATATAGCCTTTGAAAAATAGATTCGACGCCTTTTACGTTCGAAAAAAAACTCTAAGTGGCCTTGACATTTTTCAGGTAAAACCCTACTATTCTCCTAGCATTTCCTACTTGTCTGTGATAAGACAATTCTCCCATGATCAGAATGGGTGATCAATGTGATGAATATGGGTGTCGGTCCTGATGAAAGTATGCTCAGGCTTTTATAGTCAGGGACTTGTAGCGCTAGGGTTGTTTTGAAGGTGCAGTGTTTATACTTCATTATTGCATAATTATTTGTCTTTTGTTTCATGTTGCTAGATCTTCTTGAAGGTCAGTGTCCTATAGCGCCATCAGAACGCAAGGAATGTGGTTACTATGGTATCATCTGGCAAAAATGCTTGCAGAAAGGATGTTGTTGGGATGACTCGGTACAGAACACAAAATGGTGCTTCAAAGAACCATGTAAGTTTGCGGTGCCACAGCACAAGATACGGCCCCTGCATAAATATGCAATTTGAAATAACGAGGCCATTGAAACACTTTATAAGTAAAGCAAACCCATTGTGGTCGTCTATGAATGATACTGCCATCACTAAACTAGTACTTAACTAAACTAGCCAGTATGAATTGCATTGACATTGTTAGTTAGATGTATATGCTTCTTCGAGTGTGGATTTTTGGTCCGAAAAAAATTCAAGCCCTCAGCGTGGCTTGAACCCATACACGACGTTCGGATTTCTGGTCCGACGCTCAAGAACGGAGCTATTTGAAGGCTCTAGTCGCGAGCATGCAGTTCGTTATTTATGCTGAGCGCGCGGGATGGTTGTTTTCCGATAACCCAAGTGGAATGATTCGTACAGAAACTCTGCAGAACTACAACTACATATGTAAGTTATTGAATGGATTGTCACACATTTCCGAATTGAATTGATACAATTATTGCAAAAATAGACGGTTCTCCTCTTTTTACGTGCCTTCAATTGTGATCAACGATCATCTTTATCTTCTTGTTCATCATCATCATCATCATGCTATGAAAAAATATCTTTGTATTATAAAATGAACGAACTCGGAAACAAACGGTGGCACTGGCAAGCGCTTACAATATGACTTACAAAACACATTGGACACACGAGGTCCAAACTGTTTTGCAAACTGCATTAAAGTTCACTTCAGTCATCTTGATTGTCAACATTATCATTGTTTATAGATCTCCCAAGAATCGGTTGTTACGTCGGCTACAATGGGGGAATAGGTACCTGTCGGTACACTTGTCGTACTGGAGAGTACAAGCATTATGGGATGCCTGTATGTGGTGGAAGAATCTGTTGCTATACACTACAAGTAAGTCTAAAGTATATGCTGGTACACCGATGCATCACCATTCGATCAGATGTCACTCCGTCACTCGGATTCCTGTGGTAAAAAAGGGTAGGGTAGGAAACGGACGTAGAGAAAAAAAAATTTCCCCTAAATTTTCATCCATTATCTCCAACCCCGTGTAAGTACGCATGAGAAATGTTTAAGAACAATGCCAGTCTTTAATTGTCAATATCACTTGTCATTTTACAGGGATAAAATAAGAACAGAGTGCCAACAGATGGGATTGTGGCGCCAGTCAAGTTTTTATTAGACATGAAAGTGTATAATTAATCATAACTCAGTAATGTGTCTTGAATAAGAAACACAAAGGGAACAAATAAACCGAAAGTAAACTGCACATTGACCAATGTTTTGTCGAATTTTCAATTTTCTATATGAAAACCAAATGGACGGAAAACCCCCAGACCCACGTCGATATGCTACAAAGGGTGGTTGTCTGAAGACAGAACTAGACATGGGATCATCTATTAATTCATAGTTAAAATTATTATCATTTGGCCAGTGGATGATGCGTGAGCACCAAAGGGACTCTACTAGGCGTTATTACTTCAGTGGTTTTCTTAACCTGAAGTACGTTGCTTAGCATACATGTTGCTGTGGTTGTTTAAAGCGCGCGTAAGCAGCATAATGGTACATTTTCATTAAGATAACATGGACGCAAGCACAAGCGTAAGCAGCATAATGCCGTTTTCATTGAGATAACATGGACGCAAGCACAAGCGTAAGCACAAGAAAAAGGACAGTTTTGATCCTAGTGGGTGCGCTTATGCTTACATCGAAGTGAAAACCAGGCCCTATAAGACGTGTAAAGACATGCTTCATCAAAGTTTGAGACAGAAATCCTCGCATTGTTTTCACATTTACAATATAATACAGTGCTTAGGCGCCATAAAAGCGCTTATATGTATTTCAATTTTGAAATTGAAAGTTTCATTATCAACACTGCATGCATAAATAGTTATAGTAAGCTGTATTTGAGCATTGTCTGGTCAATTACTGAAAGTGTCTGTGCTTTCACACATAGGTGAGTTTTAACTGAATCTTACGTATAAATAGATCTAGATTTGCTAATCATAAAGAATTACCAGATTATTAGAAAGTATGCTGAGGTACTGTAGATTTAGTTGAAAATCTTGAAAAACGACAGTTTTGTTCAGTACTCGATGAGCTAATATTCTGTCCGTATGCATATGGTAGAGGACTAGTTAGTTAAGACTACGAGAGTTGTCAAAGTGAACTAAAGTGAAGTTATTGCAATGAAGTACCAATAAATGAGGAGCAATCAACTATCTAGCTAGCTTTACTGATACGACAGTTATTTGTATAATTATTTTATCATTCTAGCTCTTACTTGCGCGTGAGATAGCTCTACTGTCCCTACAAATATATTTAAAAAAAGAATAGCATTGATTATTGTTAAACCCTACTAGTAAACTGTAGCTCTGTTGCAGAACAACAATCTTCAATTTTCATGGAGAAAGCTGTCATTATTGCTCTATTATTGGTTGGTGTACTAGGGTGGCTTGGAAGACAAGGGGATGCTAGTGGTAAGTATTTGCTGAGATTAGCTGCTGCCTCGATTTCTGGCGATGTACCGTCAAGACGAAAGCGTCTAAGACCAAGTCTCTAATCTATGATCACATATAAAACCTAGATTGATATCTCTTTTTTTAATTTTTAAACGTCCTGTCCCAGTTGGCAGGAAGGTTCGATAGCTTTGTACATTGGAGAAATCTTATTTAGTGGATACATTTGTGGAAAAACGCATTCATTTTCTCCCCTGCATAAGGATTTTCCAACAGATAGGGCTGTCCGTCTTTGTGGAACTTGGGCTTTCTCGACATTTTTACGGGCTTACGATTTTTCCTTTTGATTGTAGGAGGATGTGATGTTTATGGATCTTCTCGAATTGAATGTGGCTGGCTTGGCATTGATGAGCGCACTTGCTTGAAGAGAGGATGTTGCTGGGACAGTTCAGATCGTTATGCCAAGTTCTGCTTCGTCAAAAAAGGAAAACGTAAGAAAAATTCAAGGCTCTGATTTCAAGTAATCCGAGTCATTCAGTTTCCTCATTCTCGTCCCCACCGTGATGCTCAGCCCTTAAAGAAAATCTTTAAGCACGAGCTGAAGTACAAATGCAAAATAGCACTGCGTCAGTTATCGACATAAAGTGTAAACGGGAGCTCACCCTTTTGCTTACCCTTATGATCGTTCATATTCTTGCATCACCAGTGAAAATCAGGCTTTACAGCGTAACACTAATTAAATAATCCATCACCATATTCGCAGACTGTCTCGCTTTACTACAATTACTTTAATTTAATGATGGACATGTACAGAGAGGGCAGACTTCGGTATCGTATTGGAAACATGAATGCGCGCTTAGTTCCATCTGGGTATGCAGAAGTAAAAGGAAATAAACATTTTTAAATTTGTCTTGGGCAGAGATAGCCCAGTCCTCCCATAATGAATGAATGTCGGTTCAGATAAGGATATGCACATTATGGGTTGGTTATAGATTTGAACGTGTAGCGTTTACTCTTCATTTTATATTTTCTTTCGTTCCATGTTGCTAGGTCTTCTTGAAGGTCAGTGTCCTGTAGCGCCATCAGAACGCAAGGAATGTGGTTACTATGGTATCTCCAGGCAAAAATGCTTGCAGAAAGGATGTTGTTGGGATGACTCGGTACAGAACACAAAATGGTGCTTCAAAGAACCAAGTAAGTTTGTGGTGCCACAAGATACTGCTGCATGATTCAATTTGAAATAACAAGGGTTGAAATAGTTATAAGTAAAACACAGCCAATTTGATCGTCGTCTGTAACGATGTCTTTATAATATATAGGTACAGTCGTCATGTGCCTGCCTTTTTGATCGTCTATCATCATCATATTCACGCAGAGCCGTCAAGTAACCATTGTAATACTATATATTATAAAATGAATCATTGTCATACACTGTCAATTCCTTTGGGGAGGGGCAGTCAGGTATATTTCCTTTGCAGGGGATGTTTAGGTATAGAGTTCAGACAACGGGAGCCAAAGGAACTTTAGTTATGTACAGCCTACCTACAATCATCTCAGTTCATTGTCAACATTATCATTCTTTTAGCTCTGCCAAGAACCGGTTGCTACATCTACCATGGGATATCAGGTACCTGTCGTTATACATGCCGTGCTGGCGAGGGCAAGGCTTATATGTTTGTGTGTGGAGGAAGAATCTGTTGTTACACTGGAAGAACTGGAAGTAAGTTTAATATAATACCTTCTTCACTGGGTTTCCTGTGGTAAAAAAGGGATGGGATTGGGTGGTTAATCAGTTGGAGGAAAAATTGGGAGGAAGTCGAATGGGATAGAAGGTAGGAAATGTTTCTTGTCTGAGGAATGTCTTCTGCTTATACATACGAACCGCGTCTATTTCGTTCTTTTTTATTGTTATCACTTATTGTTTTGCAGGGGGAAAGTAACGACAGAAACCCAAGTCAAGTTTTTTTGCTACAGTATAATTAATCATAACTAATATGTATTTTATAAAAGAAAAAGAAAAAGAAAATTTAATTAAATAAATCCATTTACTCAAATCGCATATTGACCGGTGCTTTGTCGATAGATGACTGTTACTAGAAGAAAGCAAATAAAGAGAAAAAAGAATAAGAAAGAAAGAGAAACACAAGGAGAACTAGAAGGAAAGGAAAATAAAAAGAGCAATGAAAATGTACTGATATACTGTGGCTAAAATATGCGCGCACGCTTCCAAGCTCAATGGGTAACTGTACTCCCCTCTCTCGTTCCCTGCCCATCAGGGCCCTGAGCTATCAGGCTAGCTTTTTGTTACTGGCTGTAGGCGAGTATGGAGGGTACCGTCATTTTTTTAGTACTCTGTAGGCGAGTATGGAGGGTACCGTCATTTTTTTTCTCTCTCTCTCTGCCGGCGAGTTGGAGCGTACTGTTATTTTTTTAGTACTCTGTGGGCGAGTATGGAGGGTACCGTCATTTTTTTAGTGGTCTGTAGGCGAGTATGGAGGGTACCGTCATTTTTTCTCTCTCTCTCTGTCGGCGAGTTGGAGTGTACCGTCATTTTTTTGTGCTCTGTAGGCCAATGGGGTATACAGTAGTTGAATTGCTTTTTGACCCGGGTTTTCTAGGATCCCGTTGGGGGAAAAAATACTGTAGGTGCCACGGGCCACGGTTTCTCCCGTGCATTAATAAAATGATATTTTTATGCATAATTGAGATGCTTTAATCACTTTTGTGGTACGTGCATTTTATTTTTTTATCATCTATTTTTACAGTTTTCTACTTGGGTTTCCTTGAAAAATCATTCATCCATTCATTCGTATTCATTCATTCATTCATTCATTCATTCATTCATTTCTTTTCCTTTCTTTGATCCTCCCTTCATTCTTTTTGTTTTTTCTCTTCTCTTCTCTTCTCTTCTCTTCTCTTCTCTTCTCTTCTCTTCTCTTCTCTTCTCTTCTCTTCTCTTCTCTTCTCTTCTCTTCTCTTCTCTTCTCTTCTCTTCTCTTCTCTTCTCTTCTCTTCTCTTCTCTTCTCTCTTCTCTTCTCTTCTCTTCTCTTCTCTTCTCTTCTCTTCTCTTCTCTTCTCTTCTCTTCTCTTCTCTTCTCTTCTCTTCTCTTCTCTTCTCTTCTCTTCTCTTCTCTTCTCTTCTCTTCTCTTCGAATTCTCTTCGAATTCTCTTCTCTTCGAATTCTCTTCGAATTCTCTTCTCTTCGAATTCTCTTCTCCCTTGATCTCAACTAGGCCTGGTCCCTAATGCTTGGTAACCTAGCAGGCTGACGTGTAACTGCTCGAATCCATCATGGCGGACGACAGCTGAGAAAAACAACCAAATTACAGACATTCTCAATTGCCATATACATGGTAAAACCTTTACAATATGTGGGGAAGGCTGACATCCGTAGCTCAAATAGTTACGGACAAATTAGAGGAGAGTTTTGGCGATGATCAGGAGCCTGATGGTGCTGGAGAGACGGCCCAGTCTCTGGTAAACGAGGCCTCATTCATTACAGAATATTCGCAATATTCGATTGATGTTGTATTGCTTTTGCTAATTATGTGGCTTCATTGATGGTTGTAGAGTCCAGAGGAGGTTATAACTGATCTAAGAAGAGCATTGGTGGAATCTGAGAAGCGAAATGAAGATATTAATCATGAATTTCAGAAACTGTTGCGTACGAAAGAGGCAAGTCTAAAATCATTATTAATCTTACTTGCTTGTAACAATATTCAACGCCCAGCAAAACATCATGACTCTATGATAAATGTTGTTATGACCTACGATGTTGAATACTAAATTATTTAAGTGCAATTTTCAAACTAAAGATATATTACCAATGGAATATAAATTTAAATATTTTTCTGTTATTGGGCTATTGCATTTTTTATCCGCACTCCCCCTGTCGAGGACACGTGAAATTGCAAGGAAGTAAGGCTACTCAAACTCCTCTGGAATTCCATGGGGCCCCCTCAATCCACTGGATAAATCCAGGGGAGTAGGGTCTAAAATTCATGAAAATGCATGGAAATCCATGGAAGTAGGGTCTAAAATTCATCAAAATAAATGGAAAATCCAAGGGAGTAGGGATTACAGTCAACTCTGGCCTTGTGGACAGACAGAAGTCCCCAGCTAGCCGAAGATACAAAGAGATGTATGGAAACAACTCCCACTATTATAGACTTTTGCTATTACAGACACCAAATAATGGTCCCAAGAGTGTCAGCAAAAATGAGAGCTGACTGTATTTTGGAAAATATGTCCTCAACAGGGGGAGTGTATGTGGATGTAAAATGCAATAGCTCAATGGTTAAAAGTTATCTATTAACCCAAAGTGTACTGTAGCTATCATAATCTATGCTGTAGTGTTTGAAATTCATCTGACTAACAAGGCAGGCTTTAAGGGTATATACTATCTGTAAATATACTTAACATTATTCCTACATATAATGGTGTCCACATTAAAATAAGGAGGCTCATTTATTCAATTATAAAACTTAATGATTCCAGCTACCATTTTTTAATATCCTTTATTTACTAAATCAAGCAGCACCATTAAAATGAACTCCAAAAATAGAAAAAAGCACCTCGATATTAGTAAAAGTACAAAGTTTCAGCTCATAAGGTGTAATACAGGAGAAATGACAGGAAATTTAAGATTGGATATTTTCTTTAAATTCGTTTGGAAAAACGCGTTGGATGGCAAGCTCGTACCATAATAATAATAATAATAATAATAATAATGTATTTATAAAGCGCAAATACAAATCTGTTCTAAGCGCTAATTAAATAAATATTGGTAACAAAAGACAATTACAAAGAATAAGCAAATTTGAAGAGGTAAGTTTTTAGTTCAGTTTTAAAAGAGGCCAGACTTGATACATTACGGAGAGATGTTGGCAGTGAGTTCCAGAGTTCAGGTCCAATTCCTTTTTTTTCAAACGAATCTTAAGAAAATATGGATGATCCAATCTTCAATTTACTGTGACAGTCATGTTTTTCTCTTATTCATCTTAAACACTTTTACTCATATCGAGGTGCTCTTTCTACATTTACTTCTGGCATTCATTTTGACGGTGCTGCTTGATTTAGGGGAGATGGGGTCACGTGACCTATTAGCTAGCAGTTGCATATGGCCTATTCATTGGCCAATGCAGGACTCCATGGTTCGTGATATCAAATATTCTGCTTTTAATTACATGTAGTTAGTTAGTCATCAGAAAACATTTTGCATTTGTTTATACTCAAAGCTTAAGATTTTGTAGATTAAATTACTGCACAAGTTTATGTGGAAAGTTGCCTTTCTTTGTTATAGCTTGTTTTTTTTCACTAATATTTTCATTTTCTACAAGTAACTGCATAACATAAAGAATCTCAGGGGATAATATGTTGAACATTTTAAGACTATATATATTACCATAATTTATATTACCATAAATGTTAATGCATATTACTCCCCTCCCATGGAGGAATAAGGTTGTTTAGACTTTCAGGCCTTAGTTGTACAAATAGTGGATAGCACTGTCCATTGGACAACTCCTTTAATCTAGTGGATAAATTTATTGGAAAATGCCATCATTTTAACCTGTGAATGCTTGGTGCTATCCATCCCTTGCCAGCAACCAGAGCCAGTACTTGTACCTTATTCATCCTTTTGCAGGAGTTGTTGCTTTATTGTTTATTTGCTGACTTTTCATTCTAAGTCCTGTTGGAACTTTGATTGACAGAATGGCATGTTTGGGCACCAACTTCAACGTTATTAAAGTCAATAATAAAAATGATCATGTTTAAAACCAAATGTTTGGTAAAATTATCCAAAACTTGATATGTTCTCTTAGTTTCTTCTTTAGCCTTTCAGTCTCTCATTTTTTTGAGCTGTTTACTCTCCATTCTCTTTTCAGCTAAATGATGTTAATTAATCCACAGGGGGCCTGGCATTGGAGTCTTTTATCAATAATAAAATGAACTAAAGCTCTTTGGGTTTCCTGTGGCAACCTCAATGAAACACAGTCACGTAAATGTACTGCGGTAACTTGATAGTGCCACGTACTATAATAAGTGTAACTCACTCACCTTAGCACACTCCTTCTGTGTGTACTAAGGTGAGTGCGTTACACTGGTACATGGCGCTATCAAGTTATTTTATTTTTGATAAAAGACTCCCATGCTGGGTCCCCTGTAATTAATGTTTGCATATTGTGCCTTAGTAGGGTTCTTTTAGTTTCAATGTCATAGTTACAAAATAATGTAGATAAATTTCAAGATTTAAGATTTAAATCAAGAAATTTAGACAGTATATACCAGTATCTAAAATAGTTAATAATTAAGGTAAGGCTATCTTAAATAAGCATGCCAAACTAATGATCAAGCAAAACAAGGGAGGGGGAATTCCATATAATTCCATAATATTATATTTAAAAGTAGAGAAATAAGGTACATTGTAGGAAAAAGGCATTTACATTCTTCATCATTTCGACCAAATCTGACCCCAAAAATATATATGTTCCTAGCTGTGAGCACAGGGATTTTTTGGAATATTCCTGGCTAGATGCTCACAAGGTGAAAACAAACGTAAACAACTTATGTCATTTAGTTGACCTTACCTATTCAACACCCACACTAAAAGAACTCTAGACAAAAGAAAATAAATTGAAGCTGCAATTATTTGGTATTTCAAGGGCAAGCCAATGAAAGCTAAAGACTTAAAAGTATTAGGTACATTGGCCCTGGGTAAATTGTATAACTAATCACAGAGAAAGTGACTGTTATTTCTATACTGACATAAGGACAGGCTCAAAATATAATGGTGAACTGAGACATTAATTGTAGACCCTAGGGCAGCTCAAGAGTCACACTGTATGAAGTTTAATAAGAACTGAGTCATCCATATTAGTAAGATTTTGCATCTTACAGCATGTCCTGTAACTCAATCCACGAGTTACCCACGCCATTGCATTAGTGGTTTGGTTTGTTTTTATTTAGTTCTGGTATACAAATTTCAGGGGTTTCAATAATAGGCGGCTACCGGTGGTATAGTGCCGCCTATTTTACCTCTTACCACAATGGTTATTTTGTGTCTTACAGCCTCCCCTAGCACAACAGGGGATCTCACGGCCCCGTTTGGGACACAGACGCCTACTTCAATCACTCAGACACTTATTCAAAAAGATAATGAAACCCCTGAAATTTACAGTGAAAGAATACTTGCTCAAATTGTGGTTTACATTTAGATAAAAGAAAAATCACTTGACAGATCCAGTTTTACATGTACATACAATAATTACACAATCATTGAACACATTATTTGATGCTTGCATCCAAAAATATATGTTGTACATATATACTCACTTATGACACAGTACATGATTCATATATATCATATATCATTCATTAAATCATTCTATTTGCAATCAAATCACAGGAAGAAATTATGCAGCTTAAAGAGAGTCAAGGTGGTGAACAGATTCAGACTTCAGCAGAAACAGAGTCTGAGGTGCACAAGACAAACACAGTATTAAAACAACAACTTGAAGAGAAAGAAAATGAACTGCAGGTAAATGTGAAGTGAACACACAGTATTATACCTGCCACTGTTGAATAGAGCGGTTTTCATATGACTGGGAAACAGTACGGTCACCGCACGGTACGGTTACGGCACAGTTACGGCAGAGTTTTTGAATGTTTTTATAGAAATTACGGTACTGATACGGTCACGGTACGGACCGTACCGTTTCCCACTCATGCGAAAACTGCTCTATTGTCAGTGGATCCTATCCTACAGAAGTATTGCATGGGTGCTGTTATTTAATTACTGGAGGGCTAATCATCAATTTAGATGCCAAGAGTAGCACTGTAATGAAATCAAATAGTTACATATATTATAGATAAATATTTTAATGTAATTATTAAAAAAAAAATCCTTTAATTTTTTTTCAGACCACAAAATCTTCATTTGAGCAGAAGTTCAACAAGCTCAAGTCAAATGCAAAAACTAAAATTGGTCGACTGGAAGAGGAACTGGCTTCATTAAAATCCTCTGGGAGTGTATCAGGCCAAGCTGTAAGTTAGAATTATTATTTTTTACTTAATGTTAAATTATTTACTATTAAACAGCAACAATGAACATGTACTGTACACGTGTTGATCGATTTTTTGATGAAAAACTATATGGTGAAGGGAATCCGAGAGAGTGCGATGGTGCAATTCCACACTATTGGTCTGAAATTGCAGCACTAAATAGCATTGTTTACTATTTTCTGCACTAAGTACTACAGTTTGTAATTGTCATTTTTGCACTATTTGTCAAAAATGTCCATAAAGAATCACAAAATTCATGAATATTTCTCTGAAAAAAAAAAAAAAAAAAAAAAAAAAAACAATCCAAATTGGCTGGCTAGTGATGGATTTCATTTTCTTAGCAATACTTAAGGCTCTTTTTAATGACTCTAGAATATAGCTTTGTCCCTTACATGTATGTTCTCGATCATTAGACAAGGCGTTCAACAAGGCGTTCAACAAGGTGTTCAACAAGGTGTTCCTTGCCATTGCAGCATGATCCTGGACACAAGTTATAATTCTAAGAACTCTGACTTGTGATTGGCAGACATTTGAGAAGGGATTTTCAAATTATGTTTTTGGCAGGGATAATTTTGTCAAGAAGAAAAACAAATGTCTGAAACAATGGATTTTTTTAAAATAAAAAAAATTGTATTTCAAATATTGAGTTAAACTCTCTTAATATGTACAGTAAAATTTTTGCATTTTTCCACATTATTTTCAAAGATTTCCACACTGTTCTGCACTATTTTCATTTTATTCCTGCACTGTCAGGTGCCCTGTAAGTATAATTTTTGTTTTACATACTTTACAGTCACCTTCACCATCCCATGAAACACCTGAAAAATCTATTGAGATGAGCACTTTGGTAGCTGAGAAAGACAACATTATTCAGTCTTTATCAAAACAACTGCAAAACAGTCAAAAAAGAGAAAAAGACCTGGAAATTGAAGGACGTCAAAATGAGGAAAAATGTATGGCAGACATAGCCACAAAAATCATGGAAATCCAACAATTAAAGCTGAAAGAGGAAGAAAATAAACAACTTTTTGAAGACAGGAATAAAACAATTCAAGAATTGATGGATAAAATGGAGGCACAGAAAAGACTGATATCAAGTCGAGATGAAGTTATTGAGCATCTTCAGTCAATGAAGGATATTCAAGGAGGGTCTGATGAGTTGGTGGCAGTTCTTAGAGAACAGGTGAACTGGAAAATCCTCCAGGAGATAAACTTGGGGGGGGGGGGGGGGGGGGGTTACTCCTAGGGGAGTACTTGACTAAAGAATTCATTTTTGTCAGACATTTCATTTACGTTGCACAAAATGAAAGCCTTACAGCTTTCGTTAGGCTGTAAGGCACTATAAAAACACCTTATTATCATCAATTACTCATGAAAATGTTTGGATCCGGCGATCACTCAAACATAATATTAAGCAGAGTTTAAACTGTTTAAGCATTTCGCTTGTCCTTAATACAGAAAGTCCTCTATTTAGAATGTGATTATAATGACTTTAGGTTTGATTCAATGTTTCCTGACACTGCAGATTGGTGCAATGAGTAACAAGATTGAACAACTTGTTGAAGAGTGTGAGAGACACAAAAGACAAACTAAAACCTTACAGAAAGAGATTGATGCACAAAAGGAAGCTTTTAATGCTACAGAGAAGGTACATTGTTACATGTACATACATGTACCTAGGACTTATATATGTGAAATTCCAGCAAACGCTTTTTGTCTGTACACTGAGGAAGGTCCTCATTTGGTCACAAGCATTATTCTGTTTAACAATTAAAATTCAAGCTAGTGACAATCAAGTCTAATTATTACATAGGACTTTTCTCTTTACTTTTTGCTTTTCTCTATCGATTTTGGTTTTGTGGAAAAGGTGAGAGAGAAAATAAAGAAAATAGGAAAGCAAAAATTTAAGAAAAATGGATGAAAGAAAGAAAGAGAGAGAAAAGAAAACCAAAAAAATAAAAAATAGAATGAGCCAATGAATTAAGGGACAAAAGAAGACAAAACTTCAACAAAAGAACGAAAACAGAAGGACAGAAAGACAAATGAAAGAAAGTGAAATATAGGAGAAAAAAGAAGAGAAAACAACATAAATTGAAAACGAAATTTAACAGATGAAAGCAAGAATGAGCATATTATGAAAATGGTATGGAACAAAAGAAGAAAATGTGAGGGATGCAAGGCTGCATATGCTATAGCATTGCCTTGGTGCCTGAGGCAACTAACATTTGGGCAGGGCAACTGACAATAAATAATAGGAATATAAGCAAGCAAAAACAGGGTCAATAAAAGCATATTGTACTGTGATTAAACAAATAATTTTTAATGTCAGATCAAACATGAAAATGAAGTACTTCGACAACAATTGCAACAACAAGAAACAGACCACCAAGGAACCATAAGAATGCTTCAAGAACAAATACAGCTGAAAGAAAAGAAACTTGCAGCAGAAATGGCTGAAATTGAGAAGTCTTACAAAGAATCAGAACACATGCTGAAAGAACAACTTGATGAGAAAACAAGTATAATTCAGGTGAAACAGAATAATCAGTGTATAAAGTATAATACTTACATGTATCCTAAAACTGGTAGAGCAGATTTCGTATGACTGGGAAAACGGCACGGTCACTGCACGGTACGGTTACGGCAGGAATTTCCAATGTTTTTATAGATAGACTTTACGTATACGGCACTGACATGGTTACGGTACGGCGCGGTAAGTTTCCCACTCATACGAAAACAGCTCTATGTAGTTTGTTTTATAGCACATGGTCTGGAATGCATTTAGCTGTTGTGGTGCCCCTGCCTTCACAGGAAGAAAGTTAAATAACTTAAAATACTGGGTTGAGTTAAGCGTCATCTAAGGTAGTTCGGGACCCTTGCTACTGCGCATCTCCCACGCGCATTCGAGCGCGCTAACTTTTATTAAAGAACATCCCTTTGTTCGTGGGACGTCTGGGCACTTAGCGAGTCAGCGATTGAAAAGTGAAGAAATTCTACTTTTAGCGAATAAAATAACGTTGAAAAAAAAGTGATTTTTAACATTTGTACAACAGTACCCACAAGTGATGGTCTTTGCAATAGGTCGGAATGGTCATTGAATTCGCAAATCTGCCACTTTTCAAAAGTTAGAGGAAATTATATTAATAGCAAAAGATCCACTCTGTAAGAATTTCTTGTTAACTTTAGGTAAACTTATTGCTGTTCATTGAATTGGTTTCAATTTTTCGCAAATTTGACGTCATCGTGTTTTTACCCAAGTTACGCACAAAACTGCCCAACGGCAAGACTACGGTGTTTACACGTTTTAGCGCCGCCCTTGAATAAGCGCGGCATTTGTTCACACAGTGCGACGGTTTATCAAAAGACTTGCACTAGACTGTCATCTTGAATAAGGAAAACCAAATACGGTATGACTCAACGTTGAAATTCGTGTAAAAAAGAGGTTTTGTACATTTGAAGCACTTTTATGGTGTGTTAACATTTGCTTCACTTATTAAATCATTTATGAGACTTATGATTTCTTAATAAATGCCGCCGTCGAACTAGCGCCGCCCTCGAATAAGCGCCGCATCAGAAACCCAAAAAATTAAGTAAGCGCCGCGGCGCTAAAACGAGTAAATACGGTACTCCCACTCAACTCCAAAACGAGCACGGTGACCCCTTGTTTTATTTCATTTTCGAGTTTCACCTATATGTTGTTTTTTTAATAGACAAAGTTTGAAAAAACGTTTATTACAGGATCTATGAATCCCGAACTACCTTAAGAAATCGACAGATTTGTGTGTTTGTCTGCATCTCGAAGGACATTTTCTTCATTGAGTTAACCTCTAAAATCCTGCGCTTTCTCTCTTTCTACAGGCCAAAGATGAGGCAGTTGGAGTGCTAAAAATGGCTTTACAAGAGAGAAACTTCAGCGGCGAATCGCAGCCTAAAGCTATCAGCGCTGAAACAGAAAAACTTGTAAGTCTTCTTGAAGAACGAATCAGAGAGAAAGAGCAAATTATATCTGGACTGAACAGCGAATTAGTAGCACAGAACGCTGAAGTTACAGAACTTAGAAACTCAACTGAAGCCATGGTTAAAACTGTACAAGAGCTAACAGAAGAAACAGAAAACTTGAAAGACGATTGGGGTGTAAGGGAGAAAGAGCTCAGAGGAAGAGTTTCCAGCTTGCAAAAGGAACTTACAGAGACAAGAGAAAAGCATGAAACTGAATTAAGCGAGAAAGACAGCCTTCTGAAGGACAAAGATGCATCTCTCAAGACAAGTGAAGAAATTGTGACTTCTTTGCGCAATGAACTTGAAAACAAAGACAGCAAAAACAAAGAAAGCTCAAATGAAAGGTTGCTCCTTCTTGATACCGAAAAAGAAAGGCAATTCCTCGACGAAAAGCGAGTCTTTCAAGAAAGCTTGAGAGAATTACAACAAGAACTAGAGAGAATTACTGAGGAGAGAAACGAGCTGAAATTAGCTCTCGAAACACCAGTGAAATCGATCCAGGAAGAATTACATCGAGCTGTAGCTGAGCAAAATCAGATGGCCAAAGATTTAGAGCTGGCAAGAAGAAACGTTGAACTGAAAAACAAGGAAGCTAAAGAAGCCACAGCAAAGATGCTGAAAGCCAAGGGACAAATGAAGTCTAAGATTACTGCCTTAGAGAAGGACAACGGAAAAATGCAGAAAGAATTGGATATTTTAAGGAAGGTCAGTAAAGCATTTAAATGGATTTGATTTTGTACTAGTTTGTGAATATCCAAATGTGTTTGTCTTGAGGCTAGTGTTACCAATGTTTGGCTTCTTGCATGTTGATTGGTGGAAAGAAGGGTGTATTCTATCTCAATATAACTGCTGTTATTGGTGTTTTTGACTTTCAGTTTTGCTATAAAATATTTGTTTGAATTGCCCTAATCAAGAAACAGTAAAAAATTAAAGAAAAACAAGGCTTACTTCAAACGCCGAAGAATTTTATTCCATTTTATTCCAAGAGGATTGAAAATTGATGATGATATGTTCATTCAAACACATTGCAGATTACATCTGAATTACAGACTGGGATCATATACTATCATAAACAAATAATGAATAATATGATATATACAATAATCAACAATAATATATTGAAATCTATTTTGCGGACATAATAGTTTAGTTAAATTGTACAAATTAGTATCAATATTGTTTACGGGGAAGATGCGTCTGTTGATTCCAGTACTTGGATATGCTTGTTGCTGTTACAACTGTAATGGTGATTTGTTTTTGTGCAGTCATTCACTTATATGCATGTGTTGTGGAGGCCTGTTGGTTTTTATGGTCGCTAAGTCATTTCTTTGTTCTAAAGGAGCATCCTGTGGGAAAATATTGTAAATCATACTTTTGCGGGCTCTCCATTCTCTGGGTTAAGTTTTAATGCAGTCTAAAATAGTCTAAAATTCTCGCTTAGCATCAATCCAGCAAGACTTGCATAAATACCATGATATCATACATTACCGTAATTGCATAATTACTAAATTTCTTTTGTCTTTAGAAAAAACCTGCCGTCGCTGAGAGCAGCAAGCTTCGTGAACAAATCGCTGATCTTGAAGAAGAAAAGGGCAATCTTCAACTACGACTTGTTGAGACCGAAGAGATAAAAGCATCTTTGGAAGAATCGAAGAAACGTGCTAAAGAACTAACGGAGAGATGCGCTCTGCTGGAAGAAGAAAATAAGAATTTAACTTTGAAGGTTGTCGATGCAGAAGAAGAGAAAGGACATATTCAGCTACAAAATGTCGAATATGAAGATAAATTTTCCAAAGATGAAAAAGAATTTGCTGCTGCCCAGAATGCCAAGGTAGAGCAACTTAGTAACGAACTGTCCGAGTTGAAACAAACATTAGGTAAAACAACCGAAGATCTCCGAGAGCAAACGAAGCTCAACGAAGACCTCACGAAGACTGTTAACGAAAGTAATGCGAAGGAAGCAACATTTGACAAAGAAAGGTCATTCTTTGATCAAACATACAAAGAGTTGGTGGAAAACAATGAAAATTTAAAAGCGAATTTAGCAGAAGTCGAAGGATATCTGCTTCGTGAGCGCGAAGAGAAAGTTTCTTTACAAATCAAGATGGCTCAACTTGACGAAGATAAAGAGTCTTTGGAAGAGAAGAGGAAAGAGCTGCAACAAGCCTTGGATGAGTTTTACTGGACAACTGACAAGACTAAAGGCTCAGCACCAGTTGAGGAAGGACCACAAGATGAAGGTTGGTCGCATATAACTCAGTTTTGTCATTGCAGAGATTCCCACTGACCTTGAAAAGTCAGGGAATTCTTAAACTTTTTTAAGGTCAGGGAATTGTCAGGGAATTTTTGATTTGGTCAAGGAAATTGCCAACATGTTAGTTTTGTTTTGGAAAGGTCAAACAACCCTTTTAGCAGCTTTGCTGTGGAATTCCACGAACCTTTACCGCTTAATTTATTCGTTGACTGATGGAATAGAATGGAATAGAAATTGTTCTAAATCTGTGTTCAGTAAAAGTCAGTGAAAAATGGAATTCGGTCAGTGAATTTCAGGGAAAAGTCAGGAAATTTGTTTTCTGTAGGAGTAGGAACCCTACACTGGTTATTACAGTACAGTGAAGTTTCTTGCAAAGGAAAATTCTCTAAAAATGACGCCCTTTTAAAGTTGCAAGGCTGACTGACATGTAAAGGACACCCCCTTTAATCAAGGGAGCACAAAGTGTTTTGAATCGCGATCCATTCACCAGATCCGAAATAACGCTGGTTCGTAAAAACGAACACGAGTGAGACCCGAAGGGGCTAGTGTTTATTTTATAGTTCGCGTTTTCAAACTATCATCCTCTTTCGAAAATGGTGAAATGCTTTAAACATGGTTTTGGCGAAAAAAGTGGAGATAAATAAATAGATAATCGGGCAACTCGTGCCGGTTCGATTCGTCAGATGTCTGGTCTTCATCAGTATTTTAGGTCCACTTTGTTAGTCTTGCTATATATATACGAACCATGGCTTTACCGTGAAGCTCGCTGCGATGTCACTCCGAATCGAACCAAACTGAGTTGCCCGATTATATATTCCGGGGGGGGGGGGGGGGGAAACTCCTATATATAAGGGGACGGGGATGCTCGTCGGAAATTTTGAAAATGACCCCTAAAAGGTACTCGAGTGGGAGTGGCAACAATTCATTTCTACCCCTAAAAGGTACCAATTCAAAAACAATAATAAGAAATTAAAGTAAGAAACACTTTATTATCGATGTGCTTTGAAGATTCAATTCAGATCATCGAAATCGTCCCTTTCATGCCTATTTTAGGTAGTTTATTTACCCCAAAACAGCCCCAAAAGGTACCAGCTATGTCTCTGGTAGTTCACTTAAGTTTGAGACGCCCTAAAAGGTACCAGATTGCAGATTTTGACCCCTAAAAGGTACGACGAGCATCCCCGTTCATTTACGATTGAAGTCCCCCCCGGATTATATATATAATCATAGTTTAATCGAAAGTTTATTTCGACATCTCCAGCACTGCAGTGAAATGCACTGTTACACGTCCCACACCCAACACACGAAGATAACCCAATGAATGTTCCCACAGGAAATATTTATCTGTCTTTGTTGATTTGTTGTTGTTGTTGTTGAACATATCGTACAGAATGTGTTGAAGAAATGGCTGCTAGTGCAGGAACTATTGTTGGTACTTCAATGGAAGGCTCAACTTTCACTGATATATCAAACTACAAGAAGATGAGAAATATGGTCTAGAGAGAAGGATTGATATTCTAGTCAAGGTATTTATTGCTGTGTTGCTTAAGAGATAAGCTTTCCTTTGGTGCCTGCTGTTTTACGCCTGGTTTTCACTAACAACATATTCTTGAACCGATACAGACTCAGCAAGGCAATGCTCGTTAGCAGTGGTTGTCTTTCCCACAACTATGTGATAAATTAAAGCAATACTGAGTCTGTGTTTGTTGCTTATGCTTATGTCTCTAGTGACAACCAGGCTTTCAATTCCAGTTATTTCATTGCCTCCAAATGAAAATAGATAAACATCAAGTTATCATCATGTTGATATCGTCGTTCATCATCATCATCATCATCAGTAATTATCCCTTCTCGCCGAAAAGAGTACAGTCGTGGTTGTACATAAACCATTTATCCACAAGATAGAGTTTATTGAACTTTTCCCATATCTGCAAATTAAAGGCTCCTTTTTAATAGCTACTCGGCGGGGTACGCCGGCAGAGTCATAATTGGTGTGCAACAAATTATAGGCAGATCTCTACAGGTCTCATGCATAGCCGAGCAAGGTCGAAAGCCTGCCAAGTTTTACGTCTTTGTATTATCTTAAAGCGAATCCCGAGCATAAATAAACGAACCATATACCTGTATTATCTTCATCAGACTCAGTTCCTTCTTGTGAAATTTAATTATTAGGAGAGAAAGAACTTCCAATCCAGGATTGAGGAACTTGAGGAGATGCTAGAAGCCGAGCGTGAGAAACAGCTAAAGAAAAACGAGGAAATAAGCTCAGATGAAGACGCTGAACATGCTCGACAAGCTCTTGAAGAAACCCTGAACACTACAATTGAAGAACTTCATGAAGAAAATGAGAAGCAGAGGTTTGTTACTTCACAAACATGAACATAGACAGACAGACAGACAGACACAGCGAGGCAGACACAGACAGACAGACAGACAGACAAGCAGACTTACAGTTCATTGGGAATGAGGACAGCAAAGTAATACAGACGGACCATGCACCAAAAAAGGCCACAGCCATAACATATTCGAAGCCAAATAAATAAAACAAAGGCTGTACATTTACATCTGATCGCAAAACTTTGTCTTGTTTATATTACAGATCAAGACTTCAAGCTACAGTGCAGGCCAAGTCAGAAGTCGAGAAAGCTCTCAAAGACGCCGAGAATTTACTGAAGCAAAAAGAAGAGCAAGGCGAAAATCTGCAACAAAAACTAAACGATATGAATGAAGAGTTAAAAGCAATGGAGACTATTCAACGGGAGAATGAGACTTTGAAGCAACAACTGCATGAACTTGAGAATTCGAATTCAAGGTAAGTATCTTTATAAGCATCTTTTTACCAAGAAACAACGACTCGTAAGACTTGTTTTGTTTTAAAAATGTAAAAATTTAAATATGATTTTTTTTCTTGCTTTTTTTTGTGCAAAAATATTGCTGTTATTTCATTGAATTTGTGTCTGACCAAAGTCTGATAGCTGTACTTTCAATCTAATCAAATCTAATTTTTTCAATGAAATGCAAGACTTATGTCGAATTCAAATCCGCACGCAGACTCAAGAAAAAGGGCTGTAGAAGGCTTATCGTAAAAAGGCATTTGTTGTTGATAAATGGTCACTGAAGCATCCAAATAGTAGAATTTGACTGTGAAGGAGGCTACAACGATCCCAGTCTCCTTCGCGCCGCCTGCTTGCCCAGTTGGAAACTGCCGATTTCTGCAGTGGGCAATGTATGGTAAATTTTCATTTGACTGCCAAGCTCCAACTTGAACTGTATTTTACCCGTTTTCCGTCAGAATTTCACAAGAATTTGAAGCTGCCAAGAGAAAGCTTGGTCAACAAAGAAGATTACGACTCCAAACTTACAGACCAACAAAAAGAGTTCGAGGCCTTGAAAATGAGAATGAATGAGATGGCAGAGGAGTATGCTAATGTCTGTAA
This sequence comes from Telmatactis stephensoni, assembly GCA_029948255.1. Taxonomy (NCBI): domain Eukaryota; kingdom Metazoa; phylum Cnidaria; class Anthozoa; order Actiniaria; family Isophelliidae; genus Telmatactis; species Telmatactis stephensoni. The sequence continues at coordinate 459,061 of JALIZF010001761.1, forward strand.
AGAGAAAGAGGAACTTGATGAAGAGAATGGACTTTATCATCACTACAAATGAGGTAGACATAAGTAGTTTATAACGTCTTCAAAATCATATTTTGTTTCGACTTGTTTATTTTTTCTTCCGTTCACTGTTTCGCAGGTAGTCAAATTAAAAACCATTTTTACGTCGTTATTGTTTCATTCCGGTAATTGAACTGTTAACGGATTTGACTGCTAGATATCAATAGTCCTTTCCTTTTGCTTTCTACCGACAAAGCCAATGAGAAAACAACTACAGCATATACGTTGATGAAAATTACAGCATATTGATGCTCTTCAATTTCATTCTTCAATTAAGAACACTTTTTTAGTTACATGTTGACAAAATATTCAAGACTAATTACTCGGCATGCGTAGCCGATCGAGTCATAAAATACAGTTCATTGTCTTCGTCCATAACAAAACGAAGACAGGTCTCTACATGATCAGGCGAGAAAAGTCCAAAGCCCGCCGAGAGAACGATCAAACGAATGTCTTGTTGGACCAACTCGGATGCGTTGGTTTTATTTTGAGAATCGTTAGAGCCCAATGTTACCTTGCAAGCCTGTGAGAAAGTATAGTCCTTGGGAATGAAATGTACCGTTTGACCTCTGAAATTTCATTCAAAATGAAGGAAAGTACGCCATAGAGAGTTGATCATCGTGTTCTTGAAAAGGAGGGGAGGGGAGGGGAGGGTTAATTGAATATTTATAACAGTTGCAAACAATCCAGACGTTTGACATTTGTGCACACTACGTACTCTAGTTCAAAGTAGTCTGTGTGTCAAGATTGTAATTTTGAGTCCTTTCTGTTTATCATTGTTTGTAACTTTTACTAATACCTCTGCTATTTACTGTTAAAGTAGCTATTTACTAATATGCAAGATCTTTTTTCTTCTCTTTTCTTCTTTTCGTTACCGCTAACTGGACGGCTCTGCTTTCTTGCTACTTTCTTGATTGCTCCTTAATTGGTTTCTCCCCTTTGTTCCTCCTTGGGTTTTCTTGCCTGCCTACCAATCTTCAGCTGCTTGGGTCTTGCGTGGTTGGTTACTCTCGGGGCTAGGTCTTTGCCTCTTCTTTTTCGTCTTCTTTTAGTACGACTTTCGCTACCTGATTGCTTGCTTGCTCTCTGTCTTATTGCTTCCTGCTTTTTTCCTTTCCAATTTTCTCATTTTTACTAATACCTTTGTCTCTTTATGTTTCTTTTTAACTGCTTCTTAGTATGTGCTTTATAATAACACTATGGGGTGATGTACTGTGTCTGTCGTTCATAAGGGAAGTATTAATGCATAATATTCTAGTTAATTGCATGTGTCGTCATTCATCTCTTCATCCATCTCGTTCATTCCTTCTTTTCATAGTCCATGCTCTCTGAACTCCAGATGCTTCTCGAAACCAAAGAAGAGGAGAATAAAGAGAGTTTGAAGAGACTCGACGATCAGTTAGAAGAGAGGGAGAGACACACAGAGTACCTTGAAAACAAAATCGCGCAGTTACAACAAAATCTGCAGCTTTTCAGGTTTGTAGGAATTTAATTGACCATGTATATCAGAATGGATTTACAGTCTGTAGTTATTCATTTGTGTTTAGTTCTATTTGTCTGTCTGTGTTTCTTTGTATCTTTGTCGGTCTATCAGTCTGTCCGTGTCTGTCTTTCTGTCCACCACACATGGTCAGTCTTCGTAACGTCTGCATCTTTGTTCATGTGTTCGTCTGTCTTTTGGGTGCTGAAAGTTTATATCTGCCTATTTACCTGAAATCCTGTGTTTGAAGCTGCTTAATTATCTGATTGTCTTATTGCCTCATGTCTTTTTGAACCTCATTAGCCAAGGTTACGTCCATGATAATCCGGATGAACTTGAAAATGCTTAGTTTTCTCCGTTTTAGGTTACTCCACACTGAAACGGTGGTTATTTTGACAAAATGGACAACGAAAAAAAGCCGTTTTAGTGTGAACAAGCAACCTAACCGTAAGAAAAAAAGATGCGTTTTCAAATTTACCGGGGTTAGCCTGAGTCTATGCATTTTGCTGCACTTACACTTTTATCTCTAGCGGTGAACACTGACCTAAGGTCTTCCTCGATTACCTTTTCAATCAATCAGTGACTTTATAGATCGACCATGCATATTACCATGCATAACTGTAAGTGCTTGTTTTAGGACAACGATGCAAGAGAAAGAACAGCTGATAAACCAAGTGACCAATGAACTTGAAGCAAAGGAACATAAGGTTGCTGAATTGCTTAAGAATGTAGAAAGCAAAGACGATGAATTACTGCTGTACAGTGATAAACTGGCATCAAAGGAAGCAGATTATGCAGAAGCTCAGGTGAGTGTATATTAGGCCTTTATCGTCGTTATCATTATTACCATTATCTTCCTCCTCCTTAGTTCTTTGTAACTTTTCATTGTATTGACTATTTCTATCATCATCTCAAATAGTAAAAATTGTAACAACTTCAACTGATACTTACTTTGCTTCTTCAAGAATACCGCTGTTCTCTTCTCATGACATTTCTGTCAGCGAGAACACTTATTCCGTATTCGTCAACATCATTTCTTTCACCGTACAAATAATTGACTCTGCCATTATCATAGTCATATCAAAATTATGTTATACTAACTACTTATTACCGATTTACGATTATTATTATCAAAGTTTCAGAGGTTTTGATTTCTTTCTCTTTTATGGTTCCAGCATCATTTACAACTTAGAGATGCAACCATTTCCTCGTTAAAAGACAAACTCGAAGAGCAAACAGCGCAACTGGAACGATCGCAAGCCATCACAGAAAAACAGCGATTTCGAGCCGATTCTTTGGATGCTAAAATAGAGCAACTGGGTAAATCCTCGTCTGATGCTATCAAAGAACGTGATGTAGAGATCAATGCACTCAAAGAAGCGCTTCACAAGATTGAGAAAGAAAAGCTCGAAGAGTCAGTCCATCTCCAGGCAAGCGTTGACGAACAAGGAGTCTTGCAAGAAAAGATATCCAAAGAGAAACAGATGCTGGAACGACGTGTCTTGGAGCTGGAAGCAGCGAAAGAGGAGCTTGTTAACAATCTTATTGCTGCCAAAGCGGAGGCAGATGATTTTAAACATGTAAATGAAGACATGAAAAATAAAATCCAAGAGACTGAGTCAGGATGCGAAGAAATGGCGAATGAGCTTAGCACTGCCACTTCATCAATTGCTGACCTGAGGGAGATGAACGAAGATCTGAAGCAAATAAATGAAGATTTGAGACATAAAATCAACGAAATGGAAACTGAACGGGAACAACTTGCAAATGAATTATCTAGGTGTGACATCTTCAGTGGCTGACTTGAAGCAAGACAACGACGGTTTGAATGACAAGATACTTGAATTAGAGTCAAAGAAGGAAGAAAAAATCTAATCAGTTGGCTTCTGCAACTGCATCAATGGACGAACTGAAAGAATCAAACGAGAACATAAAGCAAAGAATAGCAGATTTAAATTCCTTGAATGAAGAACTTTCAAATAAATTAAATGATTCATTTAAATCCAAAGAAGAGTTACAGGAAGAGAATAAAGCCCTGAAACAGTCGCTATCAGACACTGCTCTCTCTAAGGAAGACTTAGTTATGGCTCTGGAGAAAAGACTCGATGAATCCATGGTGGAAAACAAAGAACTTTCACAGAAACTCGAAACCTCTAACTTAAAAGTTTCTGAGCTCAGTGAAATGATGGCTTTAGAAAAAGAAGAGCTCGAGAAGAAGACTGCATCTTTGCTGGAACAGTTATCAGAAGTAGAAAGCGAAGTTGCAAGGTTGAACGAGATTTGCTCTCTCAAGGATAACGAGATTGAGAGAAACAAATCTATCATTTCAAACAAAAGTGATGAAATTCAAGAACTCTCCGTAATAAAAGAAAATCTTGTGCAAGAGCTGTCTGCCATGATTGAGGAAAAAGAATCAAAAGTCAAAGAACTTGACCAAAGTCTGCAAGAGAAAACACATGAATATGGAGAAGAAATCGAGGAAAGAAACAGCAAAATCCACGAACTTGAAATCAAAGAAGTTCAGTATCTAGAGGCCTTGGAATCCAGGGACTCCCGAATTGTGGAACTGGAAAAGCTTCTTTCGGAAAGTATCCAAGAAAAAGAAACAGATCTTGAAGCACGAAATTCCAAAGTGAAATCTCTGGAAGATAAAATAGAAGAACTAAACGTTGTTTTGGAAAGGAAAAATGACCGTTTGCTGGAACTGGAAAAAGAACTCGAGAAATCCATTGAGGAATCAAAAGAGGAGGTCGATAAACGAAATGAGAGAATTAAAGAGCTGAGTGAGAAAGGAAAGAAGATCGTTAAAACCCTGAAAAAGAAAGAAGAAACAGTACAAGCGTTAGAAAAGGAGTTGCAGGAACTTAAACAAGAGTTCGAAGTCAATAAACAGGAGTTGAGAGAAAACTTGAGTCAAAAATCTCTAATAGAGGAAACTTTGGTGGCGAAAGAGGCGAGCATCACATTGGCTGAGGAATCGTTATTGAAAGTCAGAGATGAAACAGAGGAACAAGAGAAAATAAAATTGCAAATTGAAGAAGAGAAAAAGTGTTTAGAAATCGAACTCAGTGAAACTACAGCTCAATTGACAGAAGTCAATGAAAAAGTAATTCAACTAGAAAAAAGTCTTCAAGAAAAGAGCGACCACGAACATTCATCACTTCTAAAGGTAGAAGAGATGAATTCATTGCTTAAGCAGCAGCAAGATGCGAACATACAACTTCAAGAAGATTTACAGGCCAAGGAAGCAGATCTTTCCAAACAGCAAAAACTTTTGACAGAAAAAGAAAGTGAAGCTTCAAGACGTTTTAAAAGAACTTGAACAAGTCAGGTGACCAAGATTACCGAGCTGAATAACTTGCTACAGGATAGAGGTCATGGAGAGAGTGAGTTGTTAGCTAAGAATCAAGAATTAGAAAATAACGTCAGTCAGTTGAACGAAGACCTGAAAAATGTGACTGCAAACAATGAATCCTTGAAATTAGAGTGTCAACGTTTCAGCGACGAAAATGCGAAATTTAAAGAAGAGATCGATTCAAGAATATTAAGTCTGGAGGCGTTATCCCAACAGTTCGCAGAAGTGCAGTTAGCTTTAGATACAAAAGAGTCAGAAATTTCATCTCTTAACATTAGTCTTAATCAGATTACAGAAGAAAAGAATGAACGAATTGCAGAGTTAGAACACGAGGTAAATGCGTCTACAGAAAAGATAAGAAAATTCAAAGCTGAGCTCAAGAAATACAAAGGCATTAAGGAGCAACTTACTTCTTCACAAGAAAAAATCGAGCAACTCCAGAACTCCATAGCTGCCAAAGAAGGCGCTGAAGACATTATTAAAAGTAAGGATGAAGAGATTGCGCTTATGCAAGAGAGCTTTGAGGTCCAAACAGAACAAATTTCCGCCCTGAAAACTGAGCTCAAAAACGCAACTTCCAGGGCAGAGGACTTGGAAAAGCAGCTTGATGAAAGCGGGAGCTAATTATCAAGAAGTAATTCGAGAAAAAGGGAATGAACTGAGTATTTTACAAGCTAGTCTGGACGAAAGAAACTCAACTTTGGGTACGCTTGAGACAAGTTTCCACGAGGCAAGTAGTAGAGCAGACGAGTTTAAGGTGGAGCTTGAGGAGTACCAAAGTAAATATAACGCAGAGGTGAAGACATGGAAGAAAAGAGCTCAGAATCTAAAGAAAGCGCATGAAACTAATACCAAAGAAATACAAGATTTGAATGAGTTGGTTGATGTTCTCAAACAAGAACTAAATGAAACCAAAGAAAAGATTCTCTTGCTTGAGGCAGAAATAGCCAAAGTCCTCGAGGAGAGAAATACTCTTGTTGAAACTTGTGATTCTACTCAAAATGAGCTTACTCAAGTCAAAGAAGAGAGCGAACATCGCGGTAAATTTGTTGAAAGTTTAAAGGAAGAGTTGCAGAGTAAAGAACTTGATGCCATCCAGTTGGAAGCATTAAAAGAGAGTTTCCGTAAACAGGCAGAGGCTTATAGCAGTGTCTCTGAAGAAAGGAACAAGTTGATAAGCTCTCTAGAATATTCTGATCTTGAGAAAAACAATGCCAGAACTGAAGTTGAAAGTCTAAAGAACGAAATCGCCATAATCAACTCGGAAAGAGATTCTACTTTGGATGAACTTACCGCTTTGAAAGAAAAGTTTGAATCTTTGCAGTCAAATTATGACAGTTTAACTGAACAATTGCAAACTGTGTCAGAGAATCTGAAAACAAGTTTGGAGCACAAAGAACGAATTCAATCCCAACTCAGTAATTCTTTGAAGCGAATCGAAGAGCTTGAGAGTGACGAAGAGGTAAACGAACTTTTGCGTCGAATGTCCGATGAACTAAATGACTTAAAGTCTCAGTTACAAAAGCACGAAGAAGCAAAACGCGTAACTGGAAGATTCAACGAAGCACCTAGAAGAACAGCTGGAAAATGCAGTGGCAGAAAATGAAGAATTGCGCAGTCAAAACAAGGAACATGAACGCTACTTATCTTCCGCCATTGAAGTCGAAAACAAACGTTCTAAAGAACTGCACATGGACTTGGAGGCAGAGAGAGCAATGTGCAAGTCTTTAAGGGATGAAAAACAAGAAACAGAAGAATATTTTAAGTCATCTTTACAAAAAGAAATCCAGTTACGGAATGATCTTGAAAATGAGCTCGAAGGATACAGAACAAGAATAGAAGAACTTACGAAAGACAAGGAAAATTACAAAGAATTATACGAAGAAGAACTTACTTTCAAATCCAAATTAGAAAAGGAGCTTGAAGAATCTAACCATACGACCAGTGCTGCCAAAGAAAACTTTGAAAAAAGTGTAAATGAATTAAATGAATCACTTAGGGAAAGAGATGCTCTTAAAAATGACTTTGAAAATCTCAAATACGAGTATGAAGCATTCACGACTAGTAAACTAGAATCAAGTGAATTGCTGAGAGCGTCGTTACAAGAGGAACTGGATAAAAAAGAACTCATGCTCGAAAACATGAAGACCCAACTTGAAGGGCAATTTAACGAAGAGCTTGAGGACACTTTGAACAGACGAATTGACGAAGTCATTGCCGAAAAGGATGAAGAAAGAAAGAAAGTCGAAGAAGAACTGAACAACCAACTTCAGGATTTAAAATCCCACAAAGACGAGGTCATCTCGAAGCTCAAGGACAAAATTCGTGAGAAAATTGAGTTAAATAAAAAAGCAAACACTGACTTCAAAACGAAGGTCGTCGAGCTGAAGAAAGACAATAATGCCAAAGTTAAAGAATTAAATGATAAAATTGAAGAAGAAAGGACATTGAAAGATGATTTAAATGATGAAGTAAGGCGACTGAATGCCGAAGTTGTTCAGCTAAGAGAAATGGAGCTTGCGAAGAAAGAACTTGAAGACGTTCTTTCTACAAGAGATGAGGAATTGACATCTCTCAGAGATGAAAACAAGCTTACAATTGACGAGAAGGAGGATATGAATTTGAAGTTACAACAAGCATTGCACGAAGCCCAGAACCTTAAGTTAGATTTAGAGAGAATACAAACAGAGAAAGTAGAACTTGATGTTCGCCTTCAGCAAAGTTGTACAAAGGAAGTGGTCCAAAAGTCTATTGCAGATAAAGATAAATTTATCCAACAGCTAAAGAAGAAACTCAAGGAAGAAAGAACCGAACGAGAAAAATTAAATCGTGAATTGAATGAAATTCGCAGTGCCATTTGTGAAAAAGAGAAAGAAATTGAGCACATGAACAAGGCTGCCGTGGCAAAGCTTGAAGAGCTCAACGAATTACACCTACAGGAAATTACTATTTTGACTGAAGACTTTAAAACTAAAATTGCAGACAGTCTGTCTACGAATGAAGATTCTCTGCAAAATCTAAGGATTGAGCTCCAAGAGAAAAACGAGAAACTTGCAGGAAAGGAAAAGGAGCTCTTAGAACTCTCAGGAAAACTCTCTCAAACTGAAGAAAAACTCTCTCACCTTGAAGCCGAACTAAACAAGACAGCAGACATTCAGAGCACTACACCTTCCCTAGAGAATATATCTGAGCTGAAGGATATCATTGAAAATCTTCAGTCTGAAAACGAACAGCTTAAAGAAAGTTTAGAATCCAAAGACAAATCTTTGGAATCAACAAAAGAAGATTTTGCGCATGCTGAAGAGGAACTGAAGTTAGACCTGGAGAAAGTGCTAGAGGAGGAAAGATGACCTTGAGGAGCGGTATAGAAGCGAGAAAGCTGAATTAGAGTCAAGTTTTATGGATATTTCAGCCAAATATGCAGAACTTGAGGCTCAATTAGAAAGAGCTCATCTTGAAAGAACGTTGTCACAAGATGGAAGCGACTATTGTCAAGGTAAGCTTAAAACACTTCATAATTGCACGCAGCCTTCACGTCCGTGTGGGTACTGATTACGTACGTCGTACGTGTTGTCCACTATCGGATGCTTTGAGTGAGCGCAAGTAAACGCAAACCATGGTTTTATAAATTGCCAATTGCCAGAAATTCATTGCCTAATTTAATAAAGTTGGATGGCAAAATAATGGAAAAAATGGTACGGTATTAGCATTATAATGTCAGCATGAATTCACCAAAAAATGCCCTAATAAAAATGCTAGTCATTGCGCTATCGAAGCCATGGATAAAGGGCCTTAAAGCTATAATATACAATGCTTCTGATACCACTACAACCACCCACATCAACCCCTTCCCCCTCCATAATCAGTAACTACAGTTCGACCACAACCATTACCCAATCCCTTGTTCTCTATACGGCCACCACTACTCCCACAAACAATCATCATCATCATCTTCAACAACAACAACAACAACAACAACAACGACGACGACGACGACGACGACGACAATGACAACCGTAACAGAAGGAAAATTACTTCGTTTAGTTTCACTGTCTAAAGAAAAGACTATTATTTGTTGTCTAAGAAAGCAAAATGGACCTAAACGTCTCTCTTTGTTCTTCTAGAATGACGCAGAAGAAACAAGCGATGGAGAGGTCCTTTCTGCTGAGCTCGAGAAAGCCAAGAAGAATTTCGAAAAAGTTAAGAACAAATTACGAAATCATGTACGTCAAAGCAAAGAAGAGAAAGACAAACTGAACGAAGAAATTGAAAGACTTACACATGAAAAAGAAGAAGCTTGCGAGAATCTCAGAAAAGAGTTAGGAAGAAATTATCAAGGAGAAGGAGGATGCTTTGGCATTCATGAAAGAGGAACTTGACGCCGTTCGGGACGAGAAAGAATCGACTGAGGACGAGCTAAAGACCCAAATTAATACTCTTAAAGAACAACAGAGTAACCAGTCACTACCTGAACTGCCTGAACCAAGCGTCAACACAACAAGTTGTGAAAAGTGCGCACTGCTGAGGGCCGAGTTAGAAAAAATGGCTCTCGAAAATGCGGAACCCACATTAAGGTCAGATTTTGAACACATTTGTCAAGGCCTTAGAGAAGATCTGCAAAATGCTCTTACTGAAAAGGAAGCTGTCCAACGTTCTATGCAGACCAAGTGTTTGGAACTGGAGAGAAAGCTCTTCGATAGAGAAAATAAGTATGATGAGTTACGAAAGGTTTTGCAAGAAAAGGATGAAGTGGATAGTACTTGGAGGGACGAAATGATGAAAACAACAGAACACCTTTATAAGAGAGGCGGAGTCCTTAAACGAAGAAAAGGACTCCACAGAAAAAAGTCAATGAAAATCTTGAGGTGTCGCTCCAAGAATCAAATTCCGAAATAGAGAAACTTCGAAATCAGTTAGACGAAAATGAAAAAGTAAGGGAAAGTCTCGAAGAAAAAGTTAAGGAAATTCAATCTGAGAAAGCCCAAATTTGCCAACAGCTGAGGGAAGATTTTGAAAACGCTTTTAAGGAGAAAGATGATGTTCTGCAGAATTTGAAAAAGAAGCTCCATGATGAAAGAGATGAGAAAACCAAGGCGGAAAAAGAAACCACTAAGATAAGAAAGGAAATCGGGCAACTTCAAGAAAGGTTCGACGAAGTAATACACGAAAAGGATGAAATCTTGCTAAACATGAAAGAAAAGCTTAACAACGCACGCGAAGAAAGAATCCAAACTGAAGAAGAACTAAAACAAGGCTTCCGTGAATGCCAAAATGCTCTTGAAGATAAGATAAAAACACTGGAACAGACAGTGGAGAAAGTGCATACCGAGAAAGATGAAATGTTTAAAAGACTGATGTCTGATGCTGAGAAAGGAAAAGAGGAAATGACAGAAGGACTTCGAAGAGAGTTTGAATCAATCCAAGCAGAAAAGGATGCCTTGCTACAAGAATCACAAGCTAACGTTGAAAAGCTTTCCAGTGAACTCAGAGAGTTGCAAAACGAGAACGAAAGCATAGAGTTTGAACTTCGAAGATCTTTAGACGCCTTCGATTCATTGCAAGACAGTTTCGAGCAAGAAAGGAAAGAAAAAGAAGCTTTGGCCGAAAAACTTGAATCTGAAATCCAACAATTTGAATCGGAGCTGACAGAAAATACTAAATCTTCGAAACTAGCTTATGAGGAATTGAAAACAGAGAAGAACACCGAAATCAAAAATGCTCTTGATAAACTGAACAAGATGAAGGAGGAAAGCGTTCGATTGGAAGCTCTCTTTGTCAGAGCGAGAGGAAGATATCCAGCGGCTGAAAGCCGAGATAGGAGAAAACAAAGAAACCTTTGAAATGAATGAACAAGAACTTATTGGGGAGATCAATAGGCTTAAAGAAGAAATTGACGATAATCTGAAAGATAACGAAAAAGCGTAATGATTTACTTAGGGAGAAGACGGAGCATGGTAGATGAGCTCACCCAGCAGCTTGGACTAGTTACCGAGGAAAAAGAATCTCTTGCTGAACAACTTAGAGATGTAAATGCAAAAACTACAGGCTTGAATGAGAGATTGCAAGAATTGAGCAAAGAGAAGGAAGAATCCAGTGCAAATTTAGAAAATCTCTGCGAAGTAATCACAAAAGAGAAGGCTGAGTTAGAAGATGAAAACGAGCAACTAAAGAAAAGAGTCAGGGACCTTGATGAAGCAATAGAGGTAACAACCAAAACGAACAAACAGCTAAGCGCTCAGCTGGAAAGTCATGTAGTTCCTGAATTAAGCTCTTTCCAAATGGAATCACTCCCGCCTGATGACAGCAACCTTTATGCTGAGTCTGACGAGGTGAACAAGTTAAGAAACGAACTCAACACTTCTCAGTCTGAATTGCAAACTGTCAAAGAGACGAATGAGAAATTGAAAAGGAAACTTCGCCAAGTTCTTAAAAAGCGAGATAAAACTGAAGGTGAAGAAAGTGAAGATCTCAACGCATTAAAAGAAGAACTTCAGATGGCAAGAGAGGAGAAGATTCGTGTAGAAAGTCTTTGCAAGGAACTTCGAGAAGAGCTAGACCAAGTTGTTCGTGGGAGAGAGAAAATTGTAAATGACTTGCGGAAAAAAGTTGAAATTGTTACCGAAGAGAAGGAAAAGGCTGAAAATCTGAACGACAAGTACTCCAAGCTAAAACAAGAAATGGAGAAAACCATGGCCGAAACTCAAGAAGAAATCTCCCTTCTAAAGAGCGATGCTGCTATCAAAGAAAAACTTGACTTGATTGAATCTCTTGAAAACAAAGTCACGGAAATCACTCAACAACGAGAACTAGAGCTCCAAGGTCTTAAAAATAAGTTAGAAAGCCAAATAGCAGAACAAACAAGTAGATTAGATGATAAAGAAGCAAAACTGAAAGAGGCCAATAACAAGATTGATGAACTCAACACAGAACTTGAAAAACTTATTAAAGAGAGGGTTGATATTGAAAACCTAAGACAGAATTTTGACCACATCGTGTCTGGACTCCGAGAGGATCTAGATCACGCTCTCAAAGAAAAGGTAGCTGCTGACCAATTAGCTTACGAATTCCAGGTAAAATTGCGGCGACTAGAAGCTCAGACGGGAAGCGACAATTCGTTGCCTTCGATGGTTGATGTCTCTGTTGATTGTTTGGATCTTCAGAGTCAGATAGAAAACGGATTGCAAGAGTATGTCAGTGAACTGGAGGCACTGAAATCCGAAAGGGATACTCTGAAGGATGAATTAGTAAGAATCCAAGAAGACCAGGAAAAAGAAACTAAAATAGCTGATAATCAGCAACAGGAAAGTGAACTGGACTCTTCAGAAGGGGATACGGTCAAGAGTCTTCAAGATCAATTAAAGGAACTCAACTCTGCCAATGAAGAATTGAAATTGAAGCTTGAGGACCTGAGAGAGAACTTCGATACAGATTTATCTCAACTCGAACAAGATCTCCAGACTACCGACCAAGAGAATTTATCTCTTAAAAAAGAACTTGCTAAAGTAACAGAAGCCTTGAAAGAGAGTGAAAATTCTAAAGATGAGATGGACCATATCTTACAGGGATTGAGAGGGGACATTGAAGAAGCAATCAGTGACAAAATGGAGAAAGACCACGCCTTACATCGTCTAAGAATAGAAACTGATAGGTTAAGAAAGCAAATTCCGACAGGCGGTAAACCTGTGCCAGTTATTCTCCCATTTGAAATAAAACAGATCGCTGAAAGTTCGCCATTAGATGAAACTTTTAGCTCAGATTACATGCAAGACATCTTTAATATTTCCAGTGAAGAACCCCAGAGATTGGCTTTACTCCCTGACAAAGAAATACCTCTAAAATCTCCTAAAGAAAAGAATGTATTGACCCCAACAAAAGACCAAGGAGTGAATACCGAGGAACCCCAGGCCCTTGAAAAGTCGAACATCGAAGAAAAATTACAGGAAACATCTGCCAAGAAAGACGAACTAGAAAAGAAGATACAACAGCAAGTAAAGGTTAACGCCAAGCTTAAGCACATGATAAAAAGCCTAAAAAACGAAATAGAAGGACTTAAAGACGACTTAAAAAGAGTTTCAAATGAAAGCTTGGAGAAGGAGCAGAGGTGTAAAGATTTACGTGCTGAAATGGCTGATTTGGTGAAAGATAAGGAAGATATGATCAATGGATTTAGAGAAAGACTAAAAACGCTTACTAATGATAAGGGTAAGATTGTCGAGAATCTGAAGATCGAATATGAGAAACTGTTGTCTCAGAAAGACTCTGACTTAAATCACTATCAAAATCAATTACTAACAGTACAGGACCAACTCCAATCCAAAACAAACCACTTGAATACTATTACCGCTGACCATGAGGAATGCCTTAATGCCAAAGCAGAATTAGACGCCAAATATAAGAATCTCGATAAAATAGCTACGCAACTCAAGGATCACAATGAGAAACTCCAGGAACGTTTGAACACTGTAACCGAACATGCTAAAAAGGTTGATTTGGAAAACTCGGAATTGGGACGCAGGAATTCTGATTTGGAAGAAATCACAGCCACTCTGAGAAAAGATATCGAAACTCTTGTTAAACAAGGGGTAAAGACCTCTGAGGGTATTTCAAGCCAAAACCAAATAAGGGATGATCAAGATGGTGAACTCGTCTCCAAACTTCATGCTGACATTTCAAAAAATAAGCAGAAGCTTAATGATCTGACCAAAAAGCTAACAGAAAAAGAAAAAGAAAATGTCATCCAAAGAGAAAGTTTCCGAGAGTCCTATGAAGAGCTAATGGAAGAGAAAAATCGTGTCGTCGAAGAAAAACTAGACGTTGAGCAAAGAATGAACGATATGCGACAACAGATGGAAGCTTTTGTTAAAGAAAAAGATGCTATTGTAGAAAACCTGAAAGAAAAAATGGATGAGCAAGATAAAAATTTTGAAGCTCTACAAACCAAGCGTGGCAACGAACTTGAAGAAGAACTAACAAAACGTTGTGAAGAACTTCAAAAGGTTCTCACCGAAAAAGATGAGTTGTCTAGACAACTGTTGCATCACGAAACTAAAATGAAAAGTTTACAAGAAGAAAAAGAGCTCATTACCAAAGCTTGCGTGGAATTAAAACAAAAGAATGCAGAATACTTAAACGAAAAGGCGAACATGCATAACACTCTGGACCAACAAGCTGAGCATATTGCCCAACTAAACCAAGAGGCAGTGGGTCTGAGAAATGACCTCGAGAATTTAGATCCATCAAAAGTTGCTGAGTTACAGGAAAGCTACAACGAACTAGCTCGACAAAACTTTAACCTTCGGCAAGAACTGGCTAATACTGTAAATGATAAAGAAGCCAACCGAAATAAACTTAAAAAGGACTACGAAAAAATTAACTCGTCTCTGACTTTTGATCTTGAGCAAGCTAAAGCTCAAAGTTTAGAACGCGAAAAGACGATTCAATTGCTCAGATTAGAAGTTGAGGGCGTATGTAAGGAGAAAGAGAACTTGGCTGCAAAGTTGAGATCCCAGGGAAAGCGCGCATTTTCAGTTCCTTTGAAAGGCGAATCAGATACTTCTGGCCACGAAGGGTTCGCCAATACCCTTCAAGAAATGAAGACAGAGATGAATAAAATCTCCAAAGAATATCACAAAGTGAGAAAAGAAAAAGACCAACTTCATACGAAGTTCCAAAAAGTAAGTGAAACTCTTCGAGAAGATTTGCAAAGAGCATTCAAAGAAAATGTAGAACTCTCTAAAAGAGCCGATAAAGTAGAAGAGGAAAACCGAAGCCTAAAACAGTCACTGAGGGAAAAAGAATCAGCGATATTCCAACTGAAGAAAAATTTTGAACACATCGGGAAGGGTTGGAGGTCAGATCTCGATCAAGTTCGAAGTGAACGCGATGACGCACTTGAAAAACTAAAATCACTCGAAAGCCAAAAAGGTCAGCTATCACCAGCATCTGACCAAGACGTGTCCACGATAGGTGATTTGAAATCAAAAATGAACGACCTTGAAGAAATGAACTCGAAACTTTTAGAGAGACAAAAGAAAGACGAAGAATTGTGCAGCTCACTTTCTTCTCGTGTTAATGAGTTGGAGCAGCAGAAGAATATACTGGAATATGATCTTGAAAATAGTAAAGTCCAATTGAAAGATGCCTTAGCAAGAGAGAACGCTGTAGAAGCTAAGCTTATGGAATCTTCAAAGGTATTGTGATTAGGACAACTGCTCGAATAAAGCAGCAATGAATCTAACGGAAGCACGTTGAAAAAGAAACTAGCAGATGAATAACTGAATGAATAGCTGAACGAATTGTTGAATGAGAGAGAGAGAAAGTAAATGGGTGAATGGATGGGGGATGAAAAATGGGGCTGCATAAATTGATGAATGATAAAGAGAGATTAAACGCGTTGTTGAGGGACACATTGAATATGTTGGTGAATAGATGGTCAACAAAGGAATAGATGATTGTATTAGCCATCGACGTCGTCAGCAATTGTATTATAATTCCTTGATTTTTAAGCTAACATCTGTTTTCCTTTGTTTTCTCGCCTTCACAGAAGGATGTAGTCGAGGAGGAATTAACTGAAGTTGTAGTTGATCAAAGTCTTTCGTCCCCCGTAGAAAGTGAGCCAATAGATGATAGGTATGTCATTTGATTCAAAGAATATTTTACTTGAAATGTTTTGCATTACACATTCAAAGGATAAATGCTTTTTTTTTTTCAGGCTGGAAGAAACATGTCGACTGTACGACGCTAAATGTGCCGAGTTCAACAATCTGATGGTAATGATGCAGTCAAGCAATTTTAGACAAATAGTTATACCTCCCAGTAGAGTAGAGTACACAGTATACTTACCATAGTGAAGATGTTTTTGTTTAATTTACTTTGCTACTATAAGTTATAAGGGACAACATTCTTCTGATGAACATTCATGTAAGCAGTTTGCTATCGTAAGAGGTTGTCTTTGAGGTGGTTATGTAAAGAGTTACCCTGCGAGCAGAGTCCCCCTTTACCTTCTAATCGAGCGAGAAGGTAAAGGGGGACTCTGCTCGCAGGGTAGTAAAGAGTGGAAAAAGATTGATAACACAGTGACATTTTTAGGGTTCAGGAGAGATCTACTGTATTATAAATCTAAATGCCTAGTGTCTCTCGAATGTCATACGTCTCGTAATTTCTTCAGGAACAATTCAAGGAAGAAAGAGAGGAAAGAACAGAGCTTGAAAAGCGACTCAGCGAGACTGAACAGCGATTACACAACCAACGAGCCCCACAGACACAGGTAGAATCCCACTAACATTCTACTTTTTTATTGAAGGGTCACTTTACCTCTTGTTTTGTAAATTTGTATCTCTTACTGTCTTTTTTTGGATATCAAAGAACGTACAAATATTGTAGTGTTTTGCCTTCCACATTGAACCGCAAAGAGTTTGACTGTAAATGTGTCTCTATTTTTGGCTTGCAACCTTTCCCAGGAAAGCGAATTGAACAAAAGACATGGCAGGCATATGTTGGTGGTTTTTACCTTGATTTTTCTTTTGTCAAGACACCAACATGGCGGCTGTGTCAATTTGTCTCTACATTATCCAGGGATTGCTTGCAAACCAAGAATTGAATGTAGTGGAGGCATGGCTGGCCGAGCGGTGAGAACGCTTACAATTTACCTCTGATCCGGGCCGGGCTCGAGTTCCCAGCTCCAGCGATGGGTCATAAGTGAACTGCTTTTGTTTCATATGTTGTTTTGTACCATGCCACGAGGGTTTTTCTCCAGGGTCTCTGGTTTTCCCCTCCCTCATCAGCTTAATTAACGTGAGTTGAGTGTATGTAAAATATTTAATGTAGAGGTAGTGTAGAGAGTACCAGTAGATGAAGAAACGTGGATATGCTGCTGTGAAAAAACGATTGATTGATTGATTGATTGATTGATCGATCGATCGATCGATCTAAGTGTATCTCCTAGGGGAATGTCATTTAAACATATTTTGCTAAAATATTCCGTTGTTTAATCTCTCCACCTCCATTATACGCTCATTTACCGTTATTTATTGCAGTTTGCTATCGATATCGAAGATTTTGGTACCAGTCCCTCCAAGGGTGATGGAAATGGACAAAAGCTCTACCAGTATTCAACATCGAGCATAGGTGATGAGTAAACACAAATACAAATCTATGAGAAATATGAGACTTTGAGACTGAGAACCCATTTGAGTCTCCTTTGGCCGAACCGATCGACACCAAGAGACCATAATACTAAGAGAGCGAAGCTCAGTATTGATGTCTGTGCCATGTTCGTGGCGGCTAAGGCTATTTTTAGTAACTTCGCCATCGCGCGCGCAAGGCTCTTAAACAATAGAATTCAAACGGTCCCGTCCGCGCGCACGTCAAAAATCAAGTTCTATTGGTTGAGGGACTTGCGCGCGCGATGGCGAAGTTACTAAAAATAGCCTTAGCCGCCACGAACATGGTACAGACATCAATACTGAGCTTCGCTCTCTTAGTATTATGGTCTCTTGTCGACACTCCATTCTCTTGGGGAGCACGGAGTTAGCTCATCAGAGCGTGTGAAACAAAAGGACAAATAATTGCATGATTCCTTCCTTCCTTCCTTCCTTCCTTCCTTCCTTCCTTCCTTCCTTCCTTCCTTCCTTCCTTCCTTCCTTCCTTCCTTCCTTCCTTCCTTCCTCTCCTCCTTCCTCCTTCCTTCCTCCTTCTTCCTCCTTCCTCTCTCTCTCTCTCTCTCTCTCTATCTCTCCCTCTCCTTCTTCTTCTAAATTGCCTTGCTTTTTCTTTTTTTCTTTTTTTTTTTTTTTTTTTTTTTTTTTTTTTTTTTTTTTTTTTTTTTTTTTTTTTTTTTTTTTTTTTTTATTTTTTTTTTTTTTTTTTTTTTTTGTTTTTTTTGTTTTTTTTTTGTTTGTTTTTTTGTTTTTGTTGTTGTTGTTGTTTGTTTGTTTGTTGTTTTTACTGTTTGTTTTTCTCCAACCCTCCCTTGGATATGCTTTGTTGGTCTGTTTTGTTTAGTTAGTTCAAGACGATAGCTATTTTCTCTCTATTTACATCAGGTCGAAAAGCAAAGTCCACAGCTTCTTATTTAAACAGACTCTATAGGAGAAGGTAACAAAGGCCTGGCTTTGTTCTCGTGTTAATGCTTGTTTGTATCCTGATAAGTTTGTTAAACTTTTTTTTGTGGTAAGGTAGAGCTAACCTTATTTAGTAAATGTGTTGAAACTTTCTTTTGGATTTCTTGTTCTAGTCTTAAACCACGTGGTCTTGGTAGAGCAGCATTCGCCGCGTACGTCGTTCTTATCCACGCACTTGCTTTCATGTTTACTGTCAAACTCATCACTGGTTAGAAACACGTATAGTAGGTAGGTAAGAAACATCTAGGGGGGGAGGGAAAGGCTGACAAATTGCTCGTGTAAACAAGCTTTATTGCAGCCTAATGCTCTATAATATCCCCACCTTTATTAAACGGACATCGTTTTTGTGTACCATGAATGGTCGCTTGAGCTAGGTTTATGGCCGCTTTTTTATGTCCCCCTTGATTTCGACAACAAAAAATTTATTTCTTGCTGCTTTTTCTTTCAGTAAAAACAATCATGGCTGCTTGCTTGAAAGGATTATGTTGATATTAGTTTTTAAATCTTTTGGATAGAAATCACTATCAGTATAGATCATGTGAAATATTTTTGACCCATACAGAAAATTTAAAACTAAATGAAAAACATATTTAAGAAAATAATAATAATAGTTTAAATATAATTTTATCAAAGGAATTCTACCTTGGCCTAGACCTATGGCCTTATGTCCTATTATGGAAATTGATGATTTAATTTCAACTACAAATGGAAATATCGAAACCACACTATCATTGCACCGAACAGGATACTGGCAAATCATGTTATTTCCGAAAATTCAGCTCGATGTGGCCACATCCTTAAACTGCATTGCATGGGATCATGGGAAGGGATATTTCCCACAGTGCATTTCGTTTTTTTTTTTAGGTTTGGGCAGGATAAGCATTTTTTATCATCGGAATCAATCATACAAACAATTTGGCAAAACAATATAAGAAAGAATGTCATCAGAGGGGGTTGGGGATTTTATGCACATCAAAAACAAAATAATGCATATATTATAATTTAAGAAAAGCTAGAATGGAATGAAAGAAGATAGAAATAGTAATTAAGGAATTTGTCTATTATTTTTGCACGGAAGGACTGTAAAAACATTAATATTGTTAGCGAATTCTTTACATTATGTAAGTTTAGTTAGCAGTTAGTTTGTAATGAAATAAAATAACGGGAAATAATGTACTTTACCTGTAATAAATAAAGCCATAAAATATGTATATACTGTACGTTTTACATTTTAGCCAAAGAAAAATGAGACAAAAATTCCCGGTAAAGCGATGAAAATAACCTTTCCAGTTGATAAATCCATTGGAAGACCATTAATTCCACAGCAAGGGTAGAGTGCTTACAATATATCCGTGAAATAGGGCGAAATAGCGCGAAATCCTTTGTTTTCTATTGTTTAATTAGTGCAATTTCTTACAAAGTTTTTCACGGATATATTGTAAGCACTCTAATAATTTATCTCAGGGATATTACTTTTCACCCTTCGTGCAACCGTGCCGCCAGTTCTGCAAGCGCTATTAACAGGCCTTGAACTCGATTACGTTGAGCTGCTTCATCGTACGTACGTAATATGTATGGGATAGTTACTGAAGCGGGCAGCAATATTGGATATATCGCAGTCTGCCGAGGGCGTAGCACGAACCCGGCTGCAATTCTTGGTTTTCATGTGACGTCATCGGAAAAATTCATGCTTCATATTGATCACATTTAATTTAGTCTGAAGTATGTTGCTTATATACCCTAAGAGAAGTTTTTCTTGAATATTTGAGAAATTTTCCTCGTTTGGTTTTCGAGTTATCAAAGGTAAAAACTTTGTCACGCAACACTGTCGCGTTTTCCTCAGGACGTAAAACGATGAATTTGTTAGAAGTAAACACACATTTGGCTTGCTCTATGAATAAAACCATTGTTTATTGGGTATCTGTATCAAAATATATGATTAAGTTGATATTTTAAATGATTTTGCCAATCGTATTTATTGTCCGCCATGTTGGTGTACTAAAGTTGTACACCAATATGGCGGCCCCATACATTTCTTTGTAATAACTGAGTTTGTAAAACCGTTGATATCTTTGCATCGCAACATCTTTTGGACTCAAAATTTCCTGGAGTTATAAAGTTTTTCCTCCTCTTTAAGAGGATGTGCTCTGATTTTACTCCGAGACGTGAGATCCGCTGTTATTTTGATGACCTGTGGAGTGACACCAACTGCGAAGTGCCATACATTTCTTACTAAAAATTGAGCACTTCAAAGGTCAATATCTTCGCAACAAAAGCTCATTTTAATTTGAAAATTCGTGAAGTTACAAAGTTTTACTTGCTCTTTAGAGTGATATTACTTTTATTTCACTCAGGGCTCTGGAAATTTTTCGATGACGTAGGTGAAAACCGAGAATATATCCAATATTGCAGCTGGCTGAACTAACTATCTGGTATAATTACTGGTCAACTTCATAACCACCAAAATCACCAAAATTGTTGAAATCGAGGCAAATTTTAATTTAAAAAAAATAAAGTATTGTATGAGCATGCGTACTTCTGTTGATGTTGATTGTATATCCCACACGTTTTGATGCTAACGTTTGTCATAATAAAAAGCCTTACAGAACTTTACAAAGTACCTTACATTGCGCTAGCTATGCAATTTTAGATTTTGTTGCAGAGAAAAATTGCAGCGTCTATCATCACTCTGCAACATTCAGTACGAGTGTGCAATGTTGCAAAGAAAAGTTCAAACTTTTGAACTTTCTGCAACAATTTTTTTGTTGCGAGATGTTGTTGCCAGACGTGATATTAAATCGGCAATTTCGCTCTCGCACAAAATATCTAAAATTGCATTGCAAGCGCGAAAGAAAATTGCAGCGTGTATCGCCGGCTTAACTTAATAGTTACATTACTTTATCATCCGGCTGCAAATCAGGTTCCACTAAACAAGTGACGCTGCATTATTATTAATAATGCTGTGTGATCACATTATCACTATTAAAAATATAATACCGTCTGTTAGGTTAGACTGACGGCATTATTTAGAACAATGCAGCTGATTTATGATTTTTCTGTCTGCGTTGTTATAATGCGGAGAGAAAACAATAGTTATGAAGTTGAACAGTAATTATAGATATTTACCTCGTCCCATACTTCCTTAGGCCTACACTGAAACTTAGAAATTATCTTAGCAATATACTAAGTAGCGATTTTTGGTGAAAAAGTCTTTGATCAATGATTGAGACCTGCCCTCCTATACACGACTTTACCCACTATACTGCAGAGCGAACTGATGGAATAATCTTCATAAAATAGCGTTTTGTGTGTTGTGATGAAGTTCGCTAGCATTACTCTGAATAGAATTGAAAAGCAATCGTATAAGGTTTCCTTCTGGGAATTCACTAACAATGATCTGAGCGTTGATTGTCCTTTGGGATTACTTTTAAACCGAGGCTTTGGGAGCTGTTTATATGGAGGGAGGGAAGGAAGGAAGGCAAGACGGAAACAAAAATGAGTCAGGGGTGGTGGAGCGGATTGAAAAGTGGGGATGTCTGAGTACGACATTCTCAGTCCCACCAGAAAACATTCCTTTTACTCTGGTAAAACCTGCATTATTTCTGAATGAATATCAACAAATAAAATGAAAAGTTGAAGAATATTTAATTATTTTGAAACAAAAGAAATTGCACAACGAAGTCTCAAAACGTGTACAAATTTAAGGCAGCATTTCGTCTTTAGCTTTCTTCAACAACAACTATCCCTTCTTGCTTTCACTAACAATGACTCAAAATGTATGTAAATTTAATTTAAGGCAGCATTTCGTCTTTATAGCTGTCTTCAACTAACACTCCTTGCTTTCACTTACAATGACTCAAAACACGTGTATAAATTTAAGGCACTATTTCGCTTTTCTTCAACAACACAATAGTTTTCTTTAATCTTAAAGTGGTCAGACGCAGCATAGGATTTTCCTTCCAGCACTCTTCCATCATTTGAGACAGCTTCGCCAGTACCTTTATAAACAAAATAGTTTGCATTATTGTTAACCTGCATTATGTAATTACAGTTTACCGTGGGAAGACTCAAAATACTGGTCACTCTGAAGTTATTACCCCCAAAGGTGGGGTGTTGAGCACCCGGACCTTAAATAGTGAAGGTACCCAAGCACACCGAACACCGTTTGCTCCGCTGCCTATGTAATTAAAAATTGAACTCTAGACTGCTAAGGTTTTAACAAATCTCGCCGAAGTTCAAGTTACGCAATTTTCAATTTCGAGTTTCCATCGTCATCGTCATGATCATCATCAACGTCATCGTCAATTAATTTTCTCACCTTATCATTCTTCCATGCTTCTGCTATCTCTGGTCTCGCTTTTCTTTCACAAACAACCCTTCGCATCTCTTCAACACTTGGGTTAGATTTTACTTTGTCGTAAAAAGGCAGCTCGTAGCAATCAGCTTGTATATCCCTTGTCTTGCAACGACGAACCATCTCCCACAAAACCATTCCAAAGGCGTAAACATCAGCGGCTTTGTACACATCAAAAGATCTTACTGTATACTCATCGATGAGGAACTCTGGAGGAAGATAGCGTACCGTGCCAACACGTGAAGTGTTAGGGATATCAATAAAATTGGATGACTGCACGTGACACACTGCGAGACCCATGTCTCCAATACAACATGTTCCTTTGTAGAAATTAATGAAAAATATCACATTAAGATTTGCATACACCATAAAATCTCTCGCGCAAGATGCAACAAGATTTGGTTGTGTACAATTTGTGTAATGGTAATGACACAATCGATGATGAAACACAAAGTGCTACAATCGCCATTTTCCCCTACAAGATACAAATTGTTGAACCAGTCAAAAAGCTTTCATCCAAATATCTATTCAAGCAGGCGGCTTAAAAACTGTATAGAAATATTTACAAAGCAATACAGGATAATGCTCGCGTTCTAAAATCTCGACAATGACGGGGCGCGCATGAAGAGGAACGTACGCGTGACGTCGATGTTGACAAAAACGTCTCGTGCCCAAATTCTATTGTTCGAAGTGACCGGGACGCAAAAAAAGTAAAATATTGTCCTGAACGTAGCATCGCAACGTCGTCACGGTGGTCACGCAATAAACAAATGTGACATTTTCGTCATCTCACGTCATGATTTCGCGTTTCATCTTGAAGGATGGTACCGTGATTATGTACTTATTGACTGAGTAGGAGCGCAAAGCGGGAAAATAGTTGGCTCGAGGTGTCCGTACAGAATGAACTAACTCAGGCGATAAGCATTTTATCACATGATTCTTTTTATCCATCTTATTTTTATTTTTGGACGCACGCGCGGGTCCAGTTCCGGATGCGGGTTTTTTCGGACCACCTCGAAAATCCACACAACACCCGTCACGGTCCTATTCCCAAACCTGGTTTTCACTTCGACGGAAGCAGAAGCGGAAGCAACATACGCAGACTCAGTAGTGTACTGCTCATTAGCAGCGCTTGTCTTTTCTCACACCTATGTGATAAACGCGATACTGAGTCTGCGTATGTTGCTTCCGCTTCTGCTTCCGTCGAAGTGAAAACCAGGCTTTAGGAGCGCGCACTAGGCCAAATATGGGTCATATGATAGTGTGTTATCCTGTACACCCTGAGGGTGGGCACTCATGCGCGCCCGAAAACTTGGTGAAATAAACCAATTGTAATAGAATGAAGAGATAAATTAAAGTGAAACACTGTCGTCTAATATCGGGGTTTTTTTTCCCGGCCTTCCCACCTCAAACTAGTCTCGCAATAGCCAAATGTGATCTCTTCTTCATTTTATGTCGAATAGGCCTTGGCCTTTTTCGAATTTGTTTTTACCGTTGTAAAACTAGACAACAGACGCACCGGCGCAGGTTTAGCCTCGAGTCAAGGTAAATTATTTGAAAATATCAGCGAGAAAAGCAAAACATTTTGACTAAGAATACAGAAATTGATTTTAATCCTATGGGTCTTTCTTGAAAAGGAGGCTAACCCTGCATAAATGCGCCTTTTGTCAAGAAGCTCAGCGGACTCAAACAAACGGAAACTGGACTATTTTCACCTCCTGTTTCGAATGCTAAATTTATTGAAAAATTCCTCCATGATACGTTTTGGAATTCACCACTTACCATCTTTCTTCACAAGTATGTTTCTACTTTTGATATCTCTATGTGCCATTTCTGGTTTACACTGTACCCCTGTAATCCCAGTATGTAGATGTACTAGTCCATTAATTACAGATGACACCATTTTAAGCAAGCTTGATAGATGCAGGGTAGTTGAAAACAAGTAGTCGTAAAGAGAACCGTTGTGGTGATAGTCTGTTATGATCCACAATTCTGTCTCTATACCAGCGTCTCTTACGTCAGACGCTATAAAACCTACAGAAATAAAAGATTAGAAAAATCATGTATAAGACCCAAAGCAAGACGCATCTGATCTTATCTAAAGCAGTTTTTTTTTCGCTACAACGTGCAACGCAAGCATAAACGCACGCACAATGATAGGCAATTGTTCTTTTTGTTGTGACTGCATACAGTCTTGTGTTCATTGTGTGTCAGTGGAAACGAAGCATTATGCAAGCCATGCGTTTGTGATTGCGTCGTGCTTGCTTGCTACTGAAGAAACACGACTCAAATAAAACGAAATGGTCAATATAAACACGTAACGATATTCGCACCACTGTTGCTTGATATGCCTGATCAGTGGACAATAACCAGGAGGCTTCAACGGGAATGTCGCATAATGTTAGCTAGAACTGCTTTTTAATCAGTCACCTTTGCGCCTGCGAGTGAATTTTCAGTGAAAATCCTGTCTCTTAAAGATTCATACAAAAACCGAAAAAAGGGGGGCGCGGTCACCGTGTTGGTTATCAAGCTATAAAGTACCATAAAAGTAGATATTTGCAATTTTTCACAGTCAGTGATTATGCTCAAAAAGTACGAAATCAGAGTAGTCTGAATAATGCACAGGGGGGCCCGACTTGACAGTCCTTATAAAGAATAAATCAACTAAGGCTCTTTGGGTTTCGATTTCTTTCGATTGAAAGCAGTGAAACAATTTTATAATTAACGTACTAGTGTAACGCACTCGCTTTAGTACACATGGAAAAAACTTTCTGTGTGTATTAGGACGAGTGCGTTACTGAAGAACGCGACGCCATCAAGTTAAGGCGGCGAAATACGAGACACAAAAACCCTCAACTTGTCGCGCAACATTGTTGTGTTGCAGGCTTTTGATCGATGTTGCGCGTTTTTCACCTCGCGATCTCAACTTGTCATGCAAAAAAAAATTTGTTGCCCGTTGAGAAATATTGTTGCGCGAAGTTGGAACCCGGTCTACTTTCCGCAACAAATTTTGATTTTGTTGCGCGTTTTTCATCACACAGTCAACTTGTAACGCAACATTTTTGTAAAAGCTCTCATTTGATTGGTCAATATTTCTCAACGCGCAACAATTAATTTTTTGTTGCGTGACAAGTTGAGATCGCGAGGTGAAAAACGAGCAACATCGATCAAAAACCTGCAACGCAACAATGTTGCGCGACAAGTTGAGGGTTTTTGTGTCTCGTATTTCGCCGTCTTTACGTTTAAGTACGTTTAATTATATGATCGAGTTCCATTAAGCTTTGCCACAGGAAACCCAAAGAGCTGTTCATTTATTCTTTATGCAGGACCCCAAGCCGCCGGTCCCCTATGAATAATGCGAACGATATATTTTTCGGGAAAAAGGCCTAGACTGTTTTAAGAGATAGTTCTGAGGTTTATTTAGCAGTTGTAATAAGCTAGTACTTGTCAGTTGTTTTCAACAACCATGCTTTGGTTTGATAAAACTGCATGAACTTACCCAGTATGTTTTCATGCCGAAGCATCACAGTCTGGTAAATCTCTGTCTCTCGAGCCCAAGACGCTTCTCCTATGCCACTTTTAAATTTCTTCACAGCAACATCGCTACCTAACCACTCACCCTTGTATACAAGACCATACCTTCCTCCTCCAACAAGCTCTGTGACTGTTACTTGTTTGGCAATGGTTCGTTGAACTAACAGCGGTAATCCAATACTAGATGCTAATACAATGAAATTAAGAAGAGTTAAACATAAGAACCGTGCAAGCGTCTTGGATTGGTACATAAGAATAGAGCGGTTTTCGTATGAGTGGGAAACTGACCGTACCGTACCGTGACCGTGTCAGTACCGTAATGTCGACAAAAACATTCGAAAATCCTGCCGTAACCTTACCGTGCATTGAACGTAACTGGTACGGTCAGTTTCCCACTCATACGAAAACCGCTCTATGATTTACAGTAAGGATAATTACAACAGACAGACAGACAGACAGACAGACAGACAGACAGACAGACAGACTGACTGACAGACAGGTTTAACCTATTAAGACCCTTCCTCACTTCCCGTGATGCTTTACGTTTTTACCTTTTGAAATATCGAAGTCTACCAATGCCAACTCTGGCTGATGGTCAGCTGCCTGAACACAACGGCGGCAGTACTTCTTGCAGATGAAGAAAATTGATGCGGATGCATAGAATACAACAGTAAGCACATAAAGAAAAATTCTACCTGGTGAAAAAATGGCAGCGATTTGGTCATCGTAATGCTCTGGAACAAACAAAAGAAACAAGATTTTAGCCTGATATTATTTCAGTCAAACCCGCAGCTTCCCGCAAAATTAACAATAAACCACTTATAATGTCGGGAGAAACACTCGAAGAAATTTGAAATCACACGCTTACGGCTCGTGATTTTCAAACTTTTCTGGTGTTTCTTCCAACATCACACGTGCTCAATGTCACCGGTAGAGTCATAGAAAACTATCTTCTATTGCTTAGATATCCAACAACTAGCATGGGCAAAATTAAAATCAGGGTCCCCTATAGCCCTTTGCAAAATGAAATCACGCAAAAGTATTTGGTCTTTTCACGCGTCACGGATAATTCAAAAATCTCTTTCACGTTCACAAAAAAAAATCAAAAGTTGCTTTCACGTGGACGCAAAAAGATTTTAGACCTTAAATCACGTTTCACGTCAAAATAAATCAGCCATTCACGTTTCACGCAAAAGGTATAGGGGACCCTGTAAAATCGACATGACGTTTCTTTCGTTGCAATGCATTAGACTGGACACTAATACCCAGGAAACCGGGCCGGGCCGGTGATGGCGGATAACCGATAAACCAATCAGGAACTGCTCTAAATTTTAGACAACTGAAATGAATCATGCAAATTCTAGGTTCAGGCGCTTATAAAGCATAGCTTCCTCAGTCAAAGAAAGTGCGATTGCGCAATCCAACAAAATATTTCAGATATTTTAAATCCGGCTTACAAATTGAGGGTACACGTTGCTATTAAATTGCACAAATTTGACCTTTAAAAATCGTACATTAAACATTGAACATTGAACATTAATAAAAGAAATGAAAATTAATAGACTGAACAAAGTCGACGCCTTAATAGAAGACCAAAATAAACACCGGGAAATGTGTTAATCAGATGACTTTGGTATTACAGACGCCATTATCGCCATATGCAGCAAATACATATAAGATAAAACACGTCAAATTAATACTAGTGTAATCAGGAGCCATTTTGGTCTTTGAGCTTGAATTGTGTAATTGTTTATCTATACCAAAATGATTGCAAAGATGGACTAGAGGGACCATAATGAAGAAAAACATTCAACAATGATAACAATTGAAAATGAGAAGATATGATCAAATTAATTACAAAACAAGTACATTATCCTAGCCTGACGTCACCAGAAAATAAATAAATGAATGAATGAGTGAATGAAGGATGGGAAGGAGGAAGGAAGGAACAAGGAAGGAAGAAGTGTACAGATGGAAAGATTGATTGATAAATGGATATAGCTGAAGTAATCAGAATTAATAAATTGTGAGAAAATGAATGAATAGATGCATACATGCATATATTGATAGATAATTGAATGCACAATCACTCTTCTCTATACCTTTACTATTTGTAGTTTTAGTCAGTGAAGTTGTTGATTCCCCAATAGTTCCATTATTGCACATATCAGTATAACAGCAGCTATAATCAAACCCGTCATCAAGGGGTGGTGGTTCACAGTAAATAAGATCATCTGGTTTGTTGACACATAATTTATAAACAGTACTATGATTTTCTTTATCTCTCATGATCATACAAGCACCATCCATAGTGCCACAGGTAAAGCTTGCATCTGCACATTTATGCATGTTACAAACACACTTGAGGATTGAGATTGGAGAGCCAGTGAGATCTAAAATTTCAAAACAAATTAATAATGTGATAACATGTTTCTTTGAATTAAACTGAAGGGAAAACTTGAGGATATTTGTGTTTGTTTGTTTGTTATGTAGGGGACCGATAAATAACTAAGCAGGGCCCATTCAAATGAAGTCGAGTTGTCTCTGGTAGCAGGGATAACTCTTTTGTTTTGTGTCCCCCATATTGCCCAGGGAAAAGAAAACAAAAGAGTTATCACTGCTACCAGGACAACTCGCCTTCATGTGAACGGGCCCAAAGGGTAGGTTTAATGAGTCAGTGCTCATGGTAGTGTCACCAGGAAAAGAGCACAATTAAGAGAGTTCATCCCGGCTACCAGAGGCAGATCGCCTTCATATCAGCAGGACCTAAATATTGCATGTGTAAATTAGCACGCATTTATGCACAATTCCGGCTAACAGGGGCAAGCGTTCATAACAACAGAACCTAAATATAGTACATGTAAATTACACAATTTAATCAAAGAGAAAAGGCGGGCGCTAGATTAGATTTAAGTCAAACTCTGTAGCAATTGAAAGGATGCAAAAGCGTGCAAGAGCTTTTGAATCTACATTTCGATCACAAGGACTTTCGAAAGCAATGAAAAAAAGTCAATGCGTACAACATGACAACACAAGTACATGTACAATTCAGTTCAATTCAATACAAACTTTAGCGAACGATAAAAAGGAATATTTCAAAAGTGTAAAGAGTTTCTAGGGAGAGAAAAAAGAATTTATTTAGGTCAAAAACCCAGGAGGTGCTACCGCCCAAAAAATGAACTTAATTATCTATGAATTAGGTTAGGATGAGTTCCAGGACAAAAATGTGGATAGAAATCAACAAACAAGATAAGTGAGGTATTGTTGAAGACCATGCACTAAAATAACTGAAATTTTACAAACAATAATAAACATAAACTTACAGGCAATAAGAAACAGGTGAAATAGCAACTTAAGCATCATTTCGTCTTAAAGAATATTTTGTACAACAACAAACAAAGAATTCTAGAGGTTTTGACTTGACTCTTGTTCCCTCGACCAACAGCAACACAGACTACTGTCGCGACGTGTCTGTTCTATTGACAGCTTTTGACAAGGTGCCGTGCGCGCGTGAATGGAAAGTAGTACGTACCCTGGTCCAAAGGCTTACCTTTTCTTTTTTTATTTTTGGGCCGAAAATCGGAATAAAAGTAAGCCTCTTGGACCACGGTAGGGAATTGGAAATACAGTGGAATCGCAATTACTTGAAACTCCAGGGAAAAGGAAAATTGGTTTCAGAAATCGGGGGTCAGTAAAACTACAGTGAAACAAATGCAAGGGAAAAACTGAATGATTGGTTCGAGGTATCGGGAGCTTTGAGAAACTGAGAGCTCGAGAAATCAGGATTCTGCTGTAGGAGAAAACGTTTGTAAAAAAGCGCGAAAAAGTTTAATTTTTTAGACTTTCTTTTTTCTGCATACTTTTATTTTACACATTTCATTAATTGATTAGTTTTCAGATTTAAAAAAATGTAGTGTATTGTTATTATATTTATGTATTCCATATATTTTCCTATTTTATCATATTTAGATGATCCATCTGTAAATCACTTTTGTGACATTGGTAAGAAGGCCCACTTTTTATAATTTTTGGCATTGACTGGACTGACAAAGAATGGAAACAAACAAACAAACAAACAAACAAACAAACAAACAAACAAACAGAAAGACGGACAAACAGACAGACAGACACAGACAGATAGATAGATAGAGAGACAGTCAGACGGACAGACATGTATACAGACAAAGAAAACCAGCTCAACCGGGACACATTGTATGCTGTCGGTTCCAATGCGCATTGCATGGGTTTTCTCGTTGTCTTCAGATCCTCATATCGATCTAGAGTTGCATGCCCCTCTTGTTTTCTGGGCGGCGATAAAAACCGTGCTCGATAATTTGGTTTTCTTTTTGTTGTTGTTTATTTGTTGTTGTTGCTTTTTTGTTGTTGTTGTTGTTGTTTTCGTGACTCTGTAGTTTTTGACGGCTCAATCATCTTCCGTAGTAGCAGGATGTTCTATTCATTTTACGACAAAAGGGTTGCGTTTTCTCCGCACTACGACCGATGCGGCAAGAATCTACGCCACCTTTTACGCTGTTATATTGGTAGACTTTATTCATTATTCAAATAAAATTGTACAATGTTTTCGTAGTACATGATACAGTTGTTACATGTTGCGTGCGAACACAACTGTTGAAGGCTTTGCGCGGCCTTCCACCATGTCTCGGAAGAGAACTGCCTAGTAGTTTGTCTGAGGCGGCTACAAACCTTCCTCGACATTCCATTCAATCTGTTCCTTTCAAGCAGCAATGAATCTCAGAAGGATAGAGCGATGTTGAATAGAAGGCCAGATCTAGAGCACTGGGTTCGTCTAAAGTAAAGATTTTAGAATGAGTGGCCATGGCTTTGTCGGCTTCTAGTAATCAGCTAGTTACAGATCGGTGATTTTCTACTTCCTGTAACACTGAAATTTGTTTATTTTGCCATGCATGCAGACAAACAAATTTATAAAAATCGTATGACAAAAGTTCTCATGTATATGGTAAAATAATTCCCTCGTATAGAAGGTTAAACTATAAGAACTTGCTAGTATAAGCTTGGCTTATTATTTTACAAAGCACATAATTATATGGAAAATATATGTTGCTATGCTGAAGCGAAAACATCACTTTAATAATACCTCCTAAAAAAGTCTTTTGTATTTATGTATGTATATCTATTTATGTATGTATATCTCACAGTCACAAACGTTCTAGAGCTCACGTTGAATAATCTAAAACAATACAATTTAAACGGATAATTCAAGGGCGGATCCAGGATTTTTCAAAGGTGGGGTCACGTGACGTTTACAAACAGGGAACCCAAACGAAAAGGTCTTAAGCCATTGAAACTCGCTGAAAATATGACATTAATTGCTTAGACTAATGATTTTTTTAACACTTTTTATTAGAAACAAAAATATTATATTTACAACTGAATGGGTAGAGGGTGGCATTGCTTAGTGATATTTCAATGAATGTTAAAAGTGAGTCTTTTCACAGAAAAAAATTACTGCTGTCGCAAATTCATGACATATTCATTGATAAACACAGGGGGGTCCTGACCCCCGCGATCCTCCCCCTGGATCCGCCCTTGTAATTTGTAATTTCTTAATTCCAAGGCCACAAGCAAGTGCACAGGCTAACCAATCTTTGTATGAGTGGAGGCAGTTGTGTGGGCTTCTGTGGTATCTGAATGACTTATCTAGATTCTCTCACTGTCTCTCTCTTAGTTCTGATTTTTTGCTGTTTCTTTTTTCCAAATGATAATAAAGACTATGAGTTATGTATGGGTTGTTGTTGTTGTTGCATATTTTGTCGTGAAAGTATCTACAAATCATGATCTTTACTATTATTTTAAACAACACAAAAAGTAAACCTAAGAGAGAATCTAGAAGAGAAATTCGAGCGTTGTTGATTTTGATATTAACGGTCATTCAAATACCACAGGAAGCCCACACAACTGACTCTACTCATGCAGAGATTTTAAGCGTGTGGGTAAAGATTTGGATTTACTTTTTGAGTCATGGAGTCATCCGCATGAAATTCTCAAGGAAAAAAATGTTCCGTCTTCACGGAATTTGCTCCTGTTGGCGGGTCCTAACCCAAATAAGGAGGATAAAATTATGTCAAATTATGGTGGTATGGCGCGGTTGGGTCAAAGAGGAACGTAACACTCATCATTACCAGTTCAAGTCTGTTACGCAAACCAAGGAAGCAAGATTATAAGCTTAAATTCATCCTCAAAGGTAAGAAAATGTTTACACTGAAGAAATGTATTTTGAATTATTTTAAACCCAAGTTTAACTCGCTCATTTGAGCATTTCTCAAAAGAGTAAAGATGTCGTTTATACATCTGAACTATTTAGACATAAGATCATGGGATTGTGATTAAACAATACCTTGGGGTAGTTGAAACACGTAAAAGCGTAGGCTGAATGGTTTTTGTAAAACACTGAAATATTTTGGCGATACTATGAGGAATTATTATCTGTTTTTCAACGACTGAAAAGCCTACATATGCAGCCTCTCGTCCGTCTGTTGTATGATGACGTTCAGTAGCCTAGACATTTCATATTTAGAGAAATCTTACAAATGAGAGTGATTTCACTTTACCTTTGAAACAAATATAGAAAAACTAAGCAAAATATACATGGTCGCATTTAATTCAACTTTTGGCTTTCCCGAAGGAGAAGAAGAAAGGCATGGTTTTCCGTATACCTTGTGGAGATTGTAACAAAAGGTACATTGAGAGACAGGTAGATCATTCTCCACAAGACTCAAAGAGCATCAAAGATATGTACGGATGAGCGTGCGCGACTGGAAAGACTACGACACAACACCTACGTCCTTAAAACTCAGAAAACTCAGACAAAGTCTTGACCGAAAATGGAACTCCACTGTCGACGTTCTTTTCCGATCATGGATCTATTTTTGTTTAAAGACAGGGTTTTTTTGCTTGTAATTTGTATTAATAGTTTGTGATAATTTGCATTTTATAATAATAATTTGTGATAATTCGTATTTTGTAGTAATAATTTGTATTATAAAATATTTGAGATATAACGCGCGCGCTGATTGGCTGGCTACCATGCTTATATCAGAGGACAGAGACAATGCTCGCTCAAACAACGTCGAAAATATTTTATAAAAGCAATATAAAACGATCGCTTATGTCTCTGTACTGTGATATATACACTCTGGAAGATGTAGAGCACTCGAAAAGCAAGAGAAACACTCGGCTACGCCTCGCGTTCCTAATCTTGCTTTTCTCTTGCTCTACATCTTCCATCGTGTTTATATCACAGTACAGAGATATGCGCGCGCGTTTTATATTGCTTAAATAAATAATCGTGTATCGTAATTCTTCCAGTCAACTCCTTTGGTTAATTCCATGTTACTGATGCTGTGCTTATTTTCAATTAGATGAACAATAACCGACAATTACGGAAATGGATCATGGTTGTTTTGTTTATGTCTTTCTACGACCACGTGGTTTCTGCTGATAACAAAAGTAAGTAAAGAAAATACACAAAAGTTTACAAGGAAAAAATACTAAAAGGACTAAAAAGATGAAAGATGAAAGTAAATGACAATTATGATGTCTGGAGTAAAGAAACATGAAAGAGAAGAGAGAAAGAAAGAAAGAAAGAAAGAACGAAAGAAAGAAAGAAACAAACAAACAAACAAACAAACAAACAAACAAACAAACAAACAAAGGAAGAAAGGAAGGAAGAAAGAAAGAAAGAAACTTGTGGAATTTTTCTGTCTGTCTCTTTGTGATAGATAACTCTCGCTACAAAGTACGTAGATAACGGCTACAACATCTAAATCTATTTACAGCGTGCAATATACATACAGAGAGAATAGGCTGTTTTAAGGATGCTGTCCTCCCGTCCCGTCCCCTCCCCGAACTTCTTTTCACAGACCGCGATTCTACGAGTCCCGTATTCACTGGGGGATTCATTGATTTGAAAAACTGGAACTTGTACATGGAGGATTTAAGGTGTCGCTGTGCAGAAGCAGCCAAGGCCAAGGGATACAACATATTAGGTCTGCAGTTTTATGGTGAGTGGATATGTTAAAACTCGTATTGTCTCTTCTCTCAGCGCCACATTCCCGTTTTGCAAATATATGGGAGTATCCCGTCACGGCTCACAGAAAAAGTATATATTGTAAAATAAACGCCATTTTGAGATGGCATTATCGGTCCATAATGAGCGGAGAGGAACAGGCATTTCAATATCCTTCCTCCTCATTTTAATGCCATTTTTCTCCTTCCTCCCTATAATTTTTTCGGCCATTTCTTCTTCACTACATCTCGAAATTGTTTTCCTCCATCCTCCCAAACCGATTTTTCTGCCTCTTTTCTCCCTCCTCCCTACATTTTTAGGGCTATTTCTCCCTCCTCCCTAAACCGTTCCTCTCCGCTCTATAATGACGGCTAGTTTGGAGAAAATATATTCGCTATTGGCGGAGTCAGAAACCTAGCACTCAGTTTGGAAGAAAATAAAATGTGTCTTATCTAAGACGTGACTGAAATCAAAGTCTCGCTATAAACGACACTTAGTCCTAAGACGCGAACAAAATAAGAACAGCTCAGAACTTTGTTCCTCGATAAGCTGCGTCTAAGACTAAAAGTACTGTTTATTTGGAGGGATTCGCGTCTTATATAAGTCGCGTCCAAGGTAAAAATACATGTCATCGTTTTGCTCGTATAAGCGGCCCAATTCACTCTTATCCGGATAGATGTGATAACAAAATATTTGCGTAACTGTTTTATCTTTGCAAACATTTATTGGGATTGCATAAACATAGACTAAGTTATCGTTGCCCTTAGAGCCAAAAAGGAAAGATTGATGAATGTTTTGTTTTGCAGGTGAATGCTGGTCTGGCCCTAATGCTAAGTTGACTTACAGCCAAAGTGGCCCATCAGACCAATGCGTTACTCATGACCTAGCACACTGCACACCATCCGAGGAGGATTGTGTAGGGAGAGACTATACCAACTTTATCTATAAAATACTTGGTGAGGGAAAAACCTTACAGATATATATCTTAGTATATTGGACTTCATCTTGACTATGCTCCCCCAGCTCATTTAATATTATAAGCTTTGTTTTGCATTTCTTTGTTTTCCTGCAGCTCATCCTCGGAAACCCAGGGATATTGTCTGTCGCTTGTTTCTCGTTCCCAGAAAAAAAACCCTTGGTTAAAGTTCTCTGCTAGCACTTGTTCCGGAATTGAAGTCAAAATCAATTATGATGTCATTTTAACATTTATTGTAATTTGTCTAAATATAGTAGATGCTGATTGGTAGACCATTTACAAACGAGAGAAAATTCTACTTCCGGAACAATTAAGCTCTAACAGAACGTTTTTTTTTGTATCGAGAGACTAGCGACAGAATGACAGAGGAATGCCTATGGGTTCCAGAGGATGTCCCGTAGGATGTCCCGTGGGATATCCCGTAGGATGTCCCGTAGCCTGGCTTGGCTTAATTTGGTTCCACATCCTCTTAAATCGACTTACGGATGCCGATCACATTTTTGATCCTTTATATTACCAAAACGTTGACATTTTATAAACTGTGTACGTGAAAGTCTTGTTCAAATGGTGCGAATTTTATATCTCCCCAATTGCAAATCGGCCGGATTTTCTTGGTGGATCCGCTTTCCTGATCGTTGTGGAATAATATGGGGCGACCTGCACTTCTCGGAAGATTTCATCCAATTGGTGGGTCACCTGAGAATCTAAACAAAAGAAATTTTTGAAAACGCAAATGGCAACAGTAGATTCTTTTATATTATCAAACCAATTAGATGACAGATGGTCAGATTACCTGAATAATATGCAAAAGGCAAAGCAACGGCTACATGCAATCTTGCCATAATATTTTGTATATTTGTTTCCAGAAAATCCTGTTACAACCCATACTCATAAAATAGCCACCGACCACAACACAACACATCACAACATAACCCAACATCCTAACATAACAACACACCACACCATTCAGTTAAAAAATACTACAACTACAACACCACCACCCACACCTACGCCTCAGAATACTCAAGCTCCTAACTATGTACCTCCTTGTCAACCAAGTAAGTAACTGTAACCAAGTAAATAATTGTTATAAAATATTTAAGATCAAACACTCGCGTTGATTGGCTGGTTCCCACGTTTGTACAGGGGACAAAGACATGGCCTGCACTAAAACGTTGGAAATATTTTATAAGAGCAATATAAATCGATCGCTCAATGTCACTGTACTGTGATATAAACACTCTGGAAGATGTAGAGCAAGAGCAGCATTCGCAAACTCATCGTGTTTCTAAGCTTGCTCCCCCCTCCCCTGGCTGTTTGGAGTGGCTTTATAAGGTTGGAATGAGCCTTCTCCTTTCGCAAAGAAATTGAAATAGCCGCGTACCTGATACTTTCCTTTACTTGTCATTTCCCGTCTTCCTTCCATCACTTCTCTCTTAAGGAGAGTAACTATAGATTTCCTGTTGCTGTATTTTTCTCTAAAGGAACCTTTGGTTAATGCTGACATTCAGCTATTTAACGATTTCTTAGTTTTGGCAACTGAATCCCTTAGTTGGTCGGTTAGTCTGATTCATTTACGGCCTCGGATCCGAGTGTTTCCTCCTTCTTTGACCGAAGAGTTCTTTGATCGGGAGGGGCCGAAATCATTGATGATCAATCTCCATCTTATACGTAATATGCATACAATTCAGCGATTTGTTTGGATTTCTGTGTTCTTTTATTTTTTCTTTGAGTGGATTCTATTTCTCTTCTTTAATTTTTCTTGACTCAGTAAAATTCATGAACTCTTTACATTAGCTTGACGCTTTCAAATTTTGCTTAATTAAGAGAAACAAAATCCCTCAAATAATAGTCATCTATCTATGACACGTATTTATGGAATGACACTCAAATATCTTGCATTTCAAAATCATTATTGTCAAATTATGCAAATAAAGTTTTCATTCCACTTTTCAAAAGCCATCTGGACCTCTGGTACTTGTTCAGGCCATTTCTCATTCACGCGAGGAACCGTTATTTGTCAAAGAAATTGGCTGGTTTGGAAGGGCCTTTAATAAACATACGATACTATCAGTTTAAGTCACTAAAGTCCATTTTATCTCTTTAATTTACCAGGCTGTGTACCGCCAGCTCCACCATGTCAAGTGCCTTGTCCGCCATACTATATTTATTTCAAAGATGAAAAGAAACCCACCAAACCAAAACCCACCAAGTTATGGCAGAGAATCTTTGGTAAATTTACAAAGAAAGCACGCGCCGGACACTTGGTTGGCTATCTCTTGAACGCGTTTAAAAGCGAAAACTAAAAGCCATTTACACTCTGTATAATAAAACTAAACGGAAAAGAACTTGTTCCTAGCTATGTACATGGGTTTGAACGTAAAGCCTGGCTCACACCAGCGATACAAGCATACAACCAACATACGCACAATTAGTAGTGTAAAGTTCATTAAATGTGATACTGAGTCTGTATGTCGTTTGCGCTTATGCTTATGAAGCTAGTTTGAACTAGGTTTATTAACCTTGTTCCAACGCACTTTGCTATTAAGGCCTGGGTCAGATTCGGATTCAAAATGGCGGACGTAAAACCAATGGGGGTGGTACAATTCTAACATCTTTTTGCAAAAAGTCATCATAGTTTGACATAACTAATTGGGTTCTAAAAATCTTTCAAATTATTAAAAATGTTTCTATGGCAGCAGATTATTTGACCTTTGAACCTAATTGAACGAATTTTTAAAAACGCCTTCGGGAGAGTGGGAAACCTTTTAAAACTCAAAATATTAACTTGCAGTCTTCTTAGGCCTAGGTGGGGCATTTCTGTTCCAACTAGAAACTCAAGCAATTATAAAGAAATCCTGATTCAAGGTAATTATGAAATTTTATATCTTACATTTACATACGAACCGACAATGTTGGGCAAGATTTCTAGTTGGACTGATATACCAGGAGGCTAGCTCTATAACATCCAGTACTTTATCTCTAGTTCTATGGTTATTTTACTACTCTCCAGAAGCTTTCTATTCAAAGAAAACTAAAAATGAAGTCAAAGGTCACGGTTTCGTTACCATGGATACCCCATGTCATAGTATTGCACTCATTGGTGGAGTACATTGACTGTGCTATTTTCAATGTGTTCTGACAAAGCCACACGTTACGAGATCACTGTTTTACTATTATTCACCATATTTGCATTTGACCCAGGCCTTAATATACCTGAGCATGTAATGATTGACGCACTTTGAAATAGCTAACGCACTTTGGTAAGAAGAAAGTTAAAGATACACTGATCCCACTAAATCGAACTGCCAATACATAGACCTAGGTCACGTGACTCAATATGAAAGGTTCGAAGAATCGAAGAAATTTTTGGAATTTTAGCTTGAAAAATTTAACTATCGGCTTAAAGAAAATGTAGCACATCTACATATGATATATTTTGCTTTACAATAAAAACGCAAGCACGAACGTATACAGCCAGTGCCCACTCGAATTCCATTTTCACTTTACGATATATACCCCCTCCTACTAAAATAGTTATTAAAAAGATATATTACAACATGACATGCAGCTATATATCAATTAAATAGAAATACGAAAGATAATTACAACATGTGCTACAGTATATTTTACTATGAAAAGTTTATTACAAAGTGCGTCGGTATTTCAAAGTGCGTTAAAATGATTACAAAGTGTGTTAACTATTTCAAAGTGCGTCAATTATTACAAAGTGAGTTGTAACAAACCTTGAAACCTGGTTCAAACTTGCGACGTAAGAAGCATGCACAAAATCAGTAGTATTGGCTAGACGCTGTGAGGCCTATGTTTTTTATTTATTTATTTTTTCACTAGCAGTGCTTGACCTGTGTGATAAACGTGCACACGATCAAATGCTGCTTTTGCTAATGCTTAGTATGTCTCTAGTGTAGTGTGTAGTGTAGTGTCGCAATAGCTTTTAATTTAGACTGTTAAAAGCAAAATTATATACACTTATTTCAAAAAATGTTGTCGCGGTGCAGAGCGAGAAGCGTCAAGCCAAGACCGAAATGCTGGTTTTGTTTGTAATGTATTCAAATCAGGCTCGTTTCTATTGAACTAATTACACAATGTAAGTATTTTCAAGTCCTTGTTAGTATATCGCACTCAATTATTTTGATAACAAGTCTTTTTGAATACATTATACGATTATTAGCAGCACAAAACCAGCATTCATTTCGGGCTTGTCTTGACGCTTGTTGCTTTGAACGGTGACAACGTTTTTTAAAATAAGTGTACATTGCTCCTTCAAACCGAAACGTAGTTCATTCACACCGAAATGTAGTCAGGGGCGTATCCAGGATTTTTCATAGAGGGGGTCCTTACATACCAAATTGTCACTATGACATCATAGCCATAGCAATATATTGTTTTAGCGCAAAGGATCATGGTCGATAGAGGGGGACAGAACTACGTACACGAATTGAAACAAAAAGCGTTCTGTAGAACGAAACAAGAAAAGTCATTAATTGCTATATTCGCGGGCTTTTTGCTTTTGGTCATGTGCATTGCCATATATGGAACGTCTTGATCAGGAGGCCCAATGCATAATTTCGATTTGAAACGAAACGAAAAGACGACTCCGAAGGAATGTAGCGTGACATAATCAGCAAGCATCACGCCATCGTCATGCATTTGTACACACGGGTTTGATTCTACTCCGGCGCGTTTGAAGCACTGTATTCAAGTGAAATTTTAAAATGTTGCTTTACATATCAAATTTAATAAATTTCTGCAGCGTGTTTTATGATACTTTGAGTAACACTGGACGAAAAAATGGATTTGCTCAAGTTTGCATAATGAGCAAATACAGAGCAAATCTGGTGCTCCAAATTTGCTATTGGTTTACACGAGTAGCAAAATTGATGTAAACTCCACGTTTACAAATCTAGCAAATGTAACGCAATTACTGAGTTTGGCTCATATTTGCTATAGATTTGCATAGGCAGGTAAATTTTACTTTTGGATTAAATTTGCTATACTTTTGCTATACTGCAAATCTGGTGCTCTGAATTTGCTATTGGTTTACTTAAGTAGCAAAATTGATGTAAACTCCACATTTCCGACTATAGCAAATGTAACGCAATTACCGAATTTGGCTCATATTTGCTGTAGATTTGCGTAGCCAGGTAAAATTGTACTTTTGCATTAAATTTGCTACACATTTGCAAATCTGGTGCTCTGAATTTGCTATTGGTTTACACGAGTAGCAGAATTGATGTAAACTCCACGTTTACAAGTCTAGCAAATGTAACGCAATTATTGAGTTTGTCTTATATTTGCTATAGATTTGGATTAAATTTGCTACACTTTTGCTATACTGCAAATCTAATCTTGGGATTATCGATTGACCAATGAAAACACCGTATGCTATCATGTGACATGTTTGAATTGCTTGGCGCGTGGCGGCCATTTTCAGTTGAAACTGTTGATGCGAGGAGTGTTGGACTTCCCTGCTAACAGAGGCTCACACAGACGTTAAATCACTCGAAAAGTGAGCCTCTGCCGAGCGAGGCCGTTTTCTTTGTTGTGCCGCCGTCCACAATC
The DNA here is from genome assembly GCA_029948255.1 of Telmatactis stephensoni. Lineage (NCBI taxonomy): Eukaryota > Metazoa > Cnidaria > Anthozoa > Actiniaria > Isophelliidae > Telmatactis > Telmatactis stephensoni. Next base: position 499,568 of record JALIZF010001761.1, read on the forward strand.
GTGGACGAAGAAAACCGGGTTTATCCGGTTTAAACCGGAAATTAGATGATGCACATGAGCAAATTGGAAACTCCGCTTATTTTTTCGAGCCCACGAGACACGAAACGTCATAATGACGTCAGGGGTTGCTTAGTTACCTAACGCATGCGCAACAAAGAAAACGGCCTCGCTCGGCAGAGGCTCACTTTTCGAGTGATTTAACGTCTGTGTGAGCCTCTGTTAGCAGGGAAGTGTTGGACAAGTTGTGAAGCGAAAATTTCTTCTTTTGTGCTAGAAAATGATTTTTATTCTTGTTAAACGAAGAGCGACAAGTTAAGAGACGTTTTTCTTCAAAAATGTCATTGTTTTGATGCATAAAACCTTCGTATTTTATCGCAATGGAGAGAAGAAGCGATCGACAAATGGCGGCGGATATTTATTGTGCTGTCTGTGCTACGATTACTTCAAAATAGTAAGTAAACTAACTGTAATTAATTGTATTTTTGATTCTTTAGATACTTTACATAAGAAAAATTGTTTATTTATTAATTCACATTTTGACTTGTGAAGGAAAGCTCGGACTCGTTGAGCTTTTATATTCCAGGTTCGTACTTTAGCAAATTTTCGAAATTGACCTTCGAGCTTTCGGGAGAAGGAGTTCAGAATCCCAGAGCCGAAATCCCTTTGCTCACAGGGTAAAAAAACGCTCTTTTCTTAACTGGGACATTTCCCTACTAATACCCTAGTAATGTATAGTTTTGTGGTTTCCAAAGGAGCAAGTTTCTAGTGTTTTCTTAAGGAAAAGTTCGACAACAGTCGTAAATAAACATGATCCGAGAGGATACTATTATATCTTGAAAGCCTATCACGACTACGTTGCTTTCAAATAATCCTATTGACTGTGGAACTCTTTTATTTTGTTATTCTAGATTTCGATTCACAATATATGATGACCAGCTTTCTTCAAATTCCTTATAATTGGTAAGTGAATATTAAAGCTATATATTGTTGTCATAATTTCCCCCTGTATTTATTAACACACCAAAATGAACTCAAGTACATTCAAGGTCTTTGTGCTATTGTTTCGGGCATCAAAAAGTGTTGTAAACAGTAGTGACATGATTACTTTGTACACTACATGACACTTTAATACACAGTGTAGAAGAGTGTTAAATATTAAACCAAATCAAGGCTGTTCTCAGGCACCCAGGCACTGCTGTAAGAGCACAGGCCTGCAGACTATATTGTGCTACATGTTGCAGACTAGTAATGATTCTTTTACTTTCTCATTACAGAGTGTTACTGATGTTGGACAATTATTGCAAACAGACTAGCACAATATCAGCTGGTACTCAAAATCATAAATATTATTCAGTTAATGTCATTAGATTATTATTTTGAGCTGACTCTTACACCATTCTTTTTAGAAAGCAAAATTATAATTTTCAAGGGTAAAAATATTTTCTCTTTGTGAAAAACTGAAAGAGGTCAATGCAAGAATAGCCTAAGTGATGTGTGATTAATTTGATCTTAGTCAGTATTCTCCTAAGCTGAGCTCAAATCAATAAGAACATAATTAGTATGTCTTTTTGGATGAGGCTCTTCAATGAACTTGCAGTTTGGATTTTGATCACAGTCCCAAGTTAGGTTAGTTATTTTCGTATGAGATTTGAAGTGAGCTTAGTTAAGCAATAAACAAGTTAATGGTCAGTATGTTGCTCAATGTCCGCCTTGATGTTGCATAAGTTATTCAAAATTGTAAGCAAAAACCTGTGGAAGTTGTGGAAAGTTAAAGCATTTGTATTGTCCAATCACACCTTCCTGGGTCATTGATGTGTACTTCGTGATTACCACAGGCTGTTACCAAAACTAAAAAGAATATACTATGTACAGTCAAGTCTGACATTGAGTGAGATGTAACTGTGGTATTATTTGTGTTTGGGTCATAAAGTATTCAGACCTTGTTATTGGATTCATGTACAAATGTACTGACTTTTGAAGAAACTTGTATTGCCTTGTAGCTAATTAATTTTTCTCTCCTTGAAAACATTTCAAATATAAATTAAATAACAAGATTATGCATCTCTTCAGAGAGCTAAACAAACTATCATGTCAGATACTGGTTCCAAAATTAGCTAATGTATTAGTTTGTTAAAAGTGAAATAGTGAGATGACAAAATAACACAAGGGAATTAGAGTGTATATTATCAAATTTATAATCCAGCAATGCTGATTTTTAATTGAATTGGATTTCATTTGAGAAGTCACATTATAGAATTATTAAAACATATATAAGAGGGTTTTAGATATTAAAATAGATAGTAATTTCAAAGTTGAATTTTAGCATACTTGATTTAGATTGAAATGAATTGAAATTTGAAAAATCTTATTAAAGGATCAAAAGTTGAAATGAATGAGGGATTTAGATGTATATCCATAGGTGATTTATTAGATTGATTTTGAAAGTCATAATTTTCAATTAAATGCATTTTAAAGATGTGTGTATATATACTGAATATTTCCTAATAAAAGTTTGATTCTATGAGTATTATATCGTCCTGACGCAATAACGCACGTTTAGCTTCCATGTTATGCGATAGCGCGATGTATCAAACAGCGTACACGCAAATCTAGAAATTATACTTTTCAAAGAGCAATTTAGTTTGATCATGTTTACAATGGCTTGCACAACGATAAATATACTATAATTGGAGCGCAAGTTTGCGCTGCGTTTGCTCTCACAGCAAAATCAAAGGCAAATTCAATATTTACTTGACATTTACTACCGTTACAAACATTGCCAAATTTGCAAATTTGCTGTTACATTTGCTCTCACAGCAAACTCGAAATCAAACTTCATATTTACTACACATATGCTACCGTGGCAAACATTGCCAAACTTGTAAATTTGCTATACATTTGCTACAGTGTTTACTACTTAGGTGAAAGCGGTATTCACCAACTGCCCTGGTGCAGTAAATATAAAGCCAAACACAAAGTTTGCATTTGAGCAAATGTGTAAAAATACGAGCAAATACGGCATTTACTACAGTTTTGCATCAGCTTTACTCATGCTGTAAATCCATTTTTTCGTCCAGTGTAAGTATATCCGTGATTTTGGGCTCTAAACAGTGATGACTTGAAGAGATATCTCTTACGCCGCTTGAAAGTTAAAATTGTCGCAGCTAGTGAATCCCACATACTATCAGAAGAAAAATCATAACTCCGCCAAATAAACACTTAAACCAGTGCAATTTACCAGAGAGAAAGAACAACAATATAGCAACGTGTTTTCAGTATTTTGGCGCATATGTTTGAGCGCCGAGTATTTCTTTTCTGCATGACAAGCTATACCTTAGTTTTTGCGACGCAAAATACGCATAAAAAATGTTTGCGTCTAGTACTCGAAATCGCTCTGTTTAAACTCTCTGATTTTACTATAAGTATGTGTGCATGAATGTGAAGTTTTAGGCCTATGTTATCGTTTTTCAAAAGCTCATCGTAAACGGGAGATATTTTAGAAAGACTGATTTAAACGATCATTGAATATCTTTGCTGTAAAATCACAGATTGACTTAAAATTACTATCATTCAAAAATTCAATCTTTGCTTGATAATTGGTCCAAAGGATATTTTGATCCGACGAGAAGAAGTCCATTAAATCGCGAATTTAAAATGAGCTAGAGGTGTAGCGCGTCAACAACTACTTTGAAACACCTTAAAACGCGTCAAATATAATAAAATATAAATTTTACTTTGTATTGGCTACCTTCTTAACAATAGCATAGTGGTATACGGAACTTACTCAATTTTTGAGCGCCGATATTCAATACCTAATGTTTCAGTTCCATTGCCAATACAGGTGAAAATTGTGGATATAAAGCTTAAATTATCTTTCTTGCATGTCAAATATCACACCAACTATTATTTGAAATCAGTTGTTCTAGAGTCTCACGCACAAAAAAAAAGTATAGCTGGCCTCATAATAATAATTGAGCAGGGCGCAAAGGAGTACTGGGTAATGGATTGTATGTGAAATTCATTATCAAGTTCCATAACTTTCTCTGTCGGTAAAACTTCATTTTACACAAACACGGGATCGGCTATCCATCGAGTTAGAGGTTGAGTTGAGTTTGAGTTGAGTTTGAGTTGAGTTTGAGTTGAGTTTGAGTTGAGTTTGAGTTGAGTTTGAGTTGAGTTTGAGTTTGCCAAAAATACTTTAGGTAAAGGATTATTGCTCATTTAATGACAAAATATCTACATAGGCCTAGGTGAAATATTTCTACAAGCCAGAGAAAAGGATTCTCGCATGGTGATGAAAGTGTGATTGTGACAACATGCCACTGTCACGCAACTTGAATAATAATTATTGAGAGCTGTATTATTTTTTTCTTCGTCTAGAGGTGTATTACGTCTGCATTTTATCGGCCTACCTTTTTCTGGTCGACAGTTAAAAATTTCCCCTCCGCAAGTTAGCTTTTAGACTAGCTACCGAACTGATAGAGTACTTGTTGATCGGACGCGGATCAAATAACTAAACGTCCGGCTGTCTGGTAATAATTTTTCCATATATTTCTCTTTGAAATTTTTCTTTCAAAACTGTGCTAACTTTATCTAGAATGTTCATGGGTATCTAGAAACAAACACTCATAAAAGGGAATCAATAAATGTGCAATTTATAAGGCCTTTGAAATAGAAATTTATGCGCTCAATTTGCGATTGCTTTAAAATAGAAACAACGTACGTGTGGCTCGAGATTTCCTCAAGTGAATAAAAGAAGACTGGAATTCAATGCTCTTGAATGTCAAAGTTATTAGATGGGGGAAAATGGAAAGTAAAATAATTGTGCAAAAAGCTCTGTCTGATTGAGTGAGTTTGTAATTTTTTTAATGCTGTGCTGCCATTGGCTGAGTCTGAACTCCAATTATTACACCTAACGTGATTGGCTCTCCCAGGTTTTCCGGTCAGAGCTCTCCTTACAAATCAGTAGTTGCTTTTGAGACAGATGAACTAGCTGTATTTGGTCATGGAAAAGGTAAGACATATTCTATTATTAACACTAAACAGTGGTTTTGACGATTCTTTTCAAATCAGAAGATTTTTTCTGTGCGTAAAGATATGAAATCGTTGCAAAATGGAATGTATTGAGTGATGAAAAGTGAGAATACGGATTGTTATAAAACGTTTCTCCTCTTTGAAATGTATTCCCAGCGTCTTCATAATCTATAATCATGTAACTGAAAAGGCTAGTTAAAAAATCTTTCAGACCACAGGAAGAGTATTCTCGTTTAGTGATTTTCTGTTTACAGTAAAAAAGTGGTAAAACAAAAATCAATTAAAAAATTGGACATTGAAAGCTCTGCAGATGCAACGGAGCGGCCTCTTTTGTGCCCCTGATCTATTGGAAATATTATTGGCTTTACAATTATATATTGTACAATGTTTGAATATACAACCTGTTCATGTATGAATATAATTGCTTCCGAGGTGTGAGACACTACTATTGCTTTTAGCTTAATCGTGAACTGACTTTTTTCCTTCGCTTTTTTTTAAAGTTAAGATCGATTTCAGTTATTAGTTTTTATTTGAAATATAAGTCGAATTGCTATATTAATTAGGCCTCTTATAATTAATCATTATCTTACGTCTTAGGTTATGCTGTTTAGAAAAATAAATAGTTTGTACATTTTCTTCGAAAGGAGGAAGCGCAACAATGTAATTTATATTTTATTGATGAAGTTCGGTTGTTATGTTAAAACAACTGTGAAGGTGCTTTTTAGAATTTGCTGCCTTTTCATTTTAGACGATTTCTCGATGTTTATTTGTGCAGTAGAAATGAGTTTGTATAGAATCATTAGCTGGACGCACAGTGCAACATTTCTTGTAACGTTGACCGCACAAGAAGGATTATTGTATTTGTGTCCATCCCTTGAATTTCTCTCGCAATTGTTGTGCGCACGCACCATGGCTTGTAACAGTCAGTTAAGAATATCACAAAGCGCAGTCCCTCAAAAGGCAGCTTCGCTACAAAGGTATAGCTCGCATTTTAGACATTTTTTAGACATTAGCCTTAATTCCTAAGGAAATACGTTAGCGCTGTTCTGAAGCCAATTGCGTGCAACGTCCCATGAGAATATGCATTGAATATGCATTGGTCTTAAGCTTCTACCAATGTACGTAATTGACTATCCTATCTTAAGTTAGAAAATTCTGACGTGTTACCATTGTGTGCTTAGTGGTTTCAAAAGTAGAATAGGTACGTAGGTGTTAAAAGCAAAATCATATACATTGTTCCTTCAATTAGAAACGTTGGTAGTTCATTCACACCGAAACGTAGGTGTTTCTTATCTCTCATTAAGTAATTATTGTGAAATAATAAACCATGTTCTACATATACAGCCAATCTCATTAACGTTGTCCAGAGAAAAAGACTATTCCAAATATCGGCACGTGTCTCATGAAATATTCAACATTCTAGTGTATTTACAAAGAGTCTGCATCGATGTTTTGTTTTCATTAGCTGTAAAGCTGCGAATTTCATGTTCACAAACTATATTCAAAGCTAGAAACGAATATTTAATGGCTGTGTTTTCATTAGAAATTTTTACTCGCGTAAAACGCCTCAAGATGTTTGTTTACCTACCAACTTTAAGCTACTTTAGATTTTACAGTGTTTTCACTTGCAAAGAAGGTGTTAGGTTCAGTGGCAGGTACTAGATCTTTCTCTAGTTAATAAGTATTCAGCTCGCGGGAGATTCAAAAATGGCGCGAATACAGGGACTTGTGTGTACTTTATTGTTGCTCCTTTCGGCGATATTCCGTCACAATCGACACCGATTTTTACGCAATCTTCGACTTTTCTCTTTGCAACGAAGGCAAAGGACGCAAATATTATCAATTCTACAAAGAAGAAGGCAAGTTCAAGGTAATCGACATTATAGACCCAAGAGAGCTTGGATGTACAACCGACCTCAATTCTGGTTTTTCTGGACTCCTAAACAATCCTAATGAAAATCATCTGTGGCGCGAGCATTTCAGAGTCAACTGGGATACATTTAATTATATTTGTGGCCTGGTTCGACCTTACATCGCTAAACAGGATACTTTGCTACGAGGAGCAATTTCAGTGGAAAAACGTGTGGCCATAGCCTTATGGCGCTTAGCTACTGGCAACTCGTTTAGGACAATTGGACTCACATTTGGCGTCGGCCGTTGTACTGCCATGAACATAAAAAACGAATTCTGTGCAGCACTAACCGCAAGCGGAGAGTCACCTTGTCAGAGGAAACATCCACAGAGGTTTCCGTAACATCAGGTGTACCCCAAGGATCGCTGTTGGGACCATTGCTATTCCTACTGTTTGTTAATGACTTGCCCGACGCTTGCAGCTCATCCAAAGTGGCATGCTTTGCTGATGACACTAAAATCCTTAAGTTGATTGACTCTGTGGACGATTCTAGATCTAGAGCATTGCAGTGTGATCTTGACAACCTTGTGGCTTGGTCAAAATTAATTTTTCTTCGGTTCAACCATGAAAAGTGCAAGACTCAGCGAATCACAAGGAAGAGGAACCCTGTCCAGCATCATTATCTTAAGGACGGGACAGCTTTATATAGGTGAATCAACAGAAGAGAAAGATCTGGGTGTGTGGATCTCCAATGATCTCTCATGGTCAATGCAAGTTCATCATTAGTGCAACAAGGCAAACAGGCTACTGGGCTTTGTTCGCAGATCTTCGAGGTACATTAACAATGTCATCATACGTCGGACAATGTACTTAGCCCTTGTTCGTTCTCACCTGCATGGGCTAGGCTACACAGGTCTGGTCTCCTCAGTCAATCGAACTGATCAAATGTATCGAACGAGTGCAGAGAAGAGCCACTAAATACATTTTAATGTTACCCTTCCAAACAGATAAATCATACAAGGAGAGACTTATTCTGCTACCGATAAGCTATTGGCATGAGATGTTGGACTTTGTTCTCCTATATAAGACTGGTCTAATTGATGGTCATGTATGACCCGATATAAGGTCCGTTCTGATTAGTGCCAATAAGAGCATGTATACAACTTGTCTGCGCATGTCTGTGTGTTTTTGGTTTGAAATTCATTTTCATGTCGAATGCAAGAAATGTTATGTTGACATGGAACATTTGGTTGGCGATCTCGTTCTTCAAAATTACGTTCAACTACCGAAATACTGAGACAAATGAAACATAAGCAGTTTACCTACAGTTAGTGCCCTGTGGATAATTATTTAAATCGAAGGCACCCCAGATCGGAAAATATCACACGTCAAAGTCGGTATAAAGTTAAAACAAGGACCAGAACTTCGCACTTTCGAGTTATATTATGGGCGCGAAATTTATATATCAGGTACAGTTAAGCAGTGGAAGTCATTACCAACACGTTACTGTGTGAATTGGATCCGATTAGGGTATTTTAGACTTTAGCGATCGTTGAATAATTATCCATGTTTACCGGAATGTCGTACTTTTTCGCGCAAAATTCTTGCAATTCATTTTCAAAATTTTACATCTTAGACAGCGCCCCCAGCAAAATTATTTAATAATTGACTTTTTCCACGTTTCGTTCTTGCAAAACGGAGGTTTTTGGTCAAAATTTGTGGTTCCTACATGTGATCTAAAGCATTTTTGTGAACGTGTTTTCAAGCACGTTCCTGCTCGAGACAAAAATGCAAATTTCAGGAACTATACCACAGTCATTTTCAAAAACCTTTCATATTCCAATATTATAGTCCTTCGAGAATACACACACAATAGTTTTAATTAAAATTACTGAACAAATCAAGCTGCTATGAAAGGATTCTGGTATCTTGGGTTTCGTGTGAGGTCATTTTCAGTCTTGTTGGAAATATCATCAGCTGAAAGACAAGTTTTCAATAGAATGATTATTCTCTGGTTGAGAGCACATGGCGGTGAAACATTGACCACCATTTGAAACAGATAATGAGATTCGTCAGCTGTTTGAAACCCAATAATAGAGAGGGGATCAAAACGTCATCACGCTTGGGGCTTATTTATGGATCATGAATGGAGTACTTACAGTTAGTACATCAGAAAGCATTGTGATTAATAGGCGGCTTTGTACTTCATGTATGACCCGACATAAGGGCCGTTCTGATAGTATTAATTCATGGATCATGCATGAAGTACTACAGTTAGTACTGCATGATCAGAGAGCATGATTGTGGTTGATATCGAAAAAAAGGTTTTGAGTCCTGTATATTGTATGTTTTGTAGATTAGATGTGCTTCCTTGCTCGCTCTTTTGATGCTCGCTTGCTGTGACCAGCGTCAGCAATAAATAGCTAATGTACATCAACATTTACCCGCCTTTCAAAATCATTGAAGTTAAACACCTAGACCGAAAGAAAATTTTGAAAACACACGATCAAATGATTGTAAAGGTAAAACACAGATATCTAAGAACTGAAATCAAGTTATTACTAGTGTACCCAGAGGCAATTTTGGTTCAAGCCTCTTAGCTTTGTTACTCGGGCCCAGGCCGTAGGCCGGGAACGAGTTATAAACTGCAAATGTTTTTTTCCTCTGTTCGTCCTGAGGGACTTCTGATTGGTTAAGAACGTAAAAACAACGCCATTCCTTCATCACCTTTGAGCGACTGCGAACGCAAGCCAGGAACTTTAGGAATGCAAGATGGCCGACTACAAAGAAAATAGCTTTCAGAGACAGGCTTTTCCTGCAGTAGAACAATGTAATTTGGAGCTTTTAACTCGAGATATACCTATATACTTATAAGAGCTTCAGAATGGGCTGTTATTTTAAGCTTCATCTCCAATACTTTGACCAAATATCGAGCTCTAAATGGAGCTAGTACTTGAAAGGACAGTGAAAGGAGGCCCTCGCGATAAAGACTCTACAAATTTCTCACCTACATGTTGCTAAACAAACATACATATAAGCAAGTCAATTATATTCCTCATTTAAGCATTCAAGAGATCTTGAGAGGTTTTTGTACTGAATTTTAATATTCTGGAACAGACCATTCCATTGACCTTGTATTTCTCGTTTGGTCACGTAATGTCTTTTATTCATAAATATAAAACATCCGAAACATGAACGGAAAAATACACGATTTGTTATTGTGTCAAAAACGCCGTTGTAGAAGTCTTTACAGCATGCAAACAATTGAGATACATAGTGAAATAAAAAGTTGAATAAACTGGTATATTCGCAGGTAATTGACTAATCAGATATTCTTTCTTTAGTTTATTAAAGTTAGCCGATTCAAAAAGGGTCTTTAAGTTACGCGGTTAACTATTTCCCGGAATGGTGAAGCCTGCGTGAAACGGCTCGGGGAACTGAAGAGTACGAACGGGGTCGGTCATTGAAGCCTCTCCTAAAAGGGACTCCCGGGGCACGAGTGAACGCACGTGTGCGTCTAGTTGGATATGATTTTAAAATTAAAGGGTTTGTGCAATTAGCTATATTACACAACTAAATTAAGGCAATTGATGTCAATTGTTTTTCTGTTCGTGTGAGGACATGGAAATCATCAATGTATCCATTTATCTATAATTTTCGAAATTACATTATCGCCTGAATACTTTTACGGTAAAGCTCTTGCAATACCTGAACACACACACACACACAAAAACATTTTGATAGATATATAAGCCATGATCAAGCCCACGAAACCGTTTTTGATCAATCCTTTTCAAAGAGACTTGACAACATTTGCTTTGAAAAATAGAGAAAAGAAAGAAAGCAAACTTGAACTTTTAAAATGAATGTTACCGGATACCACAGACAAATCATGTATGAAGGCAAAAAAAATACCATTTGTATCCTGTAGAGATCAAATTATCAAAGCACTTTGGACACAAAGCTTTTAATGATTACTTTGTGCTTGTCTTGATTACATTACTGACTCCTCTTTCAAATAATAGATTGTAGGGGGCGACACACCACTTTCGAAACTCAGCAATTCTTCCATTAGAGGAAATGACATTGACATTGACATTGACATTGACATTGACATTGATTTTTATTTAGTACCAAAATTTGCATTATGTAATACACTTGTTAATATAAGCCTATTTCAATAAACGTTGTCGGCGAAAGCTTACGCGACTCACCCGAAAGGAAGCATGGGTAAATATTACTAAAGTTATAAAACCATGTAAATATCCAACCAATAACTCAACTTCAGCTTTTCATGACCTAATATATTAAAAATCTTAACTTTATTTACTATTGCTAAAATCAAGACCAAAGCCAAAAAGAAATTGAAGTTTTGCATTTACCCATACTCCTTTTCGGTCTAGTCGCGTAGGCTTGAGACCTCTCGTACGACAACCTTTTTTGAATCAGGTGTATATGAATAAATAATTGATAGTATAAATGTTGGTAGTATATATGATATATATGTAGTGTATCAGTTTTGGTTTAAAGATGCCTTAAATGTTGTTAAAAAATTGTGATTGAGTCAAAGAAGTTATACTAGAGAAAGAAAGAAAATAGAAGTAAGTCGAATATTGATAGTTATTTTAAAATCATAAAATATTCCTAAGCTAATACAGATATATATCACAGTACTGTTACTGACATTAACTACTAAAAATGATTGAAACTTGAAATTTTGTATATAAAAGCAACAAACTTACTCTTATAATGAATAAATATGAATTTGAATCATGTAGAGTAACTACTGAGTAAGTGTTCTTTTAGTTTTTCTTGAAAATTCTTTCTGTTTATTTTTTTCATGAACTTATTAGTTGTGTTCCAAATCAGTTTAGCCCCAGAGTATTTAATGTTAAATTTGCCATAATTTGTTCTAGAGAATACGAAGAGTGCTTTTCACTAATTATGCGAAAAAATGACTTAAAATACACTGGTAGCTTATTTTAAAAAAGTGAAAATCATATCATAAATAAATAATGTCGCGTGGAAAAAAATCAATTCAGAAAATTCTAAGATTTTCGATTTATCAAGAAGAGGATTAGAATGAGCAGTATAGTTAGCATGAGTTATTAAACGCACACATTAATTTTTGTAAGATAAGCAGCGGATTTTGTGTAGATTGGTAAGTATGGCCTCATGCTACAGTGCCATAAACTAGATATGGATAAACTAATAGTAATAGAGATTCACAAGAACATTCATATATCCTTAGGGACGTGCCTTGCAAATTACCCCTTAGTATACTTCGTTTAATCTTATAACATGAGTAGGATACATGAGGTTTCCAATTGAGATTACTATCCATCATTATACCTAAGTATATATAATTTGACGTTCATTTTTAAGAGGTACATTACTGATCTTAATGATAGGATGACAAGTCATTTTCTTTTGAGTAGGACGGAAAATTACGAAGTTGGATTTATCTATGTTAAGACAAAGTTTATTAGTACAAAGCCAAGAATGCACGAGCGATAATAATTGTCATTTATTATAGACTCAAGAGATTTCACGTTCTTATTTGCATAAAAATGATTTGAGTCATCAGCAAAAAGATGAAATTCAAATACACTAGAGGATTTATAAATCGTTTATTATGTATACTAGAAAGAGTAAGGGACCAAGGACAAGGAAGTAAGAGCATTTTGTACCAAATAATCAATGCTATGTGAGAAAGGGCTTCCAGATATTTATGGACAGGACATTACTTTTTTAGAACCTCGGACAAAATTAGATGAAAAATGAGATTAAAAGTAATGTTTATAAACATTTTACTACAACATCAAATGAAATGGCGTCCACCAAAACAGCCCTTCTAGTATAGGATACAGTCACTCTCTGTACCGCGGTTGCCCAGACATTTACAAGACAAGAATGGAAATGGAAGCTAATTATTTCCGAGTGACAAAATATTTCATTGATTACAGAAAGAACCATCCCCCTAAAACTCTGCATTTTAACTTAATTGTCACTGAGAAATTTTGGTTTAAAAGAAAAGGTAAAGTAGGGTAAGCTGAGTATTTAGATACCAAGATAGAAGAGTTTCGTTACGTGATCACTTGGGTCCTGTAAATAGCTTTAACCAAGTTTTACAGTGGCGGATATAGACATTCTAAATGGCAGGGACACCATCGAGATTGAAAGAGCCAATTTTTGGGAGTGGTTTATTTTTGTCACGTGCGCACTCAAAAAAGTAATTTTAGAACGACTTTTATCCGGTCTATAGTGCGCGTAAGAATGGCTGTTTTTCCTTCTAAAATAAATTTTCTCAAAAGAAAAAAAATTGGATCCAACTGAAAGGAGTGGGGCCTAGGCCCCCAGGTCCCTCCCCTGGATCCGCCACTTTTTTAGCTTTCCAATTCCAGTTTTCACCAGTTTTTTTGGCCCTTTAACTGCTGTCAGTAATTAATTGACTATATAAACCGTCTATTGAGCCATAAAAGAGAAAATAGTTAGTTGTTCCACAGATAAGATGACCGGAGTGATAACTTTGATAGACACGAAAAAAAAAAAAGAAAAAAAAAAAAAGAGTAAATGTTAAATGTCTTATATAATCGCACGCCGACATAGCAAATTAAGTCCTTTCAAATAATTCTTTTTCTTAATTAATTCATAGTGTAATACAATCTTATCACGTTTTTAGAGTTGCTTTCTAAAATCTTAAGAATGAACAAGAACTGATGTTAGTCAATCAATTATAAATTTAGTGTGTCTGGACCGCTACCGCTTGAGCACAAATTCAGGTTTTAACTGTTTGAATATGAGTTTAATGTAAATAAAATATAATAAATGGACCACCCTAAACAAATTTCCATAAAATTATCCAAGCACGTTCGAGGGTATAAACAATAGAATCTGCATAAGTATAGCTTAAAAAATATTATTTGCTTTATGTATGTATACCAAACATTCAGAGAAACCAAGAAGTATCTTAACGGTAGAACTTCATCATTGTGTTGGTAAGCGCCAAAAAATGTGCCCCGGAAATTTGATTGAATGTGTTTAGTTGACCTTGGCATGGTTAAAACCCACGATATTTTTTCCTACATACAATGTATGTTTATTTTATTGGCAAGTTAGATCCCTTTTACAGTCGAGCGAGTAAAGAACGGAGGACTTCAAAAAACTTGAGCAGACGTGCATGTGGGTATACCAGCAAGTGATTAAAAATACCTTATCAGATTAAAGTATGATATCTACGTCTTTTATGTCCTCAAATGGCTTCAGAGAACCTATATTGAGTAGGTATATAGAAGCGGAAGTCGGGTTCTCTGAAGCCATTTTAGGAATAAAATAATTTGACAATGGCCTTCATTAATGTGGTTTTTATCTACCACTGCTTGCATGGCAAGGGTGTTCACATTTGTCTTGTTTTGTTTTATTTTTGTTTTTCTTTTTAAAACTGTGCAAATGCACATAGAGTGGAATACACTCGACAAGAATTATCTTTAACCTGATGTTATCAAGCATAAACTTACATGCTGTAGATAAAGGCTTAATCCAACAATGGTTCCATTTACATCTTAGTATAGATTTATTCTTATGTATAAGCGATATGGCAGTCTTTTAACAAAACAAAACAAAACAAAACAAAACAAAACAAAACAAAACAAAACAAAACAAAACAAAACAAAACAAAACAAAACAAAACAAAACAAAACAAAACAAAACAAAACAAAACAAAACAAAACAAAACAAAACAAAACAAAACAAAACAAAACAAAACAAAACAAAACAAAACAAACTGAGCTAGAAAAGGAAGAAGAGCTCGATCATTCAGACGGCAAGCATCTCATTCAGAGTTCGAATAATCAAAAGCCGACGCAGTGCAGGGTAAATAGAAAGTCTCTCTCTAAATTTTAATCAAATTCTCTTTAAAAAGCTTATCTAGTTTTTAATCCAATTCTAAGCAAGAGAACATTTGTAACTGAAGCATTTAAAGTTCACCAATACTCACAACCCCCCCCCCCTCAGCAGAATTCCGAGTCCCTATCGAAAATCATTTTCTGAAAAATTTTATTCGATAAAAGAATTCTGAATTTTAGAGTGAGAATTTCAATTTGATTCTTGTTTTCTTTCTTTCATGTAAGTAATTATAAAGTCACAGTTGAAACTTTTGAGATGAAACTTGAACTTTTACAAACACTAATTTGCCTACATCACTAAATTATTAGTTTGTCATGCAAATGGAGTACAAAAATTCATAAAGAGCAATAGTGCACTAAAATGAAATATTTAAGAAACTTCATAAAGCAGTTAATTAAAGATTGTTCAAGCTGTTCAGCCAACACAGTTTGATTTTTTTATATTTGTATTACTTTACTTTTTGAAGGTAGCAACTTTAGAGACATAAAATGAAACAACAAAAATACTCTTCCGCCACTCAACAATACATGCACTCCGTATGTGGTGTGTTTTCTGAAAATTTAATTTTACAAGGCAATCTATTTAGAGTGCTTAATATTATCTTGACCTCAAAAGTAGGAAAGTATCATGTAATTTTTAAAATTAAATTGCGCTTTTTATTTGTAATCCAGTGTTTCACATTTTTTCCAATTTGCAAAAAGAGCTCATTGCGTCTCAAGACAAACACAAAACACAACTTTATTCTAGATTAGTTTCCGCTAACATTTCATTAACAACAATGATCGCCACCAGATATCGATGACAAAACTAATTTTCTCGCTTCAGCAGCATCAATTTAAACGAAATTTTAATTGCTTGACTTAAACTAAAAGACTTATTTTCAATAAGTGTTGATAAACATTTATTGCATATATGCATCTAATTGTTTAATGGCTACTTATTCCCGAAGTAGTACAGTAGGTATATAATATAGCCCAAATCAAGGTACACAGTCTGTTGGGTGAGCTCTTATGTGCAGTAAAGAACGAACTCAGGTAAGGTTCTAAAAGACTCGTTGTAAACAAAACTAGCTAAGGATTTCGTTTGCTGCTGTTTCCTGTTACTAGACTTTTATAATTTTTTAAAGATTATATATATTTTTTAATTTGGTCTTTGTCGATTAAACAAAAATCGACTTGAAATTGAAATTGGCTGAAAAAAATATAGATAAATAAATAGATTTCTCAACAGTTCGTAAGCATTATATCCATTATATTTCTGACTACTCTAGCTCATGACACTGCAAAGCTACAAATAATATATCTGCTATATAGAATAACTTTCTATACATATGCTATACCATGTTTTCCGTGTAAGACAAGCAGACCAGGAAAGGATTAATTGATAACGTACAGGATATTGCAGAGCCGGATCTTATCTTCTCGTGTTGAAGTGATATCTCATATGAGTAAATGAAACGAGTGAGTAAGATCCTCTCAATAATAATGAGATAAGATAATAAAAAACTGTAAAACTTCCATTATCTGTGTAATCAGTAATATAAGTGATATTAAGGTGTGTTATAAATTCAGTGAAATAATTCTGCTATCTTTCCATGTGAATACGTTACTTTATGGAAACAATTTTGTTTCAGTTATATAAGTCAGTATCAAAAGACTCAATGTTTCTATCATACGTCAAAATGAAAAGATTGTAATTTCTAACTGCATTTGATAATTATACAGAGAGCATGTTCTTCAATGACTGAACATCATCATAAATCCCATAATTAAGTGATATGTACTTTAGTTTACTGGTTCCTCAATTCATAGTGGAAACTTCATGCTGTCTATTATCTATGAAGGCTTAAAAAGTGCAACAGATTTATAGACTAAGCCTAGAAGCAAATTTTTGACAATGTCTAAATTTTAGACGCAAAGGGCGATGGTCACCCAAGTTGCATCGCGGCCGTTTTGTTTTTGTTTTGAAACGGACTATTGTCGAAACTCGCTATCTGATTGGCCAAACAACCTCTCATGAGATCTCAAGCTCTCTTTAGACTTTGGACTTAGACTTTTTTTTATTTCACACATATATACAATTGTTCTGATATAAATAGAAATTTTTTTTATTAATTTCAGAATATACAATTAGTTAAGATGAATTTGTTTGCGAGGCAATAAAATAAGGTCGATCTCTCACGTGGAGAGAGAGAGAGAGAGAGAGAGAGAGAGAGAGAGAGAGAGAGAGAGAGAGAGAGAGAGAGAGAGAGAGAGAGAGAGAGAGAGAGAGAGAGAGCAACTTGCCAGTTTCACTTTGCTGTTCTGTGGTGTTTTATTGCTAGCGAAAAAGTCTTTTGATTAAACAAATAAAACTACCAAATATATAATATAAAACTTTGCATTTGGATAAAGTTATGTTAGCTTCAGCGTTCGATTATTCAAACACCAAACTTCTACTACACGTTATAGGCCTTAGGGCCCTTCACATAAGAGAGGGCACTCCTATGTATATAGTAGGGATAATTCTTTTGTTTTGTGTCTCCCAGTGAAAAGCAAACAAAACTAGAGTTATCCCTACTACATAGGGGCACCCTTTCTCATGTGAACGGGCACTTTTTTTTCAGGGAAGACGAGGCCTTCCTCGAAGACGTTTCTTTAGTCGTGGCAGACGACGTTCAAAACAATTTTCAAAAACACAGATGTCCAATATGAAAAGAAAAAAAAGTTCAAAAAGACTCAATGGACTTCAAATATAAAAATTAGCTTATAGCTATAAGTTAAGTAACATGGTTTTAAGATTTAATAAGATGGAAACGGATTCAAGAACAACATCGCTAATTCATTATTGCCACATTCGAGAGAATCATTGAGGCGTGTAATGCAACTTGGGTGACCCTGGCCCTTCAAAGACGATAAATATTTTATAATCGCATTGAGCAGTTTGTCTTACCGTCCAATGAATACGTAAGTTAATATTTTATTCATGGTCTAATCATTCGTATCGATCTCTGACAACAAATGAACAGATCACTAAGGAAAAATGAATGCTGTGCAATGAGGTACACTCTGAGTAGTCATCTCAGCCTACTGTAGGCTCTTATGAATACAAAACGAAACTAGCGCTATTCTCAAGAAAAAAGGTGTTTCTGGTGAGCAATTAAATTTTTGTCGGTATAACGGCAATTTCAGAGAAAAGATCTTTGACGTGCGACTTTATGCATGGAAGATTTGCTTTATGTTCAAATTCGCTCTATAACTGAAAGTAGCTTCAAATTAGTAGTACAAATCGCGGCGGATCTTGAAAGGGAGGGGAACCATCGAGATTACAACAGCCAAATTTTTTTTGGATTTTTTGGAGTTTGTTATTTTGGGCACGTTCGTGCTCAAAAAAGTGATTTTTAGAACGACTTTTATCAGTCCGGTCTATCGTGCGCATAAGAATGGTTTTGTTTTTCCTTCTAAAATAGATTTTCTCTCGATCCAACTGAAATGAGGAGGCACCGACCCCCCAGGTCCCTTCTCTGGATCCGCCACTGTAATTTTAGTTTAGCTAGAAACTTCTCAACTTCAAATATATTCTGGCTAGTTAATAAACGGCTATAACGCGAGGGAACCACACCTTAACGACGCCACTAAAACTGCTTACTGGGCTCTGTTGTTTGAAAGCGGTTAGCGTTAGCCCAGAGTTACGTTGCACTTTCGAACAACTGAGCCCTGAGCATTTGGATTTGTCGATATAACTATTTCAATGAACGTTTTCGCTGAAAAAAAGCCTTAAAGCTAAAGCCTTCCAAATAACTTTTGTGTACTAACAAACTTCTCTGTAAGCTATCTGAGAAATTAAGGAATATGTGTCCAAGTTGTAGAATTTGCAAGCATACAGTGAGTTGTTTATTGTAATGATGTCACGGTGATAAAACATTTTCATGATTCCGCGCTCAAAGCTTTAGGCTTTAGGCTTTTTTCAGCGACAACGTTAATTGCATTAGCTATATCTAAACTTGAACTCGGTTGTTCGAAAGCGGGTTAGCGTTAACGCACGGCCGTTAAAGCTAAAGAAAACCATCAGTTGATTTTAACCGGCTGGGTCATGAGTGCTAGCCCGCTTTCTATACTATGAATTGCAACATGATATTGGATGGTGGGCTTGGTGTTAGAAACATGCTCATTTTGTATCTCTCACAGGAAAAAAAATCAATTCCCAACTTGGGTCAAATATGGAGCTTCCATGGATCTAACCTGGGAAACCCTGGGAATCTGTTCTATTTTTACAAGTATTACACATTTCCCAAGTAAAATAGAACAGATTCCCAAGCTAGACCCAGGCAAACTCCAAGTAAAATGTACATCAAATATTCTCTTATTTATATTAAAGTTGAATTTATAATTAGCAAATGTCTACACAGGTAAAAAGCTATTACGATACAGTTTTTTTAGCCACTTCTGAGAGAAACAAGATGGTTACTCCTTGTCATCTTCAAAAGAAGCGTTACTTCGTCTTTTATCAATGAGCTATATGAAATAAAGCAACAGCTGGCGTCCAGAACATGTCGGCCTTTTCATTCCTCTGACAATATAGCACTTCTTAAAAGTTAATTTTGAAAAGGCCTGTTTACTTTTATTTAAGGGTTGAGTCTGATGTGAGTGATTTACCGGCGATTATATACGCACGCGCTGGTTTTAGAATGAATAAGAAATCAAATACAGCTCGATGACAGCCAATAAGCCTCAGAATTTTGCACTGTGTATTACTTTTTTATTGTAGTGCATTATAAATGAACTAATTAAGGTATTTTATATATAGGAAACCAAGTGCTAGTGAGAATCGTTAAACGTCGCCGACGAAGCGTGAGAAGGCAACGAAAGACTGTATCAAAGATTTGAAGGTACATGTCATTACCCTCCTCCTCCTCCTCCTTCTTCTTCTCTTCATCATCTTCTTCTTCTTCTTCTTCTTCTTCTTCTTCTTCTTCTTCTTCTTCTTCTTCTTCTTCTTCTTCTTCTTCTTCTTCTTCTTCTTCTTCTTCTTCTTCTTCTTCTTCTTCTTCTTTTTCCTCTTCTTCTTAGTTGATGCAAATCTTTATCCTCTGACATCAAAGCGCGAGGCGTCAAAATTAAAAAGCAACGAGACTTTTTATGAAGGGCTGAGTGATTTTGGTTATTAAGTATTTTCAGCTGAGGGACCCATATGATGCAAGATGTGTTCCCTGCTATGGAAATTATATATGTTCACGTTGATGAATGGTGACTTCCGTAGATCCGAAAAAGTATTAGGATGTATCCAAAAATTTTCTCCAGTATCCTCTCCACTCCATCTTGATTTTGGACTAAAGTGAAATCTTAAACAAACAAAGAAGTTTTCGTACTGAGACATGAGTTGATTAATAAAACAATATAAGCAGATCTAGAACTCTTCATCCTTTCATATTTGCATTGCATATTCTGCTCCCAGCTTGGTGCGGTAGAGGTTCTACTCCACAAAGAATCTCTCTTTTCAATTTTAATCTTTGTTACATAAACATGATGCAATTTCAAATAAATAAATAAATTAATTAAATAAATAAAGAGAAAGAAAAGGAATGTCAAAAGCTTGCCGTCTTGTGTTGGAGATTTTTTTCCTAATGAGGCAGCATTGATGTGAATGACTCGGTTTGCCAACTGGTCTTTCAGCTCCATTAACTTCATTTGACCGAAGTTGAATTTCATTAAAAACTTCGTGTGCTATTTTGGCTTGCCCATTGTAATCATTCAGTTTTATGACATAAACATCATCCACAAATCAATGAATTGAACTGAATTTCGAGCATAAGGCTTCGCGTCCATCAGTCTCTTTCTTATTGAGTGGCAATCAATTTTAAAAGGACTTATGCGTTTTAACATTCCCTATTGGGCTTGTCCCCGGGTTATTTTTTGAAGATTTAATTTGTTTAATCATTTCATTTATAACTTTCCAGTGTAGTTCCGTGGAAAAAAACAACTAATAATGAAGAAGAGAGTTAGCTAATTAATGTCCCGGATGTTGTCTAGCTCGCATCATATAGCTTAACCTACACATGCATAGATTAAACCAAATACAATTTTTGTTACATTTTCGGCTACGCAGATAAATACATTTCAGTGTGTACGAGAGGCCGATGTAGCAAAAAAGATGTATTTTCAATTTTACCACATCTAGCAATTTTCTCGCAACCTGATTGGCTGAAAACCATGTTCGATTAGAGGAAAGATCCCTTGAAATGACGACATCCGTCAAGCAAAGTACAAAAATGAGGCCTAAAAAGAGTAGAAAGAAATATATTTTTCGTTTCTGACCATTAATCGATTGTTATCAAACACAAAACAGCCTTCGACGCACATTTTAAAGAAGAAGAGAAAATAAAGAAACGCTGATAAGAAACGTTGACAAAAACAGAATCATCTTTGACATTCATTTCGCAGGAGAACTGTAGTCAGCGAATTTTTTAGGGTATGTTTTCGGTAAACAACTTTAAAATGCTACTTGTACTGACTACAAAATTAATTCTAACGAACATAAGTAATATAGATTCATTTGTACACAAATGAAACGTGATGGTATTTAGATAACACATATAGTTCAAACAAACGTTTAATAGCTAGACTACCATAAACTTTCTAGGATGTGTGACTCATTCGTCTCTTGTCATACATTTGCCATCGGCGCATGCAATGAAGTCTTTTCGAGTTATCACCTGGACTTGGAACAGCATAGGAAACGGGAAAACAATTCCAATAACTTTTTTCGAAGACAAACGGTAGCTTTCATTTAAACAATTGCGAAAGGAGTACTGAACACTTACCAAAGACGACCACGCGAAATTCATGCACACACGGCTGCCTTTTGCGATGAAAAACCGCAGAGAAACTGCTTTAAAAATCGTTTTTCAGTGTCCGGAAATTCCAAAAACAAGTGTTCTCTAAAAAAATAACAATAAAAAATAAAGAAATAATAATACTTAAAAAACATCTTGTAAACGAAAGCTTAAATTGCTTCCACTTTTGAGAGTGCGCGACTGGTTTTTGCCCTGTGGGCCGACTGTCTGATTCAAACAGCTCAAGCAAAGTTCTTGACGGCACATGACATTTACTGCAAAAATTACTTATTTATGTCCAAACATTACTTGCTAGTATTTCACCCAAAACGGGGTGAAATGTGTCCATTAGTTTGAGACCGTTTTGGGCGAAATACTAGCAAGTAATGTTTGGACATAAATAAGTAATTTTTGCAGTAAATATAGTTACATTCGGAACTCAGAGCTTTGAATGACAAGGAAACAGTAAAAATCAAGTTACGCGTTGGTCACAAATGACAGTAACAGTCTTGAAAAAAGACGAAGTTCAAATGCGGAGAAATGCAGCTGTTATCGTTTGCTATAACTAAAAAATCTGTAAAATATATAAAATATAATTATCAATGGATAAATAGATAGGTGTAAAAAATCAAAATTAATTAATGAATAAAATGTAAATAAAGAATAAAATATAAGTTAAGTTGCTACAAATTGTAGAATTATTGAAATTGTCATGTCATTTATATGAATGTTACAATGAAATATGAAAGGCGTGTCAATACATGAAAGCAGCATTCTGTTTGAACGCGATCATCCAGAAAAAAGGATTTTAAGACAACTATTATTTCAAGAAAATAAAAGCCTTTCTAAGAACTGAAACAATGGGCCAAAATGGAAAGAAGAAAGAAGGAGAAGGGAAAAAAAAAAACAAAAAAAACTAGTAAAAAGGATGTATTAGTTCCCTTAAGAAAGACAAGTCAAGTCCTACTTAATTATTCGATTTCTTCGTAGTCGCACTTACTGCCAAAATAGAGATTTTAGCTGAGTCGATCAAAATAAAAGCACAGGCCATTGAATGTTTGAAAACTCTTTAGAATGTTTGTTTTCTTGTTTGTTTTTGAACTGCATGCTTTAAATTTGTTTGCATGTGCTTGAAGCCATAAATGCATGAAACCCTCTTTGTGTGTCTTCTTTGCACATGGATCGTACTATAAGATGTTAGCAAGAGACTTATAATCTGACTATCATAGGGTGCCGGCTAATACGGCCACCTGTAGCAAAACCTCGTTTCAGTACAAAATAGCACCCGAGATAAACAATTGATGGAAAACAGCTCCACCTGGCTGAACACCCAAGGGGTTCTTGGAAAGGCTGAAAGCTTCTAGGAAAGCCCCTCTTGAGATTAAGCCGGAACTGCAAACTTAGTTTAATGAGGCCCTTGTCAATGATATCACCAGAGGATCTTCTCTTTGGGGTTCTACCCTTCATAATACCGGCACTTGTTTTGTCACCTGTATTTCAACTCTTTTCAATTTTCAAAAGTCAGCAGTCCTATAAGACAGTTAGCTTTGAAAGTCGGTACCGTTTTTAACAAAGCTGAATAAACCGCGTTTTATATTTGCATATATATTTGTATTTATTGATTTGTTTTGATGTTTTGATTAGATATCGTTCCATTCAGCTAGCTGTACGGGGTTCTTTGTTTGTGTTGTCCATTAGAGTATAACCTGACACCACGACGTCGTTATGATATCATTTAGATTAAGCACGCCGTTTACATTAATTAGGATGACGCAACCCAAGCAATATAGCCTCTCCAATGAATATTCACAAAAATGTTAGTTCGTTCTTGTCTCGGGCTATACCCTGCCAACATGAACAACTTTTTATTTAAGCCTGCTCAAGACTAGCGACGCAAGTATTAGCGCAAACAACACACAGACTCAGTAATGTTTTTCTGATTAACGGTGTTTTTCTTTTTTCATACCTATCAGGTACCGAGTCTGCGTATGTTGCTTGCACTTTTGCTTGTGTCGCTAGTGTGAAGAACTTCTAAGCATGCATGTCTGCTGACTGAAATATCTTAATATGACTATAAAAAGCGTCTTTCAGGAATCTAGCAAAAAGGTATCGCATAAAGCTCGGGAAGAAAGGGTTGCAGTCTTCTTTAGCAGATGGCTAAACTGTAACTTGGCTTGCCACGATCGCGTGATAATCAAATATCCGTTAATCAATATTTTGGTTATTGCACTGTTCTCATAACAATGGCACAGCAATAAATTTAGCACCCCGCATTAGTACATTGTGATAAGTATTACCTATTGATAGCCGTTATTGACGACAATAAAAATACTAAATTGCTTGCTTCGTCCACGTTACATTTTTAATTTCAAAATGTAACGTGGACGAAGCAAGTAGTTTAGTATTTAACATGACACCCACGTACAAAGAATTAAACGCTAGAAAATAAAAATGTTGAAGAACGTTGCTTTCGTATAGTAAAAGTACTTACAAATCAACCAAACAATCCAAACCATAAATCCAACTTAAAGTTTTCTAATGTCTTATGTCCTTAACGAATATGAATACAGATCTACATAATTCAGTGAGTATTTAGTCAATTTTGAATGCTTATAACAATAATAACGTACGATTTATAGAAAGCAATGTACAAACAAATTCAATAATTCTTACAAAAGTCTTTTTTTTCATTTATTTACAATTATACATTACACAAAATTACATGTCACATGCTTTTCTTGTCGGTTTTTATATGATGTGTCATTGATTGTTTTGAAACCTATAACTTATGTCAACAGTCCACCTTATTACAATGTGGGCTACCTGACGTAACTCAAAAGTAGCACTTTTGGACCTGCCTCATTTGTGACCTAGGAGCTCATGACGTGGGTCATATTAGTTACTTCAGCTTCATTTACCACTGGTAAGTGAACAACAAGTGTTTAACAAGAGTTTTGGAAATTTGGAAAACCAGAGTCGTTATGAATGAGAGTAAAGGACATGCGAAAACAAAAACAAAAACATTAAATAAAAACAAACAAACAAAAAAAGATAAGAATAGAGCTCATAACAAGCAATAAGTTTTTGCTTTATTTATACTGGTTCATTTAATCAATGAAACGACTTTTCTTTGTACATGACTTTGTCTTTCTTTCTATTTTTCGTTTTCTTAATTTACCTTTGACTAGACAAAATACATATTTCGTTAAGAACAAAAAGACTATACAGGACATATGTTTCAAAATAGCTAGCTAGTAGGAAAATCAATGAATAAATAGTTTGATAGGCGAGTCAAATAGTGCTGGAGAACACATCAGCTCTAGAAATACAAACTGAACAGCTTGAAAAAAAGCATTGACTAGAAGCACTCACAGACATGTCAAATACACACGAAAAATAAAATACTCATTAAATTCCTAGCGCAAGCTATTTCAGGAGTAAAACCATCGAAGTACCGAAGCAAGTTTAGCCGTGACTTACGCAATAGAATAGTCTATCGCTTTGCAGTCGATACTGACAAGTATTAAAAAACCTTCGGCTGAATGCTGGACTTTGAACATTGCTGTCAAGCGACAAAAATCTCTTCAAGTACAACATCAAAGTCATCCAAGCTTTTAGTGTTCGTACTCTATCATCACAAGGGTCAAAGTAGATCCAGGAGTAAGCAAACGTTTGAAAGCGAGCGCCGTGAAGGCCTCGAGTCCGCTAGCCGAAAACAGCAACAAAAAGGCGTATTGAGTTTATTGGCTTAGTATTTTGTGAAGCAATTTCTTTTATATTTATAGCGACATTTTGCTACAGAGCACAGAGAGGAGCATTTAAATTTTGCATAGGTTTTGTAACCACACATTGACAATAAATACACAAAATTCACCATATCAGACAATGCATTTTCTGGATGGTCCAGTGGATAGAGCCATGGCTTTTGAAGCGAGAGGTCCGGGTTCAATTCCCGGCCCGGCATGAGGTAATTTTTTTTTTCACTTTTTTTCCTTTTTCACACATTTTTTTTTCCTTTTATAGCTAATGACTCTTTCTTCTTTAAAGAAATTATTGATTTATTGATTTAGATTTTTGTCTTCAAATGAAAACTCGTGATTTTACTAAAATGTATTGTTTGGGCTTCCTGTAGTAATTTTGGTAAATCCACGAGTTACTTCGCCATTGGCGGTTTGATTCTTTGCTGACATCTGATATTATGTATGAGACTCAAGTTACTAATTACGAAGTTTTCCGTATAAAAAGATCAAAATTGCTTTGTTTCGATGGCTTTCAATAGTTCAAGTTTTGTCATCGACAACGTTTCTCAATACCACGATTTTAGAGGTCACTGAATGATCAGTTTTACTTATCGACAACAAATAATTACCATGCAACAACTATTTTTTCTTGACTGTGAATGCTCTAAGATGCTTTCTTTTCGTCAAAAAAATTAAAAGCTATAAAGTTAAAAGAAAATTGCCTAAAATGCTAGGAATAAGTGTAACAGAGACAATTATGATACATCAGTGCACGATTCTCCACTTAAGATGCCTTCAAGTGGACTAGTCTGCCCATTTTTGTTGTTGTTTACTAGAATAAAGCTCATTCCACAATAAGATAGTTGCCTTGTCACCATAAAACTGCTCTTTGTCAACTTTAAACTAAAGCTGAATAGTTTACATGAGCAAGGGTACTTAGGAAACAGTAAGTAAGCTATATTCAAAACAATGGGCTTAAAAGCTCCCAAGGCGAAAAGTCCCCTGCACAAATTTCTCAACAAAGGCAGATTAAACAATGACGTTTCCGTTGATTGTACTTGCACGCACTCTGAATAATATAAAGACGTTTATTGGGGACTGAATCCTTAGAGGATGTCACTCCATCAGAGCGTCACTTCAACTTGACCCAAGGTACACTCTCGTTTGTTGAAAAGGTATGATTGCGTTAGATAAACTGTAGTTGAATTGGCAGCATGTTTACAGGCATAGTAATTGAGTTTAAAACGATTTCATTTATTGGCAGTATATGCTAGAGTTTTGCATGGGATCCTTGAATGAACGTGTTTAATCATATCTTTGTGGAAGAACAGACGGGCTGAAAATTCAAAATCTCCTGTGGGAAACGTGCAATCACCAAAACTCAATAAGATGAAACTTTAAGGAGGAACATTTTAGTATAAAGAAGTTACATTACGCTTACATTTAAGGACTTACTTGGCCTTTAATTGATTCTTTTCCGGGGTAAGACTGCTTTAGGGATTTATTATTAAGCACGGTGAATTGAAACCGCGGATAGATTGACTTTCAGCTTACTGACTGAGATTATCAGACCAACAGGAAAGGATTGCGGAATGATGTATACGTATTCCACGAGGGTAATTGCTAGCTAGCTAGCTAGCGAGCTTAGTTACTTGCCTCATGTTTTATGTTGAAACCATTTAAAGTTGTCGACTATTAAACGTATTTTTATGGCCACCTCTAAAGGTTTGTTATCAGTTCATATTATACATAAATGATTCTATAAGTGATATGGAAGCTGCGTCCCCCACAAAAAATCCTGATCTCATAAAACTATATTATTGATACTGCTTTTGTAAGTATTTGCCTTTTTTTGTCGTGCTACGGCTCCGAAAGGAATTACGTACTTTGGTTTTGTAAGCTCGCATTCCAATTGAATTTCTTTCATAAAAAGAATTCCACAGTAAGATTATCATTATTAGTTGTTTGCTAACTATAGGTAATCTCTGGGTATCGGTGGCTCCCTGCAGAAACCAACTGTGAATCATGTTGTCAAATACAAACTCTAGTCAGAGTTCCATTCAGGGCTCTATTCAAACTAGCCATGCTAAATTAGATGCCCCTATCTAAATATTGATCAAAACAAAATAAAATATAAAAAGAGACACCAAGAAACTCCAAGTAGCTGCAAATATAATCGATATTTTACTGATTAAAAATGCAAAGGGGGTTTCTATGCAATACATGAAAAGCATGCACGACTAATAAGGCCACGTGGTTTAGACTATGCAGTTCACGTAATATGTTTTAAACTCGCGCTTCGAGTTGGATCAGAGGTTCCAAACACCGAGAAACTTGTTTCGAGGTGTTTGGGACCTCTGATCCAACACGAAGCGCGAGTTTAAGAAATGGTTTAGCAATCGTTCATTATGAATCATGATCAATAATTGACGTTTAATATAAAGAATAAGCGGCCTTTAGAAAATTCCATCAGGAGCAACGAACTGGAAAGATTGTGGTCCGGATTCGATTCTCGATATCTCCATAAAAATGCAAAAACTCTTTCAGAAGTTTTTAACCCCGGGCCCCCCAGGTTTTTAACACCGCTTAAGATTAAACTTTGTCTAGATTTTTAAGAGTAAATATTACTAAGTGCCACTAAAAGTCCTAATATTAGTATTTAATTTCAAGATAAACAGAGAAAAATCTCAAATAAACAGAGATATAGGTATGTAAATTAGTTCCTAACCCTTGGGATGGCATATCCGGCTAATCGGCCATGGGTTTAGAACTGATTTGTATCGGTGTTAGATCGGTTATCCCGTGTCCCTAAAACAAGTACCTAATTGGTAGATCAAGTCATGAATTATTAATGAGTTTGAGAAGGTTTGGTCTTAATTCAACAGTCAATTACCTCTGGTTGGCGACCTGCCTATTGTATGTACTAAGTTTACTGTTCATTCAACGTTCACGTTAATTTTTAAATAGTCAATGCTCCTATCCATAGATTAGTCGTTTGGTATTTCGCATGGTAATGACTAGCTAGTTACTGCTTAGCCGTAAAACGTGTCACCACTGTGGTCATTTCCATATTGGCTATCTTTAACACCACACTGTCTAGATCATGTGCACCGTGAATTAATTCCTTACAAAAGGTTGCTGTACACTTCGACACTACTTTCAAGATTTAGCAGCAGATTTAGATAAATAGCTTCAGTCGTATTGGAGAGATGAAGTCAATCTATCCCAGCACCATACATGTTTAAACCATTTAGTTGAGCTTACTATTAAGACTCACGCATTGTTGAGATAAAAGTATCATGCTGCTCTTCTTCAAATCTTCTATCTAAAACTACTCACTTAAGTGTTTGTTTTCCTGTATTTATCTGATCCAATCGATAACCATCCAGACCGATTTAGTTTTATACAAAGTTTACCAATTCACTTTTCTAGCTTGAGAATAAGAATCCTTTGTTCGAAGCAAACATTCCTTCATGTCGTCTTAATTCTAGGATTTCAAACAAAGAAGCGACCTATACCTGAGACGGAAATGAAATGATAAATCAAAATTAAAGCTAAGCTAAATCGATCTATTAAGTCATCTATGTATACACATTCGTATCCTTTTATTTCACCTGTTAACTCAATAGAACAACTGCTAGCCGCATGTTCATTAGCAATAATAGTGTTCTTTTTTTAATAAACAAGATGCATTTTATAAAGTAATTTCGACTCTACGCCTAGGGTAATGAGATGCTCTTGTACTTAACTATTTTCGTTGCTTTTTCCCTATTCATAGTTAACAATTTTACACATACGATAACGATTTATGAAATAACTAAGATACTACGTGCACTCTAATTGGCTGAGAGCTGTGTTTGCATGAGAGTATGTAAACACGGTTGTGACGTCACCATCTTTGTGTTTGCGACACAGTTTGGATTGAAAACTGATGTTGACCATTTATGTTGTAAAAACTTAAAAATACAGCATTCATGTATTTTATAAGCAAACAAATTCTGATTCTGATGATGACCACCAGGTCGAAAACGTTTATGAAATTTATGAAAAACTTTTAGCCTTTTATTTTTGTAAATAGAAAACAAATTGATAAAGCAAAGCAAACTAGAATCTCTTCAGTGATTTCTGTTTGCTTTCTAGCTTTAGAAAAAGGGACAGCAGTCACTAAAACTGAATCAATTTCAAAACTTTTTTATTCATGTTTGAATGAAATACTTTAGAAGCAAAATAGAATTAAATGACCAAAATTAAAAACATGGACGTTTCCATTAACAGACTAAAAAGTTCAATGATTGACAAACAAACATCACAGGGTTCTAACAGATCGAGCCACTAACTGGGCTACCTCAAGATGAAACTAGCGAGCGCTGAAAAGCATCGAAATAGGTGGCATTAAAACGTTTTCAAAACTAAAAGCTACTTTATTTGATTTAGTTTAAGATTATCACATTTACAGTCAATACAAGCTTAAGAAAATTACAGTAAATGAGGAGAAACAGTTGTTTACAGTTTGTAGTGTACTTATGTAAGGTCAGCGGTTGACCATGTGAGTAGTGGAGCAATAAAGATGGCGGACGTCCCGAAGGACTTGTTGTGAGTTTAATCTGTTTCAATCTCGTGGATACACCGGCCATCGGTACTACATCTGGCGACGAGGAGTAAAATTAAGTTGTTAAGAAGGCGTTGACGAACGATGGCATCCTCAATATTAGAAATTGGAGGATTAAAACCGTTTGATGTTCACACCGATCCGAATAGCGTGGCCGTTGAGTGGAAGCGATGGCTTCGAAGTTTCCAACTATATGCAGATGGGAAAGGGCTTATCATTGTTCCTGACAAGGATGAAAATAAGATTCAGCGTAGGGCCCTACTTCTCCATTGTGCAGGACCCGATGTCCAAGATATTTTTGATGTTTTGCCCGATACTGGAGAACCGAAAGAATATGAGAAAGCAGAGAAAGCCCTCAATGATTATTTCGTTACTCAAGTCAACATCCCTTACGAACGGCATCAATTCAGAGAAATGAGTCAAAGAGAGGATGAAACCATCGATCAGTATGCAGTACGGTTGAAGAGGAAAGCAGAAGCGTGTAATTATGGTGTCCAAATGAATGACCAAATAAGGGATCAGATAATATCAACATGTCGTTCCAGTGAATTGCGTCGCAAGCTTCTGGAGAAAGGTCAAGCCTTGACGTTGAAAGAGTTGCAAGATACCGCGAGGACTTTTGAAGCCGTGAAACGCCAGTCAAGAAGCATGAGTAGCCATTTTGATCAAGCTAACGTCAATAGAGTAGTAGAAACACAAACATCCAGGTCACCATATGGTAGAGGGAGAGGGGCTAGTCGTCAACCCAAACCAGAGGACAAGAAAAAGGAACCGCAGTCAGGTGGGGGAGAGTGCTATAGATGTGGGAGACATGGACATTTTGCCAAAGACCAAAATTGCCCTGCAAAGAACAAAACATGTAACAAGTGTCATCAAACAGGACACTTTGCTTCTGTTTGCAAAACAGATAGTGGTCGTGACAGAGGGGATGGCAAAGTTAACCTTGTTGAGTCTGAGGAGTCTGATGATGAATATGCCTTTAGTGTGAGCTCAAGAGAAAGCATGGAAAGGGTAGATGTGACTGTTGGAGGCCACATAATTTCAATGATTGTGGATTCAGGTGCAAGCGTCAATGTCATAGATCAGAAGCTGTGGAGTGAGCTGAAGGAACAAAGGATAAAGTGCAAGTCGAGTAAGTCAAGCAAGAAATTATTTGCATATGGGAGCACAGAACCACTGAATACTCTAGGAACTTTTACTGCTCTGACCTCTGTTGGACAGAATTCTGTGGACGCAGAATTTATCGTGCTTGAAGGCAAAGGGGAGCCACTTCTAGGAAAGACAACAGCAATGCAGTTAGGAGTGCTGAAGATTGGCCCAGATATCAGACAAGTCAACCAAAGTGATCAACTAATGAGTGAGTACACAGAATTGTTCCATGGGGTGGGCAAATTGAAAGACTACCAGTTGAAACTACATATTGACCCCAATGTCACCCCAGTCGCACAGCCAGCTCGACGTGTGCCATATGCCCTGAGGGATAAAGTGAAAGATAAGATTGAAGAATTAGTAGAGATGGATATAATAGAGTCTGTAGAGGGGCCCACACCCTGGGTCAGTCCAGTTGTTGTTGTTCCCAAGCAAAATGGTGAAATCCGCTTATGTGTTGATATGCGACGTGCAAACGAGGCCATCATCAGGGAAAGACACCCAATTCCAACTGTAGATGATGTGCTGCACAGTTTAAACCAGAGCACGGTATTCAGTAAACTTGATTTAAAATGGGGTTATCACCAGATTGAGCTAGAACCTGCCTCCCGGAGTATCACTACCTTTGTCACCCATTGTGGTTTGTATAGATACAAGAGATTAATGTTTGGCATTAATGCAGCCCCGGAAATCTACCAACATGTGATTCAACAAACACTGCAGAATTGTGAGAACACTGCAAACATTTCAGATGATATTATTGTACATGCTAAGAGTGTGGAAGAGCATGATCACATACTTGAGGAAGTGCTGAAGACTCTGAGGGAAAAGGGACTGACCCTGAATGCAGAGAAGTGTAAGCTACATATGACACAACTTGAGTTCATGGGTTTTGTTTTGTCAAAGAATGGAATTGGTCCAGCTGAAGAAAAGGTTAAGTCTGTTGTTAATGCAAGAGAGCCTGAGAGTGCCTCAGAAGTAAGAAGTTTCCTGGGACTAGTTAACTACAACGCACGATTTATTCCTGATTATGCAACAATAACTGAGCCGTTACGCCGCTTGACAAAAAATGATGTCCCGTTTGTGTTTGGAGTAGATCAGAGGAAAGCTTTCAACGAGTTGAAGTCAAGATTAAGTCGTGCAGAGACTTTGGCATACTTTAACAAAGATGCCAAGACCAGAGTCATCACAGATGCTAGTCCAGTCGGCCTTGGCGCAGTTTTAACGCAAGAGCATGAATGGTGAGTTTAGAGTTGTAAGCTATGCGAGCCGAAGTCTGACTCCTGTTGAAAGAAGATACTCTCAAACTGAAAGGGAAGCGCTTGCCATTGTATGGGCATGTGAACGGTTTAATGTTTACTTGCATGGTGTTGAGTTTGAGCTGTGTACAGACCACAAACCTCTCGAAACTATTTACTCAGCTAAGTCTAAACCAAGTGCAAGGATAGAGCGTTGGGTGTTAAGACTACAACCCTACAAATTCAAGGTGAAATACATTCCAGGAAAGCAAAATGTTGCGGATTCCCTGTCCAGGCTTATGCAAGTGGAAGACTCTGTTTCATCACCAGAGCAAAGAGTAGCAGAAGAGTTTGTTAGGTTTGTAGCTGTCAGTGCAACTCCAAAAGCCATGACCACAAGAGAAGTGGAAGAAGCATCAGCAGAGGATGAGGAGTTAAGAGAGTTACGGCATTGTATAAGTAGTGGACAGTGGCAGAACACCCAATGTAAGGAATACATACCTGCGAGTGGAGAGCTGTGTGTAATTGGTAAGCTAGTACTAAGAGGTACGAGAATTGTAATTCCACGCAAGCTGAGACCCCATATCTTAACCTTAGCACATGAAGGACACCTTGGTATCGTCAGTATGAAGCAAAGGCTAAGGTCAAAGGTATGGTGGCCTGGCATTACAAGTGATGCTGAAAAGTTTTGCAAAACCTGTCATGGGTGCCAACTGGTAGGCCAACCCACCCATCCAGAACCTGTAAGGTCTACACCATTACCAAGTTCACCATGGCAAGATCTGGCGATAGATTTCTTGGGACCCCTACCATCAGGACATTCTGTATTAACTGTGATAGATTACTACAGCAGGTTCTATGAAGTTGCCATTATGAAATCAACGACCACTGACAAAGTAATTGAGAGCTTAGAAGAGATCTTCTCCAGACACGGATTGCCACAAACAATAACAAGTGACAATGGCCCACAATTCATATCAGGGGCTTTTAAAATGTATCTTGCAGATAATGGCATCAAGCATAGGAGAATCACCCCATTGTGGCCGCAGGCCAATGGGGAAATCGAAAGACAAAACAGGTCTCTTCTTAAGAGAATGCAAATTGCACAGGCAGAGGGGAAAGACTGGATGCAGGAAGTGCGCAGATACCTCTTGGCTTATAGGGCTACGCCACATACGACAACTGGAGTGAGTCCAGCAGAACTACTTTATGGACGACAGATTAGGACCAAACTTCCAAGTATCCAGGAAGCTACAAGGGAAGGAGATTTCAGTGATCGAGATGCAGAAATGAAGATGAAAGCTAAGATGTATGCTGACAAGAGGAGGAATGCAGAGACCATAGAGTTGAATCCAGGAGATCAAGTACTTCTAAAGCAACCCAAAGAAAACAAGTTATCGACAGCATTTGCAGCAGAACCATTCCAAGTGGTGGACAAAGATCGGAATAGTGTCATCATAGAATCCCCACAAGGAGTCCAATATCAGAGGAACGTTACACACGTAAAGAAATACAACACACCTACTCCAAGTTCATTGTTACAAGACTACATGGAAGAGGATGGGATGTGCGACCACGCAAGATCCCAAGAGGGACAAAGGGACACCCACATGCAAGACTTGGAAGACCCTCAAGAAGAAGTTCCTGCAGCAGCAAGACCCACTCGTACAAGACAAGTACCAAAAAGATTTGAAGACTTTGTTATGCACTAACATTGAACTGCTATTATCATGTTTGATTGTTTAACACTTTATTGAACAATTTTGGAACGTTAATGTTTGAGTTATATATCATTTATTTGTTTGAAAAAAGGGAGGGATGTAGTGTACTTATGTAAGGTCAGCGGTTGACCATGTGAGTAGTGGAGCAATAAAGATGGCGGACGTCCCGAAGGACTTGTTGTGAGTTTAATCTGTTTCAATCTCGTGGATACACCGGCCATCGGTACTACACAGTTCTGAATTGTTTCCTTTGACTGAGCCTGAAGAGTCAAGTTCATTCATCGCAAAAGATTGTTGTTCATTTACAATGGTCAACAACCTCGAGACTGGCAAAAAATATCTCATGTTCAACACCTAAATTATAAAATCCGGGCACTAACCATGTAATTAAATAAAATTTAGTCTTATCTAGATAACCAGACATCACACAGCTTCATAATGAACGGCAAATTTCCAAGCCCAAAATGACCTTTCGTCGGCTCGACAATGTGGTTGCTCTTTGCAGTCTTTTTACATCACGTCCAAGAAAAATAGTCTTTGGTCTTCTATCAAGTTGGCGACTATTTTCAATGAAGAACATCCTCTTCGATACCTCAGAACTTTAATTTTCATCATGAAAACTAAGAGGTATTTTGTCTTTAGAATGTTCCATTTTTCTTTCATTATAGCAAAAGTTTTCTAAGAGTTGTCTCACAATTTTTTTAGCTCGAAAATCGCCAAATATATAGTTGGATTTCTACCGCGTGTTTTGATTGGCTAGTTATAAAATACCATTGTTAAGTTGATGTATTGAGAACATATATTTTGATCATTAAATGGATGTAAAATTATCATTCGTTTTGTAGTAGTATTTTGTAATATCCACCACGTGGATCTGCTGTAGAAAATTATTCATTTATATATTTTATTTATTTAATGAATTCCGGCTGCAATTTCTACTTTTTCAATAATATAGACTTTATTCAAGTTCGGCTTGGATACGATTTAAGCAATAGAAAACTTTTTCCGTGCTTGCATAGCCTGATATAAACACGAGAGGCCAGGGGTTGGGAGAATTCGAGACAGTTATGCAAAAAACAAACAAACACAGGAAAAAGTTTTCTATTGCTTTCATAAAATGACTTTATTCCTCTCAAAATGCTACAAAACGAATGATAATTTTACATCCATTTAATGATCAAAATATATGTTCTCAATATATCAACTTAACAATGGTATTTTATAACTAGCCAATCAAAACACGCGGTAGAAATCCAACTATATATTTGAGATTTTCGAGCTAAAAAATTTGGGAGATAACTCTTAGAAAACTTTTGCTATAATGAAAGAAAAATGGTACTTTCTAAAGACAAAACACCTCTTCGTTTTCATGAAAATTAAAGTTCTGAGGTATCGAAGAGGATCGATGTTCTTCATTGAAAATAGTCGCCAACTTGATAGAAGACCAAAGACTATTTTTCTTGGACGTGATGTAAAACACTGCAACAAGAGCAACCACATTGTCGAGCCGACGAAAGGTCATTTTGGGCTTGGAAATTTGCCGTTCATTATGAAGCTGTGTGATGTCTGATTATCTAGATAAGACTAAATTTTATTTGAATTACATAGTTAGTGCCCGAATTTTATAATTTAGGTGTTGAACAAGAGATATTTTTTGCTAGTTTCGAGGTTCATTGTTGTCCATTGTGAATGAAAAACAATATT
This sequence comes from Telmatactis stephensoni, assembly GCA_029948255.1. Taxonomy (NCBI): domain Eukaryota; kingdom Metazoa; phylum Cnidaria; class Anthozoa; order Actiniaria; family Isophelliidae; genus Telmatactis; species Telmatactis stephensoni. Next base: position 535,331 of record JALIZF010001761.1, read on the forward strand.
TTGCGATGAATGAACTTGACTCTTCAGGCTCAGTCAAAGAAAATAATTCAGAACTGTAAACAACTGTTTCTCCTAATTTACTGTAATTTTCTTTTATTGATTGTAGATACGATAATCCTATATTAAATCAAATAAAGTAATTGTTAATTTTGTAAACGGCGTTTTCAAGCCTCCTATTTCGATGCTTTTCAGTTCGCTAATTTCCTCTTGAGGTGGCCCAGCTGGCTCTGTTAGAATCCTGTTACGTTTATTTGCCGATCATTGAACTTTTTTAGCCTGTTAATGGAAACTTCCATGCTTTTTGGTCTTTTCTATTTTAGTTCTAACCTATTTCTTTCAAACACGGATATAAAAGATTAGAAATTGATTCAGTATTAGTGAGCTGCCGTCCCTTTTCCTAAAGAAAGCGAAAAGAAATAAAAAAAAGACTCTAGTTTGCAAATTTATCAATGTGTTTTCTTACAAAATACATTAATGTTGTATTCTTAAGTTTTTACAATGGTCAACTTCAGTTTTCAATCCAAATTTTGCTGCGAAACACAAAGATGGTGACGTCACAACCGTGTTTACATACTTTCATGCAAACACAGCTCTCAGCCAATCAAAGCGCGCGTAGTATCCTAGTTATTTTATAAATGCCTATGTTGTTCTTTAATTGATCACTTTCTTAATCGACGTAGCTGTGAGATATTGAGTAGATTATTAGTTTCATTAAACCTTGTCACATCTTGACCGCTTTAGACTGATTCGTTTGGCTTTCCATTTTCGGTCTAGCCTTTAAAAGACAGTAACTGTAGTTGCCGAAGGGTATTTAATGAGCAACAGCTGATCATGTGATGTTTGATTTCATTATAGGGTTTCTGTGGCAATCATGAATAACGCAACTAACACAACCACTGGATGCTTTGGCATAGTATGCGAGTTTACCACAACGGAAATAACTCTGATGATAACAAGTTGCTTTATCGTAATCGCTACTGGTATTATAGGAAATATTTCCACTGGAATTGTTGTTATTTCCTCAAAGAAACTTCGCAGTATTTCCAATCTTTCCACTCTAAATCTCGCGCTATCTGACTTTCTTCTCGCTGTTTTTATCGCTCCACTGTGGACTGTGTATCTGTACATCACAGAAAATTGGGTATTTGGTGCAATTTTCTGTAAACTCTATCATTTCCTAATGAAGGCAACCATTTATGCAACTTTGCTGAATTTATTTGTGGTATCCATCGAGAGGTTTGTGGCTGTTTGTTTCCCATTTTGTCTACGTGTGCGCAAAAAGATTTTCATCTATTGCGTTCCTCTGGTTTGGCTTTTGGCTTTTGGCATAGCAGCCCCTAATCTTATTTATAGAGTCTATGGAGTAAATAATCATAGCCAACCATATTGCTTGGAAAGCTTTCCGGATGAAAACACAGAGTATAATAAGACCATTGCCGAGTCCGTCATCTTTTATCTCCTCATGTTTGCAATGATACCAATGCAAATTGCGACCATATGCAGCCTGAGAATCAGAGGAACAGCTCTCAGAGACAATTCACATGCCAATTACATCCGACGACGAAACGCCTGCAACAAGTTGTTCATACTAATGCTGTCATGTCTCATCTGCTGGACGCCAAGCCACACTGTGACCCTGGCCTGGAGGTTCAACCTGGTTGATATATATGTCATGGGAAGTAAAAATATAAACATATTATATTTTGTCATCAACCTGCTATTCTTCTCCTGCGTTGTCATACATCCAGTCATCTTCTTTTTCCTTTCTCCAAGAGGAAAAAGAACCGTGCGCACCTTCATAAAGTCCACAAGAAGGATCAAGAGGAACAGCCCACAGTCAAGCAAGACGTCGACTTCAAGCAAAAAACGCTCGTCTTGGCCTTTCTCAGGTCTGAGCACTCGTGGTTCTAGTCTGCTTACTAAAGAATCCGCATGCTGAACACTTAAATCTTCTCAGTTTCTGGGATAAAACAAGCTAAAACCCTTTCCTCTTCCTGTGTTTTGCTTCACGACACGACTAGAGACATCAAATGGGATTAGAAAAAGTTTTAAAAAGCTTTTGAAGTCAGCAATGAAAATTACCGACCAATAAGAACTCCATAACTCGATATAAGGGAGCTAACAGTTTCTATAAAACACTTCATATCCGTATCATGGCCACTGTACAGCATACATATGCTGCTATGACTGAAACCTATGTGTAAGTAACATTTGATTCTGTCTCTTTAAATCATACACCCAGTAGATTTTTGTAACTTGAATATAAAGGAGTCTTCGTCATCCTTATTCATCACGATGCATGTACATATGATGAAAAGAAATGTCATTATGTATGGACAAGAACTCTACTGAAGGGCAAGTATAGGGAGGGGGGGATTATGTACGGAAAAAAACTGTGGTGAGATTAGAACATTAACTATAGTTAATTCAACTTTAATTTAACAATGGTTTTCAAGTTAACAGTCATATGCATTGTCAAGAGTGATCATGAGATCTACAGTTAAACATAATCAAATGTTCTGATGACACTGTGGCCAATAACTATTTATAGGACTAATTGATAATTAGAAAAATGCCATTCAGTGTGATCTAGTTTCATAAGGGATGTAAAACTTTGCGATCTAGCCAAAGCAGCAACAGCAATAACAGCGATGACTCGCGCGCCGCGTTCCTCTTATTGGGCGCTATCCTGTATTTATAAGCTCAACTTGAAAATGTTTAAAATGTTTTAAATTTAGGGTATATGATGTTGAAATGGGCTGAACATTTATACTTTACAAAAAGCTTTGAAGACCATTGCTTTATTATTTGATTATAATTGTTATTATTATACCTCCCATGGTGGACATATTTGGAGATAGTTAACAACCAAAGAACAATACAACAAAATATCATGAGGAAAAAAATGAGATTTACACTATAAATACTAATAATAATCCATTGTAGTACTAATAGATAGTTATGAAAAGATTTTTAGGAACCGATGCATACATATGTCATGATGCAATCTAGGTGACTTTTAGATGAGCAAGACAATGTCAAAACTACTATAAATTAAAAAAAATGAAATTATAAAAAAGGATCTATTGAAACTATATCGTAAAAATTTGTATTTTCGATATACCTTGTACAATAAGTCAAGTTCTCTAAAGAAAGTTGTTAATTTAAACTAGCTAGAGTACAAGCATTAAAAGATTGTAATACTTTGCGTTACTTGTGAAGGAAATTTTTCGGACCAGGATAATTAATTTGAACGGGTCACGGAGCTTTCAAAGTATAACAAAATTGCACGAGTCGTAAGCAAATTTGTGCTCTTTGAAAACTCATGAGTTCAATTTTATCCTGAATAGCACGAGAAAAGCGATGATTTCTTTTTAATAATGCATTAGCAAAAATTCGAACAGAAGACACTATTAGTAAAACATATTTGACTGGCATGATCTGAACGACTTCAAAGCTAGTGAAATAGTTTCTGTTGATAAGTAGAAACTGCGCACATTAACTTCGATTCAATCATTGCTAACCAGCACTGATCTGGTTAAAAAGTTCTCTAAACGAGATAAACAATGACAGCACAAATCATAAATAACTTTTCATTACCTTTTCTAGAGTTTGAAGGCCAATTTGGTTCAGCTTACTACAGGTCGCTAAGCAATCGTGAATCTTCTCGATCATGTTTTGTGGTTAACATTTTAGCAAGGAGAAATATTCATGAGCAGTAGAGAAGAGGCAGTCCTTCTTTAAGCTTGGTCTCTGTTTGGCTGTCTTAAAGACTGCTGAAGTAATTTTTAGCTTTAGAAACCTCTTGCCAGTACTAGAATGTCCGCCATCTTTTTCAAGAATTAAGTTTGATGCTTGCAAAACAAAAACAGCTGGCACTTTCATACCAACAACTGAAATCAGCACAAATCTGATTGGCTGTCTATTGATTTCTTTGTCTTTTCCACCAATAAGGAAAGAGTATTTCAGCTTTTTGAACTGGCGTTTCACAATTATGCACTGGTATTTCAAATAAATAACACTTCTCACCAAACAGATGTTAGACTTTTTTGCTAGTGCATTAAGTACTGCGTAGCACTAATCAGCAAACAATAGAATTAGCATAATCTAGCGCTATTAAATTAGTATGTTAGAGTGGTTTTCATAAACCCGTGAAATACACTTTAGCGTATTTGGCACTACTTCACTGTAATTCTACTGTTTCCTATTGTATTTATCAAGCTATTAAACCCTAACTATAGTACACTTTGTTTCACGGGTTAATGAAAACCACTCTAATGTTAAAGCGATTATCTAATTGTTGCAGGCTTAGTTTTAGTGTTCGGTACTCTAAAAGAAATAAATGTTATACTATGAGTTGACGTGAATATCTGACATGTCATTAAATACAACCTTCTCAGCTGAGATTGACAATGTATCACTGACAGGGCGACGTTAATGAGATTTGATTGTATGTACTGTTGTAGACATCTAGTTATTGTAGTTATAAAGGCTTAGGTATTGTAGACGTACAGCAATTTATGATAAACATGTATATAGCTATAACCGCGGTCAAATGTCTGTTCTGAGACGGGCTTTTGCGCGCCCGTTCATGACCACAGGAATGCCAATAAATACTTTTTTAAAAACACTTTTGGTGTTATTGCTCTCAAGAGTTTTTCCTTGTCAAGTTCTAATATGACACTCAATTATTGTTTTGACTCTTTTTTATTCACGATAAATCTTATGAATCATGCTTGGGGCTCCTGTGGCTTTAACATCCATGGACATCTATTAGACAAAAATAGCAAACTGGGGACGCACCATTAATTTTTTGACTCATTAGGGTTTCAGCGTAAAACACAGAAGTATGATCAGGTATAATGTATTCGCATTCTTTTGGAAGAGCAGTCATCCAATCAGCATCCAAGGAATGTCTCCCATCTAAGCACGAGACAAAAGTATGCGGATACATTAACACTGGTCACAGTTTTGAGCTTTGCGCTGTAACAATAACTTATCCATTATCATAAACCTTAAATATTGCTACTAGAGCTGTCCGTCAGTTTTCACCCGTACACTTTCTTTAGCAACTAATAATTTTGTACATAGACATCCATATCAATGCAACATTTGACCGCTTTGCTAGTTCATTGTAGACACATTGCTAGTTATTGTAAATATGATGTTAAAGGGTAGAAATTAAATAAAGAATTAAAAACAGAATGATTAATATTGACTAGTCTTATGCGAGCAATTGTTGTCATCACCCCTTGGTTAGAAAGGGTCAGCCTGACTACTTCAACTAAAAAAAAGTCATGACGCACAATGGCGGGACATATCATCGGGCAAATTCAATTACCACACAACAACGAGGCTATTATTTCGCGGGAAGTTCAAATCGTAAGGTCTAATTAGCGAAGATCGAAAACAGTCTCGCTTAGTCTGCTCTGCGTAGCAGGCGATACGAATCGTGTTTTGGACCCTAACAATATTTCTGGTTTTGAAAAGACGGTTGTGATTAATCAAAGTTAATGATTAAAGGGGCTAATCGTAATCGGGATTGGACTGTGTATATTCTCCAAGTGTTAGTACACAAGAAAAACAAGCCAAAACTGTACTGAATAAAAGACGTACAGAATATATACAAAGAAAACAAGGGAAGATTTATCTTGTTTAGATTTGAAATGTTTTTGAATTCCATGGAAAATTGGTTTCATCGAGATAATGCAAAAAGTGCTTACGACAACTTTCATAAGGGCATAATGAAGTCTTAAGAAACTGCGTTATTTCTGGTGTCAACAGCACAAGCAAACGTATCTGTCATATCAAGAAATGACTTACAAAAATGTGCTGTTTTCGCGTGAGCTCCTTCTTCCCTATAAGGAAATTTGTACTTACCATATTTGGAAAGTTGGAATAAATTCCCCATTCAAATTTACAGCCATTTGAGTGAAAACATGCTAATCAAGCTAAGTCCAGCCATCTTGATTTTGGCCGTAAAAGGACTGAAACGGTGTAGAAACATGGACCCGCGGTTTGTTTACCACAGGAAGCCCGAAAACAGCACAAATTTCTTGATGTGTTTTGTACTAAACTTTCATTTTATCATTGTTATCGAGAAAAGTGTTCCATGTGAGGAATTTGATATATGTTTAAAATAGTAATTAAAAAATTGTGCCAGTCTTCACTTGTTTTATCGATTTATAGTCAATTCAGAACAGTTTTCAAATCAAACAAGACGCCCCTCAGACCGTTTGCTCCATGCTAAAGCAGCTTTTGTGGAGCTATCAAGTGTGTATTTCTCAGGAAATAATCTTTCAAACTCTTGGACTCTGTGTAATAAGAAAAGACTACCCGACCCCGACTGTATTTCTTCCGGCGGAGTGTTACATGACGACATATCCTGAGTATCAGAGGCTTTGCTGGCTATTCTTCTATGACGAGCGCCTTCAGCGCAAGCCAGAGAAAAATAATAACCTGTGAATCACAAAGGATTTAATTTATTCACCCAGAATCTAGAGGAAGAATCTCACTGGATATTCTGAGAATAGCAAAACATACGATTGGCTAAAAGCATCAATCACTTGACAGTCACTATCTGTTAGCAAGTTGTTCAGACTAAAGTTAAAAAAAACCGCATAGTTTGTGCACCTTGAGGAGCAAAGCAACACTATATAACAAAAAGTTTTGAAAAACGAAAATAACAGGAATTTTCTGTTTTGATTATGTCCGTTTTATGACGTCTAGAGATCACGTCATCAATCTCAAAAATCCGTATTTGTTGTGGACCTCACAAGTTTCACTGCTTGAAGGCACATTTTAGCTTGTTTACAGAGACATATCGTTTCCCTTTGTTGATGGGAGACTTAATTAACTTAATAGCTATAGAATGGGGGATTATTTGAAATTCGGGAATGAGAATGTATACATTTTTAACCCTTCTTTACACAACTATTGCGTATATTAACGCCATCGGGCAAAATAACGGGACATCACACCTATATCGTCTTAGTGGGAGAAAGTTATGACGATCATTACTAAAGGTGAATATGGCTTTTCAGTATTCCTATCAAACAAAAAAAGACGAACAGAATCAAAATTAGAGGATTTTTTCACTTGCAAAATGTGTCTGAAATTGGAGTTTTTTTGGCAAAATTGGCATGAAAAAAATCCAGCTTCCATAGACTTATTTTGTCAAATCTGTTATTTAAATCGCTAAAGGTGAATATGGCTTTTACTGAATAATTGGTTATTTAACTTTTATTTAACATCAGTTCCATTCATGTTCGACAAAAATTCCGCAAACTAGCAAAATGCGAGTTTTCATATATGAAGGATCGATCCTCTTCATTCTGCCTCATTTGCCTATTGGTTGGTTTCCTGAAGTCAAACAACGTTGCTCAATTCAAATTCTCTCGAAATTTTGCTTGATTCTTTTCCTTATTAGTTTATTTCTTTATAATTATCCACATTCCAATTAATACATAATACGAGCACTAGTTTTATGAGCTGCAGATCAGTGCACTACATTTTTAATTGAACTACGTTGAAGTTAATAACTGACCTTCTAGTGTTAACTAATGTTGATCTCAAAAACTGAACTTCAGCCGAAATTGACCCTGTAGACAGAGGGCTGATTTGGACGAAATAGCTTCGGTCATTTAGTACGATCGATGATTTGTATTATTATAGATCATATCCTTTTGGCTTAATCCTTTAAAAAGAACTTAAAAACATAATTTACCCGTCATTAAATCGAAATCTGACTTTGCAGCTACACTGAGCAAAGTTTTAACCAATGAAAAGTTTGTACCTTTGGCATTAATAACCGATAATGGCCCGGCAAGTGGTCTAACTCGCTTACTCAACCAGCTTTCGAGAAGCCATTATAGATAACGTGAGTTATTTCTGACAGCGCCGGGCCCTGCATGATTACTTTTGTTTAGTTATTTTTTTAGCGTGTCACAAACATTATTCAAATCCGTTCGTCGTGGAGGCGATTGGATGCTTTTTAGATAACTCCTAAACTAGAAAACTGTTTCGTGAACTTTAGAGCTTATTGGTGTAGATTTTGACAATCTTCTTCGAGATGGAAGCACAAAGCATGGGCAGTTCCTCATTATGGCTTCTTTATAGTGCACAGACATAAGTCCAAACAAAATGGGATGGGTTGCAGCACTGAAAAAGTACAGTCCATAACATACCGTTGTTAGAGTGAGAAAAGTCTTTGGTGTCAGGTTCAACTCTGTATCAAGTAAACTGGTTAAGTTGAAGATGTAAACTGGAAAACGACAGATGGCGAAAATCATAGAGATGGTAACGATTTTTTTGATAGCAAATCTGGTAAAAGACTTTCTTTTGCAATGCCTTCTTCTTGGCTCGAGGCTTTTGGTGCTGCAAAGTCTGTAAATGCAAAGAATGTTGAGTGCAGTTATTGAAGCCAATGGGCCAATAGATATAACGCTTATATTGATAATAAGAAAAGTCTTAATTGAATTAGGATCAGTCCAGTCTTCAACGCAGTACTGCCTGCCATCAGTATATGAACGTATGGTTCTGTAAGGTACATACAGAAAACTGTCTATGAAGGCAACCAACCATGCCATTGTACATGATGCAATTAAGATAGCTCTTTTTCTTGGTAAAAGCTTCAAGAAAAATGGGAACCACACTGCTGCGAAGCATTCAGAGGTGACAATGCAGAGATTAAGCGTTGATGAAGCCGAGGACAAGAACTGAATGAAGATGACGATTTTGCACATTGCATAGCCGAATATCCACTTGTCAGCAATATAGATATCAGTCACCAGAAATGGAAGCCAGAAAAGTGAAGCTAAAAGGTCTGCAATGGCCAAGCTAATGTGCGAAGGGCTTGTTCTTGCAAAGAGCTGTCTGTCTTTTCTCAAAAGGGCTAAAATAAGTGTATTCCCAACAATGGAAACTAAAAAGATGATGATAAACGACGCCACGATGATAGTCCGTTCCACTTCAGAAAATATTTCACAGACACCACACCGGAAACCACTGGAGCTATTGCTTGAAATGTTCATGGTGATCTGCAAAAACACGTTAAAGGATCAATAATTATATTTGTATGATGCGTCTACTTTATAGGGGAGAATGATCCAAAAATATATCTGTATTTGCGGATTGTAGACAAAAAGTCTACCTACAGTTAAAACCCTGCGGACATTAAAGTCATATCCTGAAGACATTAAAATCCTCTGATGGATTCGATGTTTGCGTCGATTAACGACGTTATTGGAGATAACATGTTTTTGATCTTAATAAATCAATTTAGGTTTTTAGCACGGTACACAGTGACAACAATATATGCTTTGAAGAAGTCATTAATGTTATTGTAGTGCAATACCATGGAAAAGAAAACCTTTTTTCAAAGCATTTGGTATTTCCGATCAGATTATCGTGCATAAAATCATGTTTTAGCTGGTACGAAACATCGCCGTTAAAATATGTGGAAACCTTCAAAATACAAAATGTATGGTATATCATTAGGTGTAAGAATTCTGTTGATTTTATTAAAACCTATACAGCTCCTTTGTTATGTCGTCTTTACTATGCTTTCGAAAGTTTGGAAACAAACTGTTTATAATAGTATCCTATATATACCTATTTCAGAAACATGTTGGCGTTGACTGATCACTCTCAATCTGAGAACCTAACTGGTGTTTGTCTCTTATTTCCTGGCTCCGAAGAGGAACAATTCTGACTTAAAAGCCATAAAATATCTTCCAGAATTACAACATATCATTCGGTACTTTATACAGATATTCAAAAAACGATGTAGGGCAACAGCTATCAAGCCTACTCGAGTAGGAATTGAAATTACTGAAACTATAAAACCAGTTGAATATCACACAATAATTCTGTCTTCGCCCATCCCTATACGATAAAAAGCTTGAGTGAACTTGAAATTTTGGAACTGCCCACGCTCTTTTCCGCTCTAGTCGCGTGGAATTGAGGCTTTTCGGCCGACACCCTTTTTGAAATAGGTGTATATCCAAATTTGCAGATTTTCAAATTGTTTTTGAAATAGGTCGTATATGCAGATATGAACCTACGAACGTGATTCGAATACAAGTGAGATCAAAAGCGATAGCTTTGATGAAATTTATGTTTATATTAAGTTATTCTCAAGAAAGACTAGTGGCTAAAAGTCTTTCTGTTTTATTCAGCTTTTATGTTCCTTTCAAAGAATGAATAATTGTAAAGAAAGCCATAAAACCGAGATCGTGTTCTTTCGGCAATGAGGATTAGACTTGATGTATATTTGTCTGTGCAATTCTGCCAGACATAACAGGAAAGTAATAAAAACCAAATTCACGTTATGACATCGATATCTATCACTATTAAATAACCAATATAGCAAAAAATCAACTCCAGTTGTAATCGGGCCGATAAGAAGTGATGAGATCCCAATTTAACGAAACACGATGGTAAAGTAAACGAATGGTGAAACCTAAGTGACATTTCATCAAGATTAAACATCACTGATAAATTAAAAGCCGGTTACGTATTTTTGAAATCCTTTTTTCCTTCCGCCTTAGTTTCAATTTCACCACCGCCTTGTAGAAGGCGGCATTACAATAAGATTAGAACCGCGATCATTTTACAGGGTCTTACAGACTCTTGTCGCAAAAAGGTAACAGTGAATCGTAAAATCAACTAAAAAGCAAACGGGATTTTTAGAAACGATTGGGAATGAAATAAAAGTTCAAGACTTCAAGACAAACGTTCAACATAAGTTTATAAAAAGGCAACCCGGTAATCTCCCACCGGCCCGGTCAACCCTTAATTCATCGTAGACTGCTAATAAACTGAGCCAAAGCTAAAAAAATCCTTTTTAACAAAAGAAATAAAAGGCAGACAGAAAAGAACAGGATGTTCGAAAGGCGATTAGCGCTAACCAAGAAACCAGGATTAAGTCTAAAGAAGACCATTTAAATCAACCCAGCAGGATTAAATTAAGCTTTATAATTGGCTTGTTTCATCAACCTTATATATATTTGGAAAGATTTTATATTTTTATCGAGCTTTTGACCTACGCGGTCATCCTCAGGGTAACCTCTATTTGCACTTGGCATTAAAACTTATGGCCAGGAGGGAGTCAGGGAATATCTCTACTGTTTCAGGCTTTGAATTCATGTTCAACGTTGTTTTCTTTCGTGACGTCATGAGTGCCACATAGCAACGGGGGGACCAGGTTGCGAGTCAAGCATTAGTTTCCATGCATATTTACTATACCAAACTAAAATTACTAAAAGACACATTAGACACCCATTTGGAAAACTCTTTCCGTTGGTCTTTTTTCGTTATCTAAGCATTAACCCTGTATCGCTTTCTTTGTGCCATCAATCAACGTAATGAGAAGGACAACTCTGACTACAAACCGGGGCAGATGGTGATCTTTACCGTGAACCCGCAAATCAAGGTCTTAAGGTAGTTCGGGACTCATACATAGATTTTAGGATAAACTTGTCTTCAAAATTCCTCCAAAGAAAGAGGTACTTAGTTGGAAATAAAACGTGAAATGAAAAAGGGGGGTCACCGAGTCACTCTCGACGTATGACGGGGGGGGGGGGGGGGGAGATGTGTGGTGTTTTGGACACTTTTAATAAAAACGGCCTTGCGACTTCTGGTCAAAATATAAAAATTTTGGAGCAACCAAAAATATTTAAAAGCAAACAAGATGATACCATATGATGCAGAAATAAAACACGCAGAACAAAGTTGTTGCCGAACAATTTGCGAAGAAGCCGGCGAAAGATCAACAATAATGCGCGAAAAATAGCCTTCCAGAATACACGTTTTTGTAGGATCAGAAAGAAAAAGAATACATTTACTCAAAATCCTAACAATAGAAGTGTACATTTTTTTCTTTATATGAAAAGTTTATAAAATTATGAGTTTAAATATCATTCATAAAATCAGGGGGCCACCGTATTGTTTAAAGAGTTGGAGAAGAACAAAGGGTAAAACTCTTCGAAAACGAACACCAAAAATCCGCCATTTAAGCGTTCTTCTTGTCGGCTTTTTCGACCGATAATATTCGCTAAATTATAAAGTTCGAGCTTTTGCTTCTACTTCACACAGTGTACAATATATTTTGGTAAAAATAATTGCAGAATTTGGTCAATAAAATGTTATGTTTCTTCGATAAGGATTTTCGCGGGCAAATGAAGCTGTACCTAGATTTCGTTGGTTTTTTATCTGGACATACATATACTTGATCTAAAGATAAAATAAATAAAAAATGGGGTCACCGTATTCGTTTTTCCGCTATATGCTCACAAAGTAATGCATCTCGAGAAGAAAAAATGCGCGCGGCGGCAAGCGAAACGCATTTAGAAAATGATGAAAATAAACTAAGCTCTATATAAAGCATATCCGGCAAAATACGAATTGTTTTATCAGTGACATTTTTGGCTAAAACTAATGACTGAAGAAGGAAGTACGAATTTTTTATGAGGCTTTTAAGGTAATTCTGTAGAAATAAAACTAAAAATGGAATTCTCATAAAACTTCACACATTAATAATTTTTGAGTAGCTTATCCCAAAAAATGAAATAAAAACTGGGGGTCACCGTAACCGTTTTTGCGCTAGATTGCTTTAAAGTACATCATCTTTTGTGTCTTGAGGGCTCAAGATTCGAAAATCAAAATCGCGTGAAAAATAATTAATTTCTTGAATCTGAACAGTGCTAGCTGACTAATATGAGCTCATTTTTTTCTCTTTAATATGAGCTCATTTTTTTTGTCTTTGGGCAATATAGCCTAGTATTATTAAATTGTTATAAAAATGCGTTTGCTACAAGAAAGAAGGTAAAAATGGTTGATAGTACGTGCCCTTGAAGCAGCGTGAAATGTAATTTGTGACTAGCGAGGCACGATATTGGCACAAATTGATATGTTGCTGGCACAAAGGCCTATATGAGTGCGTGCGTGTATAGCGTCTTTTCCCTTGTGTATTGGAGTGTATAAGTAGTTTGCTGGCCGTATGTTAGCTGTTCTACGGTATACCATGCACGATATATTTTCCGTCGGAATTTCTTTTGTTCAAACAATAGATATGCTGAATTCTACAGAACGACAATACAATAGAATACAAAAGGATAGAATACACTAGAATACATAATTCTACCCCTCAACAATAGATAACAATGCATACAAACGAATATATCGAGCACCATATGTTCTACGGTCAGCCTCGCCGATCGACTACTTTGCTGCCTTAGTTTTTTCTTCACAAGAACATTGTTATAGCAATTGAAGTTTTATAGTTATTCATTAATATGTCTTTGTAAACCTTAAAACCACAAAGGTTTCATCATAGCGTTGGTTGGGGGCTCACGTTCCCTTTTTCCACAGTGTGGTTTTGGGTTTTCGTGACCGGCTATGATGTTTAGGAGTAAGAATTATTTCTTCGTTCATTGCTGTAATTGAAGTTGTTGAAATAAATCACGGGCTTGGCTGACGCACCTGCCCATGCATCAAATGTGTTGTGTGTAGTATTTATAAGGACGTAGTGTAGTCAAAATAGCACCTTTTGACCGCACGTTTTGGAAAATATCAAAAAATCTGGAAATGGAATCTTGACTATAATTATATATATGATAGAGAACCTAATTACCGTTGATTTGCAAAAATAAAAAGAATAGGTGCCCGTACTCGTGTGTGAAACAAGACGTCGTAAACAGCCTGTGACCGAAGAGGAACTAAGGCGAGTAACCACTATAGCGACTTTTAGAGCATGTCTACTGTTAAAAACTTCATAAGACTAAAGCTTGCATCATTTTAAGTTAAATATATATCTTTCACAATCGAACAAATCAAAATATGCTGAACTATGCTATGCGCAGTAGAGATGCGCACTGCAAAACTACGGAATTACCTTAAAATCTACGCGGTGCAACAAAATTTATGGAATTCGATTGAATGTTGAGGTGGATTTTTTTGGTAAATTTCATCTAACTCTTTCCCCTACACCTAGATTTCTTTCATTTTGACATATGCTATAGATATTTAGAAGAATTCTATTTAAAGGCGAAAAAAAGTGCACGTGGGGGTCACCGTATTGATTTTCGAGATGTTGAGACGAGTTTGAAAATTTGGCCGCCATCTTGAATACTGAGAGGAGACTGCATCCAGTACGTAAAATCTTTACCGTCCTTTCTTCTGCATTTTTTCAACCTGAATGATTGTTTTTGTCTGGGTCAATATCCTTTTTTTAATTTTCCCCTTTTTAAAAGTAATTTCAATGTCAAAAATTGGAAGAAAAGAAAAATATACCGAAAAAAAAATTAGGCCGCCATCTTGGATTTATTGAGGTAGTGCGCCCAGTAAAAGTGCGCATGAACAATGCCCGCGATGTCCTTAAATGTATAATTTCTTCGCTTTTCACTCGATGACTCGCTAGTGCCCAAACTTCCCACGGACAAGCGAATGTTCTTTAATAAAAGTGCGCTCGCTCGAATGCGCAGTAGCAGGGGTCCCGAACTACCTTAATCGTGCTGAGGAGTGGATGGCTGCCGTGCATTATGAAGTCATGAACAGTATTTGTTTGGAGGTGGCGACACCTGACAGTATATAATTGCGTTATCCTATATAAGCCGGGCAACTTAGAATGGACTTCATGTATTCCCGTGTAATAATTTTAAATAAATGGAAGTTGATAAGGAAGGAACTCAGAAGCAAAATGTCGTGGACAGTGTGTCTTACACAAGAGTTATCACAATGACATTGTGTGATCAGAAGAAAAGATTAGTGATATTAGATACAGAACTAGAGAGACAAAGAGGATACAGAAGAGAGACAAAGAGGACATGAATTTATGGCACGATTATAGGAAAGGTGTGGTGATAATTTTCCAGATAAAACTTACCTTAATGCTAAATACTTGCGCCGTTTTAAACAAGGCAAGTCGGTTTAAGAAAGAAAAAAAAAACATTGTTACAGAATGAACAACCAACCGCTGTACTCGAAGAAGTGAAGAATACTGATCGAGATAATTAAATGAAAATAAGATTGTTACAATATTAGAAAAAGGAAGCTAGGAATGAAGAAAGAAGATACATTAGAAGATTAAAGGAGAAATGGGATAAAAAACACATAACAGTTCAGTGTTTGAGTGATAATGCTAGAAGATTCAAGTTGGATAAGACCTTAATGAGTTGAAATTTAGTAAGTAAGAGATGATATTGAGGAACAGAAATCCCCTATCTCAATAGAAGAGGGTGCTGACCAGAATTTGGAAGAATGGGTGATAGTGTAAAGAGAAGAGGGGATGCAAAATGATGCAATGAACTAGTAAATCCCGGCCCTGGAATGTAGTGACGGTGTTCAAAATGAGAGACAGCCTTGGGAGAAGAACATGAAGAATTAAGACAATTATTTGAGGCACAAATTAAAGGTTTGATAATAACAACATGAGATTGAAAGTTGATGAAGAAATAAAACAAAGTGCCTATAGAATAATTATAGTAAATTATGTGACAAAACCCGAAAACATTACCTGAAATTACGGATAATGTATATGCAATAGTCGACAATAGCAAGGGGAGTAGAATTAATTTTTAGAATCAAAAGACGAGAGAAAAAAAAAGATAACAAAAAGGAGGAGAATGGGCGAATAAGGAAGCTGGATAAGCAGATCAAAGAATCAAGGCAACTATATATGACTAGAAAGAATAACAAATGAGTTCTATAGAAGAAAACTGTGGAGAAAATCTACTAAAAAAGAGAAAGGTCGGAAATTTGAAAGAACTAAAAATATAATCTAATAGCTTGTTGAATGATATGGAAAATTAACAATATCCAATTCCTTATCTTATAATTACTCTGCAATACGATTTTATTTGTTGACGATTATTAAATATTTAACAAATCCAAGATAAGAGAGAATAATAACGATTCTAACTTTGTAGCAGTCATATTGTAGTCAATCCTTTCTTAATCATATGTTAGTGAACATAAAAGCCCAGACCGAAAACAAACAGACAAACAAATGAATAAACAAACAAAAAACAACAAAAAGCAAACAAACAAACAAACAAACAAACAAAAACAAACAAATAAACAGAGACGGAGACATCAGTATTTTGGTATTCCAGATGCTATTGTGCAGCGCATTTATAAGCTAAAACACATTCAGTTGTAACCAAGAGCCATTTCGGAGTCAGCTTCTATGCCGCTTGACGATTTGGAGACGTTTATGCAATAGCTTGCATTTACGATAGACGCCATAATGCTTTTCACACCATTATTGTAATGCAGATTCAGTCACGTGCTTACTGAGGGGCAAAGAACTACAAATCAGCGGCTGCTTTATTGATATAATTTTGATTTGGATAGCATTAAACAGTATTTGACATTAAAATAATATCTCTAGGACATTGATAGTCGATCGTGAATACAGCCTATTAGCTATTGATAATATAGCTCAATTATAACAAACGTTCTGATTGGCTGAGAGACCACCAAAATCTATGCTCTATTTCACCGATAAAGACATGGTTTTCGGATGAATGATCATACCAAAAAGTCTATTTACAAATTTCAATTCAGTTAGGAGACCCAAACTTAGGAATAAACTAGAAAATACTTTCCATCATTCCAGTTATCGTTTACATTTACAAACTGAGCCTCGTGGTCGGACAATAGCAATACAAAAATGAGCATGAACTTGCAAACGACGCCAGTATAAATCAAATTTAAGAAACTAGAATTCACAACATAGGAAATGTCCTTTTCTACCAGATTAGTTTCGATCAATAAGAGTTCTTTTTCATTAAACAAAGTTTTGTTTTTTACTTACAGAGAAGGGCGAAGATTTCAAAAACTGACTGTTGCCACGAGACAACTTGTTCAATCATTCTTCGTATAACTAACTACGCCAGTGTAGAGATGTTTTGACACAAGCTATATATAGCTATCGGTGAACAGCCAACAGATAATTCAAATCAGCATCTTTTCGTTTATCAGCAAATTCCTTATTCTGTAAGTCTCTTTCAAACTTCAGCTTTTTCCAACTGAAAACACGGCTTTCAATTCACCATAGCGAACGCTACTTAATGAGCGTTTATCATGTAATTCCAAAAGTCACAGTACAGAAATATAATTACCATAGCTGGAAAGAGCACGTCAAAATTAGTCAGAAACTGTGAAGTTTGAATGAAGGAAGTTTAAAACTTCACGAAGATATGAATTTTCAAAAATCGAAATTTTGTATGAATTGAAAAACTTCGCTGGTAGGCAAGAGATGCCTACCAGCAAAGGTTTTCTTACAAATTCACACTTTTCAAAAATTCATATTCTCGCGAGTTTTGGATTTAATTCCTTCAAACTTCACTGTCTTGCTAATTTTAACATGCTCTTTCCAGCTATGGTAATTGGTTTTCTGTTTTACGAATTTAAAAATACCTGATAAAAGCTCATTGATTCGTCGAAAGCAAGTAAACATTTCCAAATCTTTAAGAACTGTAAGTTATATTTCGCCTTTTCGTCTATTTTCGAGTCATTGTTCCATTATTAAAACAGAAAACTCTTTTATCGACATCCTTTTTGCTGAATTCTTTCGATGAAAGTTGTCAAACTGTTTTGTCAAAAACGCCGCTTTGAGTCACACTGATTAGGCAATAGTACGACAAATGTGATTGGCTTACATTTGCACAAGTTTTGGGAATTTTAGTTTTGATCAGAAAATAACACAATTTGATCACCATGGGTGTCTTCTTTGGGTTTAACCTTAGAGTATAAAGATTATTTAAGTAATAGAAGATTCTAAGGTTAAACCCAAAGAAGACACCCATGGTTATTAGGCTTTTCTAAACAAGCATTTTAAAGTTGAAAAGTATACACTATAAGCTAAGCCTGAGTTCCAGTCGACCATAGTCTAATTGGCCCTAATCAAGCCTAATTACCAATCATAACTTTCAGGATATCCTGGTATTAATCCAGGATTACATTGCTTAATCGGAATTATAATTAGTTAAGTACAGTTAAATTAAGTGTTTTACGTCTTAAGCAATTAAGTACAATCTGTAAAGATATTATAAAGATATTTTAAGAAAGGTGTAGTGTTTTGCAATATTTCATGACGTTAACATGTTTAATTTCATATTCTGTCATTGCATGACTTAAAAAAATTTCACTGTGTTTCAACATGGCGAATTGCATGTTGTTTACAGTTCATCAGTTGCATTACTTTCATAGTGTTTCGTTTGTTTGCAGTTAGTATTTGACTGTAGCTAAGACTGTAGCCATGCTATGGTCATTATTATTCGTCAGAGTCGTATATATTTCACATTTTCTTCAAACGTTCCTCATGTCATTGTCTTTGAATACCTCTCAGTTTTCTGTTATCAAGTTTGAATGTGTATAGGTTCCTTCGCGGACCGACCCTTTCAGAGTACAACCCCGATTGACATACTCGATAATTAGTCAGAGAAATTCGGAACCTTTTCGAAATATATTTTCCACTCTATCGCTAACTCACCGGCATACAGCGATTTCGCCCTGATGAACAATCTGAGAGTATGCAAGACGAACGGCTAATTTTTTACTCAGTTATTCCACAGGAAGTCTGCCGGGAGTAAATATCTGCCTAGCCTGTTTCACTCCAAAAGGAAAACAAAAATAAACAAAAAAACAAATAGACAGAGACTAATGAAAGTAAAAGAAAGAAGAGAAAAGAAAAGAAAAGAAAAGAAAAGAAAAGAAAAGAAAAGAAAAGAAAAGAAAAGAAAAGAAAAGAAAAGAAAAGAAAAGAAAAGGAACGAAAAGAAAGGAAAGAAAGGAAAGGAAAGGAAAGGAAAGGAAAGGAAAGGAAAGGAAAAAAAGAAAAGAAAAGAAAAGAAAAGAAAAGAAAAGAAAAGAAAAGAAAAGAAAAGAAAAGAAAAGAAAAGAAAAGAAAAGAAAAGAAAAGAAAAGAAAAGAAAAGAAAGGTAGAGCCAATCTAATAATCATGCATTTGTAAAGAATTTGTCGCACGGTTATTTTTTCTGTTTCCCTTGAGCCTTTGTGCTCAAAACGTTTTAGTAAATTGTATCTTATCAACAGCATCTTATCGACAGAATCCACAAAACCGAAATGGCTGAGAAGTTTTTCTGTTGTTTAGTATAATGTGGTGGGATGTGGTTTAAATTTTTTCACTGATTTAAGTTTTTAAGGGCAATGTATTACTTTCATAATTACCTGTCGTCTAGGTCGGTCAGTCCTTTAAAACTCACCTAAATATATAACTTGCTCACCATAACAACCTAAACTTAGCCCTTAAACTTCCTTCAGAAAAATTTGAACGGAAAATATTAAACCACAACATATATGCTACACAATATAAAGTAAAGTTGACGGCGGGAATACCTTTCAGAATGCACAGCTGCGAGAGATTAAAGATGAACTTATAGTGAAGTTATCCGGTCAGACAATGTCTGTGGATGTTCGAGGACTGCCTTGTGGTTGGGAGTATAAGCGCTATATATAGTCATGTTAATCTGTTAATAACCCCTCACAAATCCCTTAAAAACTAGTAGATTTTCTTTGACATAAGCCGAATGATTTTTTTTCAATTTCGACTTTTGAAATATTGAGGTGATCTACAAATGATTGATCAGATTTAATTGATCCTGATTAAAGAAATCTTTGTTTTTGTTTCCAGAGATGGTTCTTGACGGGAGCTGCAGAATTAAAGGATAACTGATGGAAAAGAATAAAATCACAAGCACGTAGGAAATTGGTTCAACTCAGCAGGAATGTAAAGAAATAATGACAAGGCCCAGCATAGTTTAGGGGAGAAGCAATTTGAATTTCCGCCAACGGCTTTGTTTTCCACTCTCCCAAGTAAATGGGCAGCTGGTAACCGCAAAACTTTGTGATTTTGAAAACTTATTTGAGACGACATGAGAGCTTTGTTGCATAAATAAAATGTCATTTGACGCCAATTTTCAGTTTTCTCTTAAAATGGATCCCAGCATGTCAATTAATTTCAGATTATGCGTCAATTTCCTGTACTATTCTTTCAAAGAGCTAGTATAATTTTAAAATTTGGTTTCCATAAAAATGTAACAAGCTGGTTGTTCCCAAAGCGTTAAACATTGTCCAAACAATTCAATGCAAACCATTTATTATGATTTAGCAGTAAGAGAAAATGGTGGCCAAATCTGGAAAGTGTTTCTCCTAGATTAGACCGTTCATTATTTATCGGAGGGGTGGGGGATTAAGTGATTTTGTGTTTCTATTTTACTCTAATCTGTAAATCAATCCAACAAACATCAAACAAGAACAAATCTCTTATTTGCAAAATATGTTCACATTGTGTGGTAATTGCTGAATAGTAGAGACAAGATAATGGATGAGAATTCTAGAAGGAGAGATAATTGGATCGGTAACGGCGGTAAGGCATGAGGTGCATGTGTCATGCGCGCGCGGTGTCAGTGGAGTCACATACAGTGGAGCATAAATTTTGAAAAAAAATATAAGGTATAAAGGACGATAGGTTGCCCATCCTACCAAGTAGTAATCACCAGGAATCAAGCTACAAAAAAAAAAGACCTCCCCAAATATAAAATTTCTTTGAAGATTAATGAGGTCCCCCTCCACTAACCACTCTGAAATACTCTTGTCCCCCCCCCCCCCCCCCATCATGTTTTTTTCCTTCTCTTACCCTCCCCATCTCCATGCATAATGACCGACCCCTAAAACGGACCGATAAAATTGAGTAAAAACAAAAAACCTAAAATGGTAGCTGAGACTACCGAAACATGTATGTGCATTAAAAAATGGAGTTGCAGAATGTCGTACATTCCCTGAAACCTAAAATGATAATAATGATAACCATATGTTTTTAATAGTAATTAAAAATAAAAAAGGAAAGAAATACAGGGATTGTTTGATGCTTATGAAGAGTTTCGTTTTGTTATTACTGCAAAAACGAAACGAAAAACTATCGAGTTGAGCGCCACGTGAAAGTTATCAAACCTAACGCTATTCAAGACATGTGTTCGCTGTTTATCGGATTTAGAAAGGATTTTCTTTCATTTGGCTCATCATTTTTCAAGCAGTGATATTTTTGGCGTCTTAATTAAATGGCAATTTGTTCACTTTTAAAAGCCGATCTAGCTGCTTTTTTTCTGAGGCCTTGAAATCACTCAGGTCAAAAATGAAAGCAAACTTTAATTGCTGTTTCTACTTATCGGCAATTACTTTTTGACTTGGTATGTTTTCTTTTTTTAAATATCAGTTTTCTGAATATTGCTTTTATCAGTATAGGACTTGTAACTATGCTGTCCATGGGTGTTTAGTTTATTCCATTTTCATTATTTGCAATTTAATTCAATTCAATTCAATGCAATCCAAACGATAGAACTCATTTGTTCTGTTTTTTTTTTTTTTTTTTTTTTTTGTCAATAGAAACTTTTATAACAAGTGGTTTTTTTTTTTTTTTTTTTTGCTTTGTTGCTTTTCGTTTTGCGTTTTGACTTTTCTGTATAACGTATATTGTTGTCTCATAAAAATATCGAGTCGTACTCTTATTTGTAGATGAGGCGTTACTTTCATGTTTTCCGTTTTGATTTCTTTTTTTATTTTATTTTGACATTTACAATTTCTGCCAAAAGTATGGCGTCCAACGCTCATCTCAGGATATACGCGTAATGAAACCATTGTCCTCGAGGCTAGATCGGGGTTAGTCTTCCACAAGAGCTTTTCCATAAATTGCACATCAGATGCTACGTACCGTCTTTCTTAGAACTAAGTACCGGTGCATGCGAACAGGAGGGGATTTATTAGAGGGAGCCGTTTATTTCAAATATTTAGATTTGTTTTTGTTATTTTTTTGCGGGGAGGGGGGGGGGGGGGGGGGGTGGGAGGCGGCAGGGGTGCGGGGTGCGTTTATTGAAGTTAGGCATTTATTAGATAGTAGACGTCCATTAGAATATATAAGGCACAACAAAAAGGTTCCATGGGTGATATGTTAAAAAATCGAGAGCTAAGCAGAAAGCTTTTGCGTCTACCCATACTCCTTTTCGGTCTGGTCGCGTTGGCTTGAGGCCTCTAGTCCTTCAACCGTTTTTGAAGTAGGTGTATTGATCCTCTTCAGTTCCGCACTCACTTTTATATAAATATAAGTCCTTCTTTGGTTTACATTAACATTGTTTTCAATACCTGGTAATTTCCTAGTTACTTTTAGCCGACAAAACAAAAACAGAGAACGGAAGACGGAAAACATGAAAGACAACGTCTCATCTACAAATAAGAGTACGACTAAATATTTCTTTCGGACACCGCGATGGTCGTTATACGAAAAAAGGGTGTAATATGTTTATTTTATTTATTTAATTTCAAATGAAAATGAAATAATCTAAACACACCAACGGGCCATATCGTGCCTATTTCCCTTTATTGTCAAAGTAGAATGTAGTCGATCCTTTGTAGTCGATTTAACAGTCCTGCATGCTAATTTCAGAGCTCATACTGAAACCAAGTCTTTTTACACCTCAAATTTTGTATCGACAAGGAATTTAGACTGGCAGCGTTACAAATCAGTTAAACAAAAATCATTAATCATATGGAGACATGTTTTATTTTAATGTCCATAGCATTAAAATAACAATAGGTTTGGCCAAATTAATTTGGTTGTTGGTCTTAAGCAGATCGTTTGATGTAATGTGCTCGCTAACACCTCATTTAATGTAGAAACACTAATTCATGTAAAATTTTTCATTTCTGGAATGATTTTTTAAAAATATTTATATAAACTTGTCCAATGTGTTTGCTATATTTGTTATCCTAATGGCTTACTTATTTGTCACTCTTGTCGGTCTTTTTGTCACAATGCGGCAAGTCTTTTCTTAACAAGTGTAGCCGCCAGTAAGACAGACCACCATTTAAGTGATCTAGCCGCACCAATAGGTTTTGAAAAAGGACAAGATTTGACCACCGTCTTTGATTGGAAGAACAGTGAAGGTCCCTTATTGGCTGACTATAAGTGATTGCATAGATTAATTGTTACGAGTATGGAGAAAACCTTCGAACAACTGATCAGACTTTAGATTTTTCAGAAATGTAGATTTAACATAAAATTGCAAATCATTCTTTTTCAACAGTGGCTATATATTTTCTTCATTCGATCGGTTTTAACTTTGTAAATAAATACTACAAACCTTCTTTGAAGACCAATATTTAATTTGTGAACTTTCATGTGTTAAAGGGTTATGAAGGCAAATGCGCATTGAATATAATAATAACAAAACTCAATCATTTTGTTTATGATCAGCTTTTTGGGGGGAGAAACAAAAACTCTTTTTTTTTTGTATTCCAATGCTACCAGATGTTTTCTCCCAGCTTCCCACCTCATCGCATAAACCTCTTGCATCCTCACGGATCGATTAAAAAAGATAAGATCGAGTTTGGCGAATGGCGATGAATTTCAGGTATGTCCTCTGTGTACTTAATTATTTTCACCGCAAACTAATTGTTAACTGTACCCAATAAACAAACCCCAGAATTTTATGAGCTTCAGAATTTGACTTGATAACAATTTTTTTACAATGCGTTGTTATATTACAAAATTCAAGATTCAAATTCATTGCAATTTTGAGCCAAGGGAAACTGATTTTTGTTCGAGTTAGCAGGACATTCAACTTAGCGGGGAGATCTAGTTAATCAATAAGTAAATAATTGTGGAAACAGGGCGAAGTCTCAGGAAAACAGAAAATTTGTTCGTGAACCTGATCAACCAACCAATCAACCAACCGACCGACTCACCGCCAGCCCGCCCGCTCGCCCGCCCGAACAAACAGACAAACAAACAAACAGACAGAAACACAAACAAACAAACAAACAAACAAACACATTTGGGTTTCTAATGTAACTATTTGTTTTTTAAAAATCGTGTATTTCAAAATACCTATACTAAGCGTCAATCAAAACCAAAAGATTCAACTGCTGTTATTTGTAGAGATGTTCTACATTTATGTAGAAATGATCAGTTGAGGTCAGATTTAATTGAATAATTCACTAGTATGGTTATGTGGCTGGATATTTGCTGGTCAATGGCCACAACCTTTAATGAAATAGATTTGTACGTACATTGTTTATATTTAATTCAGTTGACATTTTTTGCAATAATTTGAAATATAAGTTCTTTTCTTTTAAAACATTTTGAAAGATCCAACCAAAATAGACAAGTTCGGCTACGTTGTTTTCTTTTACTTTACGAGTTTTAGTTTTAGAACATATTGCAGTCCATCTTCAGCTCTGTTTTTTTAAAGCAATGTTTAATAAACGAGCAAGAATGTTTTATAATGTTTTTAGGTCCTCTAGCTAAAGACTGGGGAAATGGTTGTCAATAATGACTAGTTGTTATCATTTACTGTTAGTAGTCGATGACTAGTTCACGTGCTGATAAACTGAAGAAGTTATCGACGACAAAATGCGCCCATTTGTTATCGAGAACTAACGACGTTTTCCAGATGATAGGAAAGGAAAGGTGCTTTGTCGTCGATAGCTTTTAATTTTACGTTTTGTTATCGATAACGTTTCTCACACACTGCGATCTTAATGGTCGATAAAGTTTGGTTATCAATAACCAAATAAAGTTATGTTTAATGAACGAGCAGCAATGTTATATCTAGTCTGTGGAAGTTCCCTTAGACTTGATAGAACACGATTTGCGAGTTTATCAACAGCTTTGAAAAATACATGAATTTAAAAGTAATATTGAATTAATAAAAATTCCAAACGAAATTTTGAAAAAGACACAAATTGTTGTTAGTATATTTGAACTGCGAAAACATTCTGATTATTCGAATGGTGCGCCCACATACACTGATTCCACATGAAACACTTCTTGTATATGTTAATAGTAAGAGATTCAGCCGATTCAGTCGGTGATCGATTATGGAACTGTCCTTTATGACGCTTTGTAATTCTTTATAAAAAATTGAGTGAGACTTTATCTTTGACAACGATAGTATTCTATATAAAGTGAAATAATAATAACAAGGGAGAATTTATCCGGTATAAACTCTCATAAACCCCAATATGCTTCATTCAAATGATTGGACTAAAGGTATATGA
Organism: Telmatactis stephensoni; assembly: GCA_029948255.1. Lineage (NCBI taxonomy): Eukaryota > Metazoa > Cnidaria > Anthozoa > Actiniaria > Isophelliidae > Telmatactis > Telmatactis stephensoni. The sequence goes on from JALIZF010001761.1 coordinate 560,408, forward strand.
TTTATTGATGTTGTTCATTATTGTCCAAACGTTGGACAATATGTTCGATCGCGAAAGCTCAATAGAAAAGTGAAAGAAAGAAAACCTATCCCGTGGAACTTCTTTTTTTCTTTTTCTTTAGATGCTCCTACGTACAAACACACCATCATTCTGTAAGATGTTTTCATGGCTATTGCTCGCCAAATGATCTATCCTCTAGTTGCTCTTCATTTATCAGTTACCTTTCCTCCCAAAACAATTGAAATCATATGCCGGACTCAGTGGCATTCCGCATGTGACTATCTCCAAATTTTAACTTTCAATTAAGGCTTCATTGCTTTATTATCTTCAAATAATTGCATTTTCATTATGAATAGGCATAGGCCCAATCAAAAAAGGGAGAAACAGCAAAAAGAAAAGTGGTGCATGCCGAGTTTGGTTGGAGGTGGAGGTTTGAGTGGAAGTTTGAGGTTGAGAAAGATAAACCAAAAGTGATAAAGACAGACCAACGACACACTGAATATAGTAAAGTTATGAACAATTGATGGAAAGATAGTAAAAAACGAAAACCAAAGGACATCTAAAGAAAGTTCAGATAACATAAAGATAAAGGATTAGCAAAACCGTACCTAGAGTATCACATTTCAGCAATTTGCTAAGCTTGTACTGTCAATAGTTGGAGCTACAAAGTACATTGTACCTGATTATCCGGCTTAAAACTTGAAAATTGCAATTATTGAATAACATAATTGAAGCATGAGGCTTTATCAGCTTAGTAGTCTGAAACTGTTTTACTCATTATCGCTTGGTTTTTTAGAAAATACGTTCAATAGGACATCTTAATCTCCTTTTGAAAAATATTGTGAGAAAAATATAACTCAAAATTCCATGAAATCTCACGACAATGCATTTTTCAGGACGAAAAGCTCTGTTGATCATTTCACCACATACTTTCTTCTTGTTGCTTCTAAAAAAATAATCCTGAATAAAAAGAGGCTTTTTAGCAAATTAGTAAGAGTTTACAGAAATGATAATTGACGACGAATGATTTTACCAAGAAGGACTGAAAGTAGGTGCTGTTGCAGAATGAAGACGAGTGAAGGGGCATTGAATTTTCTGATCCAAACAATACAAGTGATATTTTTAGATCACTAAGGAGCTCACAGTTGCAAAAATAAAACACTTAGAGTACTTCATGATGTACAGAAGAAAATGCCGTGATCACAATATGCCATTCTCTTTCACAATACAAACCATTTTAAGAAGTCATATACTACAACTTACCTGGAGAAAAGCTGGAAATCGCCCTTTCTCCGCCTGTGAAAACCTTAACGTACCTTTAAAGAGATTTTGTGATGATAAGCGAAAGGAAAGTTACTGTACACAGTAAGACCGGGTGGCGAACTACAGCATGCTGGGACTGGGAAGGTTGACCACATTTGCGGAATATATATACTGTAAAGATGCTGCGATTTTTACAATGTGCCCTGGAGGATGCCTTGTTTTGACGCTTTTTCTGCATAGAAAGTAATAGCTATTTACATTATTCACGACGCGCCGCTTCCGATCAATTAACAATTTTTTGATAGAAAATGTACAGCTTGAACTGTCTAGAGACGTCTATTCAAATACGCGCGGCGAGTTAATCTAGTGAACTTTTAAAAGACATTTGCTGACAAGATATTCGGCCAATGGCTGTAAAAGTCGACAACTGTTCCATTAAAAGCCACTTTAATGTCATGAAAATGAGACAAGGCGGCGGCAAAGTTTACCATATACTAATACTTTTGTAAGACCCAAATATCCATTTCTTGCTTTTTTGGAACTATTTCTCAATAACCTTAATATAAAACAAAACTTGACAAAATCAATTATCTGAGTATTTTTTTATTTTCTGTTTGCTGTTTATTAGTCCTTTGTGACCCAGTTTCGTACCACGCTTCGATAATGTTGAAAAATTATTATGAAAAGAAAAAAAAATCAATTTCAACTAAGGTTTTTAATAAACTTTCAAAAAAGTCACAGCGTGTTGCAAACATTTAATCTTCTTCATACGATAATCCTATATTCTGTAAAATTCAATCGCATAACTTTCGTATTAATTATTTACTTCCAAATGACGTTTTTTATGTTGGGCAAATATTCTGTTGGCACCTATTTTTAATTTGTTTGCAGATTTTCAGCACCCTGTGGACCAGCTAATGTTGCATGATACCAGATAAACATCACATCGCGTTTGAAGTGAAAACATGTACAGCACTTGATAATTCTGTTTGGTTTGCCACAAAATGAAACAAGGAGATAAATGAGCATTATTTTTATCAACACTGAGACGCCTGCAGGCCAGAAACAGCAAATATAAGTTAACAAAAGAAACCACAAAATTAATTGAATAAAAACAAATGTACGTGTAAGAACTTTAACCACAAAAAAGTTATTTAAGCTGGAAAAGTAACAAGAACTGGTAACAAAAGCAGAAGCTTCCAAATTATTAAGGTACAGAAAAACTATTAATCGTGATGATTCAGAAGTACGGAAGAAGATAAACATAGATATACGAACTTGAGAAAAACATTAAAGAATTACTTGGAAAGTACAAGGATTAAAGTAATTAGTGCTCATTAATACGATCAATTCTAATGAAATGATTAATTTTCCTTATGTCTTTAAAGTAGGATGAAAAATCGGAAATATATTTAAAAATAGATCGCGGTCGTGGAAACTACATGATAAGTAAAGTAGAGTCTTCCCTTCCATGACGTTATGATGACGCCAGAAAAGCATTGGATGGTTTTCGCAGCCCATTGTTCCTCATTTAGTCTAGTCAGAAATGAATCATTGTGAAAAAGTTCTGTTGATGAGGATAGAATTTCGTTTGCCTAAATGTGCTCCTATAACCATGTTCTTGGGGAATAAGAATCTTTGTTCGAGGTTAACATTCTTTACTGTTATCCTAGTAAGTGAAATGAGGCAAGCAAATAATATCTATTGCAAGACATATAAGAGTAGAAAGGCAGGACAGTTTTGATACAGTAGGGCTTGAGATATAAACGACTTATATTAAAATAAAAGATAAAACTACAGTGCCAGGAAAATATTTTGTTCTAAGCAGTTGGACTCCGTAGGAGATAATCTGGTTTCTTAATTTAACAAGGAACAAATCCCGCCCTCCTGCCTAGGATGGCTTTATGATCAGATGATCGTATTTGAGATGAACACAAGTTTCCCTACAGAGCGAAAGAGTAAACTTTGCAATGATTGAGTCTATAATCAAGTTTTTGTATCTACAAAATTGACAACAACGATTAGAATGTTAGTTAGATATCGGAGTATCTTTTGACATGGTAATATTATTTATCTAGTGCTCACTTAGTCGTAGTTATAGACCAGTTTCCAATGTTTACACTCCTTTTTGGTGCCTACTAGTATGTGCGCGTATACTTGTAGGCAACATTGCTGCAAAACGCAGTATTGCTTTCGCGCAATTCACGAGAGGAAAGCCGGATATAGTTTACTGAATTAAAAAAACTATGAAAATATTTGATAATTTGTAACACGGAATCTCATCTATAGAATCATCTTTACGGCAGCTTTTTACAATTATATACTTGTTTACTTGGTTTGGTATGAACCTGTGCTGAATAACACATTTTAGGAAGAAAATTATTGTTATGCCTTTGTGAAATTACTTTACTCCTACTCCTACGTAGAGTATATCAGTCTACAAATAAGAAAAACAAACAAAAAGGTAACACTTTAACAATCACAACAAATACAAGTGGCAGTTTTTTATGACTTTATTTGCTTGTTCTTGATGGTTAATCCATTTAACAAAAACTACTGTAGAACCTTTCCTTTCGGACCCCTTCATAATACGAGCACCACTCTATACCGGACTGGTGTCTATGTCGTTTGATCTGGAATCTTTATATAGTTTTTGTAAATGGAACCTCTAGCTATAAATTGAACGGACACTACTACATTAAGGACACCGTTCTTCGGCCTTGTCAAGTCCACTCACGACGTCATTTCACCTGTCTTAATTTCCTTGTCAAAACGTCAATGTGAACATTTTTCATTTCAGTGCGCGCGCGTGCCGACGTTTTTTTCACCAGTTTCGCATTCCGTCATGTTTGCTGCCTTTATCTTATAACATGTACACAAGCTATACTTGTTTAGCTTTTCGTAATTCTTATCAGTGCTATTTACTAAATGTAAATTGTACTTCTTTCTCATGATTGAATTTTTTTTATGAAATACTGGTGGTACCTCTTTTAAGCGGAAACCTTATTAAGCAGACACCCTTTATTAAGTGGATACTAGCTCAGGTGTCGGCGAAAATTAATTCCTATATATTTACTATAAATTGAACCTCTACTTAGCGGACACCTCTATTAGGCATACACCAGAGAAGGTCCCGAAGATGTCTGCTCAATAGAGGTAGCATTGTATAAATCAGTTGTTTCGTTAATGGGCTGCTTAACGTGTTTATAACAGAACTCAGAAAAAACACAAGAGCAAAAGCACTGAAAATGAAAAGCAAATTAAAACGATCGGTTGTTTCTCCACATTGTGATATTAATGACATGAAGCACAAAATAAGTACTATAAAGCATTGAATAGCAAAAGAGTGGCTAACGTCTACACCTACCTCTTGTTCCAAGACTTGATTTTCTTTCACTCTACATATCCCAGCATGTTTATAATAACAGTATTAGACGCATGCGCATGTTCATCCGTTTATTTTGGTTTAAAACATAACATATCAATGTTTTTATTTTCCTTATATGAGTTAAACGAAAACTATTTATTTTGTACAGGAAATCAAAAAGTGACGAGTGAAATTAGGGTGAAACATTAATGAGTCGTGTTTCTCAAAGTATTTCCCAGAGCCTTTAGGCGATACTTCCACGCATTTTTGCTTCTTTTTTTTTTCTTTTCCTTTCCTCTCTTTACTTAATAGTGTTTAAGTCTTATGGAACATTAGAGTGCACGTTCCTTTATTCAATATGGACAGTTTCTTCTCGCGTATCTCCAGGGCTTGGTTGATCTTTTCGTGTTTCCTTCTTTGTCGAACAAACGAGCAAACTAACAAACAATGGAAATTTTAACGTCAAAACTGAATTGCTTTGATATTTTAAGTTGAACTTTTAGAATAATGATACTTGAATGCCCTTCTACACGAGCAAATTTCTATTAGTGCAAAATGTCCGTCTAAGCCCATGATTAGACTTAAGTGTTTGGTTGAGTTAAATTTTAACAATGGCCGCTGATTACTTAGCATTGTTCATGGCGTGTAACTTAAGTTGAACCCCGTCAAACCCCTAATGATTAATTTGCTTGAGAACTTTAATCCAAAACTTTGGCTTCGTTTTTCATATGTTTCTCTCTACTACTACTACTACTACTACTACTACTACTACCACTACCACTACCACTACCACTACCACTACCACTACCACTACCACTACCACTACCACTACCACTACCACTACCACTACCACTGCCACTGCCACTGCCACTGCCACTGCCACTGCCACTGCCACTGCCACTGCCACTGCCACTGCCACTGCCACTGCCACTGCCACTGCCACTGCCACTGCCACTGCCACTGCCACTGCCACTGCCACTGCCACTGCCACTGCCACTGCCACTGCCACTGCCACTGCCACTGCCACTGCCACTGCCACTGCCACTGCCACTGCCACTGCCACTGCCACTGCCACTGCCACTGCCACTGCCACTGCCACTGCCACTGCCACTGCACGCACTGCCACTGCCACTGCCACTGCCACTGCCACTGCCACTGCCACTTGCCATGCCACTGCCACTGCCACTGCCACTGCCACTGCCACTGCCACTGCCACTGCCCACTGCCACTGCCACTGCCACTGCCACTGCCACTGCCACTGCCACTGCCACTGCCACTGCCACTGCCACTGCCACTGCCACTGCCACTGCCACTGCCACTGCCACTGCCACTGCCACTGCCACTGCCACTGCCACTGCCACTGCCACTGCCACTGCCACTGCCACTGCCACTGCCACTGCCACTGCCACTGCCACTGCCACTGCCACTGCCACTGCCACTGCCACTGCCACTGCCACTGCCACTGCCACTGCCACTGCCACTGCCACTGCCACTGCCACTGCCACTGCCACTGCCACTGCCACTACTACTACTACTACTACTACTACTACTACTACTACTACTATAACTACTACTACTACTACTACTACTACTACTACTACTACTACTACTATAACTACTATAACTACTACTACTACTACTACTACTACTACTACTACTACTGCTACTGCTACTACCACTACCACTACCACTACCACTACCACTACCACTACTACTACTACTACTACTACTACTACTACTACTACTACTACTACTACTACTATAACTACTATAACTACTACTACTACTACTACTACTACTACTACTACTACTACTACTACTGCTACTGCTACTACCACTACCACTACCACTACCACTACCACTACCACTACTACTACTACTACTACTACTACTACTACTACTACTACTACTACTACTACTACTACTACTACTACTACTACTACTATTACTACTACTACTACTACTACTACTACTACTACTACTACTACTACTACTACTACTGCTGCTGCTGCTGCTGCTGCTGCTACTACTATACTACTACTATTTAAGTATGCGAAACTATATTCGCGACTATCTATCCTGCGCTTCAGGCTATTTCTTTGTAAAAGCATCGCTATTTTGTTACTCACATGGCGAAAACCGCTGACCAATTGCAATCACGAGCTTAAAATGAACAAAAGCTGAGGATGATTTCTGAATTCTGTCCATCAAAAATACCGAAAATTGCCGTGGTAGATTTTGAAATCCGTCGTCTTCTGAGCTACAAGTCAAAATGTCAGAGTCCGGCATCTCGTTCACCGATTAGCTTCCTGTTTTATGTTGACAGCAAACCGAATTAATGAAAATATATTTTGACACTTGGAAATGTAGATACAACATTTTGTTATTCATAACTTGCCAAAGTTTCATTTACTTCAAGCAAAATTCTAGCGAAAAATTTGTTATTATAGTATTTTCATTTTGTGATTTTTTTTGTGTGTTCCCTGGGACAAGTTTCCTTTAAAACTTTATTTTTCCACCTTACTTACTTGGAAAAACGTCTATATTTGTTGTTTCATTTCTCATCTTTTGCTGGGCGGGGATATCACAAATTCTAAATAGCTAAAACCTACCACGTGATCTGTTTTAGCCAATAAGCATGCATAGAAATAATTGGTTGGTTATAAATAAGCAAACAAACAAACAAATAAATAAACGCTTACAACTCCCGAATTATATTTTATTGATATCATTGCATGCAATCAACGCCAAAATTAAGAGATAGTTTTTGTTTTGCATGTATAGCAAAACTGTTTCTGATTAAGCTTCTTGATTTTGTTTTGTTAGTATTCAAGCCTCAGAAACATTCCTCGCATCCTTTCTTCTTGGCGACTATTAATAGCCTTTCACTTCGTGCATAACTCATAAACTAGAAAACTGTTTCAAGAACCTTTTGGAGCTTGGAGTAGATTTTGATCTTCTTCGAGGTGGAGGCACAAAGCATGGACAGTTCCTCATTATGGCTTCTTTATAGTGCACAGACATAAGTCCAAACAAAATGGGATGGGTTGCAGCACTGAAAAAGTACAGTCCATAACATACCGTTGTTAGAGTGAGAAAAGTCTTGGGTGTCAGGTTCAACTCTGTATCAAGTAAACTGGTTAAGTTGAAGATGTAAACTGGAAAACGACAGATGGCAAAAATCATAGAGATGGTAACGATCTTTTTGGCAGCAAAACTGGTATAAGACCCTCTTTTGCAATGCCTTCTTCTTGGCTCGAGGCTTTTGGTGCTGCAAAGTCTGTAAATGCAAAGAATGTTGAGTGCAGTTATTGAAGCCAATGGGCTAATAGATATGATGCTTGTATTGATAATTAGAAAAGTCTTTAGTGAAATAGGATCAGTCCAGTCTTCAACGCAGTACTGCCTGCCATCAGTATATGAACGTACGGTTCTGTAAGGTACATACAGAAAACTGTCTATGAAGGCAACCAACCATGCCACCGTACATGATGCAATTAAGATAGCTCTTTTCCTTGGCAAAAGTTTCCAGAAAATAGGGAACCACACTGCTGCGAAGCATTCAGAGGTGACAATGCAGAGATTAAGCGTTGAAGAAACCGAGGACAAGAACTGAGCGAAGATGACGATTTTGCACATTGCATAGCCGAATATCCACTTGTCAGCAATATAGATATCAGTCACCAGAAATGGAAGCCAGAAAAGTGAAGCTAAAAGGTCTGCAATGGCCAAGCTAATGTGCGAAGGGCTTGTTCTTGCAAAGAGCTGTCTATCTTTTCTCAGAAGGGCTAAAATAAGTACATTTCCAACAAGGGAAGCTATACAGATGATGAAAAACGACATCACGATGATAGTCCGCTCCACTTCAGAAAATATTTCACAGACACCACACGGGAAGCCATTGGATTCGTGGCTTGAAATATTCATGGCGATCTGCAAAAACTATTAAAAAAACAGACGATTAAGGTCAATAATATATATACATCATGTATTTGCCTTAACCTTACATATATGTACGATTTAGACAGGCTCTTCTTTCAAAAATTGCAACTCTCTAAATTTGATAGTTATGGTTTTAATGATCGGTAAAAAGTGTCACCTAGTAAGTTCTTCACCATCTAAATTCAGAGTGAACCATTCAAGTCCTGATTTCTGAAGGATGAGGTCGTTTACTTAAGCATGAAGTCGAAACTGTACGGTTTTGTCATCAGACAACTAACAACTTTGAAAAATTTCCTATTTTGTCTCGAATTTTAATAAAAAACGTTCACTTAGAACCAAAAGTCTACATTCATACCAAATTTCAATCTTAGTTATTGGTATTTCCATCGTTCCATCTCAATTATTCAACATCAGATTTGCCACATGAATTTTGCAAGAATTCTCTAGTATCTTCATATTAAGGTCACTTTGAACATATATGGTAAAGACTGTAGGTTATTATCATCACTAAATATAGGCAAAGTAATAATATTGATGTTATAAAAAATTGTTTCATTTTAATTACAATTCTAAATTTCTGCTTCTTATTTTGGTGTTAATTATTAGTATCTATCGCCATGGATACCACACTTGTACACAAAGCATGTGATTTCAAGGAGCGCGTACAGAAGAGGGGAAAAAGCCAATAAAACCCCAGCCATTTCTTTTGCACTTATCACTCAAACATGTGTTTTCCATGATGAAAACCTAAAAGGATTATAGGTAATAATGCAAATTTTTGAAAGCGTTTCCCCCAGAACTCCTGTTTTGGATGTTTTTATAAGTCTCGATTTACCCGCACCCACTGATGACAAAAAATTGCACCGATTGCATTCTATAGAGGTCAAAACTATGCCGAAATTCCCTTGGTAGGTTCTGGAATCCACCAGGGACAGGCAAGGAAGTGACCACTTCAAAGGCGATATTTTGAAACATAAAACATTTTTGAATCCTGGACCTACTTACTCACCAAAAACCAAGAATGAATCAGCTACAAATCTTTACCAAGCGGACTTCTCACTGAAGCATGTTAAAGGAATGAAAATGGTCCATTTGAATATTGAAAGCCTGATTAAAAACATCGAGGAACTTCGTCGCTTCGCCTTTGAAAATAAACCCGATATCGTCACTCTATCGGAGACTTGGCTCGATGAATCGATAAGTAATAATGAAGTACATGTTGATAATTATAATCTTGAACGTTGCGACAGAAATAGAAATGGTAGTGGATCATTGATTTACATACACGAACGTTTCTCTAATAGACGTATTCCACTGGAATACGCACACGACCACTTATGTTGGAAGTATATATCGTCCACCACAACAAGAAGATTTTTATGCCAAATTTATCGATTATTTAAAGGGCTGCGGTTTGTCCCCTCACCTTGGTAGGTCCTTCATATATGGTACATTATAATGGGTCCTATTGTATATAACATAATAATAATAATAATAATAATAATAATAATAATAATATAATAATAATAATAATAATAATAATAATAATAATAATAATAATAATAATAGTATTTCGTTATATACAATAGGACCCATTGTAATGTACCATATATGAAGGACCTACCCAAACCTTTGATGAGAACACTGCATTAATGTGGGTTTATAGATCACCTTAAGTGCTGTATTGACAAATTCTTTGTGTTAATAAACGGCCACTATCAACGGCCCAAATTATGCCACTTGGGGTGTTATCTTCATTCGCGCATTCTCATCAAACAGAGGCCGATACTTGTTTTTTCTGAAAGTTAATGTGTAAGGAGCAGCTAGCATAAACAATCTTGATTTGACAAACACAGAAATATATTTGCTCGGTGATTTTAACTGCAAGGGAATCTCATCTGCTGAAAGGCAAATTTTATCATCTATGATTGATCTAGGATTACACCAACTGATCAAAGATCCAACAAGGGTTACGATATCATCTACCATTGACCTGATATTTACAAAGTCTTCACATCGCACACAACAATCTCTGGAGTCCCTCAATGACCACTGACCTATATGGTCTTTTAAAGCGACCATATTTTATGTCGATAGCTCGTGACAGTAAATTGGGTAACTGATAAACTTGAGGTGGACAGTGCGCTCATTTAACTCCCCTCTCTCCTAGTTCAGTGCTCCGTTTTTTTAATGGTATTTAAAGCTAATTAAAGCTACACAATCGATCATGCAAAATACAGCGAGATAAACCAAAGATCATCAATGTGCAAAGTTTTAAAAACTTTGACTCAACAGTTTTTCTTACAGACCTCAGAAATTTACCATTGAATACAGTCTACATGTTTGATTCACCTGACGATGCTTGTTTTGCATTAGAAGAGTTTCTACGGGACATTTGTGATAAACACGGTCCACTGCGCTCAATGCGGGTTAGAGGCTCTCACCCACCTTGGATGACGGATGAAATTATCCAAACAATCAAATCACGTAATACAGCAAAACGTAAAGCTTTCACAACAAACAAGGCCAGGAATGGAATATTTACAAACAACTAAGAAATACTGTAACTCGACTTATTGAGTTAGCAAAACGTGAGTATTACAATAGCCTTTTATCTGAAAACTCAAAAAATCCTTCTAAGATCTGGGATACGTTTAAAAAAATTATTACCAAGCAAAACGAAAAGTAACATTAACGCCATCCCCATTGGAAATTGTACCTACAACGACAGCAAGAACATTGCAAATCAATTAAACAAGTTCTTCACAACAGTTGCTGACCGATTCACTACCAATCCTCAAGAACATCACTCAATAACGACCAATAGTAGCAAATCATCAAAGAACTTCAAATTTCAAGAAATATCATCAGAGTTTGTACGAAGAGAACTTTCTTCCCTGCCTGAGTATTAAAAAATCATCTGGTATGGAAAATTGCCATACACGTATTTCGAAAGAAGGCGCTGATGTTCTTGCTGCTCTTTTTACATATATCTTTAACCAGTCACTAAAAGCAGCTTCGATACCTAAGTCATGGAAAACTGCCATGGTAACACCTTTACATAAAGATGGCGCAACAAATGATCCCAACAATTACAGACCAATATCTGCATGTAATACCTGTTGTTATGAAGATCTTTGAACAAGCTGTTCACCAACATTGTTTTCGTTTTCTTTACGAATTTTATTCTATTTACTCTCTTTCATTCAGTCGCATTATAGCCCTTACAGGAAATTAGAATAATTGCCCAGGAGAGGAACAATGACAAGAGAAAATTCCTGGAAGCAATAGAGACAATGAAGACCACATATAACAAAAGAATCGCATTAAATACGCGCATAAGTTTGGAATATTGGAAAGTAAACCTTGAAAACATATTCAAAACAGAACTAAGATCCTGATGGAGACGGACTAAGTCCGATCGAAACGTCGAAAACAAAGGTAACCTTTCGCAGTGAAAACTCCCGAAAACTAGAAAACCATGTTTATAAATGAACGTTTATAAACGGAAACAACATTGCTCAATGAATTTATGTTGTTTTTTAGAACTTTTGATGTTTAATCAATCATTGTGATTATGCACATTATAAACCAAACTTTCAGCCAATTGCTCATTCATTGATAAAGCTGTAAAAGATAAAATGTCGGAAAGATTACAGCTATCTATCTTTGCTTGTTCGCGTTCGATATCGAAAGCTTGACACTGTATAAGAAGTGTGTATGGCGGTCGTCGCTTCATAATCAGCAATGATCGCAAGCCACTTGTAACTAGTCTATTTCACTTCAAGTGTCAGTTGAGTAATGCGGATGTGTTGAGCCGCCTTCCTCTAAGCGATGCTCCAGAGGTGAAGTTCTCCTGCTTTGATACAGTGCATATCATGAAATATACACACATATTGATACACTTAGTGTTGCATACACGAAGTACCCCAGTAGATATGGAATACCAATCCTGCGCCACCCAGAGCTCCGGAGCATCCGGAGCAATTAAAAAACAAACAAACAAAAGAAATTCTTTCTGGAGTAACAAATAAAATAATTCTTGGTTTTCACCTACGTCATCGAAAAATTGCCAGAGCCCTGTGTGAAATAAAAGTAACATCACTCTAAAGAGCAAGTAAAACTTTGTAACTTCACGAATTTTCAAATTAAAATGAGCTTTTGTTGCGAAGATATTGACCTTTGAAGTGCTCAATTTTTAGTAAGAAATGTATGGCACTTCGCAGTTGGAGTCACTCCACAGGTCATCAAAATAACAGCGGATCTCACGTCTCGGAGTAAAATCAGAGCACATCCTCTCAAAGAGGAGGAAAAACTTTATAACTCCAGGAAATTTTGAGTCCAAAAGATGTTGTGATGCAAAGATATCAACGGTTTTACAAACTCAGTTATTACAAAGAAATGTATGGGGCCGCCATATTGGTGTACAACTTTAGTACACAAACATGGCGGACAATAAATACGATTGGCAAAATCATTTAAAATATCAACTTAATCATATATTTTGATACAGATACCCAATAAACAATGGTTTTATTCATAGAGCAAGCCAAATGTGTGTTTACTTCTAACAAATTCATCGTTTTACGTCCTGAGGAAAACGCGTGACAGTGTTGCGTGACAAAGATTTTTACCTTTGATAACTCGAAAACCAAACGAGGAAAATTTCTCAAATATTCAAGAAAAACGTCTCTTAGGGTATATAAGCAACATACCTTCAGACTAAATTAAATGTGATCAATATGAAGCATGAATTTTTCCGATGACGTCACATGAAAACCAAGAATATTCCGAAGGAGCTGACAAACAAAAGAAATTCTTAATATCCAGCGTTCCAATAGGTTTATTCTGAACAGCAGGGTGACCAGAAGCAAAATCTGAATAATGCCCTTCAATTGGAGTTTCGTCATGACTAGTTCCAGAAAACTATTCTTCTCGTTGCCTAGTCGTATCTGGAAACAAACTCCCTCCTCAAGAAGGTCAATTATATTTTCAGCTGCTTTTGTCTTTTGCCTTTTATACACTTTCCCCCACCTCAGCATACGTGCGGACCAAACACTGTCTTCTCTCCTTCAAAAGAAGGAAAAGCTAAGGCCGTTAGGTGAACGCGAAATCGTACTGATTTTCACGGCAAAACATGGAAGCGAGGCAAAGTGTAGTGGAGCAATAATTATCAGCTTATTTTGGAGTCAAACAAAACCTTTGTTTGTTTTATCGAGTGTGACAGAAATAGCTTTAGGATAGAGTACACCCGAGACTTTGACTGGCCCAAAAACGTCAACTTTAATATCGTGTTCTATTGTTTATAAATAATAAAGACATACAAGCACAGTGTATTACTTCTAGTCAGTTTATTTCTAGAATAATTACATTACTGCTTGCATATTGACAGCTAATGAAAAGATTGACACGAACAGATGTTTTTAAATAAATTGTCCTTCTTTTACATTATCTTCTAATTTCGATCGTTTAACTTTATAAACCCTTCCGTCCTCTAAAAAAAGCAGTTTCCTTTTCTTTCCTTTATGCCTCACGGGCTGAACATCGAGTACTTTGACAGACTTTCGCTTGCTGTTCGCTGGTAATTTAAAGTGGTACTTTCTCGTAGTCTAGAATACCAGCCCAGTCACCACGCTGTACAATTTTACAGATGGCAAACTTTCTCTTTGTCGAATTAGTGACACGCACTTTATTTATTACAATCTTGCAACCATCCATTAGCTGTTCTTTCTGTTCTTCCAAATTATCGGTCCAGCTAGCTTGTTTGTTTATTCTCATGCTAGTATACATCGAAAGCTATAGCTATTTGCTTTTCCGTAGCTGTTTTGGTTCTTTATCACTTTGGGGTTTGGTAGTAAAATGGTTTCGCTCTTTCTGTCGTTGGTCTTAATTACTCCGCTCTGCGTTTTTTGCTGCCTTGGTTGTGACAATTCATACACCCTGTCTTGTTCTTGCGAATAATGTTTGGTACTGTTTTCATCTGCTTTGGTTTGGCACACAACAAATTTGACTCTCGGTTGAAGTTTGGCTATGGCTTCTTGTAAGTACTTTCTTCCTTTGCTTAATATCCAGCAAAAGCACTATCCGTGGGATGAATCGCCAATCTTACTAGGTATTTTGCACCACTGAGAACCAGTAATAGGACAATCGCGACAAACTCGCTTAACCATGTTTGTAGCCTGAAGAGCAGATCCAAATGAATTGTTTTCTTCTAATCATTGGTTTATATAGAAGGCCAAAAAGGTCAAAAATTTAAACCAGGCTGAAAATGTCAAAACTAGGCCAAACGTGCAGAAAAGGCCAGGTGGGCCATATGCCATAGAGTGTGGAGCTTTCCAATTCACCTCGAAGCTAGCTAACATGTCAGGGCTTGTCTAGCTGTGACTATTGTTCTGTCTTATGACGTCACACGGTAAAATTGGTTAAGAAAGCGTTTCAAAATGAGAAATAAGCTATTGAAAAAAACTGACACCGTACTGCGAAACCGGGTTGTATCGCATAAGTTACTTAAAGGGGTCCTCTTCTTTTTAAATGAAAATAAATTAATAAATGAACATGAAAAATAACAAACAGGGAAAAACGCTGCTATCGTATAGAAAACTGTACCGACTCTTTTCATTCACAGCAATAAAAATTAATTTAAAAAATTCTGACACAATGCTGCAATCTTACAGATGTCTTCTTGTCTCTAAAAAGAAATTAACAATTACAAATTGAAAACAACATTAATGGTGTTGTATTATGCCGTTTTGTGTTTGTTGTTTCATTTCCCGGCCTTTTCGTGGTCGCTCTTATATTTTACACATTTTGTGCGTGCGTGTGTGTTCACTGAAATCATACATGGTGTCTTCAGTGGCCAGCAATGAAAACATAAGACCATGAAGACCACTGTAGCGTCACGAAAGCACACCGTCCTGTTTGGGTGACCTGTTTGACCTCAGTCTATTTTCTTTGATATTTTAGCTGTTGCTTTGTAATCATTGACTTTCTAATAGTATTTATTTTAGTTTGTACCGTCACAAAATTTCAGCCATACCATTTAATTACAGAGAACATTAAAATACATAATGTTTTCGATCTTTCTTTTTATCCTATCTGAGCTATTAGCTACAAACGTGGCAGTCAATGATAAGAAATTCTTGAAATTATCAAATTTGCTTTTGAAATCAAAGAGCCAGGCAAGCTGTTGCTTGAGTACATTGGAAATTAAATCAAAAACTATCTATGGAACATCTCCGTTTTTAACTCGGCTTTTTGGTCGTAGTTTTGGAGATCCAGTTCAAATTGCTGTCTATTCTAACGCTCTTATAATGGAGTTAGGTATACCTCACGTAATAAAGACATTACGTGACCAAACGCACCAGCTCAGATAGAACCTAAATGGTCTGGTTCAGAATTTCGATATTAAAATTCAGTAAAAAAAACCTTCTCAAGATGTCTTGAATGCTTGAATGAGAAATATAATTGACTTGCCTCTATGTGTGTTCGTTTAGCAACATGTAGAATATGAAATTCGTAAATTTCCAGCTCAAAGGAAACACTCTGAATCGCGGGAGCTCCATTTAGAGTTCGATATGTGGTCAAAGTATTGGAGATCAAGCTCAAAATAACAGCCCATTCTGAAGCTCTTATAAGTGTATAGGAATATCTCGAGTTAAAAGCTCCACTTTACATTTTTTTGCTGTTGGAAGAGCCTGTCTCTGAAAGCTAATTTCTTGGTTTTCGGCCATCTTGAATTCCTAAAGTTCCTGACTGGCGTTCACTACGAAGAGTTCGCACTCGCTTAAAGGTGATGAAGGACATTGTCTCTTACGCTCTTAACCAATCAGGAACTGCACCACGTGACCAATTTGCGCAAGAATGGCCTTTTCTCGAGACGAAATCACACACACACAAAAAGAAAAAAAACATTTGTAGTTTATAACTCGTTCCCGGCCTATGGCCGGGGGAAGGGGTAATTAAGGTGTCAAATGCAACAAAAGGACGAACTTGTTTTAAGGCACTGATGCCCATCGACACCTTTTTGACAATGTGATCAATCTGATCAGACCATGAGGGTGTTTGATCGATAAATAGGCCACGCAGCTTTGTGGAATTTACCCTTTTTATAGGTGCATTTCCAATTTTAATTACAGAGAGAGAGAGAGAGAGAGAGAGAGAGAGAGAGAGAGAGAGAGAGAGAGAGAGAGAGAGAGAGAGAGAACGAAGGAAGGAAGGAAGGAAAAACTGAAGAAAGAAAAGAATAGACAATCTGATGATTGTCTGTTCTTTAGCTTGCATCCTAAGCCTTTTTGCTCAAAAAGTTTTCCAATGTAACATATCGACAGCAACAGAGAATCTATCAAATCAAGAGAAAGTCTTCGGCCCTACTTTCTACAAAATCTTTCTTAGTATTAATTCTAAACCTAACCCAAACTGTGAAAGATACTTAAAACATTAAAATTCGTAGCAAAAAAATTCAAAAAAAGAGGAGACAAAACAAGATTACCTTTTAGATTGCACAACTTCGAAAGATCAAAGATGAACTGAGTCAAGTTATCAGGTTAGAGAATGTCGTGACTGTGTTCGAGGAGTGCCTCGTGGGTGAGATTTTAAACGGTATATATAGTCATTTCTTTAATATCCCCCGTTCGTATCCCACTAACTAAAGACTAGTAGATTTCTTTTGAATTTAAAATAAGCCGGAAGAATTTTTTGAAATTTGATTCTTAAAACGTCGAGGTGATCTACAAGTCTTCGACAAGGTTTAACTCATCCTGATTAAATTTTCTTTCAAAGAAATCTTTGTTTTTGTTTGAAGAGATTGTTCTTAATGGAAGCTCCAAAATTAAAAGATAAAGAGATAACAAAGAATAATATCGCAAGCACGTAGGATATCGGTTCGACTCAGCATAGTTTCTGAGGAAAGCAAATATTCTCCTTTCAACGACTCTGCTTTCTGCTCTCCCAAGTAAATTGGCAGACAAAAAACAGTGTGTCATGTTGGAAACTTATTTCAGAAAACTGATGAGGGCTTCATAACATAAGAAAAAAATGTTGTCATTTGACATCGGTGTTCTTTTCCCCTTCATATGATTCCCAGCATGTCCATTAATTTTCGATTGTTACAATTTCCTACACTAGTGTTTCAAAGTGTGCTAATTTTACAATTTCATGTTCTCAAATGTATCGACCTGAGACCAGTTGTTTGAGAGGCATTAAACGTTGTCCAAACCATTCATTATATTTAGCCGCATAACCGATAACATTTTTTTTTCGTTGGTTTTGATGGCTCCGGCGCTGGCTGACTTCCTTACGTACTGTAGAGACTACAGTAGTCGATGTTATTCACAGTGTTCTTGACAAGTGTCGTTATCTTCTCCATCGCCAGAAATCACAATCATCCGGCCTTGTTTTAAATTAATGAAGCTAAACGCGCAGAGTGCAACTTTTGCGCTTTAATGCATCCATAGAAATCAAGCAAAAAAAAAAAAATTGCGCGAAGCCTTTAGAAGCCAAAATGCACTTTTTCGACAGGAAAAAGGTAAGGTCTATTGCTTTTTTGGGATGTTATATTAGTAGGCATTGGACGACCTGATCCTCATGCTTAGGAACGTGGGCTCAACTTTTGCATCCTGAATTTTGCTTTGATAAAAATCGTTACTTAATTTTGGTGGCTCGACAAGATTTTAATAGTACAAGGACAGAAGTAGCTGAAGACGTGAACGACAAAAGTGTTTAGCGAAATAGGTAAGGTCAGTGTAATTTAAATATCCAAACGTGATTTTTTCTCCTGGACGTTGTGTATATGCTCAAAATTTGTGTTGGGGACTCAACTTTCAAGTATTTTGTATATAAATCGTAACCCGAGCGAGTATAGAAATAGTTCTATACATTTTATTGTATCTCTAAGTTGACAATGCGCGCCTCCAAAGCCTGGTCCGAGTGCAACATTTCAGCTCATGCGGTTACGATTTCTGGCGAAGCCTTCTCAAAGCCAAGCTTATAGTGTTACTTTCGACATTAACGTTAATTGAACTTTTTAGAAGCCGTTTTCTGATAGCCTTTGTGCTTTGTTGAAATATATTGGGAAGTGGAAAGCAGATAAATTTACGAAATACGTTGAGCGTTGACAGTTCTAAAAAAAATAGTTCAAGTCCAACTCGGCCTTTCGGGTTTTTATCGACATCTTTTCGAATTTGCGCATCGGCGATCCGATACTGTTATCTTTTCCTCTTATTTTCCTGCGATTTCGTGTACAATGTTGCCAAATGGTCTACTGAATAGCAAAAACTGTAAAGATTTTCATAAAAATTCTAGTGAGTCTGCCATTCTGTAGACCTTCAAAGCACATTAAAAAGGTAGTACACAGAAACTGAGCCCACAATGTAGGGAGTTACGATTTAGATGCAAAACTTTCAACATAGTACTGTCTTTAATTTGGATATTTCAAACTCAGCGCTTTCTTTACAAAACATTTCGTGTACATTTTATCCCTTTTTTATTTCCTCCGGAGTATGCAAGAAATTTTTTTGAAAACGAAATTCTGCATCGCCAAGCAATAGTTCAGTTACAACAGGATAGTTCAATTTTTTAAGTTCTTATGAAGAATTTTTGTATCTACTGCAGGCCATCGTGTTGAAAATGGATATACTTCATGATTCACCCAAATTATGAGATCATGGTATATTGGTATTCAGCAGAACATGTATGAGTTCTGACACGAAGTTCTATGCTTGTTAACAATAGAAATGTGTTAACAATAGAAAAGTCGGAATATTGTCGGAAAATACACGGGAACAAACAAGTAAAGACAAAATGACGTACAAATCGACGGAACGTCTTTCGGAAACATCCAGGAAAAGTCACGGACAAGTAATTAACAAGCACGAAGTGAGCACGAAGTTCCATGTGACTGACGACTGTTGACAAGTTTCAGACAGGATCTTGGTAAGTGATGTTTTTAACAATGTTTTTATTCCCATCCCTCAGCTTTAATAGAATGTGTCAGGTTTATTCTTATGGAGAATTTTTAAATCAGTATTCAATTAATTTTGAGGTTGTTTTTAAGTGTAAGAAGTGTTTGTCTCGATCTCGTTTGAGCCTTTCGCAAGTGTTCTATCCTTTAGCAACAGTAAACAAGTTTACAACGATTGCATGTAAACTATCACTGAAATAACTCATTCATTATTATACAATATTATTTCAGCTCCTATTAAGGAAATGTAATGGCCTTCGTATGTACGAAGAGCTCAAACATGTGGACCTTGATTGTAAGGCCGAACAAACACTAGCAATTCCTTTTACAAAACCTATGACACTGTCTATGAAAGCTGTCTCTATTGATGGACGTAAAAACATTGTTAAAAATATCACTTACCAAGTTTTTTTGAACGTTTCTGTCCAAATCCATAGATTTTTTCATCACTCTTCGTGTTTTTCTTTTCATTGCATTTCACATTGTCAAAAATATGTCTATAACACTTCTGCAGTAGATACATGCACCTTTCAGGTCCCTTTTATTTTATAACTTTCATTACTCGGGCTACCTGTGGTAGCTCGAGTCTAGGTTTACCTTTTCGGTCTATCTATCAATCTATCAATCTATCAACGTCGCAAATCGGCAAATTACCCAGAAGCCTTTGGGGTACACTGTTGACCACGAGGCTTCCTGTGGTCGCAAGAGATTGAAAACAAAATGGCGGACGCTATGAATTCGGAATTTTTCGAACTATTGGCTTTTAATCTCAATATACTTTGCTTTAATCGTTAATATCGAATTCTCGAATTTAGTGATGACCTTCTTACCAGCTGTTGTAATCAACTTAGAGTCTATAATGTCTTGATCGCCCAAGAACACGAGACAGATCGATTTGTGGCAGCGAACTTCACTTGAGGACAGACATGTAAGACACGGAGATATTGTCTTTAATTAGATCAGTAGTTTGTTTTATAAATTAATAATATTTCACCACTGCTTGCACATAATATTTGCTTACACGGTGTCTACAGTCATGCTCTTCCTGAGAGCCGTGTTAAAAACGAACTAATTAACTAACAATATCTACAATGTTTATTTAACTAGAAAGCCAAGGAGATTCTTGCCTTTGCGTAATAAGGTGACTAACGTGTATTCAATAATTAAGCCAGGAAACAGGAATTAGTAAATGGTGCAAAATTACACCAAATAAACAATGGAAAACAAATGATTTTTTATTATTAACTTATAAATATTTAGTGCAATCTGTATTTTGTACAAATATGTCATGATTTAATATTGAATGCACTTTATTGTCAATCATGCTCAATGCTAGCAGATAAAAATATAGTGATGGATAATCATGGAAATGATAGTAATGTTTATGAGACCTTATATTAGCAACAATTGAAGAATTATACAATGTACAATATGATATTTGTACAATGTACAAAATGATATTTTCAATCAATGAAAAGTGATACTCAACCACAAATTTGTACAAGCTTTGTGCAACCATGTTCACAGAAACAAGATAAAGTGGACTGAATTGAAGATATTACTGTATGTAGTAGTATCAGATTGATGTGCATGGAGGAGCTATATATGGTATCGGTACTGAGCATATATTGTATGACATTACACTTCTTCAAATAAAGCCAGATCAGCAACTGACTACTGCTATAATTATTGATCTGCTCCATATTGAAAACATGGTAATACATGCATTGAAAAGTTGTGTTAAGAAACTGAAATGATTTCATAGAAAGGTAACTGTGGTACTTCTAGAATCTACCAATGTGACAACAGCAATATCAAAATCATTTTAACTTGGACATCAAAACAGTCTGCCACAGTTTGTAACTTTTGTTTCCATAAGTCAAAGTAAAAAAGTACAGAATAGAAATTTAAATTGTCTGAGCTATAATGTATTATCTATAGATCATATTGGACCATTTGGTAGGCATTTATAAAACAAAGCAGACTGTATACTGTATATGTCTGGTGTGATAAAAAGACCAGCAGTATATTAATAACCACCACGATGTGGTACAATTATGTACAAATTATGTGGTACAATTATGTACTTTCTCCCCAATATAATTTGTGTTCTACTCTGGGAGTACTTGTCATGCATTTTTGCAATCAAAAGACACTGACAAGTCAAACTGGTTTCCATCAACTTCTGTTATCCATTTCTCCCCAAGTACTATACACAGGTGTAGCCCGAGTGAACGCCTATTAGGCGTCTAGTTATATATGCATTCTTAATGAATGCCTAAACGCCGCGCACTCGGCTTATAGTTCCCAGATGAAACATATATGTATTATCTGAAACATAACGCTTCGTTGAATAAATATAAAATTGTATGACCGATAAAATATCTTAGAGATTCCAATGAACTTTCAAACCAAAACAGTTCGAGTCTAAAGTCCTGTGTATGCACGAATAGAAAATACATTTTTTTTCTCAAATTTTTCCCTGATTGGAAACGAATGAGCCTCTGACTACCAGGAATTTATGTTCTAAAAAAAAGACATTTCTTGCACGCACCGTGACAAAATATGTTACACGGATACTCCTAGTAATGGTTCCTGACAGAAATATATTACAAAAATCAAAATAACATTATGCTATTCCCGCACTATAACTTACTTGGAGAAGACTTAGAAATCATCCTTTCTCCTCCTGTGAAAGCCTTAATATACCTTTAAAAGAGTTTTTGTGACGATAAGCGAAAAGAAAGTTATTGAAGGTCGAAAAATTTCGTTTAACATTTCTCTCTTGGACGCAAGAATCGGGTAGAGTTCGGGTTGCGAACAACATGTCAAGATCGAGAAGGTGGAGTGCATTTCCAGGACTTATATACGGTTGAACTACTGCGGTTTTAATTTTATAATGTTCCCAGGAGGATACCTTGTTTTGACGCTTTCAATTTTCTGTACAGCAAGCAATAGCCCATCTACATTATTGAAGAGCTGTTTCCAATCAACGAACAATTTTTCACAGTGTGGAGCTAAACGGTCTAAAGTCGTCTATTGAAATATACGCAGCGAGTTAATCAATTGAACCTTTAAAAGACATCTGCTGTTAAGTTAAAAGTAAAAGTTGACAATGTTCCATTAAGAGCCACTTCATTGTCATGAAAATGAGACAAGGTGGCGACGAAGTTTGCCCAAAACTAATACTTTTGTAATATCTAAATATATCTATTTTTTGTTTATTTGGAGCTATTCCCAAATAACCTTACAAGCAAAAACATTAAACAATTATTGGATGATGCTTTTGGCGTTTTGTTTGCCCTCAACTTTACTGGTCCAGTTAGGATTGCTACTATTAAATAAATTGTTAATGATTAACATTGTTTCATTTATATTAAAAGCGGCTTTTGGGGTTCCCCATAGCCATTAACTCCATACATGTTTGATTGATTGTTATCAGACCAGCAATCGAGCTCGATCAATGCAGCACTGAATAAAGACGAATAAAGTTTTTTTCAAAGAGTGAAAGAAGGGATGAAACATAAATTGAATATTTGTTTTTTTATGTTTCATGTCGGGTCACGTGTAATTTCTCTATTATGTAAGTCACGTTGCAACTTCTGTCTTATGTAACGATAATTTTGACATGTGCAAAGACTATTATTTAGTTAAACCTTATGTAACTACCCATATATAGTTTATCTATTTTATCTAGGAATTGGCCAATAAGGGGCAAGGGGCGGACTGAATTTCAGGACCATGCGGCCATCGATGCATTGGAATTTTGACTCAGCGTCCGACTAGTGCACTTCTGCGGTTGTTTCTTCGTACAAGTGTTCGCCTCCTCCCCGCGCCTTTCCTCGGAGTTTTAATTGTATTAATTTTTCATGGGGCGTTTTGTTTTCCCTCACCTTTACTGGTCCAGACTACTATTAAATAAATTGTTAATGATTATCATTGTTATATTTCTTTTAAAAGCGGCTTTGGGGGTTTTCCCCATAGCCATTAACTCCATACATGTTTGAATTGTTATCAGACCAGCCAAATGCAGCACTAAACAAAGACGAATAAGGGTTTTTCAAAGATTGAAAGGAGGCATGAAACATAAAAACATTAAACAATGGATGAAGTTGAGCATGATATCGAAAATTATCAATACGTATACCTAGGTCTGTTATCTGTCGAAGCCAAACGCTGAATACCCCGAAATACCAATTTTAGCGATTGCAGAGTTAGCGAGTTGAAGAATTCGGTGAGCTTCACTAAATTATGTTTTCGCTAAAAATATAGCAACCTTAAGGTATTTAATAGGGGGTTTCAGCACTCAATGGCAAACCATCAACTGACGTTCCATGAAACCAGCTAGATAAATAGTACTAATTAACTATGATAAAGATCACATCTCATTTAGGTAAAAAATGTACCGCACTTAATAATTATACTCGGTCTGCCACAGGAATGAAACAGGAAGATAAATAAACCGTATTTTTATCAAATGAAGCGCCTGCAGACCAGAAAAGCCTATTCAAGTTTGATAAGTCCTGATGAGGGAAAATAGCAAGTATAATGAGCAAATTGCAAGGAACTCGAAAATTTCCCAAGAGTACCTTCTCGCTTCCTATGAAGTGTCCAGTCAGTTT
Source organism: Telmatactis stephensoni (assembly GCA_029948255.1). NCBI lineage: Eukaryota > Metazoa > Cnidaria > Anthozoa > Actiniaria > Isophelliidae > Telmatactis > Telmatactis stephensoni. Next base: position 584,559 of record JALIZF010001761.1, read on the forward strand.
AATCCGCCGGTCTAATCATTAACCTAATCTAGAAAAATAAAATCGTCACCTGTTTACGTATATACATGTACAGCGAAGAATTATACTTCTAGCAGGTGATTTCACAAAACTTTCACAGTCAGAGGGATATGAAATTCAGTTGAAACCTCCTGTTGTTAAAAGTGAAAATTGATGTAAGATTAATTTGAAATATACTGAGACTGACTTGAATTTCGAGACCAGCTGAAAATGCAATTCAAGTTGTTTTCCAGGATTTAATGATTTTATTACAACAAAAATGTAATAATCCAAGTAAAGCACTTCGAATCGGATTATGCCGATTTTTGAAATGAATTGGGGTTTAGGTGCAATGTCGGGAATGTGAATTATAGGTATGGTAAACACGTCAAGGGTTAATTGAACTAGTTGCTAGTGGCCACTAGAGACCTTCAGTCAACCAACCTTTAAGGCGGTGTTACACGAGACGATTTTTAACGACGATTTTCAGCGCAACGGCGTTGCGTTAAAAATCTTTTTCGTGTAACATGACACTTGGAACGATTTTCCTTGCAGTTTTCGCTTTGCGAGTTTTTGAATCCAAGTTAGAAACTCGCAACGCAAAATATTGCAAGTTGTTGCAACGTTGCGCGGAAAATCGTCGTTAAAAATCGTCTCGTGTAACAGCGCCTTTAGACAACAAAGAAATTCCAATGACCACTGATATTTAAGCTTAACTATTTTAGCTATATTTATTCTTGCCATATTAAAGTATTGGAAATTGCAATTATATAAAATAAATCATGACGACGTTGTTGTTGGAAGCTGAGCCGCCATATTGAATTTCATTCTTGCTGAGTGTTGCTAAGTATCTGTTGTTGTTTTTTCTGACAGTTTAAAAAATAAATCACAAAAAATTAAAGACCAAGATTTATTTTGAATGCGTGAGATAATACAATAGAGTCGATTTCGTAAGACTGTGAAAACAGCACCGCACGGTCACGGCACGGTTACGGCAGAAATTTCGAATGTTTTTATAGACATCACGGCACTGACACGGTCACGGCACGGTACGGTCCGTTTCACACTCATACGAAATCTGCTCTATTCAGGCAAAGAAAACCTGAGGTGAACAACTTACACGGAAACCTACCTTCTGCTGTCGAAAACGCCAAGAATTCGCGTCAAACGTGACGCCCGGGTCTACTCACGTGATTCTCTAGCGGTTTGCGGATAAACCTGGTGCTATGAGTCTCTAACATGCAGTCTTAAACGTTTGAGCCAATCACGCACCGACGCTGATTTTGAGACAGTAGATCAAAAAATTTAGAAAATATTGGAACACTCGGTATTTTCCTTATTTAGAAATTGCTAAATGAGCACTCAGAAAATTCTCTTTAATTGTTTTTATATAAGAAATTGTTTATAAAATTGTTAAAAAAACAAATCTGTCCATTCTTTTCTAATGGAGGTAGCCTATAAAAATTAGGTGCTACCTAATAGCGGAGCTCCCATTTAAATAAATATTTTTAAATACTTTGTTTTTGACGTTTTTGATTCGAATGAATTGGGCTGCCTGTGGTAATAGGCAAACAAAGATTGCATTTTGTTGTAAAATTTGAAATAGAGATTATAGAATGATCAAGCTTTATAGCATTTGCTTTAGGGTTTGAAAAAATGCTTGCCCTTCAGTCTCCTGAGAATTATAAAGCTTTCAAGCTCAGTCACCACAGTGATATTCGGATTCAGTCAGATTTTTCAATTATAACATTATCAAGTAGCCGACCAATCAGGATCAAGAATTTTTGATGGTCATATTATTATCAAGGAAATCATCTTATAATCGTATGCAACAAGCTTTTTAATAATTACTGGACATATATAAACCTAGCCAGTAAATATGGCATGGGGATCAACACTAAAATAATGAATAAATAAGGGGGCTCGCTTGCTATTTACATACCCTGCTGGAGGGGCCTTATAGAAAATTTGATCTGCCCAACATATTTTTCCCTCCCCCCCTCTACATAAATAATGACCGGTTCCTTATCTATACTTTTTCTTTAATCTTTTTTCTATGCAATATTATATTCATTAATTATATAAATATCCAAGATTTAATTTTTTACTGAAAATCTTATACATATAATATTATGTAGTTTTATAATTGTACAGTATCAGATTATTGTATCTTATTGTGGTGCGTTGGTAAGTGAAGAGCCACTATGTGGAAATATTACCAATAAACCATTATTATTATTATTATTATTATTATTATTATTATTATTATTATTATTATTATTATTATTATTATTATTATTATTATTATTATTATTATTATTATTATTATTATTAGGCCGCTTTTCCTGGCGCCATGATTCTGTCCTGAATTTCATTGCTCATAGTCTTCCATCCATCAAAAACTCTTCCCTATACGTCGATCTTCCTGGTTTTCCGAGCCCCTCAATCATAACTGGTGACAGCTTGCGCCCTGACATAGTGTTGTCCATATCAAATAAGTGCTTGTATATTCTAGAATTAACTGTTGGTTTTGAAACAAATCTACAAAACAACTTAGACCGGAAACAACGTAAATATCACGAGACTGTCATCGACCACAAGAGTCAATTTCAGCAGGTTAAATTTGTAAACCTTTCCATCAGTACTTTGGGTGTATTCTCCCATCAATCGTCTGATTTCATCGAAATGCTAAAAGAACTTGGCCTAGAGGACACGAAACAACAAAACTATATCGTGAGAAAAATTATCAACATTACAATTAGATCAACTTATTACCTTTTCTGCTGTCGAAACAAAGAATGGAATAACCCAGACTTATTGAAATTTTGATATACATATATATATATATAATATATATTTTTTAATCATTATCATTTGTCGTTTACATTTTTAAATGCATGTATCACTCGAGTAGTCAATTGCAAATTGCCTGTAAGTAGAGAGATTTGTAATTGTTGTATAAATATAAAATAAAGTTTCCATTATTGTTATTATTATTATTATTATTATTAGTAGTAGTAGTAGTATTGTTGTTGTTGTTGTTGTTGTTGTTGTTGTTGTTGTTGTTGTTGTTGTTGTTATCAAGAGATCTGAACAGGAACAAAGAATCTTTAACGGAAAGCAATAAGGGTCCTGGGGTAGATCAGTAGTCTATTAGAAATTGGTAATGTGTTGGTATCACGCAATGATCAGAAAAATACGCAACCTTCTCGGTCTTTCTTTCTTTCTTTCTTTCTTTCTTTCTATCTTTCTTTCTTTCTATCTTTCTTTCTTTCTTTCTTTCTTTCTTTTTCTTTTCTTTTCTTTTCTTTTCTTTTCTTTTCTTTTCTTTTCTTTTCTTTTCTTTTCTTTTCTTTTCTTTTCTTTTCTTTAACTTTGACAGAACGTTGAGCAGGATTTACCAACCTTTCTTTTGAGCCAGAATTCGCTTTAGTTTTCATTTTTATGGTTAGATATGCGTAAGCTCATGATCAAAGCTAATTGATGGTAATTATACTCCCACTTACACTACACACCACATATATTGCATTGAATTTAAGTCAATGCCCTGTGCTGGAATCGCACATGCAATTATATGTCATATGGTAAGATATCTTGGCGGCCATGTTTATGGTTAAAATAATAGAGTATTTTTCCAAGAGAAATGATATCGTTGACACTCAAAAACATAAGTTTGAAAGCTCTTGCCGGCAACAATGGATGCCGTGAAATCCCTCTACACCACTTATCTTGATTGATACATAGCTTTTGGTTGGTTTTCGCTATTTCGAAATTCATCATTGGTCCGCTTGCCGTTACCGGTCCAGCAGGTCTAATCTCAAGCTTCAAGGACGAATAGCTTTCCATCAAAACAACCCGCGAAAAATGTCCCAGGCCACCAGGTTTTTAAAGTGACACAGGTCAAACTAAAGCTCTTAGTTCGATTTGGGTCATCGCGCATGCGTTGTAGCAAAGTAACATGTCAACCCGACGCCTTTGACATTCAATGAGGATTACTTAATCGTGAGTCATCAGGCTTAAATCTGACTTTAGTAAACATCCAAATTGACTGGATTGCTTCTTGCCAACTATTTTAGGATCTTGGACAAAAGTAATGTAAGTATCGTTGATTTACTGATCTTTCTTTCAACGTATTCAAGAGGCTCTTTTGCCAGGGGGCGTAAAAGAGGAAATGGTTGTCAGAAATTTGAAGATTCATTCGATCATTTTCAAGTGTACCCGCCCGTACCCGCATGTCACACTCGACGATTTTCTTAAACCGACTTATTTCTTGGCTGTTGAATCAGTCATTGATCCTTCAAAATTTAGGATAGATATATTTTGACACCTAAAAGAAATTCAAATGAGTTATCGATTGATTCCATCGATATAACTGTTTTTCAAATCAAGTGTTCTTATGTCAGTAATTTCTAACATGGAATTCCTTTACCCCTTCGCTCAAGGAGCTTCATTACTAAGAAAGTATTTTCAAAAAGCTAAGTATTTTCGAAAAGCTAACTGAGAATTGTTTCGTAAAATACATGTACAGAACATTTGTGTTTTTGTTTTTATTTTCTTCCTTTCTTTCTATTTGTTCAGTAGATCCAGTTTATGGGGTGTGAAAAGTGACTCTTTCATACCATGATTTTTATTTCTTTTTCACCCTTTTTCTTTTCTAATTTCTTTTATTCGCGTCACAGAACGCCCTCTTTTGATTATTCGTCTATATTACCAGCGAAATTCTAATTCGAAAAAGGTTCTTTGGATATGAGATTATATTTTTTTCAAATTATCTCCATCTCTCAGTTGTAGATCAAAGATCGTGGACCCTAGCAGTTTGGTGGTTGGTAGAGACTTTTTTTACAACTTAAGCAAATTTTTATTGAATTTAAGTGCAAAAAAAAATACGTAGAAATTGAGGTGGAGTTAGTGGGATCATTAAAAAAAAGTTATCGTGTATATATTGTTTCTTTTAAAAAGAATTTATTGTTATGGTTTGAACTTTGGCAGCTATATTCTCCGACCATGTTTTATTTATAGGAAACCATAAAATAACCAGTTTCTAAAAGATAAACAAAATTCATGTTCTCCGGACTGCTTCTAAAACGTTTAATGAATAGGAAAATTCTTAAAAAGAAAGATTGATATTATCGTATTCAGTTTAGGTTCCAGAGTTTATATTTGTGTAAAGATGTTGCAGAATTGACTGTGGTATATGGGAATCTGACTGTTGCTTTGAAAGGTTACCGGTTATAATGTTGTAAGCCGGAAGTTCTCTGTTTTTAGTGGCCGGTACGACTACATAACGGTAAAATATTATGAATGATTAATTACTTCACTGGCTCGAGTCCCTTTAGAAACAAGTCTAGAAGGTAATTGCACATCTCCAAAATTTCATTTGATGGATAATTAACAGTTATTTAATGAACCGTTATTTTTAGCTGTGGGTGGGAGGTAGTCGTTTTAGTTTTCGATGTAATAACCATTCATTACAACATTGTCTTTGGCTTTACTGGTTTTGTAGTGTTGTAGTGCATCTTGTCTTGTTTTTATTGTAGTATGATAAATGGTTGCGACCTTTTTAATACACTTTTTAAAACAGCACTAAGAACTTAATTTCTAATTTTTAAGGGCACACCTAAAACTTTTTCGAATAGTAATCAGTAATCAACAGTTGCTGATCATTGGTGGGATTTAATCATTTTATGAACACTACAAACACCATCTGTTGAGATTAAGATGATCCACTGACAACTGCACTCTATAAGATATACTAAACCGTTTGTGATGCAAGCCCTGCTTCACTCTAGTGTCATAGGTAATGTTCAAGGATATCATAATCCTAATCGCATTTAAAAGCCTTAAACTGAAAATCTAGCGTGAATCAAAAATCGTAATCTTAGGCACTGTCAATAGGCCATACAATAGTGTGAACCAGCTTTAAGAGAAAGGCGAAATTGTTGAACTGCAAGTAAAATCAAGAAATTTCATTCGACAAGCACAAGCTGAACAATTTGTTTAGTTGGTTAACATAACTATTCAAGATGAAATGGCTATATTAATTTAACTAATATTCTATATACCCTTACAATTTACTTATTTGTGTAAAAGATAATGATAAAAGTATAGAACCTTTCGGCAGTGCAATATACAAAGTCTTTTGAAGTCCAAGCAAAGAAAATATCAATACTCTAATAGTCAGTTCGGTCAGTTATTGTTTTGGTGTATATAAATTACGTTATTGTGCTTGTCAGCCAAACATTTGTGGTACAAGGAATAAGTGAATGAAAAGTCATGTTGACCATACCTGTTCGAAATCACTTGTTGCTGAATCTCGGATTGCGCGTAACAATATAGACCATTCATTAGAATGAATGAAAAAAGCAAACATTTTCAAGATTTCTACGGGTTTTTGCTCAAGGTTTGAAAATAAATAGTCAATCGAGGCTGACATTCAGCAACATATAACTCCGATGGGTTGACTTCAGTTAAGCTTTTGCAATCGTGATTTACAACTGTACCTATTGTTCTCTTGGTAGTTAAAACAATAGATATACTTGTACATCAAAAAAATTATTGAAGTCATACACCCTTTGACGTCTGTTTGCACGCTACGCCTAAATAAAATTTCGCCCTTTGTGATCTTCCTCTCCTCAAGACTAACTTTGAAATGTTATTTTTATCATCTTTTTAGAGTTTGTTCAAGATGAGAGGCACCGTTTTCGCTCTATGCATTGCCCTCTGCATCACACTAGCATGTAAGTAATCTGGCTAAAGAATTCGGATAAAAATTGCGTGACAGCCATTTTGCAGGAAGGAGCGAGTGTGACAATGATTATTGGATAGTGCACGGCCTGCTAAGCAAGAGGTCCCAAGTTCACTTCCCAGTGCTGACTTCGCACACTTATTTCGACTTCTCTCTAATCCTCCCTGTTGCTTTAATAAGTTTTAAATATCCGCAAAACGTACAGAGCACTGATTGTAAAACTGAAAAAAATGTCTTGAAATATTCGAAATTAAAAGTTTGACGGCAGCTGAGTTGTGCCTCTACGGAGTTCGCATCTGTTTCATGGATAATGCTAAAAAGTGCGGACTCCCTGTCTTGAAAAAGAGCAGGAGGGGACTGAGTTGAGGGGAGGGAACATGAAAGACGAAATAGCACCTTCCTTTTCTTCTTTCCTTCTCATCCTTAGCTCAATCCCCGCTCGTTCAAAGAAGCCCGTTGCTCACCTGTAAAGTAGAAGAGTTACGTTATATGTGCAAGAGCCTAATCTAAGTATACATCTGTATAGGACTGTAGGAATTATAGATTATATGAGGCTTAGCTACAATATTTTTCCCTACATTATATAAAGTCGCTAAATAATTGATTTTCTTTATTTGTAGACTCACAATCAAAAAAGCCAACTCCAAAACCTAAACCAACAACACCTAAGCCTAAGCCAACTGTATCACCAGCTCTGTTAAAATGTAAGTAAACCACGACAATCGATTAGTGAAAGTGATATCAGAACAGAAAATGAGTTCAGAGAAGGAATCCCCTTACGCTTTCATAAGCGCTCTTTGATGCTATTTTTGGAACCAAGATGAGCATTTCAGTTAACTCGTTGTCATGTCAACACAACCACCTAAAACTACGTCTAGTTAATGGCGGTTTCCCAAGAGGGAAAAAAAACCTAATACGGGCAATTCCTTCCCTTACTTTGTGTTCTCTTGCATCTGATGATTATCGCTCTAGCTATTTGATGTTAACATTGACGCTTTTAGTAATATTTCAATTCAAGGGGGAAAGACACAGTGCCATTGTCGATGATGACGACGACAAGAACGATTTGCGCCGATTCCGATAAAATGCGACCGCCTAGAATTTAACATTGTAGTTTGTACAGTGCCTTAGACGGACCTTGTTCCAACTAACTTTGAAACATCTTGCACTTTAAAGTAATTTTGACGCACTTTAAAGTAGCTACCGCACTTTGAAATAAACTTCGTCGCACTTGAAATTAAAAATTGACACACTCTAAAGCTATAAGTCCCTCGATAAGAGCAATGTTGAAAGAAATCGATGATCGAGGTTAATAAACTGGTAGTTTTATTTCTAAGTAAGTGCATGCTGCGACAGCAACTTCAAAGTGAGACAAATTATTTCAAAGTGAGTTGAAACAGACGTCTGAATCATCATTGTTTTTCGAAAAATGCACATTTCAGTTATAAGAAAAATTGTAATCAACTATAAGGTTTCTCTAGAAATTGGGTTTTAGAATATTTTATTTGAGTGGATATATAGAAGTCTATAGAGAACGATTGACGTCTGTCTAATGAAAGTTACCAGGAGAAAATGGCTATGAATCTCGGCAAACTTTGAAAGAAGGGACTGACAAATAAGCCATGGTAGAAATGGATGTTGAATACGACTCTGAACGTTTCTTTAATTCTTTTGTTTTACATTCAATTATTATAATTGGCTGACTTCGACCCTGCCTTTTTTTGCTGATTTTCTTATAAATGTACGAGTACTTTTGATTTGTGAACAGTCACGGCTGCATGGTAAAAGTGAACAAAATATAGCAATCAGTGTAGCCGTGCTTCATAATCAGCCCATCCTGTGAACGTTGGTCGAATACAAATATGTTATTGACCGAGCGTGAGGTCCGGATAGGAGGATATTTGGTCGAGTTCTTTTTTGCGTGCAGGTACAGACCGAGCCGATAGGCGAGGTCCGCACAAACGCAAAAACAAACGAGACCAAATATCTTCCTATCCGGACCGAACAAGCTTGGTCAATAACCTGTTTATTACATGGCCGACCAGCCGATTTCACAAAAAGTCAGTAAACTCTGTAAACTGAAAAAATCGGTTTTGAATGGCTCGATCCGTTCAGTTGTCGACTTCCGGTTTCACAAGCAAGGAACAGAAATTGTCAAAGAAAGATATTATCACTTTGTAAGAAATAAGGAGTCATTCCACAGAAAAATAGCCAAAAACCTAAAGTAAAATAGCCTAAGAAGAGCTTTTTTTCCTAGCTAAACCTATCAAAGCAATTGGCAAAAAATTTCCGCCTTTTCTGTTACGGAGGACGCGCGCGTCTGCACACCAAATGGCGGGAATTCTGAGCTTCATTGATAAAAAGCAAACTGATTTTTCGCTTTGAACTGAGCTAATTTAAAAATGAATTAGTTTTAAAAAAGGAAAAAATAGTTTTTGTTTCAATTTGCCGACTTCAAGCTGTCGTAATTGGGCTGTAAGCAGTTTTTGGAGCTGTAAAACTGCATCATTTGCATTTTTGTTGAGTTAATTCAGTTTGCTTGCTCGATCATCGCTTAGAAGGTCATGGTCTCCACTGAAATTTAGAAGGAAGAAATATGTTAAAGCTGACTTCGAGGCTCTCTCAAAATTTCTACAATCGCTTCGGTACCAATTCTACGTGGCTCTTGAAGGTGATGGCCGGAAAACACAAGTCTTTTTGAAGAGAATGATTTTCTCAAGGCCGCGTATTTTGTATGATGGCTTGGTTATCTGTTGTAATTGCTGATACAACTATTTGGATATGCATCTTCATTTCATCAAACTTCTCATCGGCTGTTCGGTCAAACATGAGATACTTTCTAGTAAGTTTATTATTATTTTTGCCTACACACAGCCATTTTAATGAGTGTTTGCCAGTACTGGATCGGCGTCAACGTAGAATGTAGAGAATACAGTAACTGTGAAATACGGAGTTCAAGACGCAGTCGTTCACTATCGTTAGGGGCTGTTTATATGAAGTCAAGCTGTCCCTGGTAGCTGGGATAACTCTTTTGTTTTCTTTTCCCTTGGAAGCACAAAGCAAAAAGTCATCCCGGCCTCTACAGACAACTTGTACAACTACAACTACTTAGACAACTTTTAATCTGTCTATTTATATTCATCAAAGGTCGTGTATATAATGTGACAATCAAGTTAACTGAGGCATACACCGATGACTTGGCCAACGGCTACTCAAAATCACACAACGACAGAAGAATAGAGTCCGAAGCTGGTGTAAGTAGAACCCCGATGACAACACATAAAATTCTATTACAATACCACTCCCCCTGTGAAAATTGGATGCAAAGAAAATTATAATTGTTAATTGAAGATGATTTTTAACACAAAAACAACAACAACTATATTGTTATTTTGACAATAAATCAGAAATTTTTGTTGCCCACATTTTAGCATCGAATTATTTGATGCGGGAGCAAACCATAAATTTATGATTTATATGTAAAATTCCAAAAGAAAAAAGAAGAAGAAGAAGAAGAACAAACAAACAAACAAACAAAGAATTAAGAAAAAAGAGAGGAAGAAGAAAAAAGCTGTTATTATAAAAAAAAATAAAATAAAATAAAAAAAAAAGACTCTTTGTTTTAACGAGGATATAACAGGTAAAGCAAGGCTTTTTTCCAACCTGGTCCTCAAATCCTGAAATAAATACATACTGATAATCGGTAAACATAAAGTGATTTAAAAATCCCAACTGGCAAGGAGGCGAACCAGTTGGCTATATTACAAGCATGGCCGAGAAACTGAATTTGAACTAATCGAAATCGGAACAAATTCAGTCTCAGCTAGTGGCCAGAGCGGGTATCGAACCTGGGACCGCCAGATTGCGAGACCAACGCTCTGACCACTCGGCCATGCTGCCTCCTTATTATAGAGAATAAGATAGATATTTGGCAAAATGGCAAATGCTTAATTTATTCTGTTTCATTTGAAACGCTAAGAACTCTCACGCGAACATTTTATTTATTTTTTGTTCTTTTTAGTATGTTTCATTTTTTTCCTAGTCTCGATCCTTCATAGTCGTGTTAATATTATTCTCGTCACGCAGTGCAAAGCAGCCGTGTGTGGCGATGGAGCATTGCGTGACGAGACTAAATACGGCTGCAAAAGTCGTTCGGCAAAAAATCTACATGTAACCCCCATTTTTTTTATTGCTGATAAATTTCATCTCACTGTTGTTTCCTAGAGTATATCAAAGTATTAAAAAAGTTTGGATTGGAAACATGAAAATTGGAGTTTTCGCTTTCAATGGAACCACCTTAAAGTGCCAATAAGAATATAAAAGATGTAATTTTGTTTCAGCTTTTAATGTAGAATATACAAATTTGAAACAAATTTTTTAACACCCAACCCCTTTGTTTCTACAGATACACCAAGCATTTGATGGGTATGGTCCTTTCCAAGCTCTTAAAATCAACTCATTTAGGTGAGTATTGGCATTAATATTTTATCGGTTGCCTTGAGAGGTAGTTCGATCTCTCATGTAGTAGGGGAGCGGAGGGGAAAGGAAAGAGGGGAAAAGGACGACCTTTCCTTTCCCCTCCGCATGCATACTCATGCGCTAGGGAGAGGGGAGGGCCCCTCTCCCTAGCGCCCTGGGTCGCCGAGGAGGCGAAAATGACTACTTACTCGCTCTCTGTAGAGTTTGCTTTTCTGTTACTTTAAAGTCATTCACGCCAAAAATCGACCAAAAATGAAAGCAAAGTAATTTTTCACTTTGGATTTTTTTCTTTATGCTATTTTACTTGAATACTGTTTATCTCATATAGTTTAGGCTTGAAAACCTGATTTTTTCATTCACTTTTCAAAGTAGTCCGTAGAAGTAGGTGATTCAACTCTGCAGCTGATTTTTTAGCCAAAATTACGCAAAAATTTCTTAGCTTACATTTGTATGTGTTCTTTACACCACTCGTGGTATTATGGCAAATACAACTAAAAACCACGTTTTATCTATAAAAAATTGTTGATAATTTGCAAATCATGAATCCCTATTTTCTCTACTCACCTTTTATCATTATTAGGTGAGTAGAGCGGCCAATCAGAATGCGAGATTTGCATTAGCTAATACTAGTTTTTACTAATAACTGAACCAATGGCTGGCACAACTAATTAGACAATTATGTGCTAATACAATCTAGTAAAAACAGACCCTAGTGGGATTGAATTGAATGCTCTTTATAAAAGCTCTTTACGAATAAGCTACAATAATGAATATATAATAAGACTAGTGATATTTGTAAAAAATGTCTTTTAATCTAGACAACGTTAATGAAATGTGTAAAAAAGGAATACTCATGCATCCAATAGATGCCAGAGCCGTCATTATATTATTCATAATACATTTTTTTACTTTCTATATTATCAGCAAATCTCCTGATGGTAAAGCGCTTATTCAAGTATTCCTTGAATTCAAAAACAATGGCACAGCCCACCTTCCTAAATTGATTGCTCAGCTAGCAAAAGGACTGCTTGGAAAATTGAAAGCCGACAAGAAATTAGTATATGCAGGTAATGATGAGATTTGAAAACACTGCAGAAACAGGCTAACAAATGTGATAGGGGTGCTCGACGGACCTTTTAGGGTCGAAAATATGACCCGCTCGTACCTTTTAGGGTTTTCGGTTCATAGCGTACCTTTTAGGGTCAGGATAACGAAAATCACACAAAGTTTGAAACGATCTCACATACGAATAATCTTTATTAATAATGTGGTCGTACCTTTTAAGGTATAAAATCTGCATCTCCGATAATTTATGTGTACCTTTTAGGGTCAAAAACCCTCCGTCGAGCACCCCTACATGTACAACTTTTGTAAAAGAGTACCCCCTTTTATGGAGTACCCCTCCCCCTGGGGAACTCTGTTAGTGAAAGGTCTAGAAAATTATCGCTGGAGCTTTGCATATAGGTTTAAACTGGCGACTTACGGTTGAAACGCTGCTAAACTCTGGTACAGAAGTAGTTGTCTTCTGTCGATGAGCCGAAGGCTGAAGTACTCGTTTGGCGTTTTCTTCGATTCCTGATAAAATTTCTTTACCCCATTTGAGAGAACTTGTGGCGACAGAATTTATATGTGATAGGTTTTGGATAACCAGTCTAAAAGACAGTTAAATATAATGAGTTTACCTAAAAACAGGCACGCCAAGCAGTCTTCTTTTTGTTTTAAATAAGCCTGTTGAGTTCTCTTTTTCGAAAAATCCTCAAATTTATCATCAGGAACATTTTTTCTTTCTCACTGTGCATTATAGCCGTTGTGTAATGTCTTTGCTTCACGGCTATTATTACGCCGTCGACATACATATGTCATGTCATAACCACGCGTCACGTGATACAAACTGTTCAATCAGAAAATCAGAATTTGTACAGTGTATGAAAATTGAATAACAAATTAGAATAAGGCATCGATTATAGGTTGATTATTCGATAGAAATATCACGCTGCTGTGTAAATATTGGCTTTGCTCACACATCATTTGTTTTTATTTTTCTCGATAGGCTGCTACTTTGTTCCACCTGTTCAGCCAGTATGCGGCTACCCGTGCCCATCATCGTGTGCTCCAACCTGTGCCTCTTCTTGCTGTCAGCAGTACGTTGTTCCTGCTCCACCAGTCATGGTACCCCCTCCACCACCCCCACCACCTCCACCACCCCCTCCACCATCTCCACCACCTTCTTGTGCCGCACCATGTAACCCTATCTGTGCTCCATCATGTGCACCAGCTTGCTGCATGACTGCCTATCCCTCTGGACCATATGGAAAGAGAGCGCACGCCCCAAAGCCAAAGAAAGAAGACGTAGAAAAATTGAAAAAGCACCTTAAGAAACATGTCAAGAAACACGCCAAGAAGTCTAAACATTAGATAACTGGACATTTTGTCTGAATGCGATTGTTTAGATACTTACAGCTAAGCAAGAACCAGTTTAGATAACAACATAGCATAACATGTCTTAAACAATCGTATCCAGGTATCGTAAGTTGCATCAGAACTTCTTGACTAAAAAAAAGCTTGAACTGAGGCATTAATAATAATATTCACCCATGGGGTCTTAGAGAGGAAGAATGTTTTGGTCGTCGAGGATTCGGTCGTTCAAACTTGGCGGCTCGAAGGTTTTTCCTGGCTCCGAATGAAGAGTAAATTCTGTAGGAATTATTTAATAATCAGTAGACATTATTCAATGAGGACACTAAGTTTCGCAATGCTTTTTATTGGAAGCATAAAATAAACACGTTTTTAGAATTTTTCCAGCACCCATAGGGAATGGTGTGAGTAGGAACCAAGTCAGTCTCTCTGAAATCATTTCCGTCGTCTCTGTCATGTTCCTTGAGGATTTGTTGAGTGTTTTTACTTTATTTTATGTTTGCTTTGTTTGAAAGGAGTAGGTTTCTTTTAGTGTATATAAAAATAGCTCATGTCAATCGTGTTATTAAAGTTAAAGAGAAAAACCGCCACTAACTTGTAATCATTTTCAAATCAATGCAGAATCGAATTAACAGAGACAGTGTCAGAGGCCTACCCAGGGGCGGATCCAGGGGGGTGTCCATAAGTGCACCGGACATTCCCCTAGCGCCATACGAGATGACGTCATTAGATTCCATTTTTAGGAGGCCGCCATCTTGGATATGACTTCATCTCTCAAGAGGCCCATTTGGGACACCCCCTTTGGAAAATCCTGGATCCGCCCCTGCTACCCGCCACTTATTTGACATTGCTTAGCAAGTTATTTCTTTATGTTTATAGAATGACATTTATATCTGTTTTACTTTCTGTTTTTAGTTTTGTATCTTTGAAACTTTGGATTCTCGCGCACGTGTTATGTTAGTGCGTGCCCACGTGCTCTTTGTTTATTTGTTTACACCCTTCTAATAAATGCCACAACGTATTGTTTTCCGCGCTTGACATCAAATTTGTTCTTTTGAAACTCGCACAATGTGAATGCAATTGAAAAGAATAAATTTGACGTCAAGTGTGGAAAACAAGCATTGTGGGATTTATTGGAAAGGTGTAAACATTGGGCGTTTAGCCCAAAAGCTCGGTAAATAAAAAATTCAAGGTTGTGGAAACACTTCATTTATGACAATCCAGGATCATTCTATTTTTCTTCTGGAAAATGGCGGATTGCAAATCAGTTACTTAGCTATCGTCAATCGTTCGTTCAATCCAGCACTCTCTCATTCAATCAGATAAATCAATCATTCGAACACAAGTCAATAAATCAAATTAATTGATCCATGCATCAATCATTCATTCATTCAGCCATGCAATGGGACTGTCATTCATTCCCATGTTAAATGTCGTTATGTTTTTCTTCCTTTTACATCAATTTCAAACAAATTTTTATACTAGCTTCCCTTTATTTTGCCAGCTTCACATATTCATTGACATATATGGGCATTGCTCTTTATTAGTCTCAATTCATATTTTTTATCAATTCAATCTGGCTATCCTGCCGCTTCATTCACAGCTTTTTGGACGCAATGAAATTTCATGCATTTTTAGGTCATCTGATCAAATCAGCGTAAATTGCCGCTGAAATACTAACATCTAATAAGTCTGTATCTACAAAGTGAGTTTCCTACGCTTCACAAATGCTGAAGATTAACTGTGACTTTTTATTATTGTCAATGATGGGAGTCCTTTCAATCGTTAGAATGTAGTCTTGTTGTTAGAATCCTCGTTTATAAGAACTGCAAAGAAACAGAGAAAAAATCAGTAGACATGTCAATGTACTGATGCTATACGTAATTATGATTGAAATTATGTCCATATATAGCAGTTTGGAGGATTTAGAGGACGCATTCGGGGGGAAGGTAGGCTTAAAGCCCAAGCAACTATACTAAAAATAAAGTTTGTGGTAATATATATACATTTATTCTATAGACGCGAGTGTTTTATACTGGGAAATACGCCACTCGTAAATTTCATACGAAAATACATCCAGGATACGAGTGACATATTTTCTATATCCTCACTAGTGAAGATATCGATGACGTCAGTTCCTGCTTTTTGGCGCTCTTTCGGTGCGTTCGTTGCCAAACTCCAGTCAGTTTTGAAATGGCGAAGTTTGTAAAAGTTTACAGAAGAATAATTATTCATGTTAAAAAAATCATTTTGCGGGGAACAAGAAACTGTAAAACATTCAGTCCACTCCGGCCTTGCAGGTGAAAAGGAGAAGAGCGAGATCGAGAAAACTCCAAACGAACTACAAGAACTAGCTAGCTGATTGAGTTTGTCCTTCGCAGAAGCAAGTAAGCTGGTATAAAATCGGTAGAAGCTTTAAAATTACAAGTATTCAGGCACAAGTAAAGAAAGCAAAACATTTTTGCGAATAAATTCATTTTTACAACAAAAGTGTGTCTATATAATAGAAAGAAAATTACACGTTGGCTTGAAGATATGAAGTTTATCTTCGCACCACCTTGTAATATCCTCTCTATATGTACATAATTTTTTTTTTCACTCGCTTTATTCACCGTTAATTTTTATCACCAAAATTATGTCCATGGAGCGGTATATATGCATGCACAGGATTGTCGGGCGAAAATACTTTTGTGAATGGAAATATATACGTTTTCCACTCGATTTTTACATCGATGAATATCAAATGAAAATCCAACGTTTTATGAACCCAAGCGGCTATCTACCGATTCCCTTGAAATTCTCTCAGTACTCCGTCCACAAACATTGAAAATGAATTGTGAGAAGATGAAGCAAGAGTGTGCGAATACCACTTCAACCCTCAAGAAGTGTAACGTATAAAAATTCTTGAAAGTTACAAAGGGTTTTACCCGTGTTCATCATCATAAGCATCATTGCTAATTGCAAAAGAATCTGCATCACAAAATTCACAAATATAAAAGTTAGTTTTTCAGTAAGAATATATTTTTTGAGTGCATCTTAAACAATCTACTTGTTGAGTTTTTTGTACTTTTTGAAAAAGGTCGCAATTGTATTTCATCTTGGCCACTGTGTCACATTTGATCAATTGTACATTAAGTTGTCGCCCAATTTATCACAACCAAAGAAGTCTTTTGACTACGAGAACTTTGCTTAGCAAACACTTTCGATAACAAGCTAAGTGCTACATTTCAGGGACACTTACATAACATGTAGGCGAAGTTTTTATGCAGATGTCATTGAATTCAAAAGTTTTCCATTATGCACATAAGATTGCTTATTGAAGCTTTAAGAACTTGTTGGTAATAAAAGTACTTCATTACAATTGAAAAAATGCTATTTCAAGTTGACGCTTAACTTTTAAAAGTCTAGCTGTGATAAAGTGTTGTCTTTAATATTTTTGGATACAGGAAGAACATCACTTGAAAATAGAATGAAATATCCTATAGTATTTACGTAAATACCTCCAATTTTATAACAAATGATCCTTTAAAAAGGTTTATGTTATATCAATAAGCATAAAAAATGGGCCGTACGAAGGGTGGACAGCCCTTCCTTATGCTGTGTACAAAATGATGGCGTTTTCCATTAAATTTATCGACACGTGATAAGGATTTGTCCATCGATAATAATAATAATAGGAAGAAGAAGAAGAAGAAGAAGAAGAAGAAGAAGAAGAAGAACTGCATTTATTTATACAGGCTGAGTTTTTGCAGCTAAGAGCTGATGTGGGCCTGTTTTCTCTCACACTCACTACCTCTACATTAAATTATTTTGCAAACATTGGTCAATTCACATGTTGATTTTTTGCTGAGGGAGGAAAACCGGAGTACCCGGAGAAAAAGCCCTCGTGGCATGGTAGAGAACAACACATCTAACAAACTCTACTCACATGTGGCATCCGCAGGGCTCGAACCAGTGACCCGACCCGTTGGACCACAGCGGTGAAAGGTCGGTCACTCTGCCACCCATGCCACAGCACTATCGTGCAGCGCGTGCCTGGTGAATATTGAATCAAAAATGGACGGCATCAGTATAGAACAGTTTGCGCAAATCTTTCTCAATATATATGTACGACATAAAATTTCTGGTCACAAAATGAAGTCTTGGGCATTACCTTTAATGTCGAGCAGTTTTTTCATTATTTGAATTTAATTCTTCTCTAACTTGGTTGATCAGGTCTCTCCACCGACTATTTACGAAGTCAGAATCATCTTCAAATAAAGGGGCTGTGCGCTTTTTATTCAATCCTCGACCAAAACGGAAAAACTTTCTATGGATAGCGTGGACCTCAAAGACTGATGTTATAACCAATAGACACGTGACCAAAAGTACTGCAGAAGTTGAAGATTTCATCGTTTCTATGTGAATAGAAAGACATACATAGTCATAACTTTTAGGAATTAAGAAAAAGAAGCAAATATGGTGGAGTATAGAGACCAAAAATAGGTAAGAAGTATTTAGACCTTTGCCTTCAGTAGCAAATGCAGGTGATTAGGAAGCTTGAGAGGAGCAAAAATTAAGAAAGCAGAAGACCGATTTAGTTATGATAAACATGCAAACTTAGTAACTAACATAGTTTCGGCAAATGATAGTCTTCAGGTGTCAAACAGAGTAAGGTTTTTTTGGAACTGTATATGTATGACAGATGAAATCATAAAAATACACGTTCAGTTGTCCAATGTATTCTGTATTAATAAAACTGACGTTCACTATATAAAACAGCAAATATCTGAGTAATAATAAAGACTTCAAGGAAACACTCAAAGGATGTAACGAGGATATTCCTCAGTACAAATACAAGTAAATTTTAATGATTATTTTTCATAACTATAAAACACTGCTAGTTGGTTTTGATTAAACGCCCTCTCTCTCTCGTCGATTGAGTCAATATAAGCAAGAAGAAGAGTTCTTGAGTCCAGTCAAATTATATCAATACTCGTGTGCAATACAATCGATACTGATCAAGCCGACAAAAATGTAGTCTGTATGTCAGAACTGTGACCTGTCCGTTCTTTGATTGAACTGAGACTGATCGTTTCTTCATCTTCGCTTTGGTCTCCCTAAGTCACGATGTAACGGTAATGAGAGAGGAAGGATATCAGTAAATTTTAATTACAAGAGTTTGGCCTACGCATTTAATAACTTATACTTATCATAAAGTTACGGTCGGTGTTTATAATCCTTCGATACCATTACTACTATGTACAAATATTGATTACATCAATTTATGTGCATTTTGCTTATGTGCCAAAGCTATGGAAAATTAAGCAGACCAACTAAGATTAAATACTCTTGTCAGTTAGACATACTTCCGTATTGCCTCGATAAGTTTATACCCCCTACCAACAAATGACTGATGTTTTTATATAATAAAATGATGTTCCTGGAAAGAAATTTAAATAAGACCAAGATTTTTTTCCAAAAGTTTTTACCTAATTTACAGTTATTTATCCATGTTGGAATCCGGCGTCATTGTTCATCCTTCCCACAATTTGAGTCGACAAAAAGTTCAACTCGTGGATGCAACTGAAGTGCGCGTCAGGTTAACTGTGGTTATATACTCAAAGTGGGCCCTATTGAATATACTAGTATAGTATAAAATAATTGAATTTCAAGCTTTGGCATATGTCGGGATAGGCTCGGGATAAAAGCTCAACAAGCAAAGGAAATTTGTTAAACTACATTATTCATCCTACCAATATTTTTCGTTCTTTTTTCAAATCAAATGTAAACAGTTAATTTAGACAAGCCACAAAGTAAATGCACTTGATAAATTCATGCCAAAAACCTGTGACAGATGTTATAAAAGGACGTAAAATCAGTGAGCGACTTTGTCAGACCGCCCTCTTCTGAAAACTTATGTAATATAATATTCTGTTATTTTCTTCTAATGAGCATCCTCTTTCGTTTTCAATAGTTTTAGATTTCTGACGCTTCACATGATCTTTACATATACATTGCATATGCGTTTCAAACAGACCACTTTCTTACAATCTAAGTTTTCCATCTCCACGGGACGATGAATTCTTACTCTTTTCTTAATTATTTAGTATTTCTAACACTGTCCATACACTTCCTTTGAATGATTACTTTAGTTTACAATGACTTTCATAAAACTGTTTCCATATAATTTGCATTGTAAACTATTTTGCACTGTTATGTTTAACTTCCTCCACAGATCTCGTCAAATTCGATTTTGATATTCTGGCGTTTTCTCTTACTTTTTTGTCGGTGATTCAATAATTCAAATTCTCCATGTTCACGGGGACCTTCAATCAAGCACTCTTTCTTGGAATTGTTATTTTAGAATGTAGTGTTTATCAGGCCAGGCTTTTACCTTCACATTTGATTAATTAATTTCATTTTTCTACAAATTGACATTGCCTTAATTTTTTACATCTTATAGCTCGTTTGAGTTGACCTAACATTAAGCGTTTCTTTAAGGTCTTTTTCTTTTTAAAAATCTTTCTTAGGTATAATTACATGCACTTGTTTTCTTACATGTTCTTTAAGAAATTCGGGACAATTTAAAGCCGACTTATTCAGGGTAACATCAAATTTTCAATTCGTTGTTTATACCAGATAAATACGATGTAGTCTGCTATTGAATTAACTTCCTAGTTCCGCTATTTCCTACCCGAAATGTATTATATTTACTAATGAAATAGTTGACTGCATGAGTATTTTCTCAGGACCGACATTTGAAATGTCACACAACTTCGTTTCAATGCCGTCTAAAATACTGATAAAAATTATTTAGAAAAGTTTAGAACAATACCGAAAAAGAAGGTAATGAAAAATTAATTAAGAATATCCTAATATAAAAAAAATGCAAGGTGTACTTGGAATTAGAGAAAAATCAATAAAAAAAGTTATCAGCAAAAATTGTATGATATAACTGTTTTTATGTGGTTTACATTTGCTTTTTCTGTAGCTAATCGTGTAGAATCAAAATCGATTTGTTAACTTCATGCTTAAAGAACTGCTCGCACTGAAGTGCTATTGTTTAGTTCTAAAAGAGACTACCCGGCTAAAAAATAAACTATTTCTCAAAAGATAAAAACGCCCCGATATGGCTCTTGTAATTGCTTGTGTCATTCTCGCGGAACGTTCAGGTTGTGCTTCAGTTTAGCAGTTTTTCCGTACAGAGAAGCTGCCAAAGCGTTAAAACGATTACAGATTATTAACAAGTTAGCAGAAGTTCAAATTTTTGTGCACAATTAAAAGGGAAAGAATTTGTTTGCAGTATATTTGTTTTTCTGGATTCATCATTTTGGGGGTTTAGTTACCGCGATGTTTTTTTACCGTGATCGATTGACGTTTCGACCTGACTTAGTCGGTCTTCTTCAGTCAGTGTCTGGTGGTTCTGAATGATTTTCACGGCCAATGTTTCATGCCAATGTTCAAAATTTGTACAAGCCTTAAGTGCAATTTTTGTTGTTGTTGTTGTGGGTTGATCTATTTGTCTCAATTGTCTCCAGAAATGTGCTTTTGTTAGTGTTTCTCTCTTGGGAGATTTCAGAAATACTATATATTTGCTTATTCCAAAAAGCCTTTGTTAAAAAATTGTCGGAAGGTTGTCTTATACTGTTTCTTTAGCTTATTAAGCAATTAAAATTATATAAAAAGTTGTTCAGATCTTTTCAGAAAATAAGTAAAACATGTTCATTCTATGTGATCGTCCAACTCAACTACTGGTGAATTTCAAATTGTAATAAAATTACAAAGAACTTACCACTTAAAAAAATTTGATAAATAGAGGGATTTGCTCTTTTTTGGTTCACGTCGGTCCTTCAAAAGTCGGTCGTTAAAAAATCTTCACTATAGAGTACACAGCGAATGAGCGTCTCTAACTGTCTCAAAACATCTTTGGCCTCTTTATAGTCTGTGCCGCGAGCTTTCAAGGTGTTAAGCAATTTGATTGGTTGATTACATTTCCTACGATAAAGCCTTCAAAATGTTGACAATTTACCAAACAACACTTAATGAAAACATTAAAGGGTTTTATCAAACGTAGGTCAAAGTAGAGGGGTAATTTTTCTTTTATTGCGTATTTTAAAGTAGTGAAGCTCCCGTGGGCCTTTTGTTAGTAAACTTCCGAAATCGTGTAAGAAAACTTTTATGGGGTATCAAACGCGCTTTTATGACATCCAGCACGCCAAGTAGCGCCCTGAAACAAATCCCAAAATTTCTGAATTAAAAAGGGAGACTGATGAGTCCGAAAACGTCTAAATTAATAAAGGAGAAATTAATTTGGTAATAGTATTCTTTGTAGGGTTTTCGGGCCAGAAATTTAAAAGTGAGGTAATGCATGAGTTCGTTCCTCTAGCGCGCGACTGTTCTGTAAACTGATTACAGAGAATGATTTTAAGTAAACTTTACACTTTGATCATCGTCTTCTCTCCAGTATTTCTTTTTCTTTTTCTTTTTCTTTTTTTTTTTCTTTTTCTTTCTTTTGGTTAAAACTTTCATTTTTTCAAAGTACGTCATTGTTTTTAAATCAACTGTATCAACTATACACGCCTACCTAATGTCATGTTTGCAAAACTGTGGCAGCTTACTTATGGCTCTTCAAAAAGTGTTTTCATATGGCTAAAGGATGTTACTGTTGATTTACGACGATAAACCCTTTAGTAGGGTTGTACAAACAAACCGCCCATATACCTCGGCGAATATCAAAAGAACTGCTTTCTTTGTTTGCTTGAACAGTTTGAACCGGCAAATTTAGTATCTTAAAGCTTCTGCAACAAACTCAAAACATGCCGTCTTCCCCTGTAGTCAAAAACTTTCCTGATCTTAAACGATTTAAAGTATATTCTATGAATTACACAGAATTGATCCGAAACACGAATGCCAACTTTAATCCAAAAGTGGAAACTGAGCTGACTCTTTCACTGTGACTTACTAGTTTTATCGAAGCTGTCTTCCTAACAAACGCGAGATAGTATAACTCAGTTCAAAACATCTCATGCATCTCCCCCGCCGCGAAAGACGTTTTTGTGTTCACTAAAATTTAATGTATCAATGAAATCTCAGCAGTAACCAAAAATAAAGTCTTCAAGATCTATAAAAACTGGGTTTTTTGTTTTGTTTTATTTCCTTTCTTTCTTATTTTCAAAACTACAATTTTCTAGAACATTTTTTCCAGAAAACCTTTGGAAATACGTTATTCTGAGCATTCTCTGTGATTTGGAATCGAATCTTTATGCTTTTTTTTCTTAAAGATACAATTTTCCATTTATTGTTCATACTTTTATAAATATACTTTAATCATAACATATGTGAATTCATAGGTGCAAAGGTAAGCTTTGAAAAATATTAATTTAGTGCATAATTTCAATTTCAATTCAAACAGTGATTTATAAATTTAACTATTCTCGCATATAAAATGCCTTTTCGCAGAATTTGGGAAAATCTTGTTGATATGCGTTTTGTTATTTGGTATTTTTTTTATAGTCGTTGTTTGATACAAATATTTATCTCAGGGTAAAAACGCTTCATTTACTTTGTTTATCGTCTGGTTCTTTTTGATTTGCTTTTGCTCTGACTTCCTTTTTTCGTTCTTTTTTTCGAGTTATCGTTCTTTTTCTTTCGAGTTTTAAAACATGTTTTGTTTTTTGTTCTATTATGTTTAATATAACAATATTCCTGTTTCATATGATCTAACTTTCAATTTCTTTTTCGCTTCCTTTGGTCTTATAAATCTTTTAAAATGGCCTCAATCATTCTTTTTATTCATTTTGCTTTTATCATTACAAAATGAGAGCAAAATATTAAATAACAAACTAGACAAACAAGAGATTTATTTGAGATTTGGCCCACACCAAGATAGCAGAGGTCGACTTTAAACAAACGTCAAATTCACTGACAAAAAAAAACAGCTTGACTTCTTCAATACATTAACCATTGACTCCATTTCGGGAGGTGATGTACTTTTTAATATATAATGCCTGGTAAAGTTCTTTGCAAGCGAGAAAATAACTTTCAATTTTTAGCTAGCTAGAATATATTTGTCATTTCTTGAGAATCAAGGAAACACTACGTTTTGATATACAACGTAACGAAAGCTTTAATGTACGTATTTCTCATCACCCTGCATGTCAGTTTTTCAATTTACTTTTTCATATCTTAAACAAACAGAGGCGCACGACTTCAGAAAATGAAACGATAATTTATATCGTCTACTGCAATATTAAATTTGTTAAAGCAAATAGTAGCAAGAAGGTGTGTAATGTAATGTAAATATTGATTTGATTACATCTAAATAACCTGGGTTTTTTGAAAGATTTGGCGATGCGTTGTTAGATCCGTGTAACAGTGAACTCATTCATCAAACTTAACGAAAAGGCGAAGATCACTCCATAAAGCAAGAGAAATAAAGAAATAGAAGAACAGCATACTATAGATAAAGAAAAAAACCCCTGAAGAGTCAAAATAATGTGTCGGATTAAAGACGAAAGCAAAATGGAAATGTTTGAATCAAAATGCACGCAAATAAAAGATGCACAATTTACACAATGAAAAACCTGTTTGTAAGATCAAAATCGCTTCTCACGCCGGTTTGTTATCAAGATTTGAGGGTTTTTTTCTTATTTTAGAAGGCAAAACAAAAGTATTTTGCATATTTTTGAAAGGCATTTTAGCAGGGTTGTACAAACAGACGGACAGGAACTGAATGAAGTTAAATAACTTGTTGTTGTCACTGAGCGTTAGCTTATAATCAACTTGTCTTACCATAAATTATTGCAAAAGCAATTATTAAAAAAGTAATAAAAACAGAAATATCTCAGTGAATACATAACCGCCAGGAGGAAAAAAAAGAAGAGGAAGAAAACAGAAAAGAAAAGCAACAAGGTCGAGAAACGGAACGCAAAAGCCGTCAAACAAAACATCTAACAATCATTCTTCATCATTGCTTTGATCCATCATGAGCTTGAGTAAATGTAGATCTACAAATGTACGAAAAACCGCCTGAGCAAATGACTTATGACAAATTTTTATTGTAATTTTTTTAATCGTGTACATGAGAAAATGAGAAAGTGTGTTGGTTATCGAAAATCATCTGTAACAGAAAATGTTTCATTAAAACTTGCTTTTTCAACATCTGAAGTTGTCTCCGCTTTGAAAGAGTTTCTGGACCTGATTTGATTAACTCTTATTTGCGAGGGAAAGCAACGCTTTGTCTTCAAAAATTTAGATTGGCTGCTGTCACTTCATCAATATCAATCAATCTTTCGCTGCCGATGAATCTATGAAAATGATAAATAAAACATACTGGCAAAAAGTATATAAATAATGATTTTTTGACCAGCTTTGACATATCTTAAAGCTGATGAACATCAGCAAAGCAATAAAAATTGAAATTGAGAATTTATGGCATGGTGAAAGAAAAGGAAGTCGCAAAGTCGCTGAGACCTTTCCAGATGCATTCTTGACGAACCAATGCAAGGAAGAAGAAGAAGTACAAGTTAAAGAAGATAGAGATAAAAAAACTGAGGGATTTCTATTTCATATATACAGTTAAAAGTTAAAAGTACTAAAACACCCAAACAAACACTATAACGGAATACTAAAATAGAGAAAGTGGCTTACCACCGGTCTCATATTCATCTGAATGCCGACGTTAAATAAATTCACTGTCCATTTTAAATTACATTGTGCAAACTTACATGTATTTCAAATATCCCTCCATTTTCCTTATACTAAAAATATAATATATTTTTTTCTGTATTTCGATTGATTAACAATGTCAAATACCCAGGGGGAAGAGGGTTGGTGGTGAGCCCAAAGGGACATCCTGGTCGAAAGAGGAACACCCAAAAATCTCATGACACTAACAAAAGAATTGGGGAGATCGAGACAGTGCATCATTGTTCCGTGTGTTCTTCTCGCCTATATGTGACTTTTAAGAGTGTAAATGCGGATAGCTTATCGTCGAAGACTTAAAATGGTGAGTAGGAATGAGATATATTCTTGATATCGGACATAGTTACTTTGTGATAATAGTGAATGACGTAGCTGTTGTGCCGGAAAATTGCGGGAACGTACCGTATCGGAAGCGGCCGTCCGACCAAAGATGGACTTTTGAAACGGATACTCCTGACTGGACCCTTCATATTTATGTTATAAACGGAATGAGTGTTGTAGCCACCGAGGCCTTCAGATCCGTACGTGCAAAGTTTTCAGCCTTTAGAATTAAGATGAATAAAGATTTAAAAGTAATGAACTAGAAAAACGTTGCCAATATTTTTTGTCGTTCATCGTTTTTGTCGTCATCCATTCTGACTTTCTTTTTGTCTATTTTTGAAATATTTCTTTTTTAGATTTTCTTTCAATTGGTCATTCATTCATTCAGTCATTCAGTCATTTTATTTTCATTATTCCGTTAAACTTTTTCTATCTATTTCTATTTTCTATCTGTCTTACCAGCATCGTTAATTATTTCGTTGACAGTTTTTGATTATCATGCATTCGGGTTTTTTATTCTACTTAGACCTTTATATCATTAATCTTGATTTCATCCATCCATCCATCCATCCATCCATCCATCCATCCATCCATCCATCCATCCATCCATCCATCCATCCATCCATCCATCCTTCCATCCATTTATTCATTCATTCATACATTCGATAATACAATTAATTATACCAGCAAATTACGCCTCTGAGAGTAGTTTAAAAGTGGTGGTGAAGTAAAATTAAAAGAAGACAAGAAACATGTGCTAAGATATCAAAGAGGATTTATAGTTTGCATGAAGACCCTAACAATAAAACAAAATGAAGGCAAACATCTTTACTACTCAGTTCATATAATTATCAGGAATCGACATATAATTGGTTTATACGTGTTTTGAAGAGGAAGTCAAAATTTTATTTTTAAAAAACATTTTCAAATAAAGTGGATTAATTCTGGGCGTCTGACGACTCTTTCAAACTACACATAAAATTTGATACATCGTATAGCCATCATCATAGCGTGCTTGGACCTATTTCTTTGAAACTGACTTGCATTGCCTAAAACCTATTGTTTATTCTATTGTTTATTATTTATGATCAGTCATAGTATTACGTAAAAGAAAAACCGTCATGAAGTTCACTCACGAAATGTCCATTAGCTGATCGGCTTTACAGCTAATTCAACATCCTGAATTTACTCTTCATAGCTATAAAGATGGTCAAAAAAAGATAAAGTTGTCCGCTAGCGGTAGAAAGAAGCGGATTAAAACAATTAATTCATTTGAAAACATTTCGTTTTAGCCAAAACACTGTGAACCAGCAATGTATGACTGGCGGTGTGTTTATGAAAGATTTTTTTTTGTTTTTACCTCGAGAAATGCAAAGCAAAGAAAACATTTTGTTTGAGTGGGTGTTGAAAAAACGTCACTGAAAGAAAAGCCCTGAAAATGCATTAACTTCACGGTGCATTTCAAGCTCTTTTAACAAAATAAGTGATTTAGAGAACTGTTTTAAGTTGAGCATGAAGTGGCTCTCTCTGTGACTTGATTGCAATAAATCGTTACCATTATACGTCGTCTTTTTGAGTGGGTTTGAAGAGCATTAAGTGGTTTTGAAGTACCAACGGCGGCGAAAAGAGAGGTAAAATTGTACATTTTCCTGTTGTTATTGTGAGTCTTGAAGGCTAGTGAAATGTAACAATTAAGATGAAAAAAGATTTTCCATCGCTTGTTTCAATGTATAAATAGATGCCTTCTTATTTTTATTTCTCAACTAATACAATTTTCTGTTGGAAGAGAATACTAATAAACAAACATTTGTTTAATGTGAGATTGTTGATTCATTCATCCAATTCTCGATGGGTGCGCCGCTATCCCTTACAGAATCAGTTAGATCATTGGTTGTCCAGAGGATTAGTAAGTCAATTGCACGTTTTCCATCAAATAACCTATGCATCATTTTATTCTTTTTTTTTTTCTTATATCAATCATATCATTCTTCTATAAAATCATCTAGAACATAGGCAGGCAATCATTAAGCTTACAAATCTGCAGAAATGATATTCATTTGTGGACGTTTATCACCAGTTTTTATAGGGATATTTTTCAGTTATTTTTTCTCTTTCTTTTTGTTTTGTCCTATTCTGGGGTTTAATCATTTCCTTGAGAATCAAAATATAAATCGTAACCATCCTTGTTGAACAAACAACAGGCCTTAATGAGAAATCGTTTGTTAAAGTTCATGGCGCAATATGGCCGAAATGACGTCGCATACAACCCAACAACTGAATTTGATCTGTCCATCTCCAAGACAACTACCAAATAACCAAACATCTGAGTTTTCAACCAACATTTTTATTTGCCAAATTCGATTATAAATTGAATCAAGCCTATGATGCAACATATAACGATAAACTGTCCAGTAAGTTATAGCAACGTATTTTGGACTCGTTTATTGACCTAAAATTTCTCATAAAGATAATGCAACCTCATAGCAACCTTGGAATAAGGAAATAATTTCTGTTCAAAATGACAGGTATGAAAAATACTCTCATTGCTTCAAACTCTTTCCTATCTGTCCTGTAGACTCTTCATATATTTACAAGATTTGACTTCTTCCACCCAAGCGTTTCATGCAGTACAATCACTTTATCCTCTGTATGCTCGGTACTTGCCAGCATGCCTCAGTCTGTGCAGGTAGGCACTGTAGCGCGTCTTTGGAAAGAAATTGGACCTGCAGCAGGCAGGGTGGCAGGTAGGTGCACAGTGGTTTGCGCAGCTCTGGTGACAGGGTCCTTGGGGTGGTGGAGCAGCAACAGAGTATGGTACAGACGCAACTGGAACGGGTAATCCGTAAGGTTGTTGGTATGGGTATTGTTGACCTTGGTGACCGGGTTGACTAGCAGGGTGGAGGAAAGGCTGCCACTGACCACCAGCATATGTATGGCCAAGAACCTGAACGGCTTTTTCCTCGGGTTTCTCTTCCTCCTTTTCATTCTTTTCTTCATCGCTCGTCTTTTCATCGCTTTCCTTGTCATTATCCTTGGGGTTCTCTTCTTCTTTCTTTTCTTCGTTATGATGGGCATTGTCGGTAGGGTATGGTGCGAAAGGGTCAGTTGTGGCTGGAACTGTAGATGGCTGTATTACCACTGGGTAACTTAGCGGATGAACCTGTAAATGAGTGGGTTGAGGTGGTGGTGGTGCAAGATGGATCTCAGGAACGTTGGTCTCAGGTTGTGGCTGTGCCGCAGGGTATGATGGACATTCATTGGGATAAGGAGTAATTTGGTATTGTTCTGGTGCATGACAGATTTGAACACCACACTGTTGTATTTCTGGGACAATACAAGGCTGAACAAGATGGATCTCAGGAGATTCTGGTGGGCACTCTGACTCAAAACATTCTGAAAGAAAAGATGGATGCTTAACAGCTAAGAAAGAACGTAAATCAAAAGGGTTTATTAAAAAAGTAACCCATTCGTTCCAATTTTCAGCTCCTAGAGCTGCTACGTCTAAAGCACGACGACTGGAAAATGGCCGAATGCAAGTCAGGCAACCTTGGTGTGATATTGGTGTAACCAATCATAGCTAGGCTATTTTTATTGATGATCTGCAAGATTAGATTTGCAATTATACGAAAATTGTGCGAAACCGTGGTCAAATGGCAATAGACCGTTGTAGGTTTTATTGTTGTTATAGTAATTACCTGCATGAAGGATGCTGTGTGGTTTAAGAATGGCTTCAAGAACTTTAAGATGTTTTCCTTCACATCCAAACTTCAGCACAAATACAGCAACCGATTCATTTGTTGGCGAATTGCTGTTAAAATACAAAAAGAAAAAAGAAAAAAAGAAAAAGGAAAACCAAAACCATAAATCATGTTAAAACACTGTAAACTCTGAAGATAGTAAAACTACAACTGTATCATACATACATACATACATCAACTTTATTTAAACACGATATTATTTTAAAATCTGTCGCTTATGGGGTCGTGTATCTAAGAAACTTCAGTAGACAGATCTGGTTTTGAAAGCTGAGAAGAATGTAAAAATATATATGTTTAAAAGATGAATACTTACATAACCTCGACG
This sequence comes from Telmatactis stephensoni, assembly GCA_029948255.1. Taxonomy (NCBI): domain Eukaryota; kingdom Metazoa; phylum Cnidaria; class Anthozoa; order Actiniaria; family Isophelliidae; genus Telmatactis; species Telmatactis stephensoni. The sequence goes on from JALIZF010001761.1 coordinate 614,284, forward strand.
AATTTCAATGATTGGAAACAAGGATAGCATCTATAGATCAACTTAATCTGTAAAAGTACAATACAAAGCTTGTAACTTTGTTGTGGAGTTCTATGAACTAATTTTGTTGTATGTTGCATTAAAAAAGTGGATTTTTTGGTATTTCAATTGTTTTTCTTTTCGTTTCTTTTCTGGATAAGATATTTAAATTTTTTTTCTCATTTGTGGATTTCTTGCTGAGTAGGTGGAAGTCATTAAACTTACATTTTCACAAATGTTGCATTCCATCTTGTCATATCCTTCACTCCCTGGAGGGCTTGGAGGGGGTTTCAAAAGCTTCACCGCAACTTTGAAATTCTGACCTGTAGAAAGAGATTTGAATAAATACCAACGTATATTTTCACTATTAGGCACATTCACTCTGTGGGTGATCAAGCGAAAACGAGGTACGGGACGGGGAGGGAATCCCCAGTATTAGGTTCTCTAACCAACATAAACATATTATTTTTGACTTGATTTAATTTGGTAAAAAAAGATCTCGATGGTCTGATCATTTCAGGTGAGGTGGCAAAGTCCCCTAGCGGATGAAGTCTCATAACTTCCAGCACGCTTGAGTGTCCATAATTATTACGAAGACGCAATGTCCAATATGGGCACTTTGATATGGCAGCGAGTTAAATATTGGTGTCAAAACTAGTTTCAAAGCATGTTCGTTATGAAATATGGCAATTCCTTCTCTTACTTCATTTCAACATGCCATAATATTTTTTTTTGTATTTTGGATCATGTCATATCCGTGGCTGTTAGATTTCTTTTTCTCAATTTCGCAATTGATTTATCAGTAGTCAGCCTTTATGAAATGTGTAAACATCATGCCCCTAACACAGTACTAGTGAACGTTTCAAAAAATCTACACTAACTTAAATTACTTACATTTTAGGTTATGAGACTCACTTTTCTGGATTTCCTCTGAAATTTAACAAAAAATACACGCATTTTAATATGAGACCATGCAAATAAAAATATTGAAAAACTGAATATGATGTCACCACGTATACAATTCGCTTATAATGTCATTACTATTTGCAGAAACTATGAAGAAAAGTCACTTTTTCCCAAGTACAGGCACTTTTTGCCAAAAATATGGATGGAGAACTTTGATACTGTAGCTGTGTTTATTGCATTAGCAACCTATGTGGTCAATACCGTAATGTTAAGTTCTCTACTTATGCGAAATCTGCTAAATGAAAATTTAATGTAATCGGGAACAATCTCTGGTAGCATACCACCGGATGAATTGCTGTAGATCAATGGAAAATCCCCTCCTGCAGATGTTATTAGCAGATAAAAGCATGTTTCAAGATTACCTGAAGTTTCGTTGTGAGGAGGTAAAGTTGAATTGTGGGCTATCTCAGTATTGTTGTTATTAGTAATTGAATCAGTTTGAGTGATTGGAGGTGGAGCTTGAATTGTAATACTTTGACCTATATCTGCAGCTTGGACTACAATAAAGGTGCATTTGATTAACATTTTACGCATTATAGCAAATAAATACATTACTAGAATCACTTCTTCAGGTTAATCTTACAACGTTTGTTGAAAATAGAGCTCTTTTGTATTTCAGAGTGTGTATCCAAACTAATACACAGTCAGAGCATAGCGTGCTCAATTGTAAACCGTTCTAAAGTTGAAATTAGTTTTAAGGCCCTTGTAGGTATGTGCAAGATATAAGGGGTGTTATAGAGAAGCCTTCCTTATGGTACACCCCAGGGAACCTCTCTTCTGGATGGGTTAGTTAGGAGCTCTGGCGATGACCAGATGAGGGTTTGAGTCCCTCCGATCTCTTTGTAATTTCTCAAGAGAATCATGAAAGCAAATATACAAGGGAGTTAAGAGATTGCTTATAGTGCTCGTCGACCCTCAACCATGAGGAAAACGGAACAACAAGGTACGTGCACCGTTCGGCTTTATAATTAATGGTACATTTTGCTACCCTTTTTCATAATAATAATAATAATAATAATGAACATTTATATAGCGCCTATCCAAAATCTGCTCTAGGCGCTTTACAAAAACATATAACATGCATGGTAGACTGTGAGCATAGGATGGCGCCTTGAGCTGCCGCTACACAGTCCGTACCATTAAAATTAATTTTAAAATACACTACAAATTACTGCACTACAAATTACTGTTTAAAATTACAATCAAAACACAATAAAATAAAAGTTCACTGATGCATGATGGCCGTTGGCTCAGTCAAGCTCATCCGCCCTTTGACAGGTCTTGTTTTTATTCCTGCTGGGTGTCATGCCACCCTCCTCACCAGAAAGAACCTGGTGGGGGAGCCGGTTTAGACGCCGACGACCCGTCCATGTGGCAGGTAGTACTGGGTTACATGTTACCAGTAGCAGGCTCCAGCCTGACCTGATCATGAAAGATGCTAGATAGAATTCCTTTTCTATACCCAAAGCCGCGTACCGTACCCTACTCCTTACTCTTTACCCTTTTCAACACCTTTAGCCTAAAGGTGGAGCATCCCCGTTTAACCAACTATGGCGAGTCCCCACGGGAAAGCCTAAAATATATCTGGAATAGACTACATCGCTAGTCTGCTGCAGCAATGCATTCTGGGCTGTTAACTCAGTAAAATAATACTGAACAAAACATTTACGGCTTTTGTTTGGTGTTATTTAACTGAGACAACATACAGTCCCAGAATCAATTGCTGCGGCAGAAAGGTGGGCCACTACCATTGGAACGAAGCTTGTGATTATTTTCAAATAACAAAAGCAAAGAATGTGTGGATTATGATGAACAATTCCTTTTGTTCTACATGTTAATCTCTGTCCTTTGTTTTGTTTTACTGTTCTTTGTTAGTTTGAACAAATCACAAGCACTGTTCTGACTGTAGTGTATACTCCCGGCAGAATAGCGATATAGTCTGTGTTCTTGTAAACCTAACTCCTTGTACGATAATGGAATTCATGAGAGACGGAAAACCGTCTCGGAATGCAAAGTCGTCTTCGAATTCAAACATCTTCTAAATAATGGCCCACGTTATACTAGAGATGAATTTATAAGTTCTTATTATATGATTGAGTCGGGTTTCTTTGTTATTCATAGCACTTTATATCGCTTATTTCACGATCATTATGAATTCAAGGGTTTTATATGGATCTTTCCCGGGATGTATCTGTATACATCCCTTGAATTTATAATTCCCGGGTTTTATACAGATACATCCCTTGAATTTATAATTTCGTCCCATACTTTCTTAGACCATCTATGTGTTGATCGAGACTTACAAATTTTCTTAGAAAGATACTAAGTAGCGATTACTGGTGAAAAAAAAGTCTTTGATTAACGACTGGTATTCGAACCCGAGACCTTCTGCACTCCTTTACCCTCCTTTAGCCACTATACTACTGAGCTAACTGATGAAATTTCTTCAACAAAAAAACGTTTTGTGTATTATCATGAAGTTCGTTAGTATTGCCCTGAATAGAATTGAAAAGCAATTCTTTAGGGTTTCCTTCTGTAAATTCAGTAACAATGATCTAATCAGTGATTGTGTTTTTGAATGGTTTTTGTGTGAAACCCTCCTCAATCACATAATAAGGCAGATAAATACCTCGAACCTCGGCTTTTATCCATATACATCCCTCGGGCCTACGGCCCTCGGGATGTATATGGCTAAAAGCCTCACTTCTCGGTATTTATCCCTTCCGTATCTTAAGAAGACGTGAAACTCCTCTCAGAAGCCTACTGAGATTTCATCAAACGAGCTTCCATTTAAAGAGTTTTCCGTATCCTTGTTTCTATTATAAATTCAGCTGATGGTCAGGGATTGCATAGCCGTCTTTAAGAACAATTATAATAAAGTTTAACACTAAGAAGCAAAAATTGTTTGCATAGGGATGTGCCACTAGAGCTCTCAAAACCACCATATGTTATGCACATGAATTAGATGTGCTATAAATACTTGTAAAGATACTTACTAATACCACTGCTGACCATAAGTACTGCAAATGCAGCAAGAATGTGTTTTTTGAACACCATATCTGTCCAATCAAATAAAAACAAAATACAAAATTAAAAATACAACAAATTAAAAGCAATTAAGCACATAGGCAAATAGTGAATAAATTCATAAGCTAAGAAATCGATCAACTGACAAAGACGAATTTCACACAGTTGTTCATTAATCAACAGTAAAATGTTTAAAATGAACAAAATCTTTGTGAAATGTCGTTGATTTCTTGTCTTCATATTAAGCGCTTTTGCAACGAGTGTATAACAGCACGGGAGTTCAGAGTGTGGTATGTAATAACCCGGTCTCAATTGGTATAAGTAAAACTAAAAAGGTATTATTTTCACTTAAAAACATACACGATATTCACATTTCAATTAAGTATTTAGTAAATATACCGCCGTAGAAGTGTAACAGCTCAGATCGAAGGAAGGAATAAACAACAAAAATCCAGCGAAGGCTCGAGCAAATATGAAAAACTTTCATCAAAATAATGACATTTCAATTTGTATTTTTTAGCGTACAAGAAGTTGATGGGATCTCATTAATTGTTGTTACACTGCTATTATTAAATTGTCAAAGGTAGAAGACCAAAAAATGCACTTACCGCAGTAGCTTCTCCTTCCTACGTTGTATGAAACACGAACTGAAAATTTGATCTATGTGTACAAGAACACGACGTGGTGGTTCTAACCTTTGGCTTATGAACTCATGGAACTTGATCTCATCGTAACACTTTTTGTCTTCCCACCAGACAAATCTGTCGTTTTTGTGTGAAGTACTTGCTTTAACTTCTATCACAAAATTGGGTACTAAGGTCAAGTTTTGGTAAATTTTGTTCGCGATTTTGCTTTTAGTTGTCTTGGACATTTACAGGAATTGGACATTACTGAATGGTATATTCCTTTGAAATTATAGTAAAACATATCAAATGAATTGTGGTACTAAAACCATACTTTTTGCAGAAAAATAACTGGTTTGAAAAAAAAATTGTACTTGACTAGCTTTTCCTGCTGGTTGCTAGCATTTGACCCTTAACTTAAAAAGAATTTATGATAATAAAAAAACAACAATCGTTTTTTGCTGAATTTTTTATCATGTTAATTGTCGTGGACAAGGAACTATGAAGGAAAAGAGGAAGAGGAAATATGCGTTCTATATACTCATGGGGAATCATAAGACATTTCTCAGATAGGTAAATTAAAATCTTCAAATATCATTCTATTTGAAAAACTATGACTTTCCACGAATAAGCTATACGTGGGTGTACTTCTATATATGTTGATTATAAAATATTTGAGATATAACGCGCGCTGATTGGCTGGCTACCATGTTTAAATCAGATGACAGAGACATTGCACGCACAAAAACGTCTAAAAATTTTATAAAATGAATATAAAACGATCGCTTATGTCTCTGTACTGTGGTAAATTTACACCTCGTGTTTCTAAGCTTGCATTTCTCTTGCTCTACATCTTCCATTGTGTTTATATCACAGTACAGAGATATGCGCGCGCGTTTTATATTGCTTAAATATGTTTTGTCTGATTTGGAGAACTACTAAGGCTAAGTATTGACATCTAACAGATAAAAAAACCATTATGCTTTCAGTGTAAATACAAATCTGACGATTTTGACAATTTTTCACGATTGTTTTGAAATACAACTGTTGATAACGTTATTTAGGGTTTTTTATATATTGCAGCTGCCTCTTCTTGAGGGAACGATTCCACAAATACTCGTCGCAAAGCGAGGCATTTTAAAAACTCACTCGTTCATGCAATCGACCACAAATTCGACATCAGCAATTTATAATGCATGTATTTATGTTTTCCCCTGGCTATGTCACACAAAACTATTAAAATGTGCTGCTGCTTTTCTTGAAGCTCGTTTACTGGGCAAGGCACTAACTCAACACACCTCAGTTTGGAGTGTTATGGCTGTGGGCGAAGGGACCCACAGCCGCTTTATTAAAACATCCAACATAAGATACACCATGTTAAAATATGATATGAAGTGGATGTACGAAATCTAGACTTGCCCCAGTAAAGGTGAGGGCACGAAAACGCTAGATGATGTTGGATACATCAAGGCAAGGGGAGGAGGAGGGCAAAATTAAAGCTACGAGCTTATGTAAAGTCTGGCCGATCAGAATGAATCACTTGGTCTGACAGCTCACGTGTTGTGCTGTCCCCAATTTGTGGGGTGGGGGGGGGGGGCACTCAAATGGAAGTACTGCGGCAAATAAGGAAACTAGTTCTGATTTTGAGAAACACCGTTTGTAATATTTGACTTTTTGTGTTTCTTTCTGGCAATTTAATATGCACATACGACAAGAAGGCTAACTATTGAGACGAAAAGGGTTTTCAAAATATATTAAGGTACGTTTGGTAAAAATGAAATGCTATAATGTTATATAATGTTCTTTAATCAGTCTAGTGGAAAAAAACCTTACACAGAATTTTGTGAACCAAAACTTTCTTGACTCATTTCTTTGTAAAATCTGACTAAACTGGCTTATCACTTATAAGTGCCACCGCTGCATTTGCACGCGGGCGCATGACCGGAATTGTTAGTGATGCATTGTTAATTGATTTTAACAGGAAGCATCACTTTGTTTCATCGATCGGTTTGGTAAGGTCGATTCGATTTGATGAGCAGGCAATACAATACAATTACAATACAGTCTTTATATATTTTGCATTTTCAAACAGATTGTTACAATAATAAATTTTTCCTTCATATCAAAAACATCTCTATAAAAATATGTCGTTCGCACGGCTGTGAAGTCTATTCCATATTTGGGTAGGCATTACCTTATTTGGCAGTCACGTAGATTTTCGGTAAACAGGAAACCCAATAGTAGAAACACAGGAAGCCCGCACGAACGATACAATATGTTTGTTATGTTTTACACTTATAAGAATTCTTTGTATTTTCTGTTGCATGCCAAAGTTGTAGGTTATGTAGAGGAAGTGCCTTTTCTGTGTCTGGGCCATAAAGCGTTGCAAAGAATATTAATCTCATGACATGGGTTTGTTTCTTTTGGATCTTTTTTCTATCTCAGTTTTGTTAGCACTATACCCCAGGCCAAAACTGTATAAAAGATTTACGGATGTACACACTAATTCCATATTTTTCCAGTTTTTGCAAAAGAATTTTATGGTTTACTGTGTCAACTGAATGGTTTTGGGAAATCTAAAAAGATGCCACATGTAATTCCTTGCTTAGTGTCTGTTATTTCAGTTATTGCCTGAGCTTTCGCTCTACCCTTTCTGAATCCACATTGGTATTTGTATAAGATTTTAAATTTAGAAAGTAGTTAGAAAGCTGCTTGTAAACAAATTTTCCAAATATTTTGCGAAAGTAATAGGACAGTAATTTTTGGGATCTGTAGGTGTCCCAATAATGTCCCTTCCTCCCTACCCTTCTTCTCCGCTCTCTCTCTCTCTCTTTCTCTCTTTATCGAGAGAACAAATTAGTAATGCATGAACCTTTCATAGCTTCAATTTTTCCTTTAATAAAACCTAACATAAAACGTTAGATGACTGATACTATGCAACTTAATGTACCAAGTAAGATATCACTACTTTAATCAATTACATAAGTTATGACGTAGAGACGTCTGAGTAGGACGTCATATGATGTCATACGACGCCAGGACCCAGCAGTTGTAGCATTTGACAGTGATAAATGAGCCCGTCAGAGCATCGATCAACTATGGTCAGAGGCAACTCCTGATTGTATATAGTGCCATATTTACAGTTAAATATTCATGAACAAGCTGTAGACAGCGAATGTTAATTTACTAATTGTGAGAGTCTATAAACAACCTACAAGAATACGTTTTAGAAAGTGCTATTTTTCTTTTGTACGATTCTTGAAATTCACGTATATCGTGCATATTTGACATGATGCTGTTTTTGTGCATTGTTGCAGTACAGTTGACAATCGATAACTCGATGCTCGCGCTAACCCAAACCAAAACTAATTCCCTTGTTGATTTGTTCCGTTCATCTACTGTAATTTTACCTCTTGATAACTCGAATCTGCCGTTGCCCTTGAGAGCGCTGAATTATCGAAAGACAACTGTGTTACTTTCTGTGTATAAATTTTAGATATTTGCGGCCCTAGTTCACTTTCGAAAGTAGTACACGCAGTAATACATTCGTATTTACATAATAGATATTAGCAAAGACAATTTCTCATGAAAATAATCAATATATTACGTAGTCTTTGCTTATATCACTAGCGAAAACTGTCTAGTCCTCTATGATTAAAGTTTTTTGTTTAGAAGTAATCTTCATCGGCGAGAGAGTAATGATACAGTGGTTTTCCATCCTTCGTCAGCAATCGTACAGGATGAGGCTTGGCCACCTTCGATCTACAACACACTGGTGAACAAACTGGGCCACAGGTGGCTGGGCATCCTACTGGGCAAGTATGGACTACTGGTGGTGGTGGGGGTGGTGGTAGTGGGGCACCACAAGCTGGTACAGAGCATGCTGGGACAACAGGGCAAGCAGTAAGCATGGTGCATCCTGGGACTGTTTGTGCGAGTATCGGAGTTTTAGGACATTTACCGTCTTGACAGGCTGTAGTAAAAAATGCATGGAACGTTATTAGTGTGTTAAACAGCTGTACTTTAACCTCTGTTCTAAATATTGCCGATGTACTTATTCAAATTCCATGTAGTCCTAATCGCGCAAATATATAATATTGCTTTGGTAGTTTGTTGTAGTACCACTATACCAAAACCACTGATTTTGTCATCATTTCCTGCCCTGACGTTCTGTTTTTACGACATATCCTGCTTCCCGTAATCTCAAGTGTCAAATCAAACTTACTTGCTTTAACAATAGCACCCTTCTGTAATTTCTTAATCAGTGGTTTCAGATGTGCAGCTTTGCAGGCGAACCTTAGGACAAGATGTACAACCGTTTCTTTGTTTGCTGTCGCCCTAGAAAACCAAAAACGGAATAAGGTCAATTGGCTTGGTTTGTCTATAGTAAAGCAAGGGTGGCCGAGCGGTGAGAGCGCCGGTCTGTCACCGCTGTGGTCCTTCGTTCGATCCCCGGACGGGGCATCACATGTGGCTTGAGTTTCTTGTTCGTTCTCTCCCTTGCTTCGAGGGTTTTTTCTCCGGGTTCTCCGGTTTTTCCTCCCTCGGTAAAAACGAACTAGTTTCGATCTAAGCTGTGCTCCGTGATCAGACATGGGTCGTATGGTGGCTGCTACGTGTATGTGTATGTAAATTTGTATGTAAATGTGTGATTGTTCAATTGTCTCGTAATGAAAGCGACCTCGTAAACCTTCGACTCGATCACGTTGAGCTGCGCCCTTCGTAATTCAGCACTTAGCTGCAAGGAAGGGTGATGAGCTACTCCTAATTTATTTATTTATTTATTTAGTAAAATGAAGCGGGTAAAATTGTTGCAATATGAATGCAAGCAATTCCTGTTGCCCTCGGACTTTGTGTTAACTGGTGAGGTAGTCCCGCCCAGTCTTTCAGTCTTCAATCCCGGTTCTCCCTTATCCCATATGGCACTAGGATACCTAGTAAGAAACAGTCTTCACTGGAGGCTATGCTTATGGAATACATACGTTGTTTTAACAAAATGCACACTTCTATAGCATGGGTAGCATCTGTAGATAGTTCTTATCTGATGGAGGAAAGATGGAACATTAGCAATGGTTATTGATTTTAAATTAATAAGTTGATTATACTTCAAATTGCTCAAGATTCTCTCCAACAGAGGTCCGAAAGCAGGAGGCAAATTATTTCACTTCTTAGGCCCCTCTCCCTTTGCAGTGGGGACAGGAAGAGAAATTAACCCTTTGCATTCAGGAGCCCGTTTCTTGAAAGACCCGATAATTTTACGAGTGAGCTTATTCTATAAAGTTTTCGGGTTTTTTCTCGATGGGCGCGTTATTTTCAATTTCTAAGAATTTACAGAGAATTTTGTGGATGCTTGCGCACTATTGTAATTTTCCCGTTAATGAACGGACCTGTAAAGCTCACTTTCGGGTCTTTCGAGTAACGGGCCTCAGGATAGAAATGCACGGAAGATGAAGGACATTGAATGTCTAGTGTTCACTATTAATGGAGCCTCGCTCTGTTGTGAGGGCCATGCCACTCCAGTGTTGGAGTGGCTAAAGCTTCATAAATAAATAAAAAATGAATTCATCCATTGGCAACACTGAAATAATATATTGATATTTATAAAGTATCTGAGATATAACGCGCGCACGCTGATTAGTTAGCTTAAAGAACAGAACCACACTCGTGCACTGAAAGGTCGAAAAAAAAAAATTATAAGTTACTCTCGAAGTTGACAGTTACGAGTTGCCGACGTTAAATGAGGCCGTTTACCTTTACCATTACAAAAGCAATCAGTAGTTATAAACACTTTGAAATTGATAGAGCGAGAGGACAACAACCACGACAACAACAAGACAAACACTGACGAAAAGCAACCTAGAAAAACACTCGGTACGCGGTGTGATTAATTATTGTTAAAAATAACAATGGTGATGCTGGAAATGTTACAAACAAAGCAAACTTACCGTTTTACAAATGCCACATTTCATGTTGTTATATGCTGGTGTTCCTACTTTACCAGGTGGGGCTTTGACAAGTTTCATTTGAACCGAGTAGCTGTAACCTAGAAATGGTTAAAAAAAGTTACACGTTAACGCACCGACAGACAGACAGACACACAGACAGATAACACAGACAAACAGACATGCAGACACACACAGACAAACAAACACACAGACAGACAACTAATAAGAGATAGACCTACTATTCATCGAACGAACGATAAACATACAAATAAATAATAAAAATACAAATGAATGAATTAAATAATGTATAAATGAATCGCATGAAATAAACGGGCAAAGAAGCAAAACAAACCAAAACAAACGAGCAGTAGAAACAAAGAAACATAAAAAACAAACAAACAAACAAACAAACAAACAAACGAACGAACGAACAAACGAATGGACAAACGGACGAATGGATGGATGGATAGAAGGATGGATGGGTGAATGAATGAATGAATGAATGAATGAATGAATGGAAGGATGGATGTGTATGGATGGAAGGTTATGAGTAAGTGAATGCCTGAAGAGACAAACAAACAAACCAAAACAAACAAGGAATAGAAGCAAGCAGACAAGCAAACGTTTAACTATACCATTGTAGCTACTTACATTGTAGATTTTCTGGAGCATTTGGGTTGACTGGTGTGGTAGGTTTGGTAGGTTTGGTAGCCTTGGTTGTAGGCTTTGTGGTCGGCGTTGTTTTTGGTGCTATGAAGTCACAGTAATGATGAGAACATTTCAACTAATTTAAAAATCGATGTTCATTAAAGTATGAACACCGAGATTGTCGAGCGCCAAAAATCTATATCGTCATGTAGATCTTCATATGTTAAATGTTAAGAGGAGATTTTTTTTCCACGACAAGCAATAATGGCGAAAAGCGCCAAAAACTAGACCGTCGTGCTAGTTTTAATCCAAATTTTCGTTTTGGATTAACACTCAAATCCTTATTCTAAAGATTAAAAACTGTGTACCAAGATAAAATACCTGTTTAAAACAGATTTTTGAATTGTACAAAGACTTTTTCTTGACTTTTTCTTGTGTTGGGATTAAGCTTTTTCAAGCTGAATATAAAGAAAACTTACAGCAAATGAGCAAATATGAAGGCCTAAACCTCATTTTCGATCCAAATTATTCGCTTTGGATTAACACTTTGATTCAACTTTCATCGGCCAAAACTACTTACAAACAGCTTAAACTTTCTGACAGAAATGATTTTAGCTTTGAACAACAGCTATTCTTCAACTCAAGCTGAGTTTTTGTTGTTCACTGCTCGAACTTGAAAAAATATCTCCTCTTAAAGCACGGATTGGCTGTTCGGGTTGGTGTAGGTTGCACATTCAGGTTCAGAATGTATGACACGGCTTGACTGCCGTTACTTTTTGTGGAGTAAGGGTATCAAGGAGTAAATCAATCTAATTCCTTACTTCGATTCATTGCGACCTCACGTTACGGATGTTGCTGCATATATATATTAACAGATGTATTCTAAAAATACTAGAAACAACAGAATAGTTCCTCCATATATATGTAACTATCCCACATACAATCTTAATCAAGTAGAGAAATAAAAATCTTATTTGCGAGTAAACATTTCCAATTTTTTCTATATACTCACGTGGTTGAACTCTGTAAACAAACATGGTATTTGTATTTCCAATACAGTCCACTCCCTTGGTGCAAGGTTTAGCACCCCATGTGTTGCACTGACCAAGAGGTACAGATCCTTCCTTGGCGTAAAGATTACCAGTCCTGCATTCAGCTGGTATTAAACCAATCAGTAAGTGAGTTTTATCACGTGCGTTGACTGATAGCTACTAAGGGTCTGATTGATATAAGCTATGACCTAATTCGCCTTTGTTATAGGCTAAACAATTTTGCATTTAGACGGTTCGCTTCAAAATTTTTTTCGATGGTTAACGGTTAATCCATTTGGCACTCCTACTTGAGATCAGGATATACATGATATACATAATATGGGGATATACATGATCTCAAGTAACAGTGCCTAAATGGATTATTTGGCATTTCCCATTACACTGATACAAGTTTCTCTCTCTTCCCTTTCCCAAGTTTCTTTAAAGATTACACTATGCGTAACAAGGGGTGTTGTGCCTCTGATCACAAAATGGACAACAAAATCAGAAAGAGCGCCTTTATCATTTTTTATAAGTATCAGAGTTTTTATTGCTATGGTCCAATTAAGGATAGAATCGTTTGAAAATCTTAAAATTAAACCTGATTTTTTTTTAAAGAAATGTATAGTTCATATAGTATTTGTAAAAAATATGCAATTTCGAAAATGTATAAATCTTCTCCAACTCCGTAAAAACAATAACTTAAAGATGCTCTTTCTGATCATGTCGACCATTTTGACATCAAAGTTGATATTTCAATGACATGTATCACGTGACCAGGTCCTGCAAAGGGCCTATTCTAACTGCAATAGTTTAACAACAGCAAATTAACATAACTGAGACATATCAGGTTTTGTACAAGATTGTAGTTTTTAAACTACAAATAACAACAATGGCAGCAGCAGCAACAGCAATATCAAGGTTTGTAAAAGATTATAATTTAACTAAACTAACTGTTCTTACCAACATTTCTGATACCAACAACGTTTGACTTTCCTCGCTTTGCTACACATGCGCAGATAATCTTTCGTAAGTGACTATCCCACTGTCTATAGTTAACTTTCGTTGTGAAAAGTAGATTTGGGGACGATACTTTAACATTTGCTGACTTAAAACAGCCTAATCGAACAAGTTTGACACCAGGACAGCCTACAAAGAAACAGAAACATGCTTTGTAAAATACATCTTATCACAAACAACATGCAGATTTAGCCAACGCGAATCAAGAACATAACCGAACGTTACATGGCCGAAAAAAAATCACATTCATTTATTGCGTGACTACCGTGAGGACATCGCGACACCAGGTTAATTCAGCACGCCATTTCCTTTCCTTTCCATTTCCTTCCTCTTCTTGGCGTCGGTGACGTCAACGCTAATTTTGAACATGTAGTTCGTCATCGCGCACAGAGTTCTATTTCACGTTACGTCGTGTTTGCTAGATCCGTCAACGGCCGCTTACACAATAGACGGCAGACAAATCGTCGGGGCGGAGGGTTTGTTTCTCTTTGTGGTCGTCTGTAGATGCGAATTTAATTTGAACTCGTCATTTTTGACGGAATTATCTATCCAGACGAAAAAGACAATACCGACGATTGAACAGAAAAAAATCGACAATTCCTGTTATTACACTACCGTCCTGACAGTTTTGTCTGTGTTATAGTACGTGTTCATAAGGACATGACTGGCGATGATGATGCCGGTGACGATAATGGAGATTATGATAATAGTACGTTGACTTACACTAAAACAGTTACAGAAACAATGCTAATGATTGGAATAGAATAATAATAAATCAAGATACAAAGAAACTTACTAATTGGTGCGTTTTGACCTGTATATACAAAAGAACAAAGTTAGTATGATATTACTGTTTATATCCTAAGCTTAAGAAATTAAATAAACTAAAAACGAATAGCGAGAATGTCTTACCACACACGATGGTTGCCAAGGCTACCAGCGGGAAAAGACGTAGAAAAACCATCTATAACAAATTTAGCAGCTTAGCTAGAATAAAATTTTATTGAGCTCTTACTCAATCACTCACTCACTCCGAACAAATGTTCACACTTGACGATATTGTGCGTAAAAAAGGAGAAAAAGGAGTTTCCACAGCAGGCGCTACTATCCTTTTCTCCTCTCCCAACTCCCTCACTAGCACCAGCTCCGAAAGCAAAGTTTGTCTAACACGGGAGGGGAGGGAAACGGCCATTCAGCGCTATTGCCTTTCTTGACGTCACAACAGTTTTCACAGTGGCAGCGAAACACATAGAATGCAGTTCAAGTAGTTAGCATCGAAATTACCCCTGTTTTGGCTAAAATCCGACTCACAACCAATGCCTTAAAGCGAGAAAGGTATATAAAAGTTCGAATTTGGCTAAAATTGTTGTGAATTGGTCAATTATGTGGCTATTCGTCGGAAATTCATTTTATGCATATGGACAAAATCCTCAGCAAATTTCAACAACTGCCAAGATAAACAATTAACACTTATTGACTGGGACCGAGGGAAACAGTATGTTTTGTGGTCCCGAGACCGCCAATGTTTCCCGAGGCTCCGCCGAGGGAAACATTGGCGGTCGAGGGACCACAAAACATACTGCTTTCCCGAGGTCCCAGTCAATAAGTGTTTTGTTATATACCAACTGTCAAAGAACAAAATAAAAAGCAAAACGTCGCTGTCTACAGTTAAAGTTTTTAATCAAAATTCACACAAAACTGACCTTTTATCGCACATAGTTTTTCGAAGAATTGTTGCAGCTCTTTTGGTGGCATTCCTGGTTGGTTATCATCTTTTTCTCGGAATAAATGTTGTATATTGGTCTTAAAAGTTTGACAATAAACACGAGTTTTGCCTCATTCATGTCCGAATGAATGAATTTGTAAACGCGCGCGCGCTGCCAAAAACGCGCCTTCAAAGCTCAATCTACTTCCGGTTTTGTTATTACCGGTCAATAAAACTCACTGTTGCCCGCTGAGAGTTGTTGCTGGGGAAACAGCAAAATTTATTGACGTTCACGTGATGCGCTCTCGCCCAATCAGAGCACGGAAAAAATTGACTTTGACAGTTGGTATATAACAAAACTATTTATTGAAGTCTATGGAAGTATCACTAACCCTTACGAGGAGATCGTACTGATAAAGTAGACTACGTAGCCTAGATTTTGGCCCATGCGAGCTTCATATCAATCCTTTAATGCATCGAGAGTGATTCAACATTCAGTATAATAGCGGTTAGTTTTGGTGACCAAAGGATTCTCAGCTTACCTGGAGGCACTAAAAGTTGTCTTAATGGTGAGGTTTTACTATATGAAAATTATGTTTCATTATTTTGACCAAAATAACATATAGCGTATTCTTATTTGGTTGGAAATATATGTGATGCAACAGAGACGCATGTTTACAAATGCAATTTTTCAAATGCAAATTGAATTACCAAGTTGTCGAGACCCAGCAGACGTTCGATTTAGAGAATGTGAATTTAGAACTGCTATAGCAAGGTTTACATGACTCAAATTGTCTTTTTAATAATAAAATTTGGTATCGAGAAAGTGAATTGAAGTGCAAATAATTAGAGAATGATTTACAATTAGCAAACTAACTCACCCCCTACAAATGTTATCAGCTCGGAGGGAAATTATATATCTATAGGTCCTGCATGGAGTAATTGTTTAGTAAACTTATTGTATTTTGTTCCAAAACATTGGTTTTCTTTATGTATTGAAAGTTTGTTTTTACCCGTTTCCACCAGTTCATTCCTTCCTATCCATAAACAATGATATCATTTCTTCAATGTCTATAAATTTTTAGAAAACCATATGCTAGAATGTGCCGGAAATAGAGCATCAAATAATATACATCAGATGTCGTGTTGGAAGGAATATAATAAATCCTAAAATGTGGGTTTTTTGTTATTTATTATTTTTGCTATTCATTTTTTGTTATTTTCTTGATTTAAAATGCACGACTTAGTGTTCTTCTCTGAAACTATGCTAAGGACTTCGGCTTTCTTTCAAATGTTGAGAATTTTGCAAAGATTTCCCCTATGTCCCATTTGAACATGCAAGTGTGTGTATATCAACGCAAAACGGCAGATGCGATAATTGACAAAAAAGTAGAGATGAACAACTGAACATGAAAGACTAACAAGTGCGGTGGAATAAGGATATCCAATCACAATGATACAGACATATTTTGATTCAAAAGTAATAGTATTTGAGCTTATATACTCTATTTGCGTACTACCATTATATCTGATTTATGTCATATATTTTCCTCGCATTTTTTGTTTTTGATTTTAGTACATTGATGGTACATAGCTTGTGAATATGCGTCGATGAACATCATTCAACAAAATTCACCAAGAAAACTGGACTTATTCAAATTTTGAACTTCAAGTGTCGATTTTCTGAACCAAACTTCACTAAAGAATATCTTTTAACCTTAGATTTCGGTGGCCTATAAACAAGGTCAAACTACCGTAATCTGACAGGTCACTGATGTCACTGATCGCCACATTTTTTAAAGATAGAATTTCAGAAGGGTGCCTTCAGTACACATTTTGAAATCAAGCGTTCATTCGTTGAAAAAAAATTAAAGTAGACTTACCTTTTCAGTCGATGGCCGTCCCCAAGTCCTGGTAGTGATGTTCTTTATTTTCCCAATGCTGTAATATTAACAGGTATCGCTTGTGTCTGGTTCCTTTGGTTCGTTTGGTGAAATGTCCAATAGTGTATGGGTATGGACTTTGTTGATGAATTCTGATGATAAACATAGCTGGTGATTTAAAGTAGAAGAAAGGCAATGACACCTTGTCATAACCAAACACGAAAACAAACTGAAAACTCCGTGTTAGTCCTGCAGATCTTTAAAATCTCAAGAACCCATAGCCATAGCTTCTTAAGTCAATGGCTTGGGCATTTTTTTGTCAAATTGTCAACAAAATCAAAAATCTTCTAGCAAAAATCAACTTAAGGCAGACCTTTATCACTGTATTCAGGTATTAATTCAAGGGACGACTAATCTGTCAAGTACTAATGCTCCAGAAAATATTATGTTCTTACGTTCACTTTTCAAATGAAGACACGTACAAAATGAAGATTTGGGATGGATAATTGATCACTTGTTAGAATTCAATTGTATTCAACGAGTCACTTTGCGGTCTTCCTTAAGTAACTAGATAACCACGTGATATCGCTTTCAAACAAACGAACATTTACGTTTTATTTCAGTAAGAGAAGATTTGAATAGCCAAGGAATCTACAAAGAGTCATTTCAAGCAAAGTTAATGTAATTATAACTAGGTTCAAGCGCTGGTTTGTCTGTTGGATCGAACAGGGCTTGCTTGATGTACATTTCCTTCCACCATCTATATTCATTCCCCGCCCCGCTTACCTTCCTTTCTATCTTCCTTTTTATTTTTCTTAGCTTTTTTTCCTCCCTCCCTAGGTAAAATGTTTTCCCTTCCATTTTTCACTTCTTTCTGCTGCTGTTTAAATAACAATATACAATAATATACTCATACAATAAAAGAATAGTCTTTTTCAAGTTTTTTTATTTACCTGTGACTGTATTGTATCGAATTTTTCATCGCGATGGGATTACAACGCAAACTTGAATTTGTGTTCCTCCTACTGGCGCCTGTACGTATGGGGAATTCCAAAACAATTGAATTTCTTCTGTAATTCAGCGATGTATTTAACGAAAAAAAAAATGTGAATTAACGATTCCACCTACCAAACAAACATTAGGACCTCATTTTGTTCTTTTGAATTTGTGAGCAAAGCACTTCATTTGGTCCTAGGCCTTACACAAATTGTCAGCTTATATCTTAAATGATATCATGAAACGAAAATGTATCTTTATCATCGAGTAATTAACCTTAAAAAGTAACGAAAATTGAGACGTAATTAATTATTAGTTTACAAGCTTATTCCTTCCAGTGAAGGCAGGGTCACCACAACAGCTTTCGCCAATTACTGTGGGCCCTGTAGTGTTATAGGACAGACCACACACACCGGCAACTTCATGGCCTACTCTCCCCGAATAGTGGTGTGGGTTCTTTAACGTCCCTCCGGTGTAAGTAGTGAAGTGTTAGAGAGACGGAGCCTACGGTTTAACGTCCTTATCCGAGAAGACGTGAAGATCTAACCATTTGCAGTTGTAATTACAAAGGCAGCACCTTCTCCTCAATTATTTAAAGACCCTGAGTGTTGGTCCGGCCGGGATATCGAACCCCGGTCTCCCGCACACTAGTCCGGCGCCCCTACCAACTGAGCCAACCGGGCGGCGGAATTATTCTTCAAGTAGTCAGCCAATGGCTATCAGAGTTTGTACTAGTTGACTAGCTTGTAATCCTGTTAACCTAGTTTATACGCACTTATGTATTTTGACATTTCAAATGAAGACATTGAAATGTCTACAAAATGACAAATGAAAAATATCTTCAATAAACGGAATTCAACTTGAAATTGCTTTCTTGATAAATTTTTATATGCATCATTGTGTCTCAAGCTAAGCTTAGTATTGTGACGTCGTTCATTTCCCGTGCCAAGCAAAACAAAAATCAACAACAACAACAACAACAAGAACCAACCAACAAACAAACAATCAAACAAACAATCAAACAAACAAACAAACAAACAAACAAACAAACAAACAAACAAACAAACAAACAAACAAACAAACAAACAAACAAACAAACAAACAAACAAACAAACAAAAAACAAGAAACACCCTTGAGAATGAAGTCCACTATAACTTTTACCGAAAGTCAAAATTATTACAAACTACGGGTTTCCAAATGTCAACATTTATTCGACTTTGTCAGTGTAAATTCCATCTGTTTTACCATTAGTGAAACATAAGATTTCAAAATTTTTTGGCTTATATATGAGCAAAATTATTCTCTTTTTGTAAATTTAATTTCATCATCACAGCTTTCGTCACTATCATTCTCATTCTCATTAATCACTCTTCTTTATCGTCATCTAATGATGTCATGGTCCGTTTTTGTGAGTCAGACGTTTTGGAGCGAAGAATTTTGCAGCAGTCTTGATTACACTTTGGCTGGCAATCAGCAGGGCAAGGAATACGAGACCGTCCACAGATTATCATAGGTTCTGTGTTGGCTTGATATGGTATGGGGGCCATCACCTGAGGAGGAGCAGGCTGCATACACGGTGGGAAGGCACAAGAAGGCATAGGTTGTTGACATCCAACTGCAGATGCAGGAGTGCAGGGATTGGGTGAATCTGTTGGTTGTTGTGGTGGCTTTGCGGTGCTTGTACCAGATGATGTGGTTGGGGTAGCTCCAGGAGTGGTAGGTCCAGGAGTGGTAGGACGCTTTGTTGGGCTTGAAGATGGGCTTGGTTTTGGTGTTGTAGGTGAAGGTCGTGGAGAAGAAGGCTTGGTAGGTTTTGGTGTTGAAGGTGAAGGTCTTGGAGAAGGACGCTTGGTAGGTTTTGGTGTTGGGCGTTTAGTGGGGGCGATGTCTACAAAATAAATGAATTGACTATACTTATTATTGAGGTAGGGTGGAGACCGATAATAGAAAAATATCCATTTTACAAGCTCCATGTCAGTAAATAACTAGCGGTCTCCTACGCAGTCATGTTAAGTTCTGGCCAGCTGGACACTAGTAAAAAACTAGATATATATATTATAGCAAACAGCTTGGTATGTCGAGGGAATGTCGAGGGAACGCACTTACCGATGACAGTCAACTAATTTAGTGAAGTATAGAAATAGAAAGGAATTTTTCCCTTTTCTCTTCTTTTTTTTTTCTTTCTTTCTTTCTTTCTTTCTTTCTTTCTTTCTTTCTTTCTTTCTTTCTTTCTTTCTTTCTTTCTTTCTTTCTTTCTTTCTTTCTTTCTTTCTTTCTTTCTTTCTTTCTTTCTTTCTTTCTTTTTTCTTTCTTTCTTTCTTTTTCTTTTCTTTTTTTTTCCTTTTCGGTCCCTTCCCTTTCTTCTCTTCTCTTCTCTTCTCTTTAGTTGTGCTATCAGTGATTTATCTCCTTTCCTATTTCGGTACTCCTCGATATTATTGAAAGAATTAAATGGAAACAATGGCTATTTTGTACCTTTTTCGACTTTGTAAACGAAATTTGCATGATCCTCTCCAATACAGTCTTTGCCTCCGACACACTTTTTTCCTCTCCAAGTCAGGCAGAACTGCGTGGGACCATTCCTTGCGTAGTTAGAAGTTTGCTTGTCCTCACCAGACCAGCATTCGCCTTTCAAACATTTCACGTTTAAGATTTAATCGAAGAAAACGAACAAACAAAACAAAAACAAAAAGAGCATAAACATGAAAAGCTGGTTGAGATAGTAACCAATACATTTGAATATCACCTTAGGAGAGGAAAAGGGGGAAGGAGGGATACATTTGGTTTACATGGTAGGGAGAGAATAATCGATTTGATGTACACTGTGGGGGAGGGGTCGTGCATTTCATGTACATTGTGGGGAAGGTAAAGGGGGAAGGAGGGATACATTTGGTTTACATGGTAGGGAGAGAATAAGCGATTTCATGTAACCTGTGGGGGAGGGGTCGTGCATTTCATGTACATTGTGGGGGAGGTAAAGGGGGAAGGAGGGATACATTGGGTTTACACGATAGGGAGAGAATAATCGATTTGATGCACACTGTGGGGGAGGGCCGGGGTCGTGCATTTCATGTACATTGTGGGGGAGGTAAAGGGGGAAGGAGGAATACCTTTGGTTTACACGATAGGGGGAGAATAATCCATTTCAGGTACACAGTGGGAGGACTGATACATTTCATATGTATCTGTGTGGTTGGACTAACATTTGATATACGATATTTAAGGGGAGGCGGTTGAAATGGATAAAATTAGGAACAAAAACATACGACACTGTGATCGTTGACTTTGATTCTATAAGACTAGACATCTAGTATTTTATGTTTTGCTGTTTTCAAAAGTATACCTGAAGGTGATTGGACAAAAATAATGAGAAATCGTTTGCACTACAGTTTTACAACTACAATTTTCTGAAGTTAAATTTAACAAATATAATGCTGACTCTAAAAATGGAAAGAAAAAGGGATGTCCTGCGCTCGTTTTTTGAGATAATCAGCATTGAATAGGTGCCTATTTACGAGTTTTTGAGTAAAAATGTGCGCCTCCCTAACTAAGCTTAGTTTTAGAAAAGAAACATACAAATCGCGAGACAGCCGTTCTACATAGACTATTGCACAAATTATAGATAATGATGTATTCCACGTAATTATGGCATAAACACTCGTGATAACGAAAAAAAGAACTTCCTTTGACATATTTTGTTCTTCAGTTCTAACAAAAAAATGAAAAAAACAAAAACAAAAAAACAAAAAACAGTCTTTATTTATAGACGGAAGCCAATTTATAATAAGCTTTCGCTAATCTTCCATTGGGCCGTCTTTCATCTCACACTCACTACCTCTACATTTCTTATTTTAGCACACAACACTCAAACTCACATGTTGATTTTTATGGAGGGAGGAAAACCGGAGAACCCGGAGAAAAACCCTCGCGCAAGGGAGAGAACACACATCAAACAAACTCAATTCACATCTGGTCACAGCGGGGCTCGAACCAGCGAACCCTAGACCGCTAGACCACAGTGGTGAAAGACGACGCAGTTAACAGCGTACGCCACCCATGCCACCATAATATTGTAATATTGTAATTTCCCACGAAAACCTTTTTTCCATAAGTTCGGGTAATATCCATTTTTCAAAATTTGATATGACATAGATTTTCACTTTTTTTTCATTTAAGTGCATGAAAACTATATAGTCCCGTGCAAAAATCAGCAACCCTTCAAGTAGTTAAAAAAGCCAAACCAACCGGAAGTGCCGCCATCATAAAAAGGACGTGACAGCGCGAGCTCTATTAAATTTTTTTGTTGACAATAACAATCGTGCGTTCACTATTTCTCCTAGAAAGAAAGCATTTTAGTTTGTTTTTCAAACATTTTGCTGAAGAAAATCCATAAGAACAATTTTGGAACTGACTTTTAAACGAATCACTGCGTTATTCGTCGTTCGCTAATATCTGCTTGCGCTGACGTACTTGCGTGCGTGGTGCTCATTAGGCTGAAACCACTAGAGGCTCATAAAAAAGGCTTACCATAATGTTGAAGTCCCATTATACTGTAGCCCTTTGACATCGACTTTTGTGCACATCTGCAGATTAACCCGTTCATGTAGTCATCCCATTTTTTCCAGTTTATCAGGATACCACTGTATACAGGGCTCGTTTTGTCTCTATCCGTAAATATAAGCTTTGGCAAAGGACGTGGTGACTTTTGGTCGTCTTTATAGCACCCCAGCTTTGCAAACTTGAATCCTGGACATACTAAATGATCAAGTAGCAATTGTTAGTACTTTCGACGTAGACAAACACTTTCAATATACAATCATAATTTTTAGGTTGTGTAATCAGCCAACAGTTAACTTTAAATTAGTTATTTCTAAGTCAATAGCACTGGAACAAACAAGCACATTATCGAATTTGCTAATGATTTAAAAGCACATTACTTGCCCGGGGAGGGACCCTTTGTCACTCGCTCACTCAGGTGTTAGCAGATACCCGTTAGAGTCTGGGTACGAGACTGTTTCCGCTCGACTCCGCTCGCCTGCAGTCGATAACTACGGACTTTGTGCATCGCTATTAAGCGACAAAAATCTCTTTAAGTGCAACATCAAAGTAATCCAAGCTTTTAGTGTTCGTACTCTATTATCATAAGCCAGTCAAAGTAGATAAGTTAAACAAACGAAAACATTTTGAAAGCAGTCTGCAGTCGTCGGTCGCCGCCGTGAAGGCCTCGAGTCCGCTAGCCGAAAACAGCAACAAAAAGGCGTATTGAGTTAGTTTATTGGCTTAGTGTTTTGTAAAGTAATTTCTTTTATATTTATAGCGGCATTTTGCTACAGAGCACAAAGAGAAGCATTTTTGCATTTGTTTTGTAACCACACTCTGACAATAAATATACAAAATTCACCAGACGAAACCAATCAACTTCTGGATGGTCCAGTGGATATGCCCTTGGCTTTCGAAGCGAAAGGTCCGGGTTCAAATCCCGGCACAGCGGTGAATTTTTTTTTCACTTTTTTTTTCTTTTTGACAGATTTTTTTTCTTTTATAGCTAATGACTCTTTCTTAGCTAAAGAAATTATTGATTTATTGACACAGAAAGCCCATATAAAAAAGAGGAGCGGCGAAGGAGGGCCCAGCGTCTGGACTATGAAGGCCATCGAGTCCGCTAGCCGAAAACAGCAACAAAAAGGCGTATTGAGTTAGTTTATTGGCTTACTTAGTGTTTTATAAAGCAATTTCTTTTATATTTATAGCGACCGGTTTTGCTACAGAGAGAAGCATTTTTGCATTTGTTTTGTTTGTAACCACACATTGAATAAATACACCAAATTTACTAGTCGAAGACATGCAACTTCTGGATGGTCAAACGAAAGGTCCGGAGTTCGAGTCTCGGCCAGGCGGTGGTCAATTTTTTTTCACTTTTTTATTCTTTTTGACACATTTTTTTTCTTCTTTTATAGCTTATAAAATGATCGGGTATGCTCGTCGTATCTCTTAGGGGGTAAATTAAAAATCAGCGATTTGGTATCTTTTAGGGTGTTAAATTGAAGTTTAGAGCTTTAGCCTTTCCTGGTCTCTCTTAGGGTGTCAAAAGAGCCAATCGCTTATTATCTTGTACTCAAATGGAAGCAATTTCCCCATCAAAAAACTTGTCAACCGTTCAATTTTATGTTCATCATAATAATGTCCATTAGCTTGTTATTGCTGGTATCTCTTAGGGGTTAAAAATCGTCCAGCCACGCCCTCCTTAATAGACTTCTGGTATCTTTTAGAGGTATTTTTGAAAATTTCTGACGAGCGCATACCCGATTCTTTTACAATGGAGCTCCCCCACCCCAGACTGGGACTACCTGTAACTAAGTTTGCGACACATCACATTCATTTTCGAAACTAGCAGCAACCGTTCCACTTCCAACGCATTTATTATTTAAGTAAGACAAATAGTTAAAAGAAACTTAGAAATTTGATTTTTTCTTACCAAGTTTTTGTGGTCTCAAGGGACTAAGTGAGCTTGCTTTCACTGAAAGTTAAATTAGAAAATAGTTACAGTGGCACTAAGTATTGCTAGGTTGTATGTGACGTCACGGAAGTCATCTTGGATGAGCTTCAACAAAAGACTTCTCATTTATAGTGGTTGTGTTGACCCAACATGGCTAGCGCTGCCGCTTCTTTGTCTTTTGATTCCCAAGGACTGGATGAAACCCAGCAATTGAAAATGAACTCATTTGTTCAGCACAAAACAACGACATGCAGTCTTCTAGCAAACATAGAAACCCTTTTCATTTTCAAACTAGGACAAAACAGTAAAACTGTTATTTCATTATTAAAATGGTCATCAAACGTGAAGTATTACAGCTGCCGGGAAGGATATATGTAACACAAAAACTACCAGACTTCACAAGTTTTACAACAAATTAACCCTTTAATACGGCAATTTTACCCTAGATACCATTAGGCGCAACATTGGTTCGTGTAGTATTACATGGTGCACGGCTACAAAAAATTGATTGCGCTCAACGTTGCATAAAAGTTGCAGACGTAGTAGAAGTCGACATAAAGCTGCAACTGTTTTGTGTAATATTACAACTGAACAAAGGTTCAAGAAAAGTGCATCGTGTGTATTGGCCTTGATATATTGCCACAACAATACTGGGACATTTTTGTGACGAATGGGTGGTTTCGGTTTTACTGTAAAGGTTTCCAACAGTATAAATCTTGCGTTAAATGTGTAAATGACCTTCCAACTGGTGGTTACCACTGGCGGTATAAGCCTAAGCACAAGCAACATATACAGACTCAGTATCATATTTATCACTTAGGTGTGAAAAAAGACAAGCACTGCCAATAATTAGCAGCACATTTTGAATCTGTGTATGCTGTTTGCGATGAAAATCAGGCTGTAGAGGGACCGGCTGTTGTGAGTCAAAAATTATAACATTTCAAAAATTGTGCTAGGTGTACTAAGAGGCTAAAGACAATAAGTAAATCAAGTAAAACCAAAACAGAAAGAAAAACGGGTAACAACACCTCTCAGAAAATGTATTCCCATTGGTTTGATACACCTACAGCAAGGTTAAAAAGGCTGACACTATCTCACACAAATGAGCATGATTATTAACTCCATTACTGTTACTCCCCCCCCTCCCCCAAAGACGACTAGACTTGAACCGTCACAAAATAAAACAAGCGACAATAACAACAATAGATTCTTTTAGGTTATCAGACCAGTTATTAACAACTCATCCGCAGACGGGCCAGGACGTCATCCATGTGAACGTACCCTTTGGGCTACCAGCGTTGAAACTCAAGGTATTGTTATGACGCAAGAGACCATATTACTGAGGGGTGCTTACATGGCACTAGGATCATCCTAGTAGGCGAATCATCCTACCCGCTATAATTTACTGCATTCTATTCAGTAGGATGATCCTAGTACCCGAAGCAAAGACACAAATTTCCATGTAAACAGAATGCAGTATGAATGTATAGCAGGTAGGATGATTTAGTGTTAGGATGATCCTAGTGCCATGTAAACACCCCCTAAGAAAGCGAAACTGCTATTAATGTCTGCGCGATGTGCTTGGCGCTTAAGGTTATTTTTAGTAACAGGAAGTTGACGCCATCGCGCGCTCAAACAAAGAAATTTGATTAATTGCCAGACGAGAAACGGTTTGTATCCGCGCACGATAAGGCGTCAACTTCCTGTTACTAAAAATAACCGTAAGCGCCAAGCACATTGCGCAGACATCAATCCGCAAGTTTCGTTCTCTTAGTACTATGGTCCCTTGTACGACGCTAGTACTCCATGTCTGACAGTTACATGGTATAGCAGTTTTACCAAAACCCACAACAAGTGCTGTTATAAGAAACATTACTTTGCTCCAGTTTTATCGCAAACAAAGGACTCAATTATCAGAATGCAAATAATTTCAACAATATTTACCAACAAGAAGCAGGACAATTGTCAGGCTAAATAGACCATTTGGTGTTGAATTCATCACTGCGCCTGTCCTTTTACAGGAGAGAAAACACTAAAATATCAAAATATCATTGAATGATCAAGTCAAGAACAGAGTTAGTAAAGTGAAAAAGTGGTGGGGGTATTCTTTTAAACGTCATTTTTAGACATATAAGTGCAGTAACTGTGAACTAGCAATTGTTCACACTATACCAGAAGGCGAATATTCAAGAGTATTCACAAACGGAATGTGCCTTTTGAACTTGAGGTATTCTAGGATATTCGCGACGTATGGTATATACTACTTTTCAGGTTGAGTTCTTACGCATACATATTTGTATTATATATATTTCTTAGTACGGTATTCGGACGTGAATATTTGAAGATGGATATTCCGGAATTTTCGACTTGTATACTATAGATATCAGGAAAAGAATATCCCTTCGGGATGTTATCTTATATCTTAATACGTACAATAAACATTTATTGTAAGTTTGTCTTCCAAACAATGTTTTATTTATCAATCAAAACTAACAAATGCGAAAATTTGTCATTGCTAGCTCATATCATTGCAATGACAGCTGGCAATTACAATTAGCAAGTAGTAGGTAGCATGCAGTTCAAGAACTGTATCTGCATTTCTGTTATTCTTATTATTACGTTGAAATCAAGAAATTCCAAAGTGCATGTCATGACAAAACAAGTTCGTTTCTCATTTCGACACTATTAAGGACTGGTTTTCACCAGCGACGGAAACAGAAGCGGAAGGATCATACGCAGACTCACTATGCACTTTTCATTGTCGTTTTTCACACTTAGGTGAGAAACGCAGCACTGAGTCTGCGTATGTTGCTTCCGCTTTTGCTTCCGACACAGGGGAAAAATAGCCCTAATCACTCATCATACACAGCGACACCCTTAACCAACAATGTTAGTTGATGATAAATTTATCGACAAAATCCATGGTACGATATTCAAGGGTGTACGTCTTGAATATTTGGCTTTTTGCACAGTGTCAAAGCGAAAAACAAAATTATATCTAACACTGACAGGACGCTTTTGTGACTTGTTTAAGTTAAAAGCAAAATGAAAAAATACTCATACTTTTGACAATTAATATGATATAGCTGAGTAACAAGTTATAAAACGAACTACCGAGTCTTACCTATGAAAGTAACCTTTCTTCGTGACTAACTTTCTTTAGTTCAACAGCCAAACATTACTTGTTTGACCTTTTTCTTACAGGTACTTTTGTTCTTAGGCCAGCTACGGTGTATATTCATAACAAATCAACGAACAATTTTGTAAAAACAATCCTTTATGTCATTTACTGCTTTCTCTATCGAGATATTCTAATGGCTCTGTTTTATAACCATACTTATAACCGGCGAAAATGTAAGGACTATGAGTTATTGACTTTTCTGACCTAAACATGTTTTTTACGATTGTTTGTTTCTGCATCTGCCCCCTGCTGATAAATTAATTTCTCAACTGATCGTTTAACATTGATTATCACGTATATAAACATTTCAAAATTCGCTGTCTAAAATGTTAAACACTATTATCTGGCATTTCTTCAGTACCACGGTGCGCTATTAAATAACCCCTCATTTTCTCACAATCAGTGCTCCATTATAATCCAATATACCATTGAAATAGGTGAAAATGATTGACTAACCTTTCAATTAAACCTCCGAAATCGAGAAACAAGGGTTTTCAAGCGTTACGAACAAGTTTGTTTTGAATAGAAAAGGTAGAGAATTGTATTTTTCCTACCGGTACTTAAAATAACAATACCTGTGGAACGTGATGGTATGTTTAGAAGTTGAAAACAAAACTTTTTCTTCAAGAATTATGGTATTGTTTTTTTGGCACTACAATACGATCCCATCGTTTTAATTGATACTTCTAGATCTTTTTTGGCCTCTTTGCAGTCAGTCTATTTTCTCGGATGTCCCTTTTTAATTATCATGCTAAATGTTGATTATAATCTCCAAGAGACAGCAATAAACAAGAGTCACTTGCGAGAATTAAGGGAGGAGCGTTTTCGCAAATATATGAATATTTAAATAGGCGGTGTTTATCAAAACAGCTTTGATCTTTTATCATCACGTACCCCGCACTTTCGTAGGATCACATTTGGTTCGGCTGACCAACATGGTTTTAATTTGATAGGGGTGTCATCGGACCATCCAAACAGGTCCCAAGTGTTTGTACTTTTCACACCAACCCAAACAACTTCTTCATCTGAAAATTTGAAAAAAAGGGAAAATTCAGTTAAAGAAAAACAACGCAAGCTCCACATAACGGCCCACTTTCTATTTTAACGACTGTTAGAATGACATTTCCGTTGGTCCCTGGCTGCCTAACTCGACTAGCGTTGCTATTTTAAGGTAGCCGCGGTTCCTCAACAGTATCTTGACATGTATTTTTTATTAGAAAACATCCTGTATTGTATATATATACAGAGAGCGCATTAAAGAGTTGTTGTTGTTGAGTTGTTGTTGTTGTTGTAGCGATCAGGTGTCCGAAAGGTGAACGTTATACACAGATTACAATGTATCAATTCAGTCAGGGTAAATACATACTTAGCCGGTCTTATTAACCGAGCGGCAGGTCTGTACGGGAGAATCTTGACCGAGATGGGAATGTACAGACCGACTGCAGGAAGGTCTATACTCGATCCAGGTCAAGGTTTCCTGTACAGACTGACCAAGTTCGGTTAATAAGAGTTTTATTATATGGTATTTTCTCTGAAGATAAAGAAAAAAATCCCACTTTCCTGTTATTCATTTTACATTTTGAAGCGCGCGTAGCATTCGAGTGGCTTCTCAGTAGTTTTACTTGACTGACTTGTTTGATATCCGGTTGAACACGAAGTGTGTTTGCACGAACTTACACAAACATTCTTCTAAAACTATTATTTTGTCAAGTCATTGCTACACCTACGGAGGAAACAATGAAGGCAAAGCGAAGAATCAAGAACAGAACAGGCCAAACAATGCAAAACATTGAATCACAAATTGCAGTGAATTTCTAACTTTCCAACTGATCTGTAAATATTTCCATGGTCTGATTCTGCCGTAAATGAAAAACTGGATGCAATCTGACACACTACATTTAGAATAAATGCGCAATGTGCCTTTTTCGTTTCATTTCATTTGAAATATTTATTCGACATTGCATTAAAGACTCTATCTACCAGGATGCATTGCGCGTCTTACATTAATGTTGCGGGCTACCTGCAGAATCTCTCTCATTCTGAGCCATCCATCGAGATTTTCAGAAATTTACAGTTTTCTTTAATAGTGCTAGATTATCGTTGTACTTCCACACTGATATAGCTAATTCAATTAACGTTGTCGCTGAAAAAAGCCTAAAGCCTAAAGC
Organism: Telmatactis stephensoni; assembly: GCA_029948255.1. Taxonomy (NCBI): domain Eukaryota; kingdom Metazoa; phylum Cnidaria; class Anthozoa; order Actiniaria; family Isophelliidae; genus Telmatactis; species Telmatactis stephensoni. The sequence goes on from JALIZF010001761.1 coordinate 643,992, forward strand.
TTTGAGAGCGGAATCATGAAAAATTTTTATCATCTTGACATTATAACAACAAAAGAATCACTGTATGTTTGCAAATTCTACAACTTGGACACATATTCCTTAATTTCTCAGATAGCCTACAGCGAAGTTTGTTGGTAAACAAAAGATAGTTGAAAGGCTTTAGCCTTTAGGCTTTTTTAGCGACAACGTTAATTGAAATCGTACGCCACGTTTTATAAATATAGGTTAAAAACCAAGTGCGAGGTCTTCCATTGAAATTCAAGACCGAGGGCCGAAGGCCCGAGGTCTTGAATTTCAATGGAAGACCGAGCACGTGGTTTTTAAGTTGTTTACAAACTAACCAAACCCTATTTTTATTGTTTCAATGCAAAAATTCTGAAAATAAGAACTCAAATCATCGGATTTGAGTTATAGTATCAAATCCGAGTTATATCGAGTAATTTATATTTGCATGAAATTAACGTCGAACAATAGCTAAAATACAATACAATACAATACGTTTATTAGTAATTCCCAGAGGGGATTTTGAATACTAATTTACAAAATGTGTGTTGAGATAAAGCTTCTTAAAATTCCATCATTGTCAACGATTTACCGGATAGCATAGTGGTAAGTGAATGGACTAAGATTCAACGGGTTGAGGGTTCGAGACTCGGTAGGGTCGATGCGTAAGATATCATTTGCGATTTTTTAAGATCAGAATAATCAATTCCTTAAATTTTAAGACTTTCTGACTTCTAGTGTGTGTCTAAAATCTCAAATGCAGTGCATTGAAGGTAAAACTTCTAAAATGTGTGTAATGTGTGTATGGCATGACTAGTAACTTGGTAAACCTGATGCAGGTCTTGAATTCAAAATTCAAAATCTGTCCCGGGTCCATAAGAACCTAATGCAGGTCTTGAATTCAAAATTCAAAACCTGTCCCAGGTCTTCCCCCGAAATTCAAAACCTACATTAAACAATGGAAATAGGGTGTGGTTAGTTTGTAATAATAATTTAAGCAGTTTAATAAATCCTGTTTCCTGATGTGTAAAAACCCGGTGGAAGACCAACATAACCAGGGCCCTGTTGTTCGAAGGGCGATTAACGCTAATCCTGGGTTAAGGTATCAGGATACGTTTTGCGCTCCTATTCTTTCGACATCAAGAGTACGAACGCTTTAGAATAATTTATAAAGAAACTATACATTTTTTGAAAGCTGAATAAATGTAGTTTTCGAATATTTTCTTATATCATTAGGTCTTTTGTTTCTACATGCTAGGGGAGTATAAGGTAAACTCGATCAAATAAGTAATTTGATTGCACATGTAATAAATACAATATAAAACAATTAGATCTAGAGATATAAGTTCAGATGTCGTACAACAATGTGCCGTACTAAATTGCTTCAAATTAAGTGAAAGTTCGGTGTCTAAATCAATTTGGAAATACTAGTTCGATTTCAAATGACCTAGGCATTCAGAACACCAGAGTCAGGTAAATAAGATGGCGTTAGTAGAGTTTGAATTGAGAACGGCACATTGGAGGTAGGTCGTCTGAATTAATTATAGGATCTTGATCATATTCGTTGTATCAATACCTGACGGTCCTGAAGTACTACTGAAATATTTTCATTTGTATGTTAGCGCAAAACTACCATGTTTTGTACACTATTGAATATACGAAGTACAGTAATCCATTGCTCTGTACAAAAACTGAACTTCGTCGAAAACAGAATTGAAGATGCGTTACAATCCACTGAGGTGCAGACGCCTGTGCATTATTTTTTTGTCCTTTAAGGAATAAAGCTTTTACGCCACACGTATGTTGCATCTCAAGGTGTCTAAGTAGTTTGAAGGGATTTCAAATTTTATAGCTGAGTAAAGCCATTTATCACATGACCCATTTTCCCGGCTCGCGCGCTCATGATAAAACCATTGGAAAAAGACACATGATGGGGCCGTACGGGTTGACGTGAGCAGGGCCGTAATAATCCGTACGGACCAACCTAAAAAGCGTTCGGCTCTACTACTTCATTTTTGAGCTTTTGTTAACAAAAAAATTTGAAAGGAGAAAATATTTGGCAGAAAACATCATGATTAATACTATATCCCCAAGAATCACGTACGTAATTGAAAGAAGAGAAAAGAAAATTGTTTGGACCAGTAGAGTCTCTGAATTTCTATTCAGAAATTTTGCTTGAAAGAATACAATTTATTAATGAACAAGTGGTTCTTCTCCATTTAGTGCCCAATGAATGTATGTGCCTATTATCGTGGCACAGTAAAAGCAAAATGATAGCGTGAGTGAGTGCGTACTCGTTAAGTCGCATGTAGCACACTTTTTTACGGAAAAGTAAAAAAGAGCTTAAGGACGTTCGCGGACAAATGAGGCTGCACCTAGATTTCGTTGTTTTTTTGTCTGGAGCATACTACATCATATACTTGTTCAAAAAATAAAATAAAAAATGGGGGTCACCATATTCGTTTGTCCGCCATATGCTCACAAAGTAATGCATCTCGAGAAGAAAAGATGCGCGCCGCAAGCGAAACATACAGTGTGAATTAACGCATTTAGAAAATGGTGAAAATAAACAAAGCTTCATAAAAAGCATATCAAAATACGAATTGTTTTATCAGTGACATTTTTGGCTAAAACTGATGACTGAAGAAGGAAGTACGAATTTTTTAATTTATGAGGACTTTAATCCGCGAGGTGCAACAAAATTTTATGGAATTCGATTGAATGTTGAAGTGGATTTTTTTGGTAAATTTCGTGTAACTCTTTCCCCTGCACCTAGATTTCTTTCATTTTGACATATGCTATATAGATATTTCAATTCGAAGAAAACTATTTAAAGGAAGAAAAAATGTGGGGATCACCGTATTCGTTCCCGAGATATTGAGCTGTAAACTTTGAAAATTCAGGGAAAACCATGCGCGACTGAATGATTTACTGACCAGGCCAACTGAGTGACTGAGTGACTTCTTTGAAAAATGTGCCATAACCTTTATGAATGTCTGTGGGGTTTTTAACCGCCACACTGACGGTATCACCGTCTGTAGGTAACCAAGGTAAAACCATAACTCGCAAGAATGCATAAATGTCTCATTCAAACTAGTCTGCGAACAGCAGCCGCAAATTTGCCGCTCGATCGTCTGAGGTGTTATGGGAAAGTGAGACTTCAGGCAGGCGGTAAAGTTGTGGCTACTATTTGCAGGCTATCCCCCACCTTGATACACAACAAACTTTTGAACAACCATGTCAATGCAGAACAAACATGAATATTTTATTTCAAGGAAAGCCTTTGTACATACTACTTAAGGCTCACTGACAGTAATGCCTTTAAACGTTAAAGGGTACCGGAAAAAACCTTTGCGATTTTCTCGTTGAACACGTTAACCTTATCGTTTATTGACTGCATGCACTGACGTGAAAGTGGTTTACCAAGACCATTAAGTGCCTCTTCTTGACACTCGAACCTTAAGAACAGCTCCCTAACGACATCTTTGTTGCTGGGAACTTGGTTGACTCCTCTCTGTTTATACACTGTCACCCAAATTTGCATGATTTTTTCGGGGTCCTTTTCTCCTGCGAAAACTACCAAATTATTTCTTTTTGGTGGTGGGACGAACTCTCTTAACAATCTCATGGCAGCAAGCATTCTCCACATGTATTTGCTTAGTTTCAAGAGACATTCCTCCAGAATAACCGGCGTCGTCTTTTCACAGCCATGATTAAACTCTTTATTTGTTTCGCCCCAGTTTTCGATCATCGACACCCACAAGTCCATCATACGAAGGCTTTTGATGTCATACTGTGGAAGTTTCATTTGCGCATGTCCAACCACATGACGTATTGCTCCACGAGTATGGTACGCCTCGGCTGCATACAATAACGCAACAGCAACATTTTCTGAAAAACGGATCATTAACAAAATATTATATTATGTCAACTAAAATGAACAACCTGAAAAGCAGCACTTATGTCTGCCTTGAAATAGTACCAATCTACAGATCAAAGGAAACAAGCATGCAACCAACCAACCGACTGACCAACCAGCAAGCAAATACAACAAACAAGCAGAAACCAACCAACCATGGTGGCACGGGTAGTGTAGTGGTTAACTGAACCACTCGCCTCTCACCACTGTTGTCCGGATTCGAGTTCCGGCTCGGACGCTGGAATCATATGTGAAATGAGTTTGTTGGATGTGTTGTTCTCTCCCATGTCACGAGGGTTTTTCTTTCATCAGCAAAAATCAACATGTGATTTGATTTGAACCCACCAACCAACCAAACCGACCGACCGACAGACAATTATTATTATTATTATCATGGAACGAAGAGAAAGGAACACGACACAAAAAAAGAATTCCTTACCTAGGTTTGCTTGAGGGCTTCCGTATCCTCCAAGCTCCGATATCGCTTTGACTTGTTGCTGATATTTCTTGTTATGTAGAGCTCGTAAATTTGGAAGGCCTTTGAAGGCAATTTGTTGGTGAAGTGATTCGAATTCAGTTTTCCACTTCATAAGGTCATTTCTGTAGACGTCTGTCAATGAATTTCTAGCGGTGTCAAAAAGTTGTTGGAAGAATCCTTCGTTGTACTTAAACACTTTAAAAAATGCACTTGCCAGTTCTTGCATCTTGTAATTATTTGTTACTTCTTGGCTTTGAACAGACTGAACAAAGTCTACAGGAAAACCAGAGAACATTTTAGGCATAGCGTACTCCAAAGTAAAGGCATAAACATTCGTATCGAAGACATGTTCTGAAGGTTTCTTGAATACAGATGATGGGCCTTCAAAGTATTCGTTGAATTGAGCAACCAATAACCCAGCATCCTTTCCTACGAGTCCTACATCATAGTCCGATGTACATGAGGCCGTGCCATACGGTTCGGGGTAGCATACAGACGGAGGGATCTTCGTTAATTTGCCATCTTTTTCACATAATATTAATTTCTGGGAACTCTTCTGCCACAGTATGTGAGTTACCAGTAAGTATCTAGCTGCTGTAATGTACAAGAGTTCGATACATCGGCCGGTTTTCCTGAACTCATTACTGCTTTTTGTAGTCTCCCAATTATTGTTACGCTTGAAGAATTCAAGGGCTCTGTTGGCGGCAGCTACAAAGGATGCTTCTCCAAGAAAATTTGCAAAATTTCCTTGCTCTTCCCACATGTCTTTAGCGGAGTCTTTTTTAAATCCGTATTTGTCCACAATGTTGGTTTTGAACCATTGTATATCTCCGTCATTTAGAGGGTCATCACTGAATCTGAAATCATCAAAAAGAGTGAACTTAAAGCTAAAAGAAGAATTTTGAAGTGTGTAGTTTGAGGGTGTACTGATATATTTTGTTGCTGTGCGACGTCGTTGCTATGCATGATAGTGTTTATCTGCCTTGCGGCGTGCGCGCGAGTTTTTTTGCGGAAAAACATTTGACTTCCGGTAGGATGACGCGCGTCCGACTGAAACACCATTTTTAACTCGTGGATTGCAAATCCGCGAGTTATTGTGAGGGATCGAAATATGCAAATCTGTCACTCACTCACAAATCCGTAAACCATGTCACTGCGCATGCTCGACGTTATTGAAGGCAGGCCGAAAATAACGTAGGCTCTGGGTACGCAGCAGCTATCGCTTTCCGCTCTTTTTTATTCGGGACTTCCGTACTATTCATTACTCACACTTGATAATTCATATTATCGTTTAGTATCAGAGGAGGTTCTATGTTGTTCTCCTCTTTAACTGCAAGAAGCCGAGCTGCTTGTCCTTCGGGATGTAGTTCTCTAGCCTGTACATAAAAGACAACAAAAAAGTACTCTCGAAGCTGAAACTACTTTAGCAAAAGTCATAAAATGTGTTATGTTTTCAAATTAAGGTGGCTCCGCTGTGTTTTTGCTGCCAAGCGAGCGAGCCTCAGCGAGCGAGCGCCGGCAGCAGTCCTAATTTTGTCAATACGTCCAATTTGAGAATGCGGTTACCCTGTGGATTCAACAAACCGGTTAAAACCAGTTTTAAGTTCGATAGCAGTTCACCAGTAAAAACAGTAAAAGTACTACGAAACCGGTTTGGAAACCGGTTCTACGCACTCACATGTGCTTTTTGGTGTTTTGACATCTGAAGTTTCAGGTTATAAACTCTGTAGCTAAAAAGGCCGTTTATCTTTGGTAAGTATTACCATTTAAAGACATATCTACTTTCTAAATTGTAATTAAGAGTCAGTAGTCACGAGCAACGTGAGTGAGTACTATTCCTAACAATCAACTGATCAATATCAAATGCCTAATTAATTTTACAAAAGAAAATCCTCATACCCAGAGCACCTCAGTTGGTGGCATATTGTTTTTACTTCATCATTTGTTGTCTAACTGGGATTTTTTCACAATTTTAGCTGAAATGCTAAGCATCACACAAAGAGCACTGCCTCCCTTTAAAATCCTTTTGGCAGCACTCACATAAGCATTGCTTAAGACTAGTTTAGTTAATGTACCTTCCAAGTTTGAGCTGCTAGTACAACGTCGTAAACAATTCAATTGAATAATAGTTACTGTAGCTGACCTAGATAAAGATGAAGGTTTGTGACCTAAGTGTGGTCGTGATCGCAGTTACAATAGTAACGCAAGGACGCTATCGCGACATTTTAATATAACCTTATTTCTTGTGACCATGCACGAAAATTTTAGAAGAATCGCTTTACAGGATTCATACCTTGAATAGATATCTCATTGTACAGCGATTTTGAAGAATTTCTGTTATATAGCGTTTTTGAGAAATTTACGTGAAAAGTTTTTGGGCTCCAAAATATAGAGCAAAAACTAGACCAATAAAACGCGCCGGCAATATTCCTAGAAAATAAGCGTTTCTGAAACGCTTTTGAAGAGGATAGCATTTACAGAAATATTTCAAAAACGCTGTACAATGAGATATCTATGCAAGGTATAGATCCTGTAGAGCGATTCTTCTAAAATATTCCTTGTCACAAGAAATAAGGCTATATTTAAAATTCGCGATGGCATCTTTACGCTGCTATGGCAACTTCGATCACGACCACACCTTGTTCATAGCAGACCTTTTATCTTTATCTAGGTCAGCTACAGTAACCATCATTCAATTGAATGGTTTACGACGTTGTGCTAACGGCTCAAACGTGGTAGATACTTTCACATAAAACACACAGGCGAGCCACGTTTGCTAACGAGTTGCTCAGTAGAAACTCGTATTATTCATTCCTTGTACTATTTGTTTTCAGGTCTTGTTCCACATCCATCCCTTTAGTGTCCTTCATGTATTACTATCAACGGGATTTATGCTTTCTTTATTGTTATTTGTTGTCATTAAAGGCAAATAAAAGTTATGACGAAAAATTAGATTTGCTACCCTTTACTGGGGTAGCAAATGTGGTGCAAATATGTTGTAAACCGAATACAAATCTGGTAAATACCGCATTTGCTAATCGGTTGAAAAATGGGATTTTACCAGATTTGTATTCAGTTTACACCATATTTGCACCGCATTTGCTAACCCAGTAAAGGGTGCAAATCCCATTTTTCGAGTACGTAGCTACCATGACCAACTATGAACTCAATACAAGAGGTGAATAATATGGGTTTGAACTATCAATACTTTACCATAGAATTTATTGCCAGTACGATGAGTATGCCAACGTAAAAAAACATCGTCTTACTGTTGAGGAAAAAGAAAAGTAAAAAGAGCAGTTTTAAGACGGACTTAAATGAGTTAGACAAGCAGCAAGTGATAACATCTGCGCATGTCTCCAACTTCTATTGTCTTGGACATATGGATAATTTTGAAGGATAATTTCTAGCTGTTCGTACTTCTGCACTCGACTGTAATGCTCCGAAAAACTTTGGGGAGACTATATACGACTCTCTTTATTAGAGAGGTAGTCCTAAGCCAGGTTAAAATCGCAATTGAGGCCACTTCCATCCAGAGGTTCGCGCATACTCGTCATGTTTATCACTTCCTGTTAGTAAGACAAGCAAATTAAGTGGAATAAAATTTTGCAACCGACCCCAATATTGTGTGTAGACGGTAATAGAGCGCGATCTGTTCACCCCCAGTTAAACCACCTGCACATAGATGAAAATACAAAAGGTTGCAAAGCCGGTTTTATTTGCACTTTCTCGTCTTTCTTATTCACCTGTTTTTATTAACGAGCCTAGCTAATGTTTGTAAGCGTACCTGCTTACCATCAAAAGTCATATCTCAGTTAGCAAACGTCCAAATATTGGTGGGAATTCTAATCAGAAACTCGTTGTGTTGCAACCTTGCGAGTAACATACTTAACATTTTTAGAACTGTCAAAAGTTTAGATAGCATTACAGACAAAACTGATTCGTATAAACAAGAAAAAAAACTAAACCAAACCAAACCAAACCAAAAACAAAGAAACAACAACAATAACAAAAAACAACAACAACAACAACAACAAAATTAAAAACAAACAAACAAACAAACAAAAAACGTGTATCTGTTATTAAATTACTTCCCATCGTGCAGGCCGCGTTCGGGAAGACTAGTTAAGCCTCCCCAGAGATGGTAAATATTGAATAATTTTTGCACGTTGGAATGTAATTAGAGCATTTAATCAATAATTAAGCCTATAAAATGGAAACCACAAACAACTTGGCTCGGAAGCACTTAAGATAAAGTGAAGCAAATGGGATAAATGAGCTAAGAAGTATATGAGGTCATGTAATTCAGGCTTTAAAGACAAATCAAGAAATTTCAAAGTAAAAGTCCCTATGACGCATTTTATTTTTTAATCTTTAAAAATCAATTCTTATAGGAAGACAAAGATAATTTTTTTTTCGTATTTTCAGATGTCGATTTCTTAAGGTATTAACTAGAACTAGACCCTTTTACCAAGGGTTCACTCGTGCTCAGTTGGCATTGATCTACAAGAAGTAATACCAGTTATGCCATACAGTTGGGGTGGTATATTCAGCAGCCTGTGTTACAGCTGTAAATATGAGAAAAATAAAATAAGGAGCAAAAGAGCGATTTTCAAAATCAGAAGCTATTTTGGACACTGAAAAGTTTGTGTGGGCTTCCTGTGTTCGTTAAAAATATCTGGAACGTGCTTTTTTTTTGAGTTCGGTGCTCAATGTAGTGAGTGATGTAAGCTTAGTGAGACTCATCAAGTGTCGTCGGTGTGGATTTTACCTTGCCGAATTCAGACCTCTATTACAGTACTTAACAACGTAGAGATTGTGTCGAAAATAAATTGCTTTCATAAGCAAATCAGTAATTGACTTAGTTTATGTACTTCCTTAAGTTGACGTACGGTTCGCATACGTTTTTCTGTCTGTCTGTTGTCTGTGTCTTTCTGTCTGTCTAACCTATAGGGACCTGTTCATATTGGCTGTCCAGAGGAATCAGTTCTTGATTTATATTCAACACTGTTCTTTTCAAGGAACTTACTTCAAAGTGCGTCAAAAATTATTTTAAAGATCGAGAACGTCAGCATTTTCATTTCAAAAGGGAGTCAAGATTCGTAAAATGTATTTTAAAGTGCGTCACTTATTTGAAAGTGAGTTGAAACAAAATACAAAAAACCGATACATGTACACATATATGTATATGCTACCCACTTCGATTAGCACTGCTATTTGCGGGCCAGCGTCATTATTGTAACTGTTCGTTATTTTTCCCAATAAACAGAACGTATATATGTAGAAAAAGTAATCAGAAGTAAAGATCTATTCAAACATGTCTTAATACTAACCATTAACTTTCAATAATCGTACAATACGTGGTCGTTCTTGATTTAAAGATAACAGTTGTAAAACAATTTCTGATTGTTGTACATGTCCATATACTTCGTAGCCAAAGAAGTATGAGGTAGTGCTTCACTTGACAGGAATTTTATTTCATTTCTATACAGGTATTTCACACTGATTTCAATAAACTTCAAGTAGGCGTGTATCTTTGGTGGTTAACAGGTCAAAAATATGTATGGTAGTTAATTCTTAGTCCCTATATAAGAATTTTTGATAACTTGTAAATCAATTCTTTTTAGAGACAATTTTTTTTGTTTAATCTTTGACTCAATATTTTCGTAGAAATAAACGTTGACAATCTCGAAATACAAATGAGTTGACGTAAAACAAGGAATTGGGGTTAACTTCGAATAACAAGTGCTCTTCGATAACAAAACCCCTTTTTTCCGCTAAACTGTAGGTTATATTTATTAAATAGATTTCCAAAGAGAAAAAATATCGGCATTTTGGATTGGTTCGTTTTTGTATGATAAATGATTCGCTTTTTTACGTCATTTCACTTTTACTATGAGATTCGAAACGTTTATACTCTTGGAAAATATTAAGTCAAATCAGGGCGAATAATTTTACTACGTGCTCTGACACCAATTGATTTTCGAATTTAAAAGATGTTTTTCACAAGGACTTTAAAAGTATATTCCCGTCCGTTTTACATATTTCCTTCCAATATTGCATTCAAAACTAGCTAACTATGTGGTACTAAAGAGTTACTTCATAAAACATTTTTTTTGATGTATCAGTTTTTGATCGCTTTCGGCTCAGACGTTTTTACACCGATATAGCGTGCCCTCTCGTTTTATATACATTACGTAAAGTGCACGCTCATTCTTGATTTAAAGATAACAATTGAACAATTTTTTTTATTCTTGTACATGTCCATATACCTCTTATTCAAAGAACTTTGAGGGAGTGCATCACTTGTCAGGTATTCCATTTATATTTCTAGACAGGTACTTCACACTGATTTCAATAAGACAGATTTGGACGATGGCTTCATTTTACTACGTACAACTACCAAAATGCTTTAAAATTTTTGTCTTTCTTATTTAAATTTTTATTCCCTCTTGACCATAGTAGAACAATTGTTACTTATTACTTTACAAAAGAAAGTGGGCAAAGCATTATGTAGTATATGACGCCATCATGCAAATGTACTATTGGTTTTAACTAGACGTGTACCTTTGGTGTTTAACGGCTCAAAAAATGTATGGTATTAATTTTTAAAGGCTCACTTGGATGAAAATCGACGAAAATTAGAAACTGATTATTTCTATCTGAAGATGACTGTAGTTGAATAAATAGCTGCCTCTGCCCAAAAATCTGAATTTCAAGCTCATTATCAAAGAGAAATTTTGATATGAAGTCTAAAAGAACAAAAGGCTTGAGTAAATGACGTCATTTACTCACAACTTAAATGCTAAAATACTTGACTGTTTCTATACGTCTCGTTTGAATGTAAAGAAAATGTTGCTTGTGATGATTGTTGGAAGTCGTACAGATAGGTTTTACTACATTTCAAGTCATTTCCTATATAAATGTATTTTCATCCAAGTTCCCTTTTAAAGTTCCTATGTAAGAATTACATAATTAATTGGATATTTTCTTCAGATTCATTTGGAAAAATAATTAATTTTTGATATCTTGTCAATAAATTCTTTTTTAGCGCATAGTGTTGTAATGGTAATTGTTTGGGATCGATCTTACACCCTATTGGGCTTTTCTGCGGGAGGTACTCTAATACTATTACATGTAGATGAGCAACTGAACTATGAGGTAGCTGTTAACTATTCTGACTGCAAGATAGACGTGCTTTAAATTTTGTCGCCGCAAAACACTTGAGGTAGACAAAGTAATACGCAAGCTTAATTGCTCTGCTCACGAGAAACTAGCTCTATTCCTATTGGACCAACTATGAATGACAAGCTATAATTCCTAGTTTGCAATTCTTGTTGCGCTGTTAGTAAAACTAAAGGTAAAACCTTTTTATCATTCCTAAAGGAAAGAACTTACATTCTAAAATATATGGTCAACATTGCATACCATAAGCTACAGATTGCTACTAAACTTATGACAGCAATATCGAAATTAAGGAAAACTGAGAGCACAGAAAACGTAAACAAAAGCTAACCTATCAATCATGGTGATTTAAAAATGTTGTACGATATAATGTCCTAAATTAAAATAACTATAAAAATCCATCTGTAAGGCTATCCCTTACAGTATTTCATTAAAAGTACTAATGGGGGACTTGCACTAACAGGTCACATGACCCTGTCTCCCCTATATCAAGCAGCACCGTCATAATGAATGAAATAGAAAGAGCATCTCGATATTAGTAAAAGTGCAAAGTGTCAGTTTATAAGATGAATAAGGGGGGAAAAAAACACAGTAAATTCAAGATTAGATATTTTCTTAAGATTTATTTGGAAAAAGGCGTTGGATGGCATAAGCTTGTCATCTAATGCGTTTTTCAAAATGAATTTGAAGAACATATCCCATCTTCAATTTACTCTCATTACTACTTAATAATGTAATCCTCCTTTGTTAAAACTCAAGAAAAAGTGGCCATTTGAGTTACCGCTTATATATGTCTAAAACAATATTACCTCCATTTGAAAAGATGGAACGGATTTGAGTGTTTTAAACAATTTTCTAAACAATTTCTTTTATAAGAAAAATTAAAGAGAATTTTCTGAGTGCTCATTTAGCAATTTCTAAATAAGGAAAATACCGGGTGTTCCAATATTTTCTGATTTTTTTTATCTACTGTCTCCAAATTAGCGTCGGCGATTGGCTTAAACATTAAAGACTGCATTACAGTTATTTTGTTTGACATCGGGGAAAAAAAAATTGTGAAAACTCTTGAGTTATATAAACAAGTTTTATCGAAAACGAACTTTGTATGTACAAAGAATCTCATTTTCAATCAGTCAAACATTACAAAGAAATTACATTTTTCTCACACCTACACAAACACACACTTAAAAAATGTGACTCGAAAACTAAACGTGATTTCAAACGTGACGGCGTTGCATGGCGGGGGAAAATATTTACTAATATTGTGCGAATTATTGGTTTTAGAACTAACCTTTTAACATCCATAATCGTACGGCTACTTTTGGACGTGACACCCGTTTTAGTTTTTGTAATGTCTACGTATTTTAAGACCGTTGAATGCATTATTTTACTGGTGTGAAATAATATGTCAAATTTACTGGTGTTAGATTATATAAGTGAAATGCTGCCTTTGATTTTATGGACGGGTATTTCACACGGCTTGTACTGATAGAAAGGAATGAGACATATTGTTGCCATACACTATTGTAAAAGTTGTCTAGCATGGCATTTAGTGATACACCATATCTAGTTTCATTGATATCCTCTTCGCTTGGTCTTTTTCAGTTTGTGATATAAGGTTCTATGCCCTTTAATTCTCTTTTACACCTAACTTGTCGACTTGACAAATTAGAGCGTAAAAGAGAATAAAAAGGTTTTAGAAAAATATCTAATATAATAAAAAGGTTTAGAAAATAACTGGTTTTTATGGTTGCTGGCTTAGAAGCCAAGCAGCCATAATGCCATCACCTGTGTAAGTCCGTAAACTCTGAAATCCGAAGTGATTACGATGGGAGAACGAAGTTGACGCGAGGTCATATATTCGGGAGACATCGGATGGTTACGAAATTGACCCGAGGTTTCTTTGATTACTTTTGGTCGATTTGTGATGTATTTCAAGAAAGATCTGCCTTTTATAGTCAAAAGTTGCTATTATTCTATAAATGTTTCTGCTTGAGCGAAAGATCTTGCAAGTGTTTTTGATAAACATTGGGTTTACGAAGACATTCTGAACGAACTGAGACATCCCGTGCAAGCATGGGCAACTATTGAGAGCTTGTCAGATTATAGGTTGAGTTCATACCACTTAGAATAAAATAATCTTGTGCTATTTTGCGTGCACAGCCAGATATAGCTTTCAACGATGTACACAAGTTCTTTTTGAGTTGCGATTTCAATTAGTGCAGGCATATCGTGCACAAAAAGTGCAGAATTGTTCAGTTTTTTGCTACAAGCATGAAAATTGGCACAATGATAGAAGACAACATGCTGACTAATTCCTGATATAGCGCCACGCCCAAAAATCAATACTTCCAGTTTTACACAAGTGGAATTAATTTTCACTTAAAATTAAATACAATTGTTGTATTAACTAGTTGGTTCATGAAATGTGATAATTCTTTATGAGTACTGTTCCTTCTACCTAACTGACTATAGTGCCCCACCCTATTCCTCGTACTTCCAGTTTTATGTTAATGGATTTAATTAAATTCAAAATTACTGAAAATAACCGTTTTCTACAATGCTATCTCTACCAACTAATCCAAATTGGTCTAATGATGCATGCCCTTTTCATTTCACATGCACTGCCACACCCTAAACTTAGTACTGCCAGTATAGATACATAGGAATACCTCAAGTCTCTCAAGTATCAAAATTATTCACCTTGTTTTAAAGTCAAGGAGATAGAATAATAGACGGATATGATTTAAACAACGCAATTTGCATAACATGCAACCATGGCAACGCCTTTTCAAAAGTACTTCCAGTAATAGTAGATTGTAATTGATTATTGGGGTTACTGGAGTTTATTAATTTTGGATTATGGAAAATCTAATATTTTTTAAGGTAAGAATCTTTGACAAGGGAGAGGGCTATTGCAGTTCACTCGTAGCAATCACTGAATTTTATTAATTATTTCAATAACTTCCCAAACGAATTAATTCCATTTGCAATCGCCTCCACAATCACACATGGCTGTGCACACAAGCTGCAATTTTGCACATTTTTATCTTGCTTACATTTACATCTGGTCAGGTGGCTACACATTTCCAAAATCTATTGCTTAGTTTTCCCACAATTGCGTCAATTTAATCTTTTTGGTCCGCCTTTGTCTACTGCCAAGTGCGGCGCAGAGAGTAGCTGCAACGACTGACCTGGCTTGATAAGTGGTTAGTCTCTTAATGTGATTTTGGGGGAGTGTTGCAGATGGGATGCTGCCCCCATTGACTTGGCTTTTTTTTAAAACATTTCCTTCTGTAAAGTCAATAACTATTTGGCAAAAGTTAGTTTAACTGTACAGTAGTACAACAAATTGCTGCAGTAGACTGACATATATTTCCAACAGATCTTTACATACAGAATCATTCAAAGGCCGTTTAAATGTTGTTTTTACTTCTGCAAACAATACCTTCAAGTCTCCAAGGTAGAGATTTTCCCGAATATAGACATTTCATTGCAGCCTGTGAAGACAAAGAAATGAAAAGTTGAAGTTTTACTTCGAAATCGCGGGACGTTGGGACGTCGGGACGTTAAAATCGCCCAAAATCGCCTTAAGTTTTGAGTATCTTTGGGGATAATTTTGCTAAAATCGCCCAAAATTATGGCGATTTTAGTGCCCGGAGTAGGCCTATTTCCAGAGCCAGAGGCTCGTGGAAAAAGCAATTGAAGATGGGCCCTTTTCTCCCGCTCTCCACCGATGCTCCATTTTAAGGGTATTTACAGTATATTAAAGCTACACGCAAAGAACAGAAGTCGAAACAAGGATAGGAAGTCACTGATATTCGATGGGGATCAAACTTGGGACCTCTCGCACTAACCAACTGTGCAATCCTTGCTCCTAAAAGTCGTGGAAGCCATGGAAAGCAGGAAGTGCAGCTGCTTTGCTAGGGCCTAGTGCTCTGAAAACTTCAAGAACTGCAATATCACAATCCTTACAAATGAAAAGAAAAGCCTTGAGTCTGATTCCTCTTAAGTGCATGCTGCCAATCCAGTGAATTCCTGTTCTACATCACATGCTAATCCTTGTCCAAAAGAAGAAATCAAGTGTATGTTTCCAGGCAACTTGATGACTTTCATTTGCAAATTTCAACTAAAAGTAAAAAGCTCTCAAAAACCTAAGGAATCCAGCGAATTCCCGTTCAACACTAATTTTTCTCCAACAGAAGAAATCAAGTGTTTCTTGTTGGGCAATATGATGGATTTGCAAATTTCAGCAAAAAATAAAAAAAAGCTCAATACCTAAGGAATATTTCCCAGTTCTACACGCTTTGGTTGACCATGGCTTTGTTAACTTCTAGATATGGTCTGTGATTTGAGGCTATCAGTGCCGCAATATTCGCTCCACATTACATCAACCCTGGAGACATTCTGTATTAAACTGGGTCTTCACAGTCATGTGTAATTGATCAGGCTATTGTGAACGGGTTTTCTTTATGTGGAACATTATAAAATAGTGAGAATTATTGATTGAGGGAAGTGCAATAACAGTGGCCTTTATGCAGGAATCCCTACAGAAAGATGTCAGATTGCCATATACCCAAACCTAATTCCAGATCATCAATTCCAAAGTATTATTACTGGAAGTACTTTTGAAAAGGCGTTGCCATGGTTGCATGTTATGCAAATTGCGTTGTTTCATCTCCTTGACTTTAAAACAAGGTGAATAATTTTGATACTTGAGAGACTTGAGGTATTCCTATGTATCTATACTGGCAGTACTAAGTTTAGGGTGTGGCAGTGCATGTGAAATGAAAAGGGCATGCATCATTAGACCAATTTGGATTAGTTGGTAGAGATAGCATTGTAGAAAACGGTTATTTTCAGTAATTTTGAATTTAATTAAATCCATTAACATAAAACTGGAAGTACGAGGAATAGGGTGGGGCACTATAGTCAGTTAGGTAGAAGGAACAGTACTCATAAAGAATTATCACATCTCATGAACCAACTAGTTAATGCAACAATTGTATTTAATTTTAAGTGAAAATTAATTCCACTTGTGTAAAACTGGAAGTATTGATTTTTGGGCGTGGCGCTATATCAGGAATTAGTCAGCATGTTGTCTTCTATCATTGTGCCAATTTTCATGCTTGTAGCAAAAAACTGAACAATTCTGCACGATATGCCTGCACTAAATTGGCAGATTTCTGTAATGTTCGTGTAGAATTTCCAGCGATCGTAGTATCTAGATCCGACACTTGTCGATCGCACTGGCGATTGTTAGTTCTACTAGTAAGCATGTTACAATAAAAACAAACATTTTTTTCTAATTTTCCTATATTTCTTTGCATTCCTGCCAATAATTTCACAGTTAATTAGTTTTACTCTTCGAGGTTTAAACAAAGGGAGCCCAAGCTCTCCGTGAGTGAACAGGGGTTTTTCAATAAAGCATTTTCTAAACAATATTCAAATAAAATTTACTTTTCGTACATGCATGGTGTCTTTGTACGTCCTTTAGGGATGTTTATATCGAGTTTTGGTCATTTTTACTAGCCTCAATTGAGGGGTGCTCTTTTCAAGTATTTTATTTTTGTTTTTGTCACGGTGTTATCATGCAAGGTGTGCAGAATCCCCATTGTACCCACATGAAAGCTTGGAATGTTAATTTTGTTGCGAAGAACTTTCATGTGTGTGCTTTTACTTTTATGGTTATTTTTCATAAACTGTATTTAGTTACTTCAAATTTAATGTATATGAATAGTTTTGTAATCTTAACAGGTGAAACCATTCAGTAGCAAATCATTTTGAATTTGTGAAAAATAATGTGATTGTGTGTTTAGTCAGGATTGAATTCAAACTTTGTCAAATGCTTGCATAGCAGACCCTCTAGGTAACTGAGGGTGAGGGGAAAGGGGAGGGAGGAGGAGAAGGGGAGAGGGTGCCTTTCCCCACATCACCAGTCCCCTCGAGGGTCTGCTACGCAGGCTACTTTTTCAATTAATTGCCACTAAATTACTTAATTGACAATTTCGCATTGTTCCCAGTTTACCAAATTTTCCTTTGTGTCTACTTGACTATTAGATATGGAATATATACATGTCTATAATCAAGGACAGATCAAGGGGAAGGGTTTTACCCCTGGGTTAAAATACTCAAACTTCCTATACCCTAATGGAGGAGATCAAATGCTCCCATCTCTGAGAAGAGAGAATGAAATCGTAAGTTTTTTTCTCTATTTTTTCAGTAGAGAAAAATGACCATTCAATTGACTACTGCATTATAAGAATAAACTCAAATCCATTACTGATGATTTTTCAGTTGTCATTTATTAGTATTTGCCTTAAGAGCCTTGTTCCAGCAACCACATGACCTCTTAGAGGACTTTTGTTTTTACCAAATTAGGTATGACCGGAATTTTTTGGGATAACCTGAATTGCAATTCAATTGCAGCCAAGACCTAGTTCATACGTCGAACTTTCACCGCGTCGAATCCAATAGTTGCATTTCGCATATGAAAAGTGTAGCGTCTGAATCAATTGAATCCTGACAGATTTGATTAAGTACGGCAGAAACTGAACCAGTTGCACGAAACGACAAAAGATCGACGTGCATTCAAATGTGGAACTTTTGTCGCATCGAATGCAATGCGTGCATTATAAATGCTCAATATTACAGCGCTGATGGATAAAAAATGCGTAGCTGCATCGTCTGGAAACAAGGTGGCGGGGCAAGCGGCGATGGAGATGTGCAGCTCGTGTTTCAATTCAAAGACACTAAATACGAATGTATTATTTGTAATCAGCCGTGACAAACGTTTCTTGCTCTTAGAAGTATTTGGGAACAGATTTGCGCAACTGATGCTCTTTCTGGTAAATCAATTGGATTTCTCGATTTTGATGAAGCATTTTCGCTATACTCAAGTTTCTTTGCTGATACTACCGACAAGGAAAATTTTAGAGATACAATTGTCCATCCAGTCCACAGACTTCCGATTGTAATATGCCGTGTTATGTCAGGTAAAAGCTTGTTAATTTCCCGTGATAACATTTTTCACATCGAACGACTATTTGAGTTAATATTCGGAGATAATGAGGCTTCCTGCGAAATACAAGGAGTCCATATATTTCCTAGGGACACAATAAAATCCATCATTCAGCACATGGATACTGAATTTAATCGGCAATGTGCCAAGGCAATTGTGCCGGACAGTGTTGTTGGAATATTTTACTTTATCATTGTAGCTCAAAGCTAGACTGACTAAATGCTACAATTTGTGCTTTAGCAGATATTCTATTATTATATTCTATCAAGGATACGAGGGAGTGCCGATGACAAGTGTAGGCCAGAACTAGTCGCTTGTCACTTAAAGTCACATAAAAATCGCTACTAAAATCACACGTGTTTATAATATAAGTCTGCATTGTGTTTTTTTTTTTCTGGTACTACGTCACATCCGGATTGAGTTGAGAGGGGTGGCTTGGGGATCACTTCCGTACAAATATCTTCCTGTAGGGGGTTACATTAACAATTGTAGTTTGTGTGTAGGGTTATATCATACGACTATTTATCGTAATGAAAAATATAACCACCACCTCCCTCCCCGATAATAAACGACCGGCCCCTTAAACACTTTTAATACAACATTTTGGAAAGAAATTCGGTAAGATAATCCCTCTGGTCCTTTGGATATAAAATGTTAAGTTTTTTTTGATTATACAGAATGATTAAACACACAAAAGTAGCACATTTGCTCTCGGGAAAAGCACCCTATATAATCAGCTCAAAATGGGGCACACAAAAACTGTTTGCTTGATGTTCAAACCTATACAGTATTACCACTAGGCAGGTAGAGAAGACAGTAGCGTCTTTTAAGGATGCATTTATTAAAGTAAAATAATTTTTTTTCAGTAAAACTCCGTTAATCGTATGTTACGATGCGAACTGCGATGTTCATCCTTGAATATCCGACGTTGTTAAAAAAAATCCACATTAAAAGACGCAGTACGATAGTTAATATATTGCTGTCCTGAAGCATTAACAGTCTGGTATTTCCTTGTGATTTTGACTGCCCCATTTACGGTTTTTAAGTGAATATAGTTGATCCTCACGAAGCTACATGCTATGCCACGTTCAAGGTACTGGCACTAGCGAGTGACTCTCTTTTGACTCCCATCACTACCCTCCCACATGCTCAAATAGTTCATGAAAAGACAATCTAGAGTGGATTTCAGTCAACCGTACAAAGAAATAGACCAACTAGTTAGTAACAGTAATAGTCTAGACAAAGACAAAGACTATAGACGAATAGCTAAACAAACAACAGACCAGTCTGAACAAATTAAATGTTTATTTTAATTAGTTACAATAACATTTTTGTTTTGAAAATTCTTACAGGAGTGTCGCACATTTAATTGACTTATATTTTCAAATGCACTTACAATTGCTAGCAAAGTATTTTTCCTAAGAAAACCGGGATTACATCGAGTGATTGCTTTGTCCTGTCCAAAGACCATTTCGATGGGATCAAGACCATATACGTAAGCTGGTAGTTCAATTAGTGTAATGTTTTTTCTTGCTAGAATATTACACAGGGCTGCTTCATTGTGGACGCTTGCATTATCTGCCACTAAAAATGTATTTCTGGGCAAAAGTGGCATAATTGATTCTCAATCACTTCATTTACTAGAACAGCTGTAAAAGATCCTTTGACTGGGATGGCTAAAATTACTCCTTCATTAAAGCCACAAACACCAAGTGTAGAGAACTTTTGATCCTGGGGCCTGCCTTTAAATCGAAATGACGGACATGCCAGCCCGGAGTCCTTTCTTCCATATTCTCGCTCATCACTCTCCATTTCAAAATGGGTCTCATCGAAAAAATATACATGACTTGGGTGAACAGTTTGTCTCCATTGAATGAATAATTGACGACAGTGCCTATTATGCGGTGACATTCTCTCTCTAGTGACAAGGATACACTTCTTACGAGTAATTCGTAGCTCTTTGAAAAGTTTTGCTATATAACTCAGTGACGGAATCTGGTGGATTTGAAGATGGAAGTCTGCGGCAAGTAATTCCTGTAGTTCGCGCAGATATGCCGTGGGGTAAATTCTAATTGACGCTTCCAGATATGCTGCCATCCACCATGGAAGTTTCTTTTCACTCCCTCCTTGCACCAAGGGAGATATTGAACACTTTTGCCGAAAGGAATTGGCATATTTGACAACGTAATTGTAGGAAACTTGACATATTTCTGATGTTCTTGAAGTTGACAATGTTTTGAGATATGTAGAAAGCCCTTGAACTCTCTTTTAGTATGGGTAAGGTTGGCCATCTCGATAGCAACCACCATACTCATTGAAGTACCACGGCATCGTATCAAATGAGATGTGTTTTCACGCTCTCACAGTTTTATGTACTAATTATTCAGTGACGATTTGACACTAGCTATGCTAAAAATCGTGACAACACTATAATAAGAAAAATGTGAGAATGCTTCTTGCATTCATTGTTATTAATTATTTTCTTATGGCAGTTGCGTGGTTCGCAACAATAGACCATTCAGAAATGTTCTTCTCGCCCATTGTCTAAAAGAAGACCTCAGGATCAAGACACCTCTGAAGTAAAAAGTATGTGCACCATCGTCGTTAAGGTTTTCAAAAATATTCAGGCAGTCCCCGTGGAAAGTCCAACACTTATGCATGATCCTGATGGTATCAACCTTGAAGAGTGTAAAAACACCATCACATCGGCTGCAAGCATGCACGATATGAGTCAAATGTATGCCACTATTATGCCAAAATGGATACGAAAAGCATTTTTTCAACCCGAGCTACAGAGGCAGATCATTAACATCCATCAGTACTCTCAAAGTGATCACGTTAGAACAATGCGAAAAATGGATGATTTGTATTTGGTTGAATTTGTACAATTAACAATTAAGTCGCGGGAGGATTTTAAAGCAGCATTTGACATTGTCCTCAGCACAGCTTTGGCAGACTACATGAAAAGGTTTATAATCTTACAGCCTGGGGATTGGCCATGCCAATTTTACTCCAGACAAATTATCTACCAGTGTCTGCAGAAGCATGTCACCAGTAATCCAGTGGAAGCTCAAACTACACATATTCCCAGCCAACACACAGACAACTTATACTCATCATTCTGTTGCAATAATGAAACTGCATTGTTTTGGCCAGACAAGGATATGACTTCTTCACAGCTACCTCTTCTTTCTGTTGTGCCAACTATTGGACCACTCCACTTATCTTTAAACAGCAGAGAACACATTGTTAGTAGTTCATCCCTTTTTCAAATCACTTTCTGAGAAAATATTCCCCAAAAGCAAGTTTGCTGACAATCCTAAGCCATGGAGAATAAGTTTAATATTGGAAATTGTTTATGGAGCATGGACACTAATAAGGACAACTGTAATACAAAAACTTTCTCACTTTAAAGATCTTGAATATGGAACACTACTTAACTTATTGGATAACTACATACCACTGGTGCTATCTATCTACAGTATCTCATTTAAACTGAACAACTTTTTGGAATACTCAAGAGCGATGACAAGAATATGGATAATGTTTACATGCCTGAAACGCAGACACTATAACAAAGCGCCTCTCATCTGGATTAACATGTGCTCACACTGGGGACAATACTCTTCTAAACTGTGTGACCTACTTAGGAACTACATAACTGTTTTTGATGAATATCCCATAGAAAACACTCATTGTAGAGAACATATAGCATTTAATATTTAGATTTTACCACAGGATCACCATGTTACCCAATTGTCACGTACCATCATGAAAGCCTCGGTCACTGTGGCCAAGAGCACCTACTGTCAACGTTGTGACAGGAGTTCTGGGTAGTAAAGGCCAGGACAGCTATTAAGAACATAATCGGAAGATGCTTCGCCTGCAAACGACTGCATGCGGAAAGGATGATGCAAGAAATGGCTGACCTTCCAAAGGTTAGAGTAACACCAAACGAGCCCCCCTTCAGCTTCACAGGGATAGATTACTTTGGCCCTCTTCAAGTGAAGCGTGGACGTGGCACTGCCAAAAGATATGGCTGTATATTCGTGTGCATGGCCACTTGAGCAGTTCATCTAGAACTGGCTCAGTCCCTTGAAACAGATGCCTTTATAATGTTTCTACGCAGGTTCCTAAACACCCACGGAAAAGTCAAGGAGCTTCGCTCAGACAATGGAACCAATTTTGTTGGCGCAGGGCGAGAACTTCGTGAATCCATCAATCAGCAAAGAGCTGCAGCAGCGAGACTGCAACTGGGTATTCGATCCTCCCGGTGCCTCCCATATGTCAGGCGTTTGGGAACGTCTAATAAAGGGTATAAAGAAATCCTTGAAAGCTATCCTTGGTGAGCGACTCGTCGATGAAGAAGTGCTGAGGACCGTCCTTGCAGAAGCCCAAGCAATAGCAAACTCCAGACCCTTATGTCCAAATTCAGACGACGTAAGAGATATGGAGGCACTCACCCCCAACCACTTGCTTCTACAGCAACCAGCCATGAGCCTGCCACCTGGAAACTTTGAAGAAACAGATTTGCTCAGCAGAAAGAAATGGAGGCAGATGCAGCTTCTTGCTTGCCACTTCTGGAAGCGATGGGTAAGGGAGTACCTCCCAACGTTGCAAGAAAGACAAAAGTGGAACGTCCCCAGAAAGAACCTCGCCATCAATGACATGGTTCTTTTGGCTGATGACAACACGCAGAGAGGACAGTGGCCACTGGGACGGATTCTGAGGGTCTTCCCTGGTAAGGACGGGGGAGTCCAAAGTGCTGAAGTGAAGACCAAGGCTGCTGTGCTCCTCCGCCCAATTAGGAAGCTCTGCCTACTTGAGGGTGCACAGGATTAACTAAAGATGACACAACCCTGTTGCCTCATCGGGGCCCAGGATGTACAGAACATATAGCATTTAATATTAACCTTTATTAACTTTATTGTTGTTACTGTTACGCAGGTCTATTAGTGATTAAATAGCCTGTGTCATTATAATCATGCAAATCATTGTAATTCGAACCATTTGATACCGTGAACATTGAATTCCAAGACATTTAAGATAATTGAATGAATGAATGCTTTATTGAGAAATACCTTGCAGCCAGAAGGCTGAATTGCGTATTAAATACATTGATTGATAAAATCTAAAATTTGGAAATATTTACAATATAGAAATATGGAATTGACTAAAGTGTATTCATGTTAAGGCTTGAAGATAGAATAAAAGTGTTCTTAGCTCTATTTGTCTTTACATTAGGCACATCAAAAGTTCTTGAATGTCTTAAAGTATATCTGGTTGGTTTATGTAATGGCGGGAGTAAATGGCGCAGTCTGTGGCTCTCATCATTCAGAATGTCATTAAAAAGAGCATGACACAAGTTTCCATGATGTTCGTTTAGCAAAATTAAATTTGTGTGAGTAAGCGCCTCCTTGTAGTTAAGAGTGGGGCACATGATTGCTACCACCCTCTTCTGAATACGTTCCAGTTCATGAATCAAGTACTTTGGTAGCGAGTAGTAGAACACAGGCACAGCATAGTCCAATACCGATCTTATACATGTAGTGTAGAACAGCCTCAGATCTTCACAGGTTACCTTGGCCCTTTTTAGTAGAACCAAGAAGTATAACCTTTTTGATGCTTTCTTTATTACTTCGTATATATGGTCGTTCCACAATAAGTCACTTGAGATGGTTACACAAAATAACTTTGCACTTGTTACAACTTCTAGATCTTCCCCATCAACTTTAACTGGTTCAAATGCTTGTTTCTTTCTTGCAAATGAAATCCTGAGCTCTTTACATTTGTCTGTGTTTAACTGGACTCTGTTATTCCGTGACCACTCAGCTACTTTATCAGCAAAAAATTGTGCAGCACTGATTTCACCTTTTTGGACAATTTCTGATGTCGTCGTATCGTCCACGTACTTCCGGACACGGGCGTCACTGAGTACCAGGTCGTTGATCATTATTATAAACAACTAAGGTCCTAATTTTGTTCCTTGAGGGACTCCTGATGGAACTGAGCCCCATTCGGAGTAACAACCATCTGCTAGTTTGATTCTTTGAAAACGGTTGCTGAGGAAATCAATAATCCAATTAATAATACTTGTTGGTAGTTCTAAGTCGTATAGTTTGCTTACGAGAATGCTATGGTCGATAAAATCGAATGCTTTTCGATAATCGAAAAGGATCGACCAGACAGTAGCTCCATTACTATCAGTTCCAATTGTCCAATCGTGGATCATACTTAGCAAGGCGATGGTAGTGGAGGATTTCGGGACTGCACCATACTGGTTAGGGTCAAGGACTTTCATTGCAGCAGGCTTCACGAAATCACGTACAACAATATCTTCAGCAACTTTTGACAAACATGGTGTCAGTGAGATAGGTCTCAGATCTTTCTTTCTTATTATTAATACCGGAGCAGGATAACCTAGAAATCGCCACTAGTTGTAAGTAACACATGATTACGTTTGATAGATATTTGTTATGCAACGTTAATTCACCGTATTGAAGGATATTTAGACAGATTTATTTGTATTTTATAGCAAACCTTATTATTGAATTGTGACCTGTGATTAAAGTGTATTGATCGTGGCCCTGAGCATTTGTGATTTGACATTACGACATAACATTGATATTCCCACATGTAGGAAAGCGTTTCCTACATCAAAGTTTGATCCGTGCTCAAACCAAATCAAGTGACACTCCAGAACAGCTACAGAAAACTGCAAAGTCAATATTTCAATCTAAGGAAAAGCAATCTAACTTTAGGTCTCATTTCACTACACCCAAATCATTTGCATTCTCATTTGACCAGCTTCAATTTCTCAAAGTCAAGTGTGCACAGGTACTATCCTCTATGATAGAACAGATAGCTCACTCTCTTGGAAAATCAACACTGTCATCCAACAATCCAAAACATACCCCAACCCATGTCAGTCTGCCTACCATGTTCTTCAATAAAACCACCAAGATAAATGTTTTGCCACTAGGATACCATGGATACATCAAACCTGACCCCACCAAAACATGTGATTTACCTGATTGTACAATATTAAATCATGAAGAAAAATGGATACTTCTCCCTGGCTGCTTTCATTCTTTTCATGAATGCTGCCTTGGTGATGCTACATTTTGTCCACTCTGTAAAGATTTCCTAGAAAACAAAATAATGGAACTTGGTAAAGTGGCACAAGAAGCAATTCTACACCCCCAATGAAGCACAGCAAATAGTATAACTGAAGACCTGATAACAAACACAAATAATAATGATCATGGAATACAGTTTGGGAAGTTTGACAATAGTGAAATCCATAACATCATCAAGAATCTGAACAGTGATCTGGCCTGCATTAATACACCACCACAGCCAGCCCCTTCCATTGAAGCACAACCAATATGTTCTCGTGCCCCAACATCAAGAGCCCCACCACACTGCAGGAAATGCCACCACCCAATGAGAGGTCACACAAAAGTAACTAACAAGCAGTACACTATGTGCACAATGTGTCCCCAAAACACTTGCTCTCCTGGCCCAAAAAAGTGCAGTTGTTCATGGCACAACCCCATCCAGCACTCAACAGGCCTGCCGATCTGGTCTATCCAGCACTCAACAGACCTGTCCAACTCGTCTATCCAGCACTCAACAGACCTGTTCACCTCGTTCATCCAGCACTCAACAGACCTGTCCACCTCATCCATCCAGCACTCAACAGAACTGTCTATCTCGTCCATCCAGCACTCAACAGACCTGTCCATCTCGTCCATCCAGCACTCAACAGACCAACACTCAACAACACATCCTACAGAATCAGCATGTCAATGTGACTGAATGGATACTTACACCAAACATATGTCAGTCTGCCTTAAATGCAGAACAACTTGGTAGTAATGCATGCACTGTTATTGCCCTTCTAACTGCAAAACACTTTCTTCAAGGAACACTTGCAATTCCACAAACCGTAGCTCAGCTCTTTCATTCAGTAAATATGTACAGAAGCATAATTGTGAATGGAAATCTCATTTATCAGTCTTTTAACATGCCACTCCAACAGCCAGACCTAGTAGTCAGAGAAGTTCTTCAAAGAAACCATGTCAATCTAAATTTAAAAATTATCGAAGACACTGGGTTTTTTTTTTTGACTCAACACCTAATAGACTATCTAACAAACTACCAGTTGCAGAGGCAGAAATTTACCTGCATTCTCATTGTACCTCCAGACAAATCGATGGTTTTATGCTTCGATCTCAACTGTATTTGCTTGTTTGAAAGTGTTCAAAGAGTTCACATGTCCCAAGGAGGCATAATTTCTGTTGGAACCGGAGATGTAACCAGCTTTATCAATTATCTGGAGAATATGCTTTTGCATGACTGGCAAACTCAATTACCAGGCTCAAACCTTGCTGTGGTAGACATTAAATAAATAAATCATCAATAAATATATTAATAAATATTCTTTGGCAGCAAATGCACATAGTGGCCCTTCATCTGCTGCCACTCACACTCATTAGGCTGGAAATATTCTAATATGCATATGTAAAAGGAGTTCTGTGCTGTCCAATTAGAAAATACTAAGTTAGTCAGATGAGGTAAATTTCAGAGGACTGCCAAAATTGGATGAGGCCTCAGGAATTTTTAGTTAATCACTTAGTTTCAAATTGGACAAGCATGTACAATGTAGTCCTGTTACTTATTAATTATATATATGATATATATATAGTTGCCTCTAAACCCAACATTATCAGCAGTTATCTTTATTTTATTCTATTTTTTTATTCTAGTTATTTATTTATTTATTTATTTGGTGAACTGTCTGGCAATTTTAAGTGTCCAAGTTAAGTGACATAGGACAATAAATTCATCAAAATTAAAGAACAATTCATATGTTCGCAATGTTTGATTTAGAGGCAGTTACAATATCAGCAAGGTTATTGGATGTTCATTGAATCAGACATGAAAAGGATATTTTGTTCCAACAATTCTGCCCAATTTAATATTGTAAGTATAAAGGTAAAAGTGTATGATTTTACATGTAAATACCTTTAAAAAATCTGAGAAGCAGAAGGAATGATCAACAGAATAGTTGTTAATGTTGCTAATGTTAATGTTGTTAAATATGAAACGTAACAGTGTGTAAAGTGTTGACTGAAGATACAATTAGCTGACACTAGTATTCACAATTGGGTGTCTAATAAAATTTGATTTTCAACATCTTTATAAGTTCAAAGTGATTTGATTTTTGTGTTTTATAGCATTGGATTTTATGTCAAGTGCAAGACATTCAAGTGGTGCAAAATCCCCCTCCCACCTCCCCCCCCCCCCACTTCCCCGACCACCAAAAAAAAGAAAAGAAAATGTTATAGTAGAAATTTTCATCAGAAAAAATGTAGTCAAAAATAATTTCCTTTAAGAATAGATCAGGAGCAGTACAGAAAAAAAAACGTAATTGGCAATATTGAATTTATATGTGCGGATTTTTGGGCTCTTTAACCAATTTCAACATTTCTTCGAAAGATACAAAATGAATGAATGGGATTCCTGTGGTTCAACTGTCAACATTCCGACCGAATGGCGCAGAGGGACGTAGAGGTGCAACACCGAGAAACTTCAAATCAACCATAGAGCAAGTGGGACCACTCTTTAGCTCTAACAAACCACATACAGACAAAGTAGGATAAATAAAGAAAGGGATCATGGAATAAAACTGCTGGGGGCGAGTTATAAAGCAAACGTTTTTACGAGTTTATTCGCACGCAGCCCTAAACTGCACAAAACAATTGGAAACTATGAAGTTGACAGAAAACTCCATTTGAAACACGACTAGATCTAACTATCCAAAAACTGATGTCAAGATGTCAAAATATGAGGAATTAAGCTAGCTTTTGCCATAGAAATGAAAGCAAAACGTGATTTTGAAACTGCATACACAAGAACTTAAAATACACCTAAATCACAACAAGAAGACGCGCTTGGTACCATGGTGCCAAAATAGCATGATCTAACATCGGGACCACTTTTGAGCTTCCAGAAAGTGTTTGAATTCAACGAGAAAGCTTGAAGGATGCCAATTATTAACTTTTTTGGTTGGGGGGCGAACAAGCATGAGTGGGACTTTAGATAGGAAAGTGTGCAAAACCGTAATTTGCCGAACCAAACAGAGCAAAATATTTCAGTCACACGTGGACACCAAGAACTGTAATTCACACAATCTAGGCTTCAAAATATTAGTACTAACCTTGACTGGTAGGCATTCCTTTAAATCCTCTTCAATGTGTATAGACGTTGAAAGAATGTAGGTCGTTTTGGAGCATTTTCATTGTTTCGATGGACTTTGATCCTGAATATTTTGTAATCTACGGGTCTCACCACAGGCACCCCAGGCAATCATTTAGAGCAGCGCATAAGTGATCAGCGTACAAAGCATTGCAAAGCATATGTAAGGGTGCGGGTTCGAATCCTGGAATAAAAAAAATAATTTTTGCCTTGTTATGTAGTAAATATTATCTCTGAGTGAGAGCTTTGAAATTCAAGCCAAGTTTCATGTCACCAGATATCCAGGCATTACGGGTTACGCTTCATTACAAGCAAAATTTGAACCAAATAAGTCTGAGTTTCATAAAAAATCTGCCGTTTGATTTATCTGGCGTGGATTCAAGTTCAATTTCTAGTTGAAGTGATAACTGGCCTTGAGTGCTGTGGTGGTTTTGGAGGTGATTGGGACATTTATCTAGCATTTTTTGGAGGTTAAAGTAGAGGAGTCGGTCGCTGGTGATGTAACCTGCCTTTAGTTTTTCTATGTAAGGGGGGAGAAAAAAACAGCTTAAAATGCTTCAAAACCAGAAAAAAGCATACAAAAAGATGAAAAGATAATATTTACTACATAACAAGGCGAATTTTTTTTTATTCCAGGATTGAAACCAGGACCCTTACATATGCTTCGCATTGCTTTGTATGCTGATCACTTACGCGCTGCTCTAAATGATTGCCTGGGGGTGCCTGTGGTCTCACTGAAAATAACCACCACGGCACTACAAATGCTGATAGACTGTCGAATCTATTTGATGGCGATTTCTGTATATCTTTACAAAAGACACAGATCGCCAACGATTCTTCAACAACAGCTCAACACGCAAGCAAAATGGTGGTAAAGAGACTTTCAAGCCAAAATCTGGCGCATGTGCAGACAAATTGTATACATGCTCGCCCATTGTCCTCAACATTCAAGAAAAGTGCTCACTTTTCTGATGTTTTCTTTCGCATTCTTCACACAACACAACACTTTCACGTTCAACACCAAATAATGCGGAATTTCACATGGCACAGCTACATAAACTGTGGCGAGGAATCTTATCATGTCGCTTCATTGCTGTTGAATCATGTCGGGTAGAACACGCGGCAAATGCCGTCTGCATGGTGAAACATCCCTTTTAAAGGGCCATATATAGAAGGTACTGTAAATTTAATAGCTGTGGTTGTACGAAATGTACCACTCATGACCAAGTTTTGGCTGTTAGACAAAGTCAAAGAGCAGAAAGAGAAGCCAGATTCGACAAAGGAAGGAAATTTCGAATGTCTTTGGCCGCAACATCAACAAAGGACGAAACTAGCAAGACTCGCACAACTGCAGTTATATCGTTTCCAGAAATATCCACTTCAAATACATCAGATAGCGCTATGCTTGCTTTGCAAGGGGCAAATTTCGAATCCTCCTGCAAGAAAGCGCAGGCAGCTCTAACGAAAAAAGAGTCAAGGAAAGGTAAGAACAGAATAATAAAAATGCAAAGATTGACGTAATGACAAATTATTCACGTAGCGCAAACTCTCGCCTTTTTGTGAAGGAGCCTGTAAAATACAGTTAGAGAATTATATCAAGCAGATATACTTTTAATTTTGACTTCCAAGGACTTACTCAATTTAATCTTAGACAAACAAAGACATACAATGTGTATTTATATCGTCCTTTACACACACAAAGACAAGTTTGGGTACTAGTTTCGTGTTTTTTTTTACTATGAAACTAGTCCCCAAATTTGTCTGATTTTGTGTGTATAAAGGACAACATAAATACACATTGTATTCTAAGAAGAGAATTATATCAAAAAACTTTGCAAAAGCCATTTTTTATGTTTATAGCAAAACAGCTTAAACAACTAGAAGAACATCGCTCATTGTTCACAAGTATTAACACGTATTCTGCGGAGGTTGTCAAAAAAGAAAAAGATGTAAATCCACTGTCTGTCCTTAAAACAGCCATAATGCTTCATCAAAAGAAACCTAACCCTCACCAGCAGCCAACACACGATAAATATGTTAAAGCTGTGCCCTTGGTGCAGCCGAGCCATGCTATCGTCACTCCCCGCAGTCCTCCCTTTGGAGAAAAGGTAGATAGTCTGAAGAGGGTGCTTCCATTTGCCTCAGAAACAGAAATCACAGCGTTGCTTGCACGCAATGATGGCGATATGACAAAAGTTGTACACGCTATTCTAGTTAAGCCTAGTCAACATGGCACAGAAACATGTGAAAATCAAAAAGTTATTGATCTAACTCATGACGAAGATGGCAGTACTCATCTGGTGGCAAAAAAAAGTTAAATTCCTTGCAGAGATGCCTCTAGAAGTTTCAGAGCTGCGCAATATCCTAGACAACGTACAGCAGGAGTCAAGCCCAAGAGTGCTTTCGTTTTACAAGTCCAGCGAAAAGATGAAGAAGTTTGTATGGAAGATGAGAACGAGGCCTCTCTTCAATTGAGTTACAGTAACACTAATTACATAGAATGTCCATATTGTTACAACCATGTATTAACGGGGCCATCTTGTGACTCGTGTGGTGCTCTTTTTCAACCTGACTTATTAACTGATTCAAATTTGAATGATAAAGCAGGTTATTTCACAACATTGTAATTTGTCATTAATTCATGCAGTTGTTATATAACAAAAGCTTGGAAACCAAAAATGTAATGTGGACAAAGCAAGCAGCTTAGTATTTCACATTACACCCAGGTACAAAGAAATGCTAAATGGTACTATATTCTAAGTACCTACAATACACACGGATAACCAATGAGATATGGAATCGGGAAAAAAAGGTGTGCATCCACAGAGTGGACAGTGTGGGAGTAAAGAGGTATCCATGTGTAGGAATTCGCGACACGTCGTTAGGGGTGGGTGGGTGGGTCGTCGAGATGTTTGCTCCTCGGTTGTCAAGAGGAACTGTGACAAAAGCATGAGGGCTGATTAATATATGCATTGCAAAGCATTGTGGGATCTCATTGTTATGTTGATTATCCGTCTTTATTTCCGGTAATTAGAATAGTTATCGTAGCGAGAATTGGTTCATTTTTAGCTCTCATTAAAATAGTTAATTCGAGCATTGGGGGGACTGGTAATAGCTCATTAGCCACATGAGTTCAGGGGGCATTCCCTCACTTCATGTTTGCTCCTCCGTGAGTCCGTGTTCATCGATTTTCTTTCCCGCCCTCCCACCCATTGGCTGAAGTTCTATTTCCGGTGTCTTTAGGTTTAGTAGTTTTGTCGTTCCTGCTCTCACTGGAAATAAACTTCCTTTCCCAAACACCGATGTGATAAGAGATCTGGGAGAAATTTTAGGTAACTGTAATGTAATGTAATGTAATAACTTTATTTAACGAGGGTGAAACACACAACAGTTACAATTTATAACAATTGCACTGATAACCCAGTGGCCCTCAAAATAAGATGTATAAAAGAAAGCAATAAATAATGACAAAATATAAAAACATAAAAATAGATAAAATATATACTGATAAATTTCGAATAAACTATAGAACAAATGCTTTCTGTTTCTGATAACTGGCAAAATATGAAAATATGAATGAAGAATAACTTTTAAAAGGCCAAATGGTTTTATGTATATAACCATTTTAGCCTTTCAAAAGCCATTATTCATAATTACGAGCAAATAGATAAAATATATACTGATAAATTTCGAATAAACTATAGAACAAATGCTTTCTGTTTCTGATAACTTGGCAACATATGAAAATATGAATGAAGAATAACTTTTAGCCTTTCAAAAGCCATTATTCATAATTACGAGCAATACTTTGACAAAATTATAGTAATAAAGTAATATTAGACAATAATAAATTTTGAAATATAAATAGATAAAACTCTAAATATAAATATATATATATATAAATTTATAAAATTAATGGAATAAGCTAAATATCAAACCTTAATGATTCTCTCTGTTTCTGGAGATATAAATTATGCAAACCATTTTTAAAACCTTTAACTGTTTATAAACCATTTGTTATATTTTCTTTCAGTGGCAACCACATGTTGAACAGGCATTGAAAAGAGGGGGTCCATTAAGTAGTGATGAAAAGAATACATTGGTAAGACAGACATGTGATTCTATCCTGACTATAACAGATAAAGTCTGCCAAAAAGAAAGAGAGCATGTTGCCCTGATGTTGGTTGAAAAGTATCCCTTCCTCAACATATGTGTCGCGCTTTAGGATTTCGATTTCGTCGTCTCGTTCTTGGTATCGCGAGACAGGCGAGACAACATGCATGGACATAAGTCGTCTCGTTCTTGGTATCGCGAGACAGGCGAGACAACATGCATGGACATACGTATCATGCACTCGTTCTATGTCTTCTATGTCCGCTTTTACTCCAGTAACTCTTGATGTTAAACTTTAAATATATACGAAAAAAGCGATAGAGATCGGATAACAATCTGACATGAAAAGAACCAATACGTACGCGACAAGCAATACATAAAAGACAAGCAGGACAGCGAGACAAGCAAGACAAGCGAGACAAGCGAGACAGCGAGACAACGAGACAAGCAAGACAAGCAAGACAGCGAGACAACGAGACAAGCAAGACAAGCGAGACAAGCGAGACAAGCGAGACAACGAGACCACGAGACAAGCGAGACAACGAGACAAGCGAGACAAGCAAGACAAGCGAGACAACGAGACAAGCGAGACAAGCAAGACAACGAGACAGCGAGACAACGAGACAGCGAGACAGCGAGACAAGCAGGACAGCGAGACAAGCGAGACAACGAGACGAGCAAGACAGCGAGACAAGCAAGACAAGCAAGACAGCAAGACAAGCAAGACAGCGAGACAAGCAAGACAGCGAGACAAGCAAGACAGCGAGACAGCGAGACAAGCGAGACAAGCAAGACAAGCAAGACAGCGAGACGAGCGAGACAACGAGACAGCGAGACAAGCAAGACAGCGAGACAACGAGACAACGAGACTGCGAGACAACGAGACAGCGAGACAAGCGAGACAAGCAAGACAGCGAGACAACGAGACAACGAGACAGCAAGACAGCGAGACAATGGATATGGAAAATACGAGCGCCGATTGGGGCTAAGAAGAGTAACAATTTTTTCACTATCGGAAATGCTTTTTGTCATCTTTTTCGTTATAAAAGGCATATTTGAACCGGGACTTCTTGGAACCTTTACTAGAGACCTTTTAAAACCTTTCTTTCCTGTTTGCTTCTAATTAAAGATTTCGTCTCTACTGAGATAAAGTTGTTTTGTGCAGAGATAATTACTATATTCTTCTGAGACAAATTCCAGTTCAAATTTCGGCACCGCAGTTTCGGATAATATTTTAAAATTGGTAGATTATCTTCCTTCCACGAAACATTCACTAAGCGAAATTAAATACAAATTTTTAAGGGCATGGATTTGACAAACAAACTAGTGTATTCGTTTTTGTACAATATTTATTTAATAAAATATAAACTGAATCGATCGTCCTCATTTTACAAATAGATTGTACACTGAGTGTATTCGTATTTGTACAACTGTAAGATTAATTATATAGTTGCCCCTAAAACACACATTGTCAACAGATAGATTTTTCTTTAATTTTGGTTGACTGTCCATTTTTCTTTTCAATTGGACACTTGAAATTGGACAATTTACCAGAGAATAAAGATAAGTGCTCATAATATTGGGATTAGAGGCAGCTATATAATTAATAAGTAACAGGACTCAATGCTTGTCCAATTTGAAAAGAATTGGACGAAAAAATTATGCGGAAGACTGCCAAGTGGCCGGCCACAGGCCTGAGTGACAGATAGCATTAACTAATGTCACAAATAGTTTGTATAAGACTGTATAGAGCGACTTCACATTTCAAAAACCCGTGAAATACACTTAAGTACATTTAGTAAACCTCTCTATATCAGTGTTACAGTTGGATGAAAATCAGTTAGCACTATTAATGAATTGTCATATTCGTATTACGGCAATGGAAAATCATTCTAATAAAAACTTCACTACTACACTAAAAAATAATAAGTGATATGTTTGTTAATACTAGCCTGCGAACACCGAAATATGTGTACCACTTCAATCAGAATATTTATCTAACTTTTGGTAACAAAGGCATTTTTTTATGCTTGTGGCAATAAGCTGTGTAATTGTTACGATGTACAACCATGCGGTGGTAATAGAATAAAAAACGTCGCATTGGCATAGCGTTTAAGATTTTCTTAAATCTAGATGACCATACGAAAGTCTGCTCTGCAACCATGGTGTTCAAGTCAGGATACATTTCCTTTAAAGGCTCTGCTGAGTACTCCTTGTGGCATCTGGGGTTCTTGTGGTTCCGCAGGTGCAGGCGGTCAATCACTTTCTTCACCTTTTGCCACAGTTCATCATAGGGCTTTGGAAGTGGCAGCACCTCCTTTGCAGCACGCAAATTACACAGGTTACACATGTTGTCATAGGAAATAATGAAATTCTCCCATTCTTTCTCTGGCACGTTTTTTAATCTTTCATATAAGTAGTGCAGAGTTAGCAAAAATACTTGCCCAGGAGATTCAGATCTGTAATGTATAAATTGGTATGCTGAGTTAATTACACATTCCAACACACCCGCTCAATGCAGTTTGGCTACCTATTAGAGGTTCAGAACGATGAAACAATAATTTGGAACTTATGAATGGGACTTCAAAGAGTGAGTTTTGCGCTGAACCTTTTATAATGATATACAAATAATAATAATAATAATAATAATAATAATAATAATGATGATGATGATGATGATGATGATGATGATGATGATGATATTATTATTATTATTATTATTATTATTATTATTATTATTATTATTTAAAAATGAATATTATTAACAGCTTATGATCTTTCTGCTGGAATTTCATAGGCATTGGACAGTAACAAACTGTCAAAGAATACCTATCTGCCCATCATTCCCTTAGGTGATCTCTATCACCTGTCTCAAAATTCTAGCTGTACCAAGCAACGCTGTCCTCTGAATTAGTGAATGGGTGTACCAACTCCCATAGTTTCTAGGTATTTCTCAAGCCACTTTGGTACAGTTCCCCATGCACCCATCACCACAGGTATCACTTCTGTTCGCAAACCCCACATTTTTCTGATTTCATGAGCCAAATCTTGGTATTTTTGTACTTTTTCATCTTCCTTAGTTTTCACCCCTGTGTCTTCGGGGATAGCTACATCAATAATCTTACAAGTCTTGGCTTCTTTATCAATAACTACCAGGTCAGGTCGTCTAGCCTGAATCTCATTATCGGTTCGTATAATAATAATAATTAATAATTATTATATTATTATTTCTGTAAAACTAGGCATTAGTTGTTGTGGCCTGTAGTCTTGATATGGCATCAAGCTGCTTCCCGTAGCCTAAGATGCCAAGACTTGTGCTTTCCTCTCTCCCAACGCTTCTGACCTGTTCAACCATCATTTTTCTCCTACATGTCCAAAACTTTCCTTAATATTCTCGCAGACCCAAGTAGAGCTGCCCGTTGTAGCAGCTCTGCCAAGTTTTTCATTTCAATTTCGCTCAACCATTTTTGTAGTCCTTTTGACAAGGTTCCTAGAGCCCCAATTACTATAGGTATAGACAAGACCATTGAGGACAGTACTTGTAGAATGTGTCATTCAAAAGATGAAACTGTTATGCATATTTTGTGTGAGTGCTCTAAGTTAGCACAGAAAGAATATAAGAGACGCCATGATTGGGTCGGAAGAGCTATCCACTGGGAAATGTGCAAACAACGAGGATTTGATGTTAAATGTAAATGGTATGAACATGAGCCACAACCAGTCACCGAAAACTACCAATTTAAAATCTTATGGGACTTTAACATCCAGACTGATCATATCATAGAAGCACGAAGACCTGCTATGATAGTCATTGACAAAGACGAGAAGACCTGTCAAATTATTGATTTTGCAGTTCCAGCTGACTATCGTATTCTTCAAAAAGAAAGAGAGAAAATATCAAGATTTGAGAAGAGAACTACAAACATTATGGGATATGAAAGTATCAGTTGTTCCAATAGTTATTGGGTCTTTAGGAATAATTCCAAAAACTATTAAACAACTGAAACAAAGACTCAAAGAAATAAAAGTTTCCATCAAACCAGAACAACTTCAAACAACTGTGTTACTCAATTCGGCAATGATTTTGATTATATGATGTGCTATAAATCTCATCATCATCATCATCATCATCATCATCATCATAACAACAACAACAACAACAACAACAATAATAATAATAATAATAATAATAATAATAATAATAATAATAATAACTATTAACATTTTTGTTCGGTTTGTCGAAATATTTCCTCAATGAAAACTATTCGCTTTATACATACTTGAAAAGAGGGTTCCATCTATCTATGTGACCTCCTCCACGAACATAGTGGAGAAGGCCCCTTGACCATTTCTGT
Organism: Telmatactis stephensoni; assembly: GCA_029948255.1. Classification (NCBI taxonomy): domain Eukaryota; kingdom Metazoa; phylum Cnidaria; class Anthozoa; order Actiniaria; family Isophelliidae; genus Telmatactis; species Telmatactis stephensoni. The sequence goes on from JALIZF010001761.1 coordinate 681,329, forward strand.
AGCGTTTTTTGATTTTCTCCTGTGTCTTTGTTACATAGCTCCTTGTTGTCCATTTCTGCATCCATTTTGACATTTAAAAGTCCCTTGTTCTCGGTAATGAACGTTGTTGTTCCTGTAATGTAATGTCGCACATTAACACTAATAAATCAACTCAATCTGCTTTGAACATTCTTCTCTGTATTCGGAATGAACTGAACTGGACAAAATCGCGGGCAAAACGAAATTCGACAGTTTGAAAATTGAACTCACATCAATGAAAGAATAAAATGATATGAAATCATTACATGTATTCCTTTTTCGTTTGACTGTTACTGATTTTTATTTTATTTATTTATTCACTTTATTTTTTATTTTTTTCTGGGTGTTGAGCCACAGAGGGAAGGCAAGTAGTTTTTAAAATGTAACTCTCAACTACTCTGTTACCTTGCACTTTCGCAAGTTCAAGAGAGGAATTGGTTGCTCTGCGAGGAAGTTGTCGCCTCTTGTTTTCTACCTTCTCGACGTCTGTTGATGACGCAGGGTTGTCCTCGATTGTCATCACAGGGGAATCTGACAAAAAATTGTATAAGCTTAGAAACATTAAGAAATGAACAATGTGACCTTATATTTTTGAATGGACACTATAGCAGTTTGGCGAAAACTGGAATGTGAGCATGCCAAATTACTGTATAGGATAAGTCATTTCCAGACTCATCCGATTGAATATGGCCTTGCATACGGTGCTGTTGTGATAATTGCTTTAATTGGAAAATAAAACATCACTATGTGACAGTCATTCACACAATTTGAAAGCAAACTAACTAGTCTTTTCGTTTAAAAAAGGTAAACAAATGCCAAAAGTTCAAGCCTTTAAGAAAACAGCGAAAATATTTACTTGTTCAGTGTCACAATCTGGAAAACCGCCGTCACGTCGAGATCCGTTTTACACTCAGCACACTCGCCTCTAAGGCAAAAAAAAAGTGTTTGAGTGGCAAAAAAAAAAAACGTCATCAAAGTTTCTGCTTTAGGTGCGATAAAAACTAGCGCATCTTCGCGTATTTTTTGTCTTTGACGCGCACTTTTTGCCTTTGTTGCGCATTTAATGCCAAAATTACGCCCTTTTGGCCTAAATTGCGTCCACGATAGTTAGATCGTAAGAAGTTTGAATTCCAAGCTTCTTTGGACTACGATACGTCTTTGATTGTCACTCGAACATGATTTCGTATATAATCTACGTACCAAGGTACAACATAACTTGGAAATTTCCTAGGAATTACAGCTATTTCAAAAAACTTTGAATACTGAATACTGCATTCCGCATACTGATTAGTGCATTCCAAGACTTTATACAAATTGCAATTTTGATCGTTTCCGTTGTCGTTTTGCCACCTATTTGCCTAGTTATAGCTGTTATAGAGGATTTTCACCATGCCATCTCCAAAACAAACTGAACTACAAGACATTTTGGTCTTTTAATGCACTATTCAGTATGCAGAATGCAGTATTCAGTATTCAACGTTTTTCGAAATAGCTGTATATATGCAGTTATCTAACTATAAAATCTAGATATTGTCTAGACATCGTCTGACAATTAATTAGCGATAGTACATTCCAACGTGCACTTTCTTGCTAAAAATGTTTTGTACAGAAGATTTATGTTTTTTTGGCCACCAAAAGTGGAAATGAATTTTTTTTTCACTTTGGCAGGAATATTTGTTTTAAGACAATGTCCCGGAAGATTTTTTTTTGCTTTTGCCTAATGCAAAAATCGTTTTGTTTTGTTTTGTTTTGTTTTTTTTGTTTGGTTTTGTTTTTTGTTTCTTTGCCTAAGGTGCGATTTTTTTGGCGAAAAACACGATTTTAGAAAAATCTCGTCAGAACCAACAAAATAAAATAAAACAAAACAAAAACAAAACAATTAAAACTAAACAAGGCAAAGCAAAAAAAAAAAAAAACAACAACAACAACGATTTTTGCGTTAGGCCAAAAATTATGTCACGATTTTTTTGCCTAGTTTAGTTTATTGTTGATATCTAATTATTACGGGATGTTTGGATCAAAAAGAAAGTTCCTACTATCAAGTTTGTTTTTGAGGTAAGCACACATGAAATTTTACAAAGAAAAGTCGGCGTCAAGTATAGTCAAATAAAACTAATAATCGCCAAAATTCACTTTTTTTGTTGTATAGTTCAATAAAATCAAAATGTGTATTTTCGACTTATATCTAATACAGGGAGAAATAATGGTTTTACGTTGCACATTATTTGTTTTTACGTTTTTCCATTGTCAGTTTTATAATTAATTCCTATTAATTTTTAAAGTTATTATAGATTCGTTGATTTTATATTATGAAAGTGTATGCAATGTTACAATATGGTACTAAATAAAAGATCAAAGTCAATTACTATAAATTTGTAAATTTCTGTGGTGATTGAGAAGTTATTTAACGAAAGAATCGTTAAAAAGTAGCGTTCGAATTGCCCTATCGCATAATGACGTCACAGTTTGTTTACATTGGGGATACCTGTAGATGCTCAGAAACAGTGGAAATTGGGACCTATTAATATTCCTTTTTGAAGTAGAACTTCAATGCATCGAGTTTTGATATATATCATGTATCAGTGATTGCTCATCTGCATTTTATTTGATATGCAATCACTCTGATCCCCTCTGGCGACCATAATCCTTAGCGTCAAAACAATAGAATGTTTTGGTGTGACGTCATTATGCGATAGGGCAATTCTTTGTTTCATTTTGGTACATCAACACCATGCACACGGTCATCTTAGTGGGCTACTCACCTTCACTGTAAGTTGTATCTTTTCACTCCGCAAAAATCGTGTAGAAAAGCTCTCAGTTCAGTGGGAACATTGTTAGCCCTGGCTATTTCGCAGTGTTCAACACAAAAGGCGGCATTTCTTGTCATCGGTTCCTTCGGGCAAATATCTGGGAAGTTTACTTTCAAACCAAAAACCTCCGTCTTTACAGGGTACATACAATGTGGGAACCTAAGTTTCCAGATTCCGTCCATTGAGACAAAGTTGTCACATCCTGCAAAATAGAAATTAAATGGGATTCCATTAAGGGTTAAGTTTTGTTTATTGCATCATTTTGTCGTATTTCTGTAAGTTTCAGTTGTATATTGTATTATTTTTGTGGTGGTTTTTCGAAGTTCCTTTCATTTATTTTCGTATATATTTTTCTCCTCTACTTCTTAGTTAGTGTTATTAATCTTATAAAGCATCGTGCAAGCATTATTTTCATTCACTTTTCTTTCTTTAGTCCCCTCCTTTTTTTCTTTCTTTCTTTCTTGTTTTCTTCCTCTTTTATATTCTTTTTACTTTCTCTCTCTTTTTTACTTTTATCTCTATTCCTTCCTTCTCTTTCTTTCTTTTTTCGTTTGTTACGTCCTTTTTTCTTCCCTACCGACATTTTTTCATTTTTTCATTAGGTATACCTCGTTTCTTACAATCATCAGAGCAATCTTCATCGGTGTGTGTATAGAGTTCACTGCATCTAAGATGATCTATGTGTTCCATTACATTATTAAGTTGTTCCTCCTCTTTCCCCTTAAACATCCAGCTTATTAATTCTCGGCTCCTTAACTCTTCTTCGACTTCATGTATATAAAATGCACTCGAAACAGTTCGTCGGTCAAGCTCTATAATGATGAAAAGAACAGTGATTCAGAAGAGCTATTGATGTAAAATGTTGGCGCCTCGCTTGCATGCACCCAAACATTTTAACTAACAATAGTAATTACATTATTCGAGAGTTTCAAAAAGTCGTGTAATTAATTTAAGGCGACGTAGTGTAAATTTCTTACAATGTTAATTTCCATATTATAAATAAAGAGTAACGTTAATATTTACAATATTAATTTAGTTGTAGGTCTTTAGATCGTGACTTAGATCTAATGAGATTAACTGGATTAAAACACTTCATAATGAAAACATTAACAATTGAGCCCGGAGAAGTCAGGTATAAAACGACGTACCATTTATGTGTTCATCTTTACTTGAATGATCATTTCTATTACATTTGGCTGCACAGTTGTACGCTTCTGCAAATCCTTCAAAGGAAACCCAGGCATGATTTCTGCAAAAGAGACATTAAGAGACTATGACATTTCGAAAAAAAAAATGATTACAATTATCATATATTTCAGTTAGGAAGAAGAAGCAAAACTTTTATTGGTTAGTACTTACGCTAAGTGAACCTGGTATTTGCAAAGTAGGCGCTCGACGTACGTCACATTTGACGCTTCTACCAGTGGTCTAGGATGTTCGTAATACTGATACCCTGATTCCTTGTTGCCATATTGCGAGTAGTTGTAGTTAGTTTTGCATGTCTGGCACCGCCAGGAAACTTTTAAGGCAGACAATGGGCCATTAACAGTGAACACTGTTACATCATTGCCTTCATTGTGGGTTGTTAACTCTGACCCGCAATTGAAACAACCATCAATTACGAGTTTTTCTGGTGGTGTCAAAATGGTGCGGATATTGGTAATTTCTTTCTCTGGGCAGAAGTCCATGAACAATTCGCAACTCTTCAGCAGAGTTAGAAACAGTTCCGCCTCATCTTCAGGAACACCAGCCCTAACAACCAATGGTAAAATCCCCATGGTGGTTTTCATTTTTTTTGAGCATAAGTTCATTGGAGGCAAATTTTTGATGGCGTATCGTCCTATTTCTACTGCAGAGAAGCCGTATTTTGTCACCAGGAAAGCCAGCAAGTCGTTGGAGTCTAACGTAGTAGATATATCGGCAGTACTGGTAGCACGGATGGTTCTTAGTGCACTTCTACAATCATCCGCTTTCCTTTTTCTACCAATTCGTGCTTTGAAAAACATATCCATCGTTAAATGCAGTCAATTTTACACTTAGTTGTTTGTTCATAAGACTGAAACGATGCAGTAAATGATTATTGACATTTGCATGAACAATTAAAACAAGTGGACATCTCACCTCCCTTAAAAGGAAGTGGGCCGGATAATTCTAATCAAATGTCACGTAAAATTATCAGCAACAACGCTCATATTTCGTTTCGTTTTGCTGTGTTTACTGATCTTTCCTCCTCATGAAGACATCAATCCTTTTTGAATTTAGATTGTGATTTATCAAACACTATTTAGGTTGTGATCATCAAGCCAAACCAAAAACCCTTTAATGTTTATCCGATCACCAAATAAATGTTCCCACGGTAACGTTAACTGAAACGGTGACTTAGCCCTTCCGATCACTTAATGTGCTGTGAATTTCTTGCAGGCTAAAAAACGCTACAAAGGAACTGAATATCTATAAAACCTCATATGTGAGTTCCATAACATGTACAATTTGCTGACCAAGTATGCTTTAATCAAAATATTTGATGGCCGTGATTTCTGCAAATGAACCCCTTATTGTAATCCGACCATTTTAAAAGGAAGTGGCCAGAAAATCAAAGTAACATCTTTGTTGCTTGAGCCTTTTCACTGACGGGGAAATCGTCATTAGATTGTTCAAACAATAGCCTCCCTCGCAGCAAGTGAAATGTAAGTGGAGAGAGACATGAAACGGGTAGCCAAACAAGAACGTAGTTGTCCCTTTATCTCCCAGCTAACAGAGTAGTTCAGCAAAAGCACTCATATCCAAAAATGCGATACATTTGGCGGCTTCTATTCAATGCTTTTACAGGAAATTAACAAAGCACTAAAATAATTAATTTAGTAACTAAATTGATTTTCCGGAAAAGTACTATGCCACGCAAGCCGTACAGTAGAAAACAATTGACTATTGTATGTATTGTGCTCAATCGCTAGACTCGACAAATTTTGGCTATTAGAGACTCGCGGCTAAAAGAATAAATAATGTACCTTTTACGGGATAGTAAAATCATACTTAGTGCTCTCTGTTTATTCTGGTTACCCTGGGAACCAAAGGATTATTGATACTTTGCGTTTGAAGCTTGTAGTTTCACGATTACAAGCGTCATCAGCAAGATAGAAATAAACCTCTGGTTCCCAGGGTAATTCTGGTCAAATTGAAAAAAGAAAAATCAAGGTAGTTCCGTTTTTGGTTGTTCAAAAAGGACAGTTATTATAGTAATAATTTTGAAAGCAGATCAGTTATATAACATTTTAGAAATACTCAGTTTTCAGTGTAATGATTATTTGAGACAGGAAACAGGAAATAGCAATCTTTAGATTCTCATCGAGTCAAAATATTTCTCACATTTTTTACTTGTCGCAATTAAAATGTGCGAGATATTTTGATCCCATGAGGATGTGAACATTGCTATTTCCTGTTTCCGGTAGTGGACAATATATAAGTTGGCTAGCTTCAGTAGTTCAGTAGTTAGCATTCGTCAGATTAACAATGAGCTCGCTGGTAGTAGAAAATGGCTGCTACAAATTTCGTAAACAAAACAAATATGTTTCGAATTTCACGATGCGATTTTTGTATCCTGTGGAAATTCTTAGTAATCAAAATGGTGGTTACATTGGTGTGGCGACACACAAAGATGGAACAGAAAGGTAAGTAATTATAATCTTTTATCATTTATAGAACATCGTATAAGAACAGATGATTGTCTAATGATTTAAAGATAAATTCATACAAGTGTAATCAGTGTTAACTGAGATTCTAATCGTCGATTTTTGTGTGTGCGTTGATTCAAAATGGCTCTTAATCGCGTAGCATAATCCGGCGGATTTGTAGTGGCAATTTATCATTGATAACAATTATTATTTAAAAAGGAACAAAAATGAAAATGTCTTTTTGCAAAGATCACTAGCACCACAATTTTAAATCCACGAGTTTTAAATTTGATCGTGAAACATGACTATATAAGCTTTTCTCTTGACCTAACTGTTATCAAAGTCGACAGAATGCCGTCACACTATCTACCCGGCAGTTTTAAATTGTATAAAAGGTTAGCATATTAACAAATTGCAATGCTAGCTACAGCAACAAAACCTTAAGTGTTTCAACTAATTGTCGAAAAAAACCGTCAGTATTCATTTATTTTTGATTTTCGTGCACAGATTCACTAAATAGCATGTTGACTTCTTTCTTTCAGAGAGTTCTTCTGCCACATTCAAAATTTTTCCAAATTAACGGAGTTCTCCAAAGATTTGAATCGAAACACTCCTGCAATGAAAAATTACATGTTGCAGCTGCCCAATCAGGCACTGGGAAAGTTGCTGACAGAGCTCTCAGACGAGCTACAGATTGCGTCCGAAGAAGACGTGTTTTACGCGGTACAAAGAATTGGGAAAAATTGGAATCGCGCAGGCAAACCCATTTGGGTCTTCAATCGCGACCTCGCGCTTGACCAGAATGGTACCATTGTGGACATCAAAGAGCATGGGCTGATATGGGTCAGCCATTTGGTGGACACAAACTCTGTAAACGTGGCCAAGGAACAATTTTCCTGCAAAATTGATTTACCTCTGGGTACCACATCTTTTAATGTGATGTGCCACTTCCTGGCAGGAACGACCAACCAGTTGCCGCCAGACGTAAAACATTCCGTAAATGTAAAGCTGCCGGAGGCCCTGAAATTCACAGACACCGCTGAAGGCGAATCTGTCGAGCCAACAAACCGGAGTAACTTCTTATCTCAGTTTAGCGTAATTGCAACTGCTGCAATTTGTTCTAACTTTACAGAGGTAAGTGAATATATTAAGTTACACAATGAAGGCAGGTTAGTGTGCAATAGTTAAACATTTTAGATTTAGTTGAGTTTCGTTTTTGTTTATCTAGCGATCCCTTTACTTACTTTTTGGCTTAATAATAAGGTATTTACCAGTAGAATTTTTTTGAATCCACTTTTCAACATGCAACCTAATTTCAAATCGATAAAGCTGAATTTTATACAAGGTATTAGACTTAAATCAAAGTTTTGAATGATACCCATTTTGTGCGAATCAGCGTTCACATAGCAACGATAAACAAAATTTGCATAAATTAGACTTTCTAAAATATCTTTTGTTTTAAGGGTGTACTGACATATATCGTTGCTGTGCAACAGTTGCTATGCAAAATAGGGTCTTCTTTTGGCCGGCAAAATTAAATAGGCGCGCGCGCACATTTTTGGCGGGAATCATTTGACTTCCGGTAGAGCAACGCACACCTGACAAAAAGGACTCATTTTAGTTCTTATTGCGCATGCGCGGGACACTTTACTTCCGGTTTCTTTAAAAAGCTATAATCTTTGGCATGTTTTATCAAAAGGAAGTGTTTCAGTTTCAATATTTATATTCTTTACAGCCTTTTCTTCAAAGCCGAGCATGGGATTTGCGAAAAATTTAGAAATACGAAAGTTATTGGCATAAGTCGCTCATTTATGACGTTCAAAAAATCCTAAAATGTTTATTTGGAAACCATTCTTAAAACCCATGCTCGATTCTATGCACCTTGGTCTCAAGATTAAAATAATGCATTTTAAATTCTCAAATATACAGTGCAGTGTCTATGACATCACATGATGACGTCATGCAATGGCATCATAAAATGCGAAAGTTTCCTCAGGGAAGACAAACTACAAAATATAAAAGCGATATGACAATTTGGTAGCATTTTATAGAATTTTCAAATTTCCCTAGCAACGGGCCATTTTTATATGTCAGTACACCCTTAAAGGCCAATTTACACGGTACGACATGTCGGCCCGATTTGAGTTTTGTTTTTAGCACTCCTTTTTCATTCGAAAAATCGGCCCGACACGAGAAAAATCTGTTGCACTGCAACCGTTTTTTGCAAATCGGGCCGATTTCTCTCTTTTTCCCGAACGAAGCTTATCAAAAATCGGGCTGACATATCGTGCCGTGTAAATGCTTGGTTGGTTATTTTTCAGAATGATCGATCGATCGATTGATTGTTTGATTGATTGATCATTGATAAATTGGTTGGTTGGTTGATAGAACTTAGTTATCCATCATTTGTTTGTTTGTTTTTTTCTTTTAGTGGCAGACAGCCATTGGATTTTGCCCCCTGGTAGTGACCGTGGGGGATCCAGGATGTGGGAAGACAAAAGCTGGAAATGTTGCAATTGCTTGCACAGGATCCTATCCCCACCAGTTCTACAATCTATTTACGGATGCGTACATGGGCCAGATAGCAAACGTGACGACCATGGGCTTCCAGGCAGATGACCCGTCGGACCCAGCTGAAGTTGGAAAAGCTGCGAAACGTTTTTTTTCCGACGGGTCTAGTGGTAACTGCCATGGGCAGACATTGCCCATGTGTTCCCCAATATTTACAGTAAATGACCATGTACTGAAATGGTTGCAGCATCCGGATCGACAAAGGTACATTAGATTGTTCTTAGAAAACCATTTTTTTTAGCTAGTGCAAATATGATTTGAGTGAATCCGATGTATACATCCTTATACAAAAAAAGTCTGAAATAATATATATGAATACACATGATTGGCAATCTACTTTATTTCTATTTTCGCATTTTCAGTGCACCTAAATATTCTTTTGATATTCTGTACAACTTAATGTCTAAAATGCATGTGACATTAAAATACTAATTAAAAGTGGATTTGAGTTAAGCACCGTGGAAATACGTCATCCTTTTCCGTTTGAAATAAACTCATAAACTGAATGCACATTTGGATGCAAATATCTGTAAATATTTCCAATTTCTTTTTAGGTTGTTGGAGAGAGTGCTGCTAATAAAATGCGAGCCTCGAGATTCCGAGTCTGATGAATCAGCTAAATGGGATGGGAGATTTTCTCAACTGTTGGAGAATATCTCCAGCATTGTTGGGGAGGTCCTCAACATTGGACAGCTGGTCCACACGTCTGATGGCAAGGAGTTCTTCTCCTCCTGTGAGAGAATTGCAAAAGAAGAGATGGGACATAGCAGCGACCGGCTCGTTAAAATGTGGGCTTGTGCCCTCTTCTGCATGAGAAAGGTAACTTTTCCAATAATCGATTTTAAGGAGGCTCCCTACAATTTCTCTAGTGCTCGACCGGTCAACTTGAAACGGCTGTAGTTCTTACATGAAAGCACCCAGAGTTATGACCTTTCGTTCACTTACTGCATAAAGACTGAAGTTTTTAATGGTATGTGTTTTGTTTACATCGGGGTTACCATAGCGACGAAACGATGACGTCACCGTTTTAGATTCCAAGCAATTTTACGCGTTTTTTGACCTAAACTTTTAAAACGACATACAAGGCGCTAATATTTAGGACTTTGGCTAGTAGCATTTGAATTTTGGACAAATTTGTATAAACAGATTTTGAAATATTCGCAATTTTTTAACCCCCAAAATAACAATTTATTATCAGGCTTCGACTCAATAATTTTAAAAGCAAAGCAGCATGACAATTATTCGACTGTCAATACGTTGCTCATATATCAGACTACTTCTCACCAAAGGGAGAAAACAGTTGACCGAGAGATTTTTCTTTTGGAGCACTAAACGTTTTTGCAGAAATTTTGATAAAATTCAACCCAATTTCATGTCTTAGTGGCGTACGCTGACAGAGATCCAAAGGCACTTTCTGACGTGCAACTTTGTTGAGAAGTAGTCTGATATATGAACAACATTTAGACAGTCCAAGAGTTGTCATGCTACCGTGATTTTAAAATTATTGAGTCGAAGCCTGATAATAAATTTTTGGGGTAAAAAAATTGCGCCTCGAATATTTCAAAATCCGTTTATACGAAAATTCATATTCTAATAGCCAAAGTCCTAAATATTAACGCCTTGTATGTCGTTTTAAAAGTTTAGGTCAAAAAACGCGTAAAATTGCTTGGAATCTAAAACGGTGACGTCATCGTTTCGTCGCTATGGTAACCCCGATGTAAACAAAACACATACCATTAAAAACTTCAGTCTTTATGCAGTAAGTGAACGAAAGGTCATAAAGGTGCTTTCATGTAAGAACTACAGCCGTTTCAAGTTGACCGGTCGAGCACTAGAGAAATTGTAGGGAGCCTCCTTAAATACTAATGAAACAGTTCTCTCGCACTAAGAACAGAAGTTGTTAAGTATCGGCAATACCTCAGTCAAAAAAATAACCCGAACGTAGAGTTTATGATGTTAAAAATGCATTAGCAATGCTAATAAAAGTGCCTCCGATCTTAAATATTCAATTGATTTTAAAAGTTATGGCTCTTTTTGACCACGACAACGTTTCGTCTATTTGCATGTTATACACATATTTCAAAAAAGGTTGTCAGAGCCAAAGGCAATAGGCGATAGGAGATAGGTCATTCATAGCTTCGTTATTTTGTTCGTTTTGCTCCAAACATTGGATATGAATGTCTGATTGTTGACTTTCTTAATAAAAACAAATAGGAAACCCAACCTAAATAGTGCATGGAAGTACCTATCTCCTACCCGGGGGGGGTACTCCCTATAATTGACTATACGGGGATGCTCCGCCCGAAAGGGGTACCTTTTTCAGGCCGCAGCTATGGGAAAGGGGTGCCTTTTTAGGGAAAGATATGTGAAAGGGGTACCTTTTTCGGGAAAAATGTATGAATTTTCGAAATTTGGTATGTGAAAGGGGCGATTTTTTGAAAATTTGCATGTGAAAGGGGTGCGATTTTCCGAAATTTACTATGTGAAAGGGGTACGATTTTCCGAAATTTACTATGTGAAAGGGTAAGGGGTCGGGAGTCCGGGCGGAGCATACCCATATAAAAAGTTTCGGAGTACCCCCCCCGGGATCTCCTATCGCCTATATCGCCTTTAGCTCTGACAAACCTGTTTTGAAACAGCTGTATATGCAAATTGGCAATACCTCAGTCATAAAATAAAATCGCACGAGTTTGTGCTATGGTATGTGTTAAAAAATACCATGATATATGCTCAAAAAAGGTGCCTCGGATATTTGATCAGTATAGATTTCACCAATTGCTTTTCGAATGCTTTTAGAGTATAAAGTGGATTATAGATAGAACATAGAAGCTGAGACCGAAGTGGTGTATGACCGTGTGTATCATACTGGTTAATGTAAAATTTAAATTGAAGTGAAGGATACCCTTGGATACTGTCAAGTGACACTATTTTGAAATAGTTATCTTTTTGTTAACTAGTATCCCATAATCCACTTCATTCTCAGCTTCTGATCTACGAAATCTAAGATCTATGAACACGAAAACTTTTCTTCTATTTGAGATAGAAGCCGATAACGCATAGGGAAAAAAGAAAACCTCATTTTATCTTTTAGAGTTAAAATCATTCTTTATCTATGTTACACTGTAAAGCGAGTGCCAGAAATCATCAACATTTTCTAATTCACAATCATTATTATTCTGTCTCTTCAAGTAACTTTTTAAAATCATAGAATAATTATGTTGTTTATACAATTGATTATGTATTAGATGGCAGAACTTACGACTGCTGTTACAGACAACGAAGTGACGCAGCACTTCAAAGATGTCATGGCCCCGTACGTGGTCAAGAACCAAATAAGATCCATGCCAGACGCGTTTTTAGAGTCGCCATCTGATGTCAACCAGACAGCAGAGGACGTCGTTATGTCACTTGGTAACATCTTGACAGACGCAACAGAGGGCACCAGCACTCAAGAGGTATCGCACATTAATTGTATCGATGACTTCTCTTGAAACATACATAATTGTAATACTTCAAAGTATTAATGTGTATTAGCATACAATTTCAAATCATCGGTCGTAATCTTGAACAACAGTTGTTGGATGTTTAGAAAAAACTCGAGCTATAGTGTTTTAACTTATTTAAGGTATTAGCTGGATACCGGTATGTATTATTTACAAAACTTTGCGGGCGAACGAAAATAACGCAATTTGAAGTAGTATGGCGAAGACAGTATACAATAAACTTAGTTTTTAAAGAAATGAATGAAAAACATTTTTAACAAATAGTCCTCCATCTCGCTAGCATGTGACTACAGCACGTTAATCTTTACATGACTGCTAGCCTGCGGTCTGCGGTTTAATTGGGGAAGAATTTTTTTCCTCCGCCCCTAAACTGCAGACCGCCAGCAACGCAGGCTACATTACTACAGGCTGTAGTCAATTTGTAAAGAACAGATTACACACTAACGAGGCTGGGATTAGCGACGGGAACTATAAAGTGCAATCAAAGAACAAATACTGTGAAGTGTGTTATTCAGTTTGAGTGTATTTAGTGTATCCATTTCCTTGAAAATGCCTTCCTTTGACTGCTATCCTCAAAAGACAATAAAATATGACTTTTTGAAGTTGACACAACTTTTAAATGATTAATTTTAGGCACAGACATTCCTGATTTCAAGACAAGGAAAGGAAATGGTAGCCTTCCGCCTTAACAAGCTCCTTGAAGTTTGCAAGGCAAAGAAAGTCGATTGTGGCCCGGCAAAAGGCTTGTCCAGTGCCATATACAAGTACAACCTCGGTAATACATCATTATGTATGAAACTCTGTAATTCTAAATACTTAACAGAACGCATTAATCACATTTAATACCAATCAGATTAGAAATACAATATACGATTTCAAAAAGTCAATTCGGTAAACTACCATGAGTGAGGTTTATAATAGTAGTTCTCGAAAAAGTGCAGTAAAGTTTCCATTATCGTTATTGTGTTAAATTTTACTCATATAGTTTTTTTTTTTTTTTTTTTGTCTTGATACAGGGAAAGCAGGATCCCAAAGATTTTTTTCCCCAAGAAAGGGGAAAATTGCACAGAAACATTGTGTGATGGTGAAAAGGGATCTATTCTCGAATGAAGTGCTAACAAAGCTGGACAAAGGTTAGTGGGTTACGATATATTTCATTGCAGTACTAAGTGAGCAAATGCTGATAATGACGGCTGTTGTTAATTCTAGAAGACGCGAACGCCACTATGTTCAGACCAAATTAATATACAGAATGCGAGATAAATGTTGAGAAGCACGACCCATAACTGAATTTCGATTGAACACGGCACACATCGGAAATAAAATACATTTTTAATTTTGAGACAGATTGTTGGTATATTTTGTTAGAAAAGGTATTTGAAACGTGTGGGCACTTGCTATGTACACTTAAAAAAACATACGTTCGTTGTGCAAAGTGAGCATTGATGGAAGTTATATAAAGTATACTTCAGAGCTATTACAGTTTCGTGCAGTGACGACAATTAGTGGTTAAAAGTTGAAGTTATACTTACAGCAAAACTACAGAATTACTATAGATTGCAATAGTTTATAAATGATTTGATGTGATTTTTATCGTACTTTACAGCATATTATGGAACGTCAAACGAGCAAGAGCAATCAGCAGAGGCCGAAATGTCTGCAGAGCAGAGAAGCCAAGAAGAGAATGAAACAGAGAAGAGAATGAAGGAAGTGGAGGAAAGGGAGAGAGAAGTTAAGAGAATGATAACGGATGCAAAAGAGAGAGAAGTGGAGGTTGAGGAGAGAATGAAAGAAATGTTTGAAAGAGAGATGGAAGCTGACAGGAGGATGAGAGATGCAAGAGAAAAGGAAATGGAGGGAGATGAAAAAATAAAGGAGGTAAATGAAAGAGAGATGCAGGTCGAGAGAATGATAAAGAATGCAAAAGAGAGAGAAATGAAGTTGGAGGACAAATTGAAGGAAGTAGATGAAAGAGAGATGCAGGTCGAGAGAATGATAAAGAATGCAAAAGAGAGAGAAAGGAAGTTGGAGGACAAAATGAAGGAAGTAAATGAAAGAGAGATGCAGGTCGAGAGAATGATAAAAGATGCGAAAGAAAGAGAGATTGAAAGTGAAAAGAGAAGAAAGGAAGTTTTCGTAGAGAACTGCGAGTTAAAAGAAAGAATGGAAAAACTAAAGAAAAAAGAGGAGTTTTTAAAAGAACTGGAGAAGATAAAGTGTGGCGAAGAAGAAATCAAAAAAAGAAAAGAGGAAATACTAAGAAGAGAAGAAGAACTAAAGAAAAGAACGGACGAAATAAACAATTTGGAAGAGAACTTGAAAAAGAAAGAGGAAGCGAACTTGAAAAGGAAAGAGGAAGAGAAGGGATCCAACGAAAAAAACGATTTCAAAGGTAAGCTTATACAGTCATTGTCAAAAATATCATCCAAATGAAAATCTTACTTATTTACACTTTGACTGACTGACTGACTGACTGACTGACTGACTGACTGACTGACTGACTGACTGACTGACTGACTGACTGACTGACTGACTGACTGACTGACTGACTGACTGACTGACTGACTGACTGACTGACTGACTGACTGACTGACTGACTGACTGACTGACTGACTGACTGACTGACTGACTGACTGACTGACTGACTGACTGACTGACTGACTGACTGACTGACTGACTGACTGACTGACTGACTGACTGACTGACTGACTGACTGACTGACTGACTGACTGACTGACTGACTGACTGACTGACTGACTGACTGACTGACTGACTGACTGACTGACTGACTGACTGACTGACTGACTGACTGACTGACTGACTGACTGACTGACCTGACTGACTGACTGACTGACTGACTGACTGACTGACTGACTGACTGACTGACTGACTGACTGACTGACTGACTGACTGACTGACTGACTGACTGACTGACTGACTGACTGACTGACTGACTGACTGACTGACTGACTGACTGACTGACTGACTGACTGACTGACTGACTGACTGACTGACTGACTGACTGACTGACTGACTGACTGACTGACTGACTGACTGACTGAATCAGAAATGACGGAATTATTTGATGGATGGCGAGATGGACGAAGGAATGTAGTGCTTGCTTGAATACTTTCATCTGGAAAATTTTTTATCGTGGAAAATCTTAATCTTGATTTTAAAAATTATACAGGATTGCCATTCCATGTGGTTGTCGGCGACCGGGCTGAACCAGCCAAAAAAAGGCAAAAATGTGAGGCGCAGAAGGAAATGACAAATGGTAGGTTACCGTTTATGTAATTTAAGACTTTGTTACACGAAAATTTGACAGTGAATTGTGTCTGTATAAAGAGTCATCTCAGAAAACAAAATATGAGTAAGAACGTACACAACTAAATAGAGCGGTTTTCAGTGGAAAACTGACCATACCAGTTACTGCATGACGTGATGCAATACGGCGCAGATTTGAATGATTTTGTAAGAATGGCGCACGGTGCGGTCAGTTTCTGCCATATCTCTCTCTCTCAAAAAACAAAACAAAACAAAAACAAAACAAAAAAAACTCTTCGACACGTAAGATTAATGCATGTCCTATTCTTTATTTTCAGAAAACAAAGATTTGTGTAATATATGCCAAAGGAAAAAAAAGGTTGTTATGGTACGGTGTGAGCAGTGTCGCCAATGGCAGCACAACACGTGTGCTGGTTTCCAAGTCGGGAAGGGGAAAAAGCAAATATTTACTTGCGCAAAATGCAAACCATAAACAGAATTCTATTTTCTAATAGTTAGCCCCAAATCAGTAACTAATGGGTTATTAATTAGCGCATACATAACATACCAACTTTGCATAAACTGTTAAAATCAATATTCACTTGTTAATTTTTAAGGAAGAAACAAAGAAAATGAATTAAAGAATAATTGTTGTTTATCAATTAGTGATTTCAAGAAACTAATTGAAACAAAAACTAATAGCTAGTACTTAATAGTTGAATAGAAACAAAATAAGGGAAATAAGGTCTCGATGTCTATTAGTCCACTAACTATTTCACAGGCTTTTTGAAATCATTCTAAGAATATGTAGCATAAACTCAATCGTTTTAGTATACAAACTATTTGTGACATTAGTTAATGCTATCTGTCACTCAGGCCTGTGGCCAGCCACTTGGCAGTCTTCCGCATAATTTTTTCGTCCAATTCTTTTCAAATTGGACAAGCATTGAGTCCTGTTACTTATTAATTATATAGCTGCCTCTAATCCCAATATTATGAGCACTTATCTTTATTCTCTGGTAAATTGTCCAATTTCAAGTGTCCAATTGAAAAGAAAAATGGACAGTCAACCAAAATTAAAGAAAAATCTATCTGTTGACAATGTGTGTTTTAGGGGCAACTATATAATTAATCTTACAGTTGTACAAATACGAATACACTCAGTGTACAATCTATTTGTAAAATGAGGACGATCGATTCAGTTTATATTTTATTAAATAAATATTGTACAAAAACGAATACACTAGTTTGTTTGTCAAATCCATGCCCTTAAAAATTTGTATTTTCGCTTAGTGAATGTTTCGTGGAAGGAAGATAATCTACCAATTAATATTATCCGAAACTGCGGTGCCGAAATTTGAACTGGAATTTGTCTCAGAAGAATACAGTAATTATATCTCTGCACAAAACAACTTTATCTCAGTAGAGACGAAATCTTTAATTAGAAGCAAACAGGAAAGAAAGGTTTTAAAAGGTCTCTATATAGTAAAGGTTCCAAGAAGTCCCGGTTCAAATATGTCTTTTATAACGAAAAAGATGACAAAAAGCATTTCTGATAGCCAAATTGTTACTCTTCTTAGCCCCAATCGGCGCTCGTATCTTCCATATCCATTGTCTCGTTGTCTCGCTTGTCTCGCTGTCTCGTTGTTTCGCTTGTCTTGCTGTCTTGCTTGTCTTGCTTGTCTTGCTGTCTTGCTTGTCCCGTCTCGTTGTCTCGCTGTCTTGCTTGTCTCGTTGTCTCGCTTGTCTTGCTTGTCTTGCTTGTCTCGCTTGTCTCGTTGTCTCGTTGTCTCGCTGTCTTGCTTGTCTCGCTTGTCTCGTTGTCTCGCTGTCTTGCTTGTCTCGCTGTCTCGCTGTCTTTCTTGTCTTGCTGTCTTGCTTGTCCCGTCTCGTTGTCTCGCTGTCTTGCTCGTTGTCTTGCTTGTCTCGCTTGTCTCGCTGTCTCGCTGTCTCGTTGTCTCGCTGTCTCGCTGTCTCGCTGTCTTGCTTGTCTTGCTTGTCTTGCTTGTCTTGCTTGTCTTTTGTTTGTCTTGCTTGTCTCGCTGTCTTGCTTGTCTCGCTTGTCTTGCTTGTCTTGCTTGTCTCGTTGTCTCGCTGTCTCGCTTGTCTCGTTGTCTCGCTGTCTTGCTGTCTTGCTTGTCTTGCTTGTCTTGCTTGTCTCGCTTGTCTCGCTTGTCTCGCTTGTCTCGCTGTCTCGCTTGTCTCGTTGTCTCGCTGTCTCGCTGTCTTGCTTGTCTTGCTTGTCTTGCTTGTCTCGCTTGTCTCGCTTGTCTCGCTTGTCTCGCTGTCTCGCTGTCTCGCTTGTCTCGTTGTCTCGCTGTCTCGCTGTCTTGCTTGTCTTGCTTGTCTCGCTTGTCTCGCTTGTCTCGTAGTCTCGCTGTCTTGCTTGTCTCGCTTGTCTCGCTTGTCTCGCTTGTCTCGCTTGTCTCGTTGTCTTGCTTGTCTCGCTTGTCTTGCTTGTCTCACTTGTCTCGCTTGTCTTGCTTGTCTCGTTGTCTCGCTTGTCTCGCTTGTCTTGCTTGTCTCGTTGTCTCGCTGTCTCGCTTGTCTCGCTGTCCTGCTTGTCTTTTATGTATTGCTTGTCGCGTACGTATTGGTTCTTTTCATGTCAGATTGTTTTCCGATCTCTATCGCTTTTTTCGTATATATTTAAAGTTTAACATCATGAGCTACTGGAGAAAAAGCAGACATGATACATATATATGATACGTATGTCCATGCATGTTGTCTCGCCTGTCTCGCGATACCAAGAACGAGACGACGAAATCGAAATCCTAAACCTTGCCAGGTATATTCCTCAAGGGCTCATTTGGTGCAGGACATGTAAATTCAGTTATAAATACCTCATGTTCAACAGGCATTACAAGGAGAGGCCCTTTCAATATATATACAAATGCCATTATGTTCTCCTTGGTCAATTCAAATCTTAATTGTTATTGTAGCGAATGTGGGAAGAGAAGATAAATGAATGGATATGGAACCTAAAGAGGCTGGCAGTCAGAAAGGAAAGGAAAAGACTGCAAGAGGAGGGAATAGAGGTGCCTAAAGGCAGATCAGGCAGGAAAGGAAAATTAAACAAATCAGCATCATCTGAGTTGCCTTCTCTTCCAAATGGTGAAACTAATGATGCATTGGAGAGTCAAAGGTTGGAACTACTTGAATTATGGAACACATCTCCTAAAGATGCCCAAAAGATCCAATCTCTTATGGAAAAGACCTTTCCCCTAATTTTCTGCAAAGTCATCGGTCAAGGCATCTACAAGTGGAGAAACAAAGCGAACAAAGAAGCATACTCATCGAAATTTTAAATGGATAACTGGAATGGAGAAAAAAAAACATCACAAAAGAAGTAAAAAAGGACTCTCACCATCTAATTGCAAGGCTTGTGCAAGCTTTAACTCAAAATTTCAGGCCACTTTCCCTACTAAAAAGATGAATTTGTATACTAAAAAAGGTCCTCTAAGAGACATTTTAACAAATGTCAAGAATGACATGCAAAAACCTGAGAAATTTAGAAAAATTGAAGACGTTTCGTGCTACACAAGAAAACATTTCTAAGGTCACGAATACTTTGGTCTCTTGCCACATAAAACTAGTATATGTAACGAGTTCGTAAATGTAAAATCAAGTGTAAAGCCCATTAATTTTTTCCTAAATCTTATATTGCTTAGCATTTCCGAATTACAGTCTTTATAACTGAAAACATAGATCCTTAGGGGTTTTAAATCTGAAATTTGAGAGCCATCAGATAATTTCACACCATACAGCGAGGTTCAGAAATGGGTGATTCCACGCCAAAATAGATACCCACGGGCCACCTTAAATGCAGTTATTATTTATTCAATAAAGATGTTTTCTTGACAAATAAAGTTCTTACTGCTTTGCCTATCCATAGTAGGTCATATTTTTACCAGACATAACGTCATGTTTGCAGGCATAAGGATTCCAATATGCTTAAATTACTGTTAAGCACCTTACCTATAACACATCAAAAACTTTTTTAATTGATATTTAGTTTTTTTTTCTTCAAGTAAAGTGTGGCTATCTTTGTCAAACACAGACGTTTCCTGAACACCCTAAACTTCAGTGTTTAGTGAATAAGTGAAACTTTTTTATTTCTCTGAAGTCCTGAATTATAATTTTAACATTTGACCAGGTTTGTAACTTTTATAGCAATTCAATAATGATGGCTTTTTTTTCTAAAACAACAACAACAACAACAAAACCCAAACAAACTGCATATGTTGCATCAGTCCAGTTTTTAACAACGCAGGAAAGTAACGTGCCGTGTCTCAAATGATGTCCGTTTATTTATTACATACCCTTCCACCCCCCCCCCCACAGAGTCTCAGTGAGTGCTGGGTAACATAAGAGATGTGAACTTTGAACCTAGTGAGATGTTTAAAATTTGTGAAAAAATGGAGAATGTTCTAAGGCAAATGAGAAAGGACTGCGAATCAGCAGTGATCAATTGTGGTCCATATCAGCTTGTGAAAGTCTGCAAGCATTTGGAAGTAACCAAAGACAAGTGGTTCTCAATTAGTGCCAGCGAAAGAAGCTAGTAGTGACGTAACTGTTAACTGTGTTCCCAGTGATAATGAGAATCGGCATGCAAGACACCAGCTTATTATCGGTAGCACCCAGCGAGTCTGGAATTACTGGCCTGGTGCTTCTTTAATTCCCTAACACATATGTTTAGACAGGCGAAGCGCATTCTTCATGCAGTCTGGTTCCTTGAGTCCAATACCTTTTAGAGATGGTATGTTTGTAGTAGAGAATAGTATATTTGTAGTAGAGGAGGAGACCAAGAGTAACAAGCCTCATATTGTTGCCCATGAAGTAAGTAGTAGAAAGATAATCTGCGACAATTATCCACAATACCAAAGTCACAAAATGTGCCCATGTACAGTTACAGAGGATGAGAAATGCGGCACCCTTAAAAAGTATCTGAACTGGTTCAAAAGATGTAGCCATACCTTGTCAATTACCAGCTTCATTACTTGTGACAGTTCCAAAGTTGTAGGCAAAAAAAGGACAACGTGGAGCAACATCAAGACGTAAGGGAGGACGGACAAAGACTCTGGACGAATACTTTTGTAGATCCATTTGCAGCCCAGGGGACTTCAACGTTACAGTATGCACTTCAGCCCTCCACTGCTACGTCAGCATTTCAGCCCTCCACTGCTATGTCAGCATTTTAGCCCTCCACTGCTACGTCAGCATTCAGCCCTCCACTGCTACTTTAGCGTTTAAGCCATCAACAACTCCAGTCTTTACTGCAAGGTCACCTTTTCCTTCCCCAATACCTGGACGATTTATCATATACCCTCTAAGCCTTTGTCCTGTTCAAGTAAAAGTATGTTATGGATGCTCAAAAACATTGAAACCAGGTGGCCAAATTCCTCTTCCACCAAATGATTTGGTGGTGGTTTCTAATATGATAAGATCTTATACTTTGAATAACGAAGTAAAGACCAAGCAAAGTGATGTTTACTTTCATGTAAATCTTTGCTGCATTAGAGCTAACCAACCTGACTTTTGCTTTTGGATATCCCAATTTACATAAGACCAATTCTGTCAGGTTTTCATCTAAACCATATAAAACAACGTCTTGGAATGGTACCTCCATTCTAAGCCACCAACCTTATAGCTCAGCACTATAGCCACTGTCATTTGTATGACCGTTTCAAAGCTGACGACCTTATAACGAACTACTTTTACGAAATGACACCCATTTTCATGCATGGGAACAGGACTTGTAGAAAAGTTATTACCTACTTTTTGTGGAATGTTGATTCACAAAAACCGTTCATGTGTTATTCATGAGTGTTTTAACTGATTTTGATAAAACACTCATGTTTATGCATCAGTGCTTATATATGGTATACAGGTCTCAACACGTGATCAAATGGACATCTTAAATTTGTATATTTCCACATGAATTATTAATGAGTTTTAGAAATATTTATAAAGAAAAATAGAATGAGCCTAAAATGGCAAAAACATTAAATTCAACATGAAATGAGAATTATTTACAAAGAAGGTAATCGCTGCTCAATATAAAAGATCCTTAAGCTAGTTCTTAAATTTAAAAAGAGGAAATCAATGTAACAATCAGGAATAATCCTGCTGTTGTCTCTGTAAAATATTCTTATTGTAGTTATTTTTCCACACGCTGTATGTACACGCGATGTCAGTTATAATTTTAGACTTTGTCATGACTTTGTACAATTAGTTAGCTTGTGTGGTCTGTAACATTTAGCCCTGATGATAGATGAGTTGGTAGAATATTGGCAAATATAAAATGCTTTAATAAAAACATAGTAGATGCTAGTAAATCCTTAATGTCTAACAAGTTCTTTTGGTATCCAACTTAGTTTAGTTTTAGCCCCAAAAGGGCATTTTAAAATCATCTTTCATTGTCGCATGATGTTGCGTTCCTCAGCAAGAGGATTTTTGATTAACAAATTTGCACAAACTTCATTATGTATATATCAAGCATTGCGACTACGTCACATATGCAGTAATGACATTATCCTTAGTCAACGTATTGATGAATTCACCAGTTATTTGGAAACATCGGGTTACTATAAAAAATCAGTCAGAAAACAGATGGACAAAGTGCTAAACCTATCCCAAGAAGAAGCACTATGTGGCAAAGCAAAAGACACGTCCAAAAAAATGCATTCCCTTTATAACTCAATATAATCCACACCTAAACGATGTTCCACAATTAATAAACAGAAGATATCATATCTTTACTCCCTCCAGTACTACTCACCCATATTTTTACTCTGTTGTCGATAAGTTGGATAATAATGCTTGATATTTTAAATAGTTGAAAACAAAAGGAAATGAATTTTCTAGGGGTTTGCATATGCTGTGTATATTTATGCTGCAGTTTTACAATTTCTTTTTAGGTGAGTTGATAGTTGGTAGGCTTGTACAACGATCAGAATGTTACGTCTTCAGATTGATGGATTGTTGTCTTACATGTGTTGTCCAATTGCATGGCATACACTTTCATTATTGATAATGGGTTTATCTTGTGACATTTTTGGCAATGGGTCTAATTTGGACAATGGACTGATAAATGTTGTTAAATGTACACTTATTTCAAAAACTTTCAACACAGTTCAAAGCAATGAACGTCAGGCCCAGACCAAAATGAATGCTGGTTTTATGTTGGTAATGTATTCATATCAGACTGGTTATCATACCGAAAATGCTCATATCTGTCATTAATAGTTAAAAGTCTGATTTGAATAGATCATTGGCATGATACCAACATCCATTTCAGTCTTGGCTTGATGCTTGTTGCTCTGAATGGTGACAAGGTTTTTTGAAACAACTGTATTTTATAATTACTATCCCACAACATACAGTATCAAACACCAAAATTTAACTAAAATGTAAATTGCACAATCATGTGTACCATAAACTAGTGTCTATTCTATTAGGCAATGATACATTTCTTGAACTCGAGTTTAAATTATCAAAAATTTTATTCATCATCATCACCATCATTATTCTTATTTTTTTATTGTAAAAGATAATCATGTAATGCTATTTAAATTTATCTTTAAAGATACTGATAATGGTGAAGCACTGGCAAGCTGAAAAAGATCTCTTTGGGAACAACTATCCTCCGGTGCTCATGGCACATGCTGTCATTAGTCTGGCAACAAATTTTGATCTCATAGTGAACAAATTTGATGGATGTGGAATTCCTGTACAAATTGGGTATCCAGTATCTGGAAAGAGTACAGCAAATTTTCAGAGAAAACATGAAAAGGAGGCATAATACTGACTACCAATGCTCAATTCACTCTCCTGATGCTAGAAATGCCACCAAATCCCTCAAATTTCCTGCTCAAAAACTCAAACAGAGCCATATATTGGTAGTGATAAAATAAATAAGACAGAGCTATATGTAGTTTACTTGTGTAAAGATTTTGCTTTATTTCATTGTCGCCTCAAAGTTGACATGTTAATTGATATGTGTGTACTTAGTGCAACATGAAGTTAACCTCAGCCTTTTGTTTATGTGCCGCAGGTATCGTACAAGTTTGAGCTGGGTCCGGCTCATTATGTTAACTTTTAAACATTCTTGATTGCCAGTTTTCAGGACAACCCGGACAAATATTAATCAGATTAATATTAATCTTGAAGATTATTATAATCCAGTAATAGATTATTATAATCCATTACTGAAGGTTGAGCCAGGTTTTTTTTATCCATTAGGATTAATATTAATCTTGGGTAGGATTAATATTAATCTGATTAATATTAATGACAAGTATCATAAAAAGTTCCTGCTATTATAATCCATCATTATTATAATCCGCAGATTAATATTAATCAGGGTTGTCCTGAGTTTTTCAACGATTTTGTAATGATGTTGTTGACCACTAGTAGGGTAATAGTTAATAAAACAAAAGGAATTTATTGCTATTTATAGAAAACATATTCTACTTGCAGGAAAAAGTCGTACATCGAAATATCAGGTAATTGAAATGTAGGTAAAAAGTTTCATGATTTGATCGTAAAACTATTGGTAAAATCTCTTTTTTTTTCTCTTCTGTAAAAGATTATCCTGTCAAAGTCAGCAAAAGCATTCCAGGTAACCTCCAATTGCAGAAACGTAGTACATTTATACAAGTATAGACATCTTTAATGAGGATTAAGAGCTGTGGCAACCGCAAACACATTGACCAGACTATTGGTGTACCCACAAAATTCCTCTCAGTCTTCACTTCCCTCAGCACCAACAGTTGTGGGACCAACCAATACAGTAGCAAGACCATGGACACACCCACTACAAACAACTGCTTTCACTGCAACTGGCAGCTGTCAGCCATGCACTATACTAATAACCCTTTTACTATTGTTGCTTTGACCAATAGGGTAAAGAAATGTGCTGGTTGCCCTTACGAGTTCAGGAATCCATTGTTCACTGGTCTAGTCATTCAGCACACACACACAAAGAAAGGATTACTATGTTGATGGAAATGGGCTGACAAGGCCTTCCACAGAGAATAGAATTATTATAATTCAGTGATAATTATAATCCAGTAATGGATTAAGAAACGGCAAAAAATCTGAGGGACTAGGTTATTATTAAGATTAATATTAATCTTCACTAATACATGATCCGCTGCTTACAGACTTTTTGTGTCATCACATGCAACAAAATAGAACTATAAATCAATCACGTTGCAACACGTGAACATCTGTAAAGCTGGCCATAACTTCAGCTGTTTTAATGCTTGGCGTGATGACAGAGTTACAAGCGACTGGAACGAAAACCTTGCCAATAAGTGAGCAATCTGAGATAAAGATAAACATAAGAAACATTAACTGTGCATGCAGAAAAGACTGCTTCCAAGTTTTGTTTGCAATGCTTTCTTATTCAGTAGTTTCATAATATTACATATAAAATTTGTATTATTGTACTGTTGGTGTTACGATATAAAACAGTACTATTGAATAAAATGAGACTCATTATTAAGGGAGATATGGACATCAAATAATTGTCAGAAAATACTTTTGAATTACTCAACTCTGAGTGCTCTTCCCCAGATTGCCTCGACCTTTGCCAAAACTGACTCGGTAAACTCCTAAATAAACATAGTAAAGCTGCGGGAGTCAGATTGTCTATATATATCATCGCTATCGCCTATTAAAATGTCACAGCTCCCTTCAATCGATTCAATCATGATCGCACTTCAATGTTGGCCTTGTGTTAAAAAAATGATGTTCGCCATTTGCTGTTAAAGGACCTTTCTACGATCGATATCACTCTGAAGCATTACTCGAGTATGTTAAGGCCTGGGTCAAGTTGGTGATGTCACGCAAAAATCCCCAAAAAGAAATAAAAAATCGTAGTAAATCACACTAATGCTGTATCTTTGCAAAACTTAAAATGAAGTTGTGTTTAAGACTAAAGATTCTGAATGGGGTGATATTTTGGCACTCACTGAATAAATGAGGGCGAAAAAAAGTAAATATTGGCGCTAAAACTGCTGTACACTTTGAAGCAGTGGGAGAGACATCTAATGAACTGTATATTCCAAATTTATGGGACACTTCTTTAGAAGTAACCATTGTTAGTTCATATCCAACTTTGCTCCAGTATCTAGTTACCTTGGCTATGTAGAGATATGATACAACGTGAAAACATGTTTATACCTTAATATTTAATAAAAATCCTGCTCTCCATCAGCGATCTTTGGCACAACATTTATCCTTATTTTTACCAGCACCATTGTAAACTTGTCAGATGCAAGGAGAAGAGAACACACACTGTTTGGTTGCAAGGAATGTCATCAGAATTATTCTAAAGCACAATCCCTTTTCCCAGTCAAATCACCACTTCTCAAAAACAAGTCCAGAGGGAATCCTTTTTCAATTGCCAATAATGGTTCTAAACAAACTGCCAAGCAAGTACTAAAAGCTCCAAATAAAACTGCGATCAGACAAACTGTCAAAGAACTATATGATAGGATAGACCCAGCTTTCCAAAGCATCTGTGGAGTGTCCTTTGGTGAAGCCATCGCTGGAATCCCTGGGACAAATGTACAAATAAAAGAAAGCAAAAATGAGGCAATACACAGAAATATTTTGCGATAAAACAAACAAAATATAGAGAACGAATGGAACAAGACATCAGTAGAAAGGTATCATTATACACACTTCAGTTAATGTTACCATACACTACATGAGCTCCCTTGTTTACATTAATATCAGGAGATACCAGGGGTGGGAGTGGAGGGGTCACAAGAATTGTCAAGGAAAATGAGTGAATATTGTCATAATTAAGCCCTCCAAGATGAAGTAGCACCCCAGTGCTATTTAGTTATAGTCTGTTACTTGTTGTCTAATATAATACAAACCTTATAACTCGATCCTGTCCTTACACAGATGCCTAGGATCCAGACAGTCATTTGCAGCAAGGCAAAGGGAAAGGATTACATCTGGTTATGAAACTAAGCAATCTGCAAAAGATAGAGCACTGTCAGCAGGCTGTAGCAGGATATGAAGATGGAAGGAAAGTAAACTGGAGTGCTTTGGCAAGGAAATACCAAATAACAAATAAAGCTGGACAGATTGCCAAGAATGGGGGTCAAATTGCCCAAGATTATCTTATAAATGAGGGAGTTAATATTCATCGTTTTTACAAACACCCCGGGCAGCCTGAAACAAAGAGAATAAGGAGAAGAAAACTGTGTGGAATGGGAGGTAATGTTTACATATTGATTAAAATAAAAATTAATAGAACTTTACATCAATTGAAATACTTAGCATTACTATCAAAATAGTTTCTTTAAAAATTTATATCTACTAATTCAAATGCTTAAAATAATTAAGTAAAACAATTTACCATATATCCTATTTTAAGTGAGATGTCTATACCAGTCCCACAAACGAATAAAAATCTGCATACCATGCTTAAATTGAAAATACATAATGGAGAATACACAGTTGGTGAGCTGGTTGTCCCAAGAAAATATGAAAAGCTTGTTATAGATAAAGAGAGGAAAATTGTCAAACAGAGTTTATTGTCAAGGGAAGAAAGAAAGCTCTTAAGGAAATCCAGCAAAGGATGATTGAAAAGCATAGACACTTCATGAGACAACATCAAGATGAATGCTAT
Source organism: Telmatactis stephensoni (assembly GCA_029948255.1). Classification (NCBI taxonomy): domain Eukaryota; kingdom Metazoa; phylum Cnidaria; class Anthozoa; order Actiniaria; family Isophelliidae; genus Telmatactis; species Telmatactis stephensoni. The sequence continues at coordinate 708,825 of JALIZF010001761.1, forward strand.
GATGAAATGCCAAGAATTCAAGTAGCAACAAGGCTTGAAGAGCTAGGAGAGTTTGAAGATTATGACATCAATGCATAACAAGTTAAAGGCATTTGAAGGATCACGAAATTTACTTGTTTGGCATGATCACTCAACAGTAGCTAATCATGGTCATATGGTGTTTATGGTGTGTGCTGTCTATGACCCTGCCCTGTACCTAACCCCTGATGAGTATTACAGATCAACTGGCTTTACTGTGGAGGCAGAAGTAGAAAGACCAGAGATGTACATTGTTGGTAGGTGCAAAAGTACAGATGTGGAACAACTAGCTTATTGTGAGACCAGGTGCGAATGTCTACAAGATCTACAATGTGGCTTAGAAATAACCCCTGGAATTACAATAACTGATACTATGAGGTTCTTTAAGGGTGATGGCCCAGCTGTAGCTTTTGAAGTTGGACAACAGAAAGGTGGTCATTATTTCTGTTCAACATTTCTTTAGATGCCCTCATGTCTCCCTATCTGACCGACAAAAAATTGTTTCGAGTGGGCCACTAGGAAAATCTAGGTCTGAGAAACACATGCCAAAACCATTTGAGCATCTCAAGAAAATAGACCTAAAATTAGAGTTAAGAGGAAGGAAGCTCTTATTCAGTGACAATGAAAAGAAGGAAGAGTATGAAAAAGAACTGAAAAGCGAATTGAAGGGAGTGCAGAGGGTTCCTGCTTTACTCTTCCTCGACCCCAATGAGAGAATGCAATATTTAAACATTGGATCATATGAAGCTCTACCATGTGAGCCAATGCATGATATCTCTAATCACATAAGTAATATTCTAGAAGAAATCCCAAGCCATCTAACCAAGGAACAGAAAAAAAAGTTTACTCAATCTTACCCTTGGGGACAAAGAAATGAAGAGAGCAACTGACTACAGAGCTGCCTTAATTGTATTTTCAAGCCAGCTTAGAGGCCATGTATCAGAAACACTTCAATCTCTTCTGGACACTCTTTGTGAGATGCAAGCTATTCTTTACTCCAATGATATAAAGAGATGCCCAAGACTCATCCTCCGCTATCACAACATCACCTTTCTTCATTTTGTCATGTGCAATATAGTGTTTGGGTCCTCTCCAGTTACACTAAATTCTAGAAAACTATATGGAAAGTACTTACACAATCTTGTCTCCCATGCTCCACTTCAGTTTGGTCTCATTTCAGGACCATCATCAAATGCTGAAGATGAAGAAAGAATGTTTAATACCATTAAAAGTATTACACAAACAACATCATCTAACCAACCTGGACATATCATTGGAAACATATTTATTAGATTGCAAGCTGAAGAAAAAATTGGCAATTTTGATGACTCTACAGCTACAACATCAAAACAGTCTAATGATATCTCCAGTCTCTCATCTGCTATTCCCAAGTTTCCAAATTCAGTCATCCCTAGAATTATCTTAAAGAGTCCAAAATATTCTAAATGGTATCAGGCACATTTAGAGAGAATAAGTGATTTCCTTTTGGCTGGAGAAAAAGTTTGGTGGAAAATAAGTGATGGTGATTGCATAGAGTTTTTAGATTTTATTGAGGAGGCAGACACAAGGCATCAGGGCCCAGTTTTAAATCACTTTAGATCAAGTAATCTAAAACAAGAGGAGCATTATCTGTCCTGCTGCTGGAATGAATGTGTCCAGTCCAATGTCAAGCTGCCTGCACACTAACTTTACATCACAAATGCCAGGGGCAAGGTTGAAAGGTTTCAGACCAACTACATCACTCAAGACATCAACAACTCAACATCAGACATAAATACCTTAGATATTACTCCTTTAACAGAAAACGAAGAACTTCCCTCATTGCATACAGATCAATTTGCATACAAATTATGAACTCTTCCAAATAAAAGTGAGAACAGAGTTCAAAACAAGTGCATTCAAAGCAAAAGTCAAGTTGGAAATGAGCTCCAAAAAAGAGTTCATTTAATTTGTAACTTTTGCTATTTACAATGCAAGTAAGACAGAAAATTGAATATTTTTACTCCCTCCAGTCCTACTCACCCATATTTTTCGTCGATGAGTTGGATAACAATGCTTGATATTTTAAAAAGTTGAAAACAAAAGAAAATGAAATTTCTAGGGGTTTGCAAGGGTGATTAGGTCTATTGTTCATTAATGCTTTGTATATTTATACTGCAGTTTTACAATTTCTTTTTAGGTGAGTTGATAGTTGGTAGGCTTGTATAACGATCAGAATGTTACGTCTTCAGATTGATGAATTGTTGTCTTACATGTGTTGTCCATTTGCATGGCATATACATTCATTATTGATAATGGGTTTATGTTGCAGCATTTTTGGCAATGGGTCTAATTTGGACAATGGACTGATAAATGTTGTTAAATGTACACTTATTTCAAAAACACAGTTCAAAGCAATGAACGTCAGGCCCAGACCAAAATGAATGCTGGTTTTATGTTGGTAATGTATTCATATCAGACTGGTTATCATACACAGGACGAAAAAACAAATTTCAATATCTTTCGGGATATCCAAAACCTCCCGAAAGATTGAAGCTTAACTTTCAGGAGCTTTCATTAACCACGAAAGGTAATGAAAGGTTATCAGTTCTTTTGGTGACCATTTCTTAATCTTTTGTGTTTCTTTCAGCTAGTCAACCTTTTGTTGGACTTTGTCGTGGTTAGAAAGACTATTAAAAGTCAATTCAAACTTTAGTAAACATTTAAATTGAAAACAAAAGTTGAACAAAAGTTATAACCATGGCAAAGCATCTAAAGCGTTCTCTTCGAACCAATCAGAAGAGAGCATTTTTGTTGCTATCGTGATTATGTAAATTATTCTCATTCAACAAATTGAAGAGCACACGCATCGGTTAATTTATCACTCGAACTTCAAGACAAGTATCATAAAATTACGACAAGTGAATATATCGATCTTTACTTCACCAAGTAAAATGAGTCTCTATTGCGATCACTGTGATGACATGGTCTCTAGATCAACGTATTTTCGCCATCAAAAGAAAAGACACGCTGCAACACTGAAACTGACTAGACATCCAGTCCTTCCACAAGATTCGTCTTCGGATGAAGAGAGTAAGAACATTTTTTGAACTGGTTATTTAGATAAAAGGGCCATTTATCAGAGGAACAAAATCTATATAATTATTTGAAATAGTCCAGATATCCAACGGATGATTTTAGCCAGTCAAGTATTTGTGATACCTTTAATAAGCTTATTTATTACACCTCATGTAAATGGCCCTTAAATCTAATATCGCATTTCTTTGTGTCAGTGATTGACTGTAATCTATCTTCTTAAAATAGATCATACAACTCCACGGAACTCATTTGATGAATCTGGTCTTAATATTAATCAACAAGGTAAATTGACTTCAGTTTTCAATAGATATATTCTAAAGGCACGTGAAGAGTTAAATATGCAGTATTAACGAGATAATTAATATAGTGTTAATGGATCAGAGACCCTCGAAATCGTTGAATGAAACAAACTATGACATTAGAACGACTAGGACTTTTACCCATTAACTTTTTTTTCAACTCCGTATTAAATAAATAGATAGTTATTACATAGTTGATTATATAAACTACAGTGTTTTACAAGGATTTCTACCACTGAGAAATGTCGTATCTCAGCACACGTAAAAATACGATATTTTTCACATGTGAAAATATCAACCAATCGAAATTTTAGTATTCAGTGGTAGAAATCCTTGAAAACACTATAGTTTATATAATAAACAGAAAAATACATGGACGCTTGGAGATATGGAATTTATCTTCTCGTGTTCAAATTTGATATCTCACTCGTTCGCTGCGCTCACTCGTGAGATATCAAATTGAACACTCGAAGATAAATTCCATATCTCCGCGCGCCATGTATTATTCTCTATTTATACACTTAAAAAAAAACCTGATATTTTTTCATGGTGAAAATAACACCATGGTTTGTACCTTTTACAGCAATTTGAATGCAATAAGGTTTGTTCATTGACAATTATAAGAATATTACATAGTTACATGTAGGGTACTTGGAGATATGGATTTTATCTTCTCATATTGTTGAAAATCTCTCTCTTGCTCAGCTCACAGCTCAGCTATGCGGCTCACTCATGAAATATCCCATGTAATATCCTCTATTTTCTTTCCAATTGTGTTTTGATACGCAGCCAGTCAGTTTTAAGATGAATATTTTTCCATTGCAGTCCGAAAGTGACATTGAGAGTGAAGATACCAACTGTGCATCAAGCAATTATGATGATAGCAGTGACGACAGTGAAAATAATTCAAGTGTCAATACTGAAGAGATTTGGGATGAAATCCCCGAAAGTCTCGCAAAAGATATCTCTACGCCTGCGCCACTTCCAGAAGCAAAACCTCACAAAAGTAACACTCAAAAACTAAACACTATGGTTTTTTGGCTTGTGTACTTTTTACTTAGTTGGCAAGTAGCCTGTCATATTAGCGACAATGGTATGGCCTGGTTTCTAAAATTTCTTATGGCATGGTTTAAGGTGCTTGGCATTGAATTCTCAAGTGATCTGATTGCAAAATTAGTGACAGTCTTTCCAGCAACTACATATATGATGAGAGAGTTTCTTGACTTGGATAGAGATGACTTTAACAAATACGTTGTCTGTCCAAAATGTACTAAATTATACAGATATGATTCCTGTCTAACTATTCAGAACAATAGACAGGAAGCCAAGAGGTGTACAAATACTTACTTTTTAAGAGGAAAAAAGAAAACATGTAATTCTGAAATGGTTACAAAGGTCACTCTAAAAGATGGAAAAAGCTGTTTCTACCCTATAAAATATTATTGTTTCAATAGCATTATACAGGAACTTGAAAAGTTTGTCAACAGAGAAGGTTTCCTCGAAAGTTGTGAAGCATGGAGAAAAAGGGATATCAGTGATAATTTAATGGCTGATGTATATGATGGAAAATTGTGGAGAGAGTTTCAAACCATCGATGGTGTAGATTTTTTGAAAGCTCCACGTAACTATGGGTTCATGCTCAATTTTGACTTCTTCCAACCAATGAAGCACAGAAAAGATTATTCTGTTGGAGTGTTTTACCTTGCTTTACTGAATCTCCCAAGAGCGCAACGGTTTAAGTGGGAAAACATCATTGTCATTGGAGTAGTCCCATCATTCGACAAGGAACCAAAAAATTTAAATGGATTTTTACAGCCTGCAATTGATGAATTGAATGCTTTATGGAAAGGTGTGAAATTAAAAACTTGCCTGAGCAGAATACCCTTAACATTTAGAGCAGCCCTTTTATGTATATCGTCAGATATACCAGCTACAAGAAAACTCTGTGGTTTTAAGAGCCATTCTGGAGAACTTGGTTGCTCTAAATGTCTAAAAACGTTTCCTGGAAATTTTGGGGAAAAGAGAGACTATTCAGGATTTGACCGCACTCTTTGGAAACCACGTTGTTGCAATGAGCATAAACGAATTGCAAAAAAAATGGACAAGAGCAAGACTGTTACAGGTCGCACTAGATTAGGCAAAAAAGCTGGAATTGCTCACTACAGTGTGCTCCTAGAACTAGACTATATTGATATAATTAGATTTGTGACTGTTGATCCTATGCACAATCTCTTCCTGGGAACAGCCAAAAAAATGTACAACATATGGATTGACAATAAGATATTAACAAACAAGAATGTAATTGATATTGAAAGTAGAATTGGATCACTAGATGTCCCAACTGATATTGGGCGACTGCCTAAAAGAATATCAAGTAATTCTGGCTCTTATACAGCTGAACAATGGAAGAATTGGACATTAATCTACTCCATTTACTGTCTACATGGAATACTTCCAGACAACCACTTTAAATGCTGGCAGGCATTTGTACTTGCTTGTAAATACCTATGTCAACCAGTTATTTCTAAAACTGACTTGAATATTGCCGATAATCTCATCATGAAATTTTGTCAGAATGTGGAAAGCTTGTATGGCAAAGACATTGTAACACCAAATATGCATTTGCATGGACATTTGAAAGATATAATTCTCGATCATGGCCCTATAACAGGATTTTGGTGTTTTTCCTTTGAAAGGTTCAATGGTATAATGGGAAATATTACCTCAAATAATAGATCATTAGAATTGCAGATAATGAGAAGATTTTCAGTGTCAAGATATTTTGACCACACAACATTGCCAAAAGAGTTCCAAGATGAGTTTTTAGGTTTGTGTGGAAACAATTCTGACAAACCAAATAACTCTGTACCACCCACTGAATGGATGACATCATTTTCTTTCCAAAGGATTCCACAAGACTATCCTATACACAACATTAATTGGTCAAATCTTTCAGGCATCACTGAACCATCAGCATATAGAATCAGCCACTTTGATGCAGATGATCTAGAGTTACTCAGGAAGGTATACCAAGTAATGTTCCCTAACCTTATCATAGAGTTAAAAAATCTCTCTGAAGTAATGCATAAATTTGGGTCAATTTCAATGAACTCTGTTAGATATGGTTCAAAAAGTGAGCAGAGAAGCATCCGATCCAGCAACATTTTAGCATCATGGACTTTACCAAATGGTAATATAAACACTGAATCATTTCGTTTAACGCCTGGCACAGTGAAGTTCTACTTCCAGCATTCAATTCAAATTGAAACAAAGTTTTATATCTTCTATTTTGCAACTGTCCAATGGTATACTGCAGATGAAAAATGTGACAGTATTGGTAATCCAGTGAAAGTTTGGAAAGCTAAGTACCAGCATCCTGGACCATCATGCTTTATGCCAATTCAAAGAATACACTCGAGATTTGGAAGTGTTGAATTTAAAGATCAAGCAATGTCAAAAATTGCTGTTTGTCCCATTGGGAGGAAGATTTTTCTTTGAAAAACAATTATAACAAAAACATAAAACCAAACAAACACTTGTAAAATAGTCTAAAGCTGAACATCATTTTTATATTACATGCATGATAAATTCCTTATTAGCTGACAATTGTATCAGTCGATTATAAAATTCACCAAAGTATGGCTGTACAGCAGATTTAAATTCTAAAGCTTTCATGCTATGGATTTTACATTTTTTCTCAATATATTGTTTGCATTGATGTTAATTGATAAGTTTATACAGTGTCCTGCATACAGCCGTTAGCGAGGGTCTATTACCTGGGTTTTCATGCATACATTGTTTAGACAGGTTTCTTAAGTATTTACATGAGACAGAAGTACTTATTGGATACACCATAACTCCATAAGAATAGATGTCACTAAATTGGGACTGTAAATGTGTTCCTTTGATCAATTCTGGTGCAATATGCCAGTGTTTATGTTTATAAATAAGCTGTTCCTCTTTACTTAGACTGTATTGTTTTGCATTCCCTATCCTTTTACATTTACCAAAATCAATCAAAATAGGATGGTAATTTTTGTGAACTTTTGATAGTACTACATTGTCTCCCTTTATGTCATTATGTAACAGTCCTTTACTATGTACATACTTTAAGGCCTCTGCTATCTCAATAAACACTTCCCACCATTCTTGTTGCAGCTTTAGTAGTGTGTCTTTATGTGCATCTTTTAAAGTAACACACTTGCCATCAATTCCATGGAATTGTGTTACCATCATAAAAGGTTTGTCAGATATAGAAACTCCAAATAGCAATGGCAGACCTGCAAATAATCACCTCTTGTTTAAACTAGAGTAAAAAGCACACACACTAAGCTTTGTTTTGAGATAAAACAATGTATTAAATTATCCTGAATATCAGAGGCTACCCTTCTTGTACTTTATACTGTATGATGTCTGCTTTTGAATTTGTGTAAGAGACAAAAAATATAAATTCCCAATTCTTTAATTAACAAATAGATTCCAGTTTTTCATCATGCCTCTGTACTGTGATGGACATATGACATCAAAATGTGGGAACAAAAAAGTATGCCACCAGATGAAGTCCAGTAGTGTGACTGTTGTTCTTGTCACATTTTAATTGACAACTTTTGTGCATCTATTAGCCACAAAGAAAATGGAATCTTTTTGTTTTATATATTATTAATGGAAACATTTCAACCAATCAGAGTGTGTGTAAGATTCAATGACCTCATCTAAGTGTATGTACTGTAAGCACAAATGGTTCTTGACCAGTTAGAGTATGCACAATATACCAATTATCATATAACATATTGTCCAATTCTAAGATTAGAATGCACACAATATGATTATATATATACCGTAGACAGTCTGAGATCTGAATCTGTCAGAGAGAGAAGGAAGGAAATTGTTGGTATGAACTTGGAATGAATTACAATATAAAGTGATAAGAGTATGAGTAGATGATATTATGCATATTTAAAGATAAAAGAATCATTATTACAATATTCTTTGTGGTTTCAGATCCAGATTCAAATTCAGATTTCAGACCATCTATGTTTTTCGTAACATGTTTTTGAATATGACACCATGTACCCTCTACTTCCCATCGTAATGACTTGCACACCATGGCCGAAGTTGAAAAATAATAAAAAGAGCTAATAATAACATGGATCATAAAAGACTTTTTAAGATCTTTTTAAAAGTAAGTGTTGATGTTTACAATTTTATTCATAACAAATTATTTTAGAGCTTAAGATTTACCTGGATGATCAAGTTGATTAATAACAGATGCTTCATGCAGCACAGCTGATGGTGACACAAAGGAGTCAAAGTTTTTAACAGCAACAGTTATGCCTCTGTAGTCCATTTTAATACACTGACCAAAGCACCCTCTTCCAAGCACTTCTAGCTGAGAACTTTCTTTCTTTAAGTTATTTGCATGGATTCTCTTGATACCAGCACTATAGAAAGGTCAAAATATCAACTCAGTATCTACTTTTGAGGTTCCCAAAAATTCTACCTCCCCCCCCCCCCCCATCACCAATAACTCTTCTAATAAAGTCTGTAGATGTATCAGCTTAATTAAGTCATCAATGGCCATTGAATATCAAAAGTTTATGCCCACAGAAATAAAATAACAATGCCTTTTCAAAATTAGAATTATAATCTTTAAGCTTTTAAAATGAAACTTCATAAAACGTAAACTTAGTAGCCTAATAACTCACTGGCTTTGTTTTTGTGTAATACGGTGTTCTCTTTTCCATTTCCACCAGCAATAAGAGGAAATTCTTCGTTCTTTCTCGTATTGATTCTTTGTTTTGACGAGCTCATCTTTTAAACTCTGAACTTCATCTTTAAATTTCGATGAAATCATCTCGCAGATATGCTTCTGTCTTTCTTGTCTGGATAATTTCCTGAATTCTGCACGCTTCCTTTCATTACGCCGGACTCTCTTCCTTCGGAGGTACAGAATGTTTTTCTTTCTTTTACCTGGAGTCTTGATCACATCATTATTGACAAGCGTTTCTCGATTAAGTCTGATTTCAAAAGGCCCACTGTCAGCAAACTCAGTCATGGCGACGTGTTCGCACAATGTACTGCTTAAAACCACTAAAAAGCAGTTTAGCAGCTTAACCAGTTGAAAACGACTAACGAGACTGCATCTTTTGATTTGATCTTTTGATATGATGCTCCTTGTGAGAGTTAAAACTTTCTGATGAGGTCACCGTAGCGTCCACCGTAGCACAACAACAGCAAGTGAACAAAACTTGGACGAGGTTCCCGCCACAACGAAGGTATAAACAAATCTCATTGGCCAATGTTAGATTTTAGCGGGATTTACTGATTTGCCGCTGACATTTGTTTGTAGACTCTTAAACATTTTAATATCACGCAACACCGGCATGAACAATGCATTCATTGAACAATTAGAGTACTCTTTGTTAAAGGTGATAAAAAAGGTAAACACACAGCAGTAATATGAACCTTAACATGAAAAGAAGATTGCTAATTTTTGAGACGCATCATCAAATGTGCAAATAAACGCAACTGAAGTGGCTTAACTCGAACTCCCTAGCATGCTATAATTGTAGCCGAATTTTTGGTACAGGTTTAATTTTTATTTCTGATTTAACGTTAACAGCAATAAGTTGTAAATGCTACTTGCCTAGCTATATTACTGAAGCCTAATGTTGTAGACTTTAGAGTTGTGAATGCCCAAATGCATATTGATTTGTTCACGTCACAGGTTTATTTACAAATAAAAGACGACACGAATTTAAAATTCTATTGGCTGGCTGCTTTTCAAACAATGTAATAACTATGATTTTGGCGCGATTTCTAAACAGTCTAACTCACGCAGTTGCCGTCGACTAGACTGACCCAAATACCTTTACGGCTTACTATCGTTATACCTACAATCTGACTGAAATCTCTGTGATCTGTGCCTTCTGCAGTATTCCAGTTGTTTCCCTAGCTTCAGTTTTAGTTCTTCAAGTGCATTTCAAACCCATTTTCAAGACTCGATTCGAAATGGAAGCAGTCGGCAGTTTACGAAACACTGGATTGCCCGATGAGGTGATAGTTATAATGGAGGAGCTCATAAAGTCCAACAGAGAACTAACGACGCAAAATGAAAAGGTCAGAAGTGAGCTTGAATCTAGAGAGAGATGCCACAGGGAAGCTCTTCAGCAAATAAGTAACCAACTCAAGGACATTTCAAATGTTCCCCAAGGTACACGGAGGTCGACTACACGCAGGCGAAGATCTCAAATAAATGATGATATCAAGGTCCCTATGTCTTGTAGAGTAAGTGTTTGTGATCCTAGACAGGTGTACTTACGTTTCATATATTTTGGGGAGATCATTTTTACTCGTTCTGAACTTTTTTAAGTTTATAAGACATTATGCTTTTGGCGCGCAAATGCCGAGATCGCCTTAGTCATGTTGAAGTCCTGTATATCCAGCTATATCTTTGGGAAGCAGAACAGTTTATATTTACAGACAACATTACAGGGTATTTGTGACCATCTGTATTTTAGGAACAATATATTTTGACTCTTCTTGTCTAGTCCTATACCAAACTGGTTTTCGCGCGCAAATTACTAATTTATGTTAATGAGATAAAACTAAACTCTGTCTTGAAGGCGCACGAGGCACTTTGTGGTACTTGAAATCTATGTTTTTGCATTGACTGGATTAAATCTATTTTTTTCTTTCAGAGAGCTGTAAGGAAAACCTACAAAGCCCTGAACAAAAAAGACGATTTTCATGGCTTCTATCTCGATGAAGCGTAAGTTATCTTAAATCCAAAGGAGGTGACTGTTTTGTATTTAATTAAGCCAGTTTTTCAGTTGGCAAAAAAATCTAGCTGACAATCGAATCTACCTAATCTCAAGAAAAAGCTAACAATAATTTGATTGATTACCGAATTTGATTACCGAATTTCAAACAAACCAACAATACTTGTATCTGCATGATACTAAAAAAGCTTAACAGATTGTTACTTATTGTTTAAATTGGCACAATACGCCTTTTCGATTTCTGAAATACGCATTTTTAATATAGTTTACTGTATTTTTTTGCGTTTTTAGTGTGGATTCAGACAATAACACAATGATGTGCCAAAGAGTAGTCAATGCTGTTATCCATAGCAATGGAGGAGAGCAGTGTTCCTGGTCCAGGGCAGTTATTGAAGGTAACGCGCTAATTATTTTGAACTGTTTTTTGTTTGATTCAGTCGTAATTTGAAACATATTTGAAGTTGTTTTTGCATGGTCTTAAGCTATTGTAATGTCAATGGTTGGGAGCTTAATTCAAAGTGGCATGCACTGACGTACGATTATAAAGCTACCTTGAATTTCAAAAATTGCCAGAATTCTAAAGGGTTTTCTTTTTTAAAGCTGCCTTTGGAAGGTATTTCAAAACGAAAGCAGAAACGAATATCATGCTGGTGAACAAGACGTACGAGGAGCATAAGAGAAGGTCGAGAAGTAACGGCAGAAAAAGAGAGGTAACAAAAAACTTCACGATAGTTACCATTCTAGATTAAACAATTAAATAGTAAACAATACACTCACGCTTTTAAATGCATTGATGAGTCTATTACGAGCTTTCGGCTTCAAATTAACAATCAATAGATTTTAAACCTATCAACTGGCTCAAAGCGTGAGTGTATTGTTTATAATTTAATTGCTTAATAAACGTAATTTCCCTAACAATGGACCACAATTGGTCTTGACTCTGAAAGTTCGCCGAAATAATTGTTGAATTCATATTAGTGGCAGAAAAATTGCAGTGGATGGTGATAGAAAACCGTTTAACAGAAATTCATATAAAACGAGTATCTATTTTCAGACGATTTTGGTGTGCTTGGACGGGGAAATAGTAGAAGGCCGGCTCTTGCCTTCCCCAATATGAATTCTGCTATTTTGTCAAACAAAATATCTTATCAATTTCTTATTTCTTATTCACACTTTTCAAGTGTTTTGAATGAAGCCTATGCAAAATCAGACTCTTAATAATTCTTACTTTCTATTAATTAAATATTATCAGAAAATGACGAGACGTACATTGGCCCTCGACCAAAGTGGATGGGGACAGTCCGACAAAGCAGAGGCCGCAGAATTGTGGTTCCCGACGCAATGAGCAGTGAGGAGAGCGACTACGACGAAGAAACGGGAAAAGTCAGGGCATTTAAGATTAAAAGATTACCTTGGCAAAGCCGAAGAGCCAAGAGAATCAAAAAAAGGCTGGACAAAATATATTCGAAAAGTTTGCCAAAACGTGCAAAAGATAAAATGCTGCCAAGAGTGCTAGTGGAAGGAGTATACTCTACCAGGGCTATCCCAGATGGCAGTTTGCCAGAATGGGCAATTGATAATGGCCAGTTATAGTTTAAAAACTCTCAATAACATGAAATCAGTGTTCCAGACCTCTGAAGAAATTATTGTATTTAGAACTGAACAAAATATTCAAAATATGCTTTGTATTGTTTACTATTTTATAATAAACTTTGAATTATAACTAAACTTTGCTTCAAATTTGCTGTCTATATAAATGTAAGGAAGTCAAAATCGAAAATAAGGGATCAGTTTAAGGCAAAAAGTCGAATTGTATTAGTAATATAAATTGATTAGAAATCAATATTAATTATCAAATCAATTGAAAGTAAGCATTTCATCATTCATCAGTACGTATTTAGAATAACTTTCGTCGACTTTCATTCTCCGAAAGATAAACAAAAGTTTACAAAAGGTCCAGTTTATTGATCTTTTGTAACATAATCTAAACATAATTAAATGTGTAATTCATAAACGTTTAGAGGCGTTCTCGAAATGTTTCATTCTTAAGGTTTCGTAAGGCTTCAAATGTTTAAGAAAACATTTGTTTCATAACTTTAGTAATCAGCTAAAAGATTAATAAAACATCGCATTAGTAAGTCTTTTGTTAACCTTTCAGTGACATGAAAGTTGTTTTTTTCGCCCTGTGATACTGAAAATGCTCACATCTGTCATTAATAGTTAAACAAAAGTCTGATTTGAATAGATCATTGGCATGATATCAGCATCCATTTCAGTCTTGGCCTGATGCTTGTTGCTCTGAATTGTGACAAGGTTTTTTAAACAACTGTATTTTATAATTACCATCTCACAACATACAGTATCAAACACTAAAATTTAACTAAAATGTAAATTGCACAATCATGCATACAATATATATAAACTACAGTGTCAACTTTATTAGGCGATGATACATTTCTTGAACTCAAGTTTAAATTATTAAAAGCTTATTCATCATCATCTCGTCACCGTCATTATTCTTATTTTTATTGTAAAAGATAATCATGTAATGCTATTTAAATTTATCTTTAGAGATACTGATAATGGTGAAGCGCTGGCAAGCTGAAAAAGATCTGTTTGGGAACAACTATCCTCAGGTGCTCATGCCACATGCTGTCATTAGTCTGGCAACAAATTTTGATCTCATAGTGAACATAGTGATCTCATAGTGAGGAATGTACTAATTGAGTATCCAGTATCTGGAAAGAGTACAGCACTCAAAGCTGTGTTGAGTGTGTTTGGAGATTTTTCATTGTTTAATGGTGAGTGCTGCTTCATTTTTGAGAACAATCAATGGTTTTGATTATTTAATAACTTAAGTTGATTCATTATTTTTTTTGTCAATTCTGCTTTTTCTACTGGTTTTACATCATGGAAAAAAACACTGTATTTCATGGACCTTTAAGGTGACTCGAAGTAGTTGCTTTCAGACCACACCGCACATTTTCATTTGGCGCAATAGACAACTTAATGCCACCAATGGACTTGGTTTCTACACCAAATATGAGGATAAGATTGAAGTTTTAAATAAATTTATAATTAAATCGATCAATGCTTTTAAAATAGTGAAAATCTAACATCGTCAAAAATGGTTTTCCTCTAATATCTTGCAAAATTGATCAGCTTCAGACAAGCGGTAAACTGCATAGAAAAATGCATACAGATGCACAGCATTTCAAAGTGATTTTAGGAGATTTAATCTGTTTGATTTTCTTTAAATCACCAAAGTTTCCACAGATGCTGTATTTCTCTTCTTGGACATAACGACAGCATAAAAAATTCTCAAAGTAAGCAAAACCCCAGAACACTGTGGAAATATTGCTAAAATATACAATTGCTTTACGTGAAAAAGCCAACTTTCAACTCTTCATCGATGTCAAGATATATTTTTTCTTTCCAAGTCTCTTGTGAGACATTTTCTCCACAACTTGTACATCAGAAGTTTTTTGAGAATCTCAAAAACGCAGGATTATTTTTGCTTGGCGTTTAAGTAGGGCATTACGTGTTCTATACACAGTGATATTGCAGCAGCTCATTCAAATACAAGCACTAAAATGCCCGCTCAAAACTTGCATTGAGACAACCATTCGACTTGCTAATTAGCATATTGCACTCG